>OY728121.1:953224096-953865881 GCA_963277665.1 Viscum album
GGATTGTTTTGAGAAAGGAAAAAAATGGATTTTTTAATGATTTCCTACTGAAAATTTTGGTGCTCAAACTTACTTTATCTTTTCAGTTTTAGGTTCCTCTTGTGTTGGATCACTCTCCGAGAAAACTTGGTTTTGAGTTGGGTGGTGACCTATGAGGTCACATGGAGGTATGTGCAGTTTTATTTTCTTTCTACAACTAGTTTTCATTTTTATCATCAGTCTTTATTTATTTTTTTTGACTTTAATTTATAGGAAAAATACTTCCCACTTGTTTAGTTTTGATGCCTGACACTAGTTTCTAGCCTGTGGGGATTGGGAACGTCCTTCGGGCCTTGCTGTGGACTGGCTCAGGTGACTAGTTTAGGGTCAACCCGGGTTGGTTCATGATAAAATGGTATCATAGGAGGCCCTTGTTATTTGGGGTGTCTGGTAGTTGAATATTAAGACTATTGGGACTTAGTGGGTATGTACGGGAAGGGCGTCATGAATCCTTGCTCGTTCCAAACCTCGAGTTTTTAGGGGTAGTATGAGAATTGAGTCTTTTATCTTTGTTTTGGATTTAGGGATAACAACGGAGGTAATCTAGTGTTAAGTTGTGATTTCACATGGAGTAGTGACCCATGTGGATTCCGAGTACATGGTTTTAGTTCCTATTAGTTGTTGATTCTTACTTGGGGCATGGCTCACTACCATGACACTGGGTTAATAATGAATACTAGTAAATCACTCCAGTAGTTTGATGCAAGTTGAGTGTCATCTAGGTTTTGGTTGGTGTAAGGGGTTTTTCAAAATGAAAATGGTTTTGAAATGAAAATGTTTTACTTTAATTGGATTAAAATTGGTAAAGGGGGTTTTAAAATTGAAATTACTTTGGATTGAAAATTTTGTACTTGTTTGGAATTGGTAAGTAAATGGCTTGGTGCGACCCATGGTGTTCTTTATAAACATTTTCACATGTGATGGTATGTATGGAAAGCATGTGTTGGTGTGTATGGATGAAAGTAGATGAAGACATGTGTAACGATTCATGGGATTACTTGGGTGTGAATTTGAAATTATAGGCTTGGACTTGTTTTTATAAAGTGATTTTGAAAGGAGAAATGATTTTGGAAGTTGATTTTTTTAAAAAGTGGGTTTTGGTATTTTGGAAAAGTGTCCTTATAAGAAGGAAGTTTTGAAATTTGAATGAAAATGGTGGATTTTGAAAGAATTGTTTTTGGTTATTCTTTTACATGCTTGGATTTTCAGCCTGTTGTTTTGTCTTGAGATATTCTTCCTAATTTTGTTTCGGATTGATGTTGGATTTAATTTTATGTTTCTTGTGTTCTTCAGAAAATGCCACCGAGAAAGTTCCCCAAAGTTTCTAATAACTCATGCTCAGTTTCTTATTCTTCTTAAATGTAATATGTCCTTTGTGGTGATCGGGGTCCATTAAAGGTATCAAAGTGGCCTGAGTAAGTGGAGAACATCTTTAGGATGTTAGGAACTCCCAAGGCTGTTTGGGTATGTGTTGTTCTGGGATTGTTTGAGGGTCCATCTTTGGACAAATGGGAGCTTTTGACCCCACCATAATTGTAATTGGAGATGACATGGGCTGTTTTCAAGTCTGTTTTCATCCGATGGTTCATACCTGAAGAGGTGAAGAAGAAGAAAATGTAGGAGCTCATACATATTCAATAAGGCCAATAGATGGTGAAGACCTACACTGAAAATTTTAATAAAATGGTCTTCTTTTTCTCTGGAGGTTGTGTCATAGGATCTGATGAATAATTCTCTTTTTCTTGGGGTCTTCATCCAAAGATCAAGGAGCGGGTTATCCCTTCTAAGGAACTTTGTTTTGAGAACCTGGTGGATGAAGCATTCCTGGCCAAGTTGGTTCCCATAACACATAAGGTTTATAATATGGTGCCCCTCATCATTAGTGAAGGTTATCCATCTGGTGAGGAGCAGATGCCATAGTAACCTGATCCTAAGGAGTCGTCCTTATTGGTTCTTAATTCTAGTTCATTAGACTATTTTTTTGGGTGTCATTAGTGTGGCCGGTCTGGGCACTCAAAGCCAACTAGTCACATTCCACTAAAAATCTACCGTCATTGTGGATTTTTGGGTCACATGGAAAAGTTCTGTAGGAAACATTTCTTAAAGAATGAGATGTGACCAGAGTATACTAGTGCCTTACTATGAGGTAGGTGATACTTCATCCATCAGAGTTCCAACTGTAGGTCTCAGAGTGAATCTTGTGTGCAGTCATGAGTTGACAAGGGTGTGTGAAACCTTGACGTAGATTTTGTTTTTTGTGTTGGGATGGAAATGTATAAAGTTTTCTTACTCTTGTTTTCTAGTTATCATACATTTATCATTCATTATAAAAGTGTGATGGACTTATTCCATTGAAATCCAACTAGTTGTAACTATTTAAATGTGACCCTTTTGAATCGTTCGTTTTCATTGAGTGTTTGAAACTTGTGTGGGTTAGTTCGGGTTTTTTGTTTAAGTTGTGTTCATTTAGAGATATTTAAGTTTTTTGGAATTGATGGCTAATATTTCCAGTTCCTCATTTGGTTTGAGTTTCTTTCATAGATTTCCACTGGCATTGGTTTTTTTGATGGTGTGGAAAGATTCTAGTTTTAGTGGTGGAGTTGTTTTTCTCGTTCTATGGAAAGTTGGTTTGGATCAATTGGGAGTTCCAAAATTTCCCCCCCTGACGTGGTATGTTTGGGTTTAAACATCCAAGGTAGTAAAATCCTTGTGGTGGGGAGAACCCTCTCATGTTCTCCCCTTGTTTTGGGTTATGGTTCCATCTAGATCAGTCGGGTTTGACATGCATAATAAATAGCCACCGTAGAATTCCTTGTTTCTTCTGGTTGTGTTTGATTATGGACTCAATTTTTGATTAACCTTTGGCTTGGTGACTTTCTAGGGGAAGAAAGTTTTTGTGGCAGGGAGAATTGTCACACCCCAAAATTTAAAATTGTTTTATTTTATTATTTCGTGGCTTCATTTAGTCTTGTCAAGGTCTGGGTTGAGTTTGGGTTTAATTTTTTTGAATTTTGATAATTGTAGTTGGTTTTGGTCTCGTGCACAACCACTACACAGTTAATGGTAACTGTGTGGTCGGCCCAGGTGACTGTGCGGTTTCCCATTATTTTAAATAAATAATTTTTTATGAAAATAAAAATTTAAAGAATGTTTTGATAATAATAATAATAATAATATTATTATTATTATTATCATTAAGTTATTATAATTATAATAATAATAATAATTATTATTAATATTAAAATATTTATTGATATTATTATGAATATTATTATTATAATGTTGTTGTTTTTGTTGTTATTATTTTTATTTACCATAATCCCCCTCTTCCTTTGTGCGGCGTGACCCGACCCCCCAACTTGCGCATCCACCTCCCTCGCTGAATCCCTCCCTCTACTCTCTCCCTCTTCAGTGGCCCTTCATCTAATGACCTCCCCTACACCAGTGGCCACACCTCCCCCAACCCCCTTGCATGGAACCTCCCCCCTTCTCTGTTCCCTGCTTGCGGGAAACCCAACCAGCCGACCTTAACCTTGCCGACGCTACCTCCACTCTGGCCAGTTCTTCCCTCACCGATGCACTCCTCCTCCAGCCACACCTCCTCTCGCCAACAACACCTCCACTAACCAGTATCATCTCCACCAATGTGTTTTTCTTCCAAATTTTGGGGTTTTTTCTTTAATTTGGTCAGACACTAAGTCTAGGGTTGACATGTGACTCATTTTTGGGGGTTTTAGGGCTTGAGGATCATTCATGGGGGGGGGGGGTTCTCTCTCCCATCGAGGTTTAATTGCATTCTCACCCCACCAAGGTAGGTGTTTTTGTGTTCTTTACTTTCTGATTGCAAACCATTAGTTCTTGAGTAGTTTCCATTAATTTTTAATTATGGTTTTCACCTTTATTATGCTTATGTATAGTTTATGGTAGTGTTTTTCTTGTTGGTAGAATTTACTAAAAATAGGTTCTGAGATTATTTTCTATATATGCCTATGTGTATGACTATATAATTGGATTTTATTAAATGTCATTTTAGTTTAAATGGTTACGTTAGATGATTTGGGTAGTGGTTTCCATAAAATTATTTTATTGAAATTGTTTGGCTCATGTTGGGGTGGCTTTATGAAACATGATGGTTTTCATGTAATGGTTTATTGGGTTAGTGGAAGGTATGTGTTGTTTTCCTTCAAAAATTGTTTGGGGAAAGACTAAATGTACCATTCCATTGGATGTGGGAACATCCATGGGTGCACAAAATGCATGCATGGATAATCCTTCAAATGATAATGGCATTGGAAGTGGTTCTTTTATTGAACCTTGGTTTTCAAAAGAAAAGGGATTATTTAGATTTTTTTCATCCCTCCCTTTATTAAATGGTACTATGACTCCAAAAATAACTTTTGTGATTTTCAAAATGGTGTGGGATGTGATGTGTAACATCTCGACTTGGCTTACCCTCAAACCGGTAGCCGGAACGGTCACCACATGACCTCAAGCGCATCTCCCTGTACGCTAGAGGATGATGACTATTAGTGAGGGTATATGGATAGTCTGTGGGGATACTATACCTTCATATTCAGAGTGCATGATAGAAATAGATAATAAACTCAGAAAAAAACGGAAGCATATAAAACAATATTCAACTGTATAATAAAAATGGCTAGCGCTAGTTTATACAATGCATGCATGTCATGGTGATACATATAAGAAAGTAGTAAACAAAACAACATTATTTACATTACAATACAGAAATAGAGAAAGGAATCAAGCCCCAAGGGAGATCTCCACGAGAATCCCAAACTCCTGCTCGGTCTTTTTCTCCTAACTCCCAAGTACACGTAACATCTACAGGCAAAGGTCCACAGTCCTGCAAACAAGAAAGTCTACTCGGGTACCCTAGTGCAATGGAGTCCCGAATAGGGTGTGAGATATACATCTCAGTAGGTCGGGACCACTTATTTTCTAGGTCAATCTATACATTTCAATATAATAAATGATGTGCATATATAGCAAGGTAATAACATAACTAAATAAATAACCAATAACCCATCTAGGTTCCAAAGGGACACCGAACGACGATACCTGCTTTGGACCGTGGCCGGAATAAGAGTCTTCTTAAGAATCATACAATCATATTTATCAATCATAAATACCTTTCAATAATTTACCATTTATTATCTATTTAATCATTTATTATCTCCATGGTTCCCATTGTATCCCATACCTCAATACCAACTTTGGCTTGTGAAGAAATTCTAATCATTCATAATCATTATTTATTTAATCATATTCAAATCAATAATGATTCATATCTCCCATTCATTTCAAAATTAATTCATATAATATACTATTGGTGTAGAACTCCATGTCTAGAACCTGAAAAACAGATTCATATATTTATACTATTGGTGTTAGAATGCCATGTCTAACACCTATTTCTCATTCGGTGTAGATTGTCATGTCTAACACCCTTACATCTAAGCGCTTAGATAACTATCAGGGAGGAATGCCGTGTCCAAGTCCTAACTTCTACATTGGTCTAGGATTCCATAATGAGCACCACATTCTCATTAATTTACATCATTTGATAACTATTGGGGAGGAATGCCATATTCAAGTCCCAACTTCTACATTGGTCCAGGATTCCATACCCAGCACCACATTTTCATTCATTTACTTAATTTGATATCTATTAGGGAGGAATGCCATGTTAAAGTCCCAACTTCTAGATTGGTCTAGGATTCCATACCTAGAACCACATTCTCATTCATTTACATCATTATTTAATTCACTAGAATTAGCCACATTATTCCATTACTAATCCAATGATTAGTTAAACATTTCAAAGTCCATTAGTTAACTCAACAATTAACTAATCACATAACCCATTAATTAAATTATCAATTAATTAATCAATCAACACAATTCTCATTCGATAATTAATTTTTCTTAATTAATTATCCAAAACATTACATCAAGAGCACAAAATTAATACACCATTAATTATCTCATTTTATTCAAAGCATCATATCACAATTAATCCACAGATTAATTATCTTTATTATTCAATTAAATATCTTATAATTAATCCCCCAATTAATTATCTATATTTTAAAGTCAAGAACATAATTAATTCACAATTAATTATTCCATTATAAATCTCATCTTTCCATAATTAATTATTTACAATTAATTATTAAAATCAAATATCAACTTATCATAATTAATTCTCCCAATTAATTATATTTAATCAACATCATGGAACATAATTAATTCACCATTCATTATATTACATAGCCAAACATTATCTCATAATTAATTTCCCCCAATTAATTATCTTAACATAACCAATTCAATATCTCAATTACAATTCTCTTGGTTCATAGATAATTCTCAAATTAATTATCTTAACTTATCCAATTAAAATATCATAATTAATTCCCCGATTAATTTTCTAAACTTATCCCACCCAATACTCATAAATTCCACTTAACCGAAGTGCATCAACAAAAAGGGCAGAAATAGTAATTCCCAT
Source organism: Viscum album (assembly GCA_963277665.1). NCBI lineage: Eukaryota > Viridiplantae > Streptophyta > Magnoliopsida > Santalales > Viscaceae > Viscum > Viscum album. The sequence goes on from OY728121.1 coordinate 953,230,668, forward strand.
AACCACAAGCTAAACGATCATGTCAATTTAAACATTATGTTTTTAGCTTGAAGGTAGCACACCTCTATTGGAGATGTTTTATTAAAAAACATGATTTTGTAATCTAACAAATAGATTTATACCAATAATAAATTTTCTCCAATATTGCAGTAAACTTTATCAAAAGAAGTAGATTAAAAAAACATCATATTTACCAAATAAAATCAATGTTGAGGACCCAACCTCAAGTAATTGTCCGAACCAATGCATTCTAACTTAAACTACAAACTACTCACACACAGGCACCTCCACAAAAGCGTGCACACACTCATAATTTATCACCGCACCTAACAACAATTAACCGACACTCATAAATAGTGGGTCGGAGACCAACACACACCCAAATAATTCATAGAAACTCAAAATACACCATAAAAACTAATTCAAGGGTGAGAATCCAATTAACGAGTATAAAAACTTACCCAAATATGATGTTAGTGAACCAAATTGAGAGAAACCACCATGATTTCGGTGATCGTTGTTGAAATATTGACCAATGGGTCCTGAGACATCATCCACACCACCTAGAATCCAAAGAAGGGAAGAAACCAAATTAACTCCGAGCTTTAGGTTTTCAGCCTAATGAAGACTGGGCAAAGAAGATATGAAATGACCGATGCAAAGAACGAAACATACGGAGAAGGACTTACCTCGATGAGATGGAAAACTTCTATGAAGGAACCACTGCGATTCGATGCATGGAGAGGGAGCCGAGTTGGGGAGTGGTGCACCTCACCATGGGAGAAAGAGGGGAGGGGGTCGTACCTCACCCTGCTGTGCGCCTCCCTCTAATAACCCCAATTAGTTTTATAATAATCAATAAAATAATAAAAACAATAATGACAACCATATTATTACTATCATTTTAATTTAAACGATTCTTTTTTAAAACCCATAACTCCCCCATTACACCACTTTTAATTAAATTTCTCTCCAAAGAATTTAATTTAATAAAAACTCCTCCTTAACTCATTAAATCCCCTTTAATGAATTTAATTAATATAACTCCAAATCATCATTATTTAATTAAATTATTCCAACCTCAAATTTAATTAAATCGTTTCCCCCATTTTTCATTAAATAATTAAATTCATCATATCCTTGAATTTAATTAGGTAAAACACTAACTCCATCTTTATTAACCATTTAATTAAATTCCATTGACCAAGATCTAATTAAAAAAACTCCAACTCATCCTCATTTTTTTAAATTCTCTCAACATTAATTTAATTAAACGAAACCCCATTTTGCATCAATTAATTAAATTCCCTTTTAAACATGAATCTAATCAATTAAAAACCCTCATATCACGACATTTAAATAAATCCCTTGCAATTGGGAATTTAATTAAATAAATTAACCAGAAACCCAAAATTGGGTAAGCTGCATGGTTTGTCTCGCTTGGTCTGGAAAATTGTGCGCCAACTGTGCAGGACCTTCTGTCTAAGGAATCTACTTCACACGGTTTGTCTCAGACAATTTTCCTAACCATGCACATACCACGCGAGTGCCTCTGTATCACCTTTAGCAAGCTGCATGGTTTGAACAACATGGTTAGACCAACCGTTCTCAGCTCGTGCGAACACCAATGCCAGGTTCGGTGCTCCCAAAACCCATTGAGCCACCCATAAAACTTCTCAAACATTTACCCAATACTATTATCAACTCTTTTAAATAGTCCAAACTCACGAAACATCAACCCAAAGCTTGGTTTTAAGACTGACTGATCCCACAAATGAAAAAGTTCAAAAAATTTCGTACTTTAACCCGGTTAAAAAAATGGGACTTTACAATTTACCCACCTTAAAAACTTCTCACCCTCGAGAAGATAATGGGAACTAATATAGCACTAACCAACCCACCAAGGTCACAAAGTCTCATTTGAACAATTACATTGTGTTTCTAAACACCAAATACACCTTTAAACAAATCACAAGCCCAATTACTTAAACCTTTTAAACCTGATCCCAAGCTCCAAATCCAAACAAAAACATAAAAACATCACATAACCAAGCCCAAACTACTAGAGACATGGTCCCACCATCATCTCATCAATTGATATTGCCAACCCAAAAACCCACAGTCAGTATTTACTCAGTGACGTGCCTTTAAAAAGATTCCATCACCAACCACAAGTAACCAAAATCCTTACTCAAATTTCAGTGACCTCTCCCAGTCAAGCCATCTCAAGGATACCTTAAAACTATTGTTTCCAAGAATGAATAAAAGTATAACCCAAATAACCACACATCCCACATACAATCCAATTAACAACCACTTATTGAGTCTAATAACTTAAAACATTAGCATGACGTATGACCGATGCTATCTCAGTGCCTCTAGGACGAGGTCAAGATAGGGTACATGCTCGTATAATTCAAAATAGAACACTAAGAGTAAACCCAGGTCACCAAAAGATCAGTCTAACTATCATCGATATACTCTTTACAAAAAGTCTTGACTTCTATTTATAACGTGTCATCAATTAAGTAACATTCTGGTTCCAGAATCCACCCATAGGTGCCTCGTACCTGATTGGTCACATGGCCTCAAGCACATTTACCTGAACACCAGAGGCTTCCAACTAGTAGTGAGGGACTTGGGTGTGATAGTGGCGAAACTATTCCCTCATTGGCAAAGTAACATAGTAGAATTGAAACATGTGGAAATAGTAGAAGTAGTAATAATACCATAATAACAGTAAGCAGCGGAAGACTAGAAGTACTAACAAATGGAGCACATATATAAAATGATGCATGATACATTTGTCTAGGAAAACAACCAAACAAGTCACAATGTTTGAATACAAACTAAACCAAGTACAAAAGAAACCAAATAAACATCTCCTCAGCATCGCAAGCCTCAGCTTGGTCCCTTTCCCTCCCGCTCCCCAGAAATCAAGTACCAGAAGTAGAAGGGTGCTTGACCTTATCTATATCTGCAGTAATATAATCTGTTTAGACCCAAAAGCTTGGCCCAAACAGGGTGTGAGACTAAATCCCAGTAGGAAACCACCACAAGATATATGCCTAATAGTCAATGAATATATGGCTGGTAATAAGTAAAAGAAAGCAGTAAATAAGGAAATACTTAGTAGTAAACAATCCAAACTTTCAATACATTCAGTTTCATATATCAAGTAAGTAGCTAATAAAAGAAGGTAACCCTCTGGGTAGTACTCTCAGCCTAACCCCCCCAGTTCAACCAAAAAAAGGATATATATAATAAATAATCTCTGAGGAAACACTCACCGTCAATTACCCTAATAGTCATGTGTGATCCAAGACTCTCTGAGGAAGAACTCACCGTCAATTCCCCTTATAGTCATGTGTGATCCAAGACTCTCTGAGGAAGAAATCACCATCAATTCCCCCTAGAGTCATTTAACAGTAACCTACATGCACTATGAGGAAGCACTCAACGTCAATTCCCCATGTGGCCTTGTAACGTAACTATAGACCCTCTGAGGGAGCACTCAACATTAATCCTCCCTATGGTCTTGCATCACGATAATTATAACAGACACTCTGGGAAAGACCTCAACGTCAATTTCCCATATGGTCTCACTACACCAAGTTTCCGCAGCCCCGTGTAAAGAAAACATGCACAAAAATAAATAGAATCCAAAGTAAACGTCAAGAACTACTTAGATAAACAATCTACAGCATAACAGCATGTCAGATAATAATATTAATCCATCCTACAACTAGTCATGGGAAGCAACCAAGCCCCCCTAACATGCTAAGCATAACCAACTGGTCATAAACAAAACATGCATGGGAAAACAATTCTAAAGCATAGAAATAACACTATTTACATTCAATTAACCTCTATTCAGGCATACAAGCATAGAAAGAAATTATCAGGTTTAAAACCATAAACACGCAATACCCCGTTCATGGGTATTGGGAATTTTTTCACATAAAACTCAAAGAATATCTAGGAAAAGGCACAAACCACCTACCTCAGTGTTGGGATATTTCTATACATGAACCTCAAGCCTTGAATTGCCCAAGAACACCATAGATCTAGAAAAATGTCTAAAACATTCAACCAAAGATAACTTGAGAAAGAGGAGGAATCAGGAAATAAAGTGCTAGAAAAAGGAAGAGCTTACCGAGGCGATCCAAATGAAATCGACATCGGTCGATTCAGAGAACGAATGCTCAATCGGGGGCTCAGAGAAAGATCGTGGTCGTATGGTCTCTCTCATATGAACTAGGTCGAGAGGAAGATAGTTATGTCCATCAGATGTTACCCTGGTATGTTTAATAAAAAAAAATACATGGCATGTACATTATATGTACATGGCATGTACTTTCCTTAACTAGCCCCCGCATTAGGCGGTCTCCAGGTCACCACACACAGCCCTGTGCATGGCTGTTCCACGACCAACACACAACTACCCATGGTAACCGAGTACACAACATTTACTTATATAGTACATGATGTGTACTTCAAAAATTTTCAAAAAATCATCTTCTTCTAAAAAACACTAGAAAAAGGAAAACATACCTGAAAAGAAGATCCAGGTTCTTACAAACTTCTCCCCCTTAAAGAAATTTGTCCCTGAATTTTCCTAGCAAGGTGGTGTAGAAGAAGAAACCCCGAACAGCTCTAACCATTTCGATCATACATCAGCCTCCCTCTCCCAAGTCTCATCCTGTACTCACCTGTGCTTCCATAGCACTTGTACCAGAGGAACATACTGGCCATAGATAACCTTCATACTTCGATCGACAATCAAGATAGGATTCTCCTCAAAAGATTCATCCACTTCAAGCTCAATCTCCTTGGGTTGGAAAACATGAGATGAGTTTGAGAAGTAACGTCAAAGATGAGAAACTTGGAATATGTTGTGCATATACCGGTACCTCTGAGGTAATTTCAACTAATAGGCAACCGACCCAAATCCCTCCAACACCTCAAACCACCCAACGTACCTCAGCAAAAGATTACCCTGTCTCCTAATCATACTGTGTCCCAACCTCAGTGTGACATGTAGAAAAACCTAATCCTCTACCTCGAACTCCAGAGGTTGTATCCACTGATCAACATAAGACTTCTGTCGAGACTGTGCAGTAGCCATCCTATTCTGAATCAAATCTGTCTACTCTGTGGTCTCCTGGCCAAGATGAGGTCCCAGCACAGCTGCCTCTCCTGCCTCCAGCCAACAAAAGGGTGATCAATATAGCCTACCGTAAAAAGCCTCATAAGGTGACATCTGAATAGTTGCTTGAAAACTATTATTGTAGGAAAACTCCACAATAGGTATATGATTCTCCCAAGAACCTCTAAAATCTAGGATGAATGCTCAAATAATTTCCTCAAGCATCTAAATTGTATGCTTGGGCTGGCCATCTATCTGGGAGGTGGTAAATTGTACTCAGAAGTACCTGTGTACCCAAATCCTTCTGTAGCCCCTGCCAGACCCGAGAAGTAAAATGTGCATCCCTTTCTAAAAAAATGGAGTGTGGAACCCCATGCAGACGTACAATCTCCCAGATGTACAACCATCCTAGCTCATCAACACTGAAGGCCTCCTTGATCGATAAGAAGTGAGAAACCTTCATGAGTCTATAAATAACAACCCAAACTGCATAATTACTTCGAGGAAACCTTGGTAAACCTGTCAGTAAATCCATCGTGACATCATTCCAATTCCACTCGAGAATGGGTAACTTTTGCAAAAGCCTTTTTGGTCACTAATGCTCCACCTTCACTTGCTGATAGGTGGAACACCTCATCACCATACCCGCAACATCTCTCTTCATACCTAGCCACTAGTACTGGCAGTGTAGATCACGATACATATTGGTGACTCCAGGATGAACTGCCCAAACTGAGGTATGAAAGTCCCACATCCCTCACGTATGTTTGCTGACACCCATACGCGCCCCTAGAAATGAAATATGTCATCCTCGACTATGGTCCATCTAGGAAGAGGGTCCTCTACTGACACACTTTCCCGTAGGACTAGGCCTTCTGAATCTGATAGCTGCCTCATTCACACTCAATCAAGAAGAGTAGAGGTAACAATTACAAAAGATAAAAACGTCTGCCCCTGTCTATCATGCACCTCCAAATGCATCTCAGAGAATAGATCCATAAGATGCCCCTCACTACTGGTCTCCTAAGCTGCCTGTATCTGAGTCCTCCTTCTCAATGCATCAGCTACTACATTGCATTTCCCAGGCGTATAGGAAATATCAAAATCAAAAGACAGAAGGAATTCAACCCACCTTCACTGTCTCAAATTCAGGTCATGCTGAGTGAATATGTACTTGAGATTCTTGTGGTTGGTGAAAACCAAAAAATGCCCTCCTAGAAGATAGTGTCTCCAACAGCGTAAGACATGAACAACCACATCCAACTTGAGATAGTGTGTCAGGTAATTCCTCTCATGTGGCCTCAACTGCCAAGACACATACACAATGACTCATTCTCCCTGCATAAGCAAAGCTCACAGCCCGATACCTGATGCATCACAGTAAACAGTATAGCTCTTGTCTGGCTCTAGAAAAACTAGTATCTGTGCTGAAGTCGACCTCCCTTTTATCTCTTGAATGGATGACTTACAAGAATCTGACCACAAGAAAATTGCACCCTTCTTAGTTAGACCCGTCAGTGGTGCTATTAAGAATGAAAAGTCATGTATGAAACATCTGTAGTATCCAACCAGCCCTAGAAAACTCCATACCTCAAAGATGTTTTTCAGCTTCTCCCAGGAAACTACTGCTCTCACTTTCTCTGGGTCGACTGATAATCTTATATATGAGATAACATGACCCAATAAGTGAATTTGGTCCATCCAAAAGTGGAATTTTGAGAGCTTAGCATATAACTGATGCTCTCTCAATGTTCTCAAAATGATCTCAAGATGGGTAGCATGGTCGTGTCGAGTGTGAGAGTACACCAAGATATCGTCCATGAAGACCACCATGAAAGAATCCAAGTATGGATATAACACTCAGTTCATCAGTTCCATAAAGACTGCAGGAACGTTCGTGAGAATGAACAACATAACCACATACTCATATAGACCATACCTACTTCGGAAGGCTATGAGTGGTATATTAGATGGTCTGACATGCAAATGATAGTAACCGAACCTCAAGTAAATCTTCAAGAACACCCAAGCTCCTCGAATCTGATCAAATAGATCATCATTCCTCGACAAGGGATATTGGTTCTTGACCGTCAATTGGTTCAACTTCTGATAATCCACACAAAATATGAGGGTACCGTCTACCTTCTTCACAAACAGGACAGGTGAACCCTAAGGAGAAGTACAGGGTTAGATGAAACTCTTTTCCTACAACTCCTCCAACTGCTTCTTGAACTTCTGTAACTCTCGTGTAGCTATCCTATAAGTAGTAATGGACACTGGTGCCGCTCCTGGAACAAGATCAATAGAAAAGTCTACATCTCACTCCGGAAAACCAGAAAAGTCTTCTAGAAAGACATCTCTGAAAGGATCCACCACTGGAGGAAATTCTAACTATGAATTCCCCTAGTCATCCATATATAGACTTGCAATATGAGCTATAACTCCTCCCAACCCATGATGCTCGGGTCCCACTCTACTCACCTGGATATCCCATTCACCCTAATGAAGAAAAGATTCACCCTCTGGTGATGTGAAACTCACCCTGTGGTGATAACAGTCGATGACTACCTGGAAGGGAACTAACCAGTCCATTCCGAGAATGACATCATAGCCTGTCATCTCTAGGACATAGAGGTCCCATAAGAAGTGAAACCCACCAACCTCTAGAGGGCACTCCTTGCACTGACGCACACTAGTCATTATTGTCTCCAACAGAGTTTCCAATGTCAAGACATTAGCAGAAGAAAAGATACAAAGCCCAAGGCTCTCTACTACAAAAAAAATATAATGCTATGGGAAGCCCCTGTATTGAAAAGAGAAGAAGCTAAAACTGAGGTAACCAGGATCGTACCTTGAACTGTAGAGGGTCCGAGATCCTGCTCCTACTGGGTCTGGTCCACAGCAAAAGTCTGGCCTGTACTGCAGCCCTATGACCCTGCCCGACCACTCTAATCTGATCCACCTTGTTGCCGCTGAAAGCTTGGAAACTGGATACCATGACCACAACCTCCACCTCGGCCTGAACGACTAGAAGAAATCCAGTTCCCGGACAGAGGAGAAACTAGTGGTACTGCTCTTGGATGAGGATTCATCGAAGGAACCCTACCACCAGCTGCTGGTGAGAAGATCTGATAGAAGCGCTGAAGGTGACCCATATTAACGTTTGATCGGCACTCCACTGGGTCTCTAGGGCAATGTGGCCTCGTATTCCCGACCTTCCCACACTGGTAGCATACCACCTGGATACCTGAAGGTGAATTTCACCTACTCAGATATCCATGTGTTGTCTCTCTACGACGCTTCCTACTATCAGTAAGAGAAGCACTAACACTAGATGCGTAACTACCCTAGCTCATAGCTCCAGAATCCCTCAGATTGCGCTCCATGATCAGCGCCTGATTTAATATAGAAGATATTGAAGTCAACCTGAAGATGTTAACCTGAGATCAGATGTCGTGCCTCATACCATCCTCAAACTTCCTTTCCAGGAATAACTCATCACCTCCTGAAATATGCATGAAGCGCTACAGCTCGGTGAAGTGAGATGAATACTCCATAACTGAAAGAGTACCCTGCTCTAGACTCATGAACTCTCAGGCTCGATCATCGATCAAGTTTTACAGATAGAAGTAGTTATAGAAGGCACACTGAAACTCATCCCATTCCATAACCTCCTGGAATCCTGCCTGTGAGATCACATCCCAACATCTCTTGGTGGAATCTCATAGCATGTACATAGCGAGCTTCACCCTCCTCTCTGGAGGTATCTCCAGATGCTTGAAGATAGTCAACATGGCTTCTCGCCATGACTCTACAGCCTGGGGTCCTCCATCCCCTGATAAGGTAGGAGGATGCTGCTGCTAAAAGACCCATGTAAATTCTTCCATCGACGGGGTAGGAGGTGGTGCTCCCTGAATGGTCTTCACCATCCTCATAAAGCCCTCTCTGAACCATGCATCAGTACCTATGTCAGGTATAACAACCGGTTCTAAGACTGACATAATTGGAGGATATTCTGGAAGTCCTTGATCAGTGATGTCTGGTGTCTGATCACTACCCTGCAATTAGCATACAACCGGAGGACATCTTGGTGGCATGAATCTACAAGGTCAAACACACACCTTAGATCAAGATTATCAAGGACTGAAAACTATAAGTTCCAGAAGGGAACATGAGAAAGAAATCATTCAAGTTTTACAAAACATGGATACACGACGTGTATATCCACTACATGGCGTGTTCCCTTAATCCATTCACATGGGCGTGTACTTCTGCCAAAACTGGTCATGTAACACCCTATAAACAGCGTGTTGTCCTTACACACGACATGTACTTGAATCCTCTTCCCCTGCCCGAGTTCACTTACATGCTTAGGCCACATAGTTATCCTAGCACAAGACTACATGATGTGTTAGTACCAGACATGGGGTGTACTAGAAAAACTTTACCAACCTGTGTTGTTAGCTACATAGCCGGTTACATGGCTCACTCTACACGGTGTGTTCCAGATGGACATGGTGTGTACTAAAGGATTTCACCAACTTGTGTTGTTAGTTACATGACCAGATTGAAGGATTACACTACACAGCATGTTCAATACTGAAACAACATGTATTGATTAAGTTTTTATCCCTCTATGTCGTTTGTCACATGGGTGAACACAGGTTCTAAACACACGGCGTGTACGTTCGGTACATGACGTGTTTTCCCAAAGATTTATCTATCCCGTGTCTCTTCCCACACGACCTATGAAACAGTTAGATACTATAAAGCGTGTACATCTATTACACGGTGTGTAATTAAGAAAAATAGTTTCTTCCCAAATAAAAGAACACACGACATGTATTTATCATTACATGCCGTGTATTCTGGGTTTTTATTAACAATAAGCCTCAAAAACTACTCCAGAAGCCCAGAAAACACTAAAAAAACAATTAAGTGCCAAATTTTGATCTGTGAGGGCCCATACTCTTAGAGAATCAAATATTGGAATCTTATAAATGTTATAAACAAGGTTAACAGTGCAATAATCCACCAAATTCTGGTCCATGAGGGCCCATAACACCTTAAGAACCAAAGTTTGGTGTTCCCTCAAACATAACCTTACACAATCAATGCTTTAACAAATAGCAGGTATTATATCAAGGCATCTATCACAACAGTACACATATCTAGAAAAACATCTATCAAAACAATATGTAATCACTAATTCACCCTAAATGGCATGGAAAGAATGCATGACATGTGATTTCTATAAAGTGCCTATATGATGCATGAGATGGAACACCCTCATATCATTAGGTTAAAATAGAAATAGAACCTGAATATCATCAATGTTAACTTCAAAAAACATGTGAATCACCCAATGGTGAAATCAAATCAACCGTAGAATTGCAAAACCAGAAAAATTGTAATAAATGAGGTAGATTGGATTTTCCCTGTACACGAGTTAGATACTCCTGGGTATAACTTATTACCAAGTACCTATTCCATCCTACACCTAGCTAAAGGCTCCAAACAGTAATTCAAAAGAAAAGAAACTGCCTCTGATAGAACTTTGTAACGTCTTGATTCCAGAAGCCACTCAGAGGCTCCCCGTATCTGGTTGGTCACATGGCCTCAAGTGAATTTCTCTGAATGCCAGAGGATACCGACTAGCAGCGAGGGCCTTGAGTGTGATAGTGGGGAAACTATTACCTCATTGGAAGAGTAACACAACAGAAGTAAAACACATGGAAATAGAAGAAGTAGTAATAATACCATAATAACAGTAAACAATGAAAGACTTGAAGTAATAATAACTGGAGCACATATATAAAATGATGCATGATACATATGTCTGGTAAAACAGCCAAACAAGTCACAATGCTGGAATAAAAACTAAACCAAGTAAAAAATAAAACAAATAAAGAGCTCCTTAGCATCGCAATCCTCAGCTTGGTCCCATGCTCTCCATATCCCCAGCAATAAAGTACCAAAAGTAGAAGGGTGCTTGCCCATATCTATACCTGTATGAATATAATCTATTTGGACCCAAAAGAAAGGTCCAAATAGGGTGTGAGACTAAATCCCAATAGGCAACCACCAAAAGATCTGTGCCTAATGGTCAATGAATATATGGTAGGTAATAAGTAAAATAAAGCAGTAAACAAGGAAGTACTCACCAGTAAACAATCAACAATTTCAATGCATTCAGTTTCATATATCAAGTAAGCAGCTAATCAAAGAAGGTAACCCTATGGGTAGTACTCTCAGCCTAACCTCTTCAGTTCAACCAAAACAAGGATATATATAATAAAGACTCCTTGAGGAATAAATCATCATCAATTCCCCTTATATTCATGTGTTATCCAAGAATCTCTGAGGAAACACTCACTGTCAATTCCCTTTATAGTCATGTGTGATCCAAGACTCTCTGAGGAAGCACTCATCGTCAATTCCCCCTATATTATTTTAATGGTAACCTACGGGCACTCTGAGGAAGAACTCAACATCAATTCCCCCTATGGCCCTGTAACTTAACTATATACCCTCTGAGGGAGCACTTAATGTCAATCCCCCCTATGTTCTCACAACGTGATAATTATAACAAACACTCTGGGAAAGACCTCAATGTCAATTTCCCCTATGGTCTCACTACACCAGGTTCCCATAGCCCCATGTAAAGCAGACTTGGAAAAATATAAATAGAATCCAAAGTAAACCTCAATAATTACTTGGCTAAACAGTCTACAACATAATAACATGTCAGATAATAAGATCACTCCATCCTACAACTAGTCATGGGAAGCAACCAAGGTAGCCTAACTGGGTAAGAAAAACCAAACAGTCATAAACAAAACATGCATGGACAAACAATTCCAAATCATAGAAATAACCCTATTCACATTTAATTAACCTCTATTCAGGCATACAAGCATAACCAAAAATTATCAGGGCTAAAACCATAAACACGCAATACCCCATTCATGGGTATTGGGAACTTTTGCACATAAAAATCAACAACTATCTATGGAAAGGCACAAACCACCTACCTCAGTGTTGGGAGATCGCTATACGTGAACCTCAAGCCTTGAATCGCCAAAGAACACCGTAGATCTACAAAAACGTCTAAAACATTCAACCGAAGATAACTTGAGAAAGAGGAGGAATCAGGAAACTAAGCTCTAGAAGAAGGAATAGATTACTGAGGCGATCCCAATGAAATAGACAGTGGTCGATTCGGAGAAAGGATGATCGATCGGGGGCTTAGAGAATGATCGCGGTCGTACTATCTCTCTTGGATGAACTAGGTTGAGAAGAAGACGGTTCTTTCCAATAGATGTGGCCCCGGTATGTTTAATTAATAAATGAAAATACATGACATGTACTTACCTTAACCGGACCTCACATTAGGTGTCCTCCAGGTCAACACACACGACCCTGTGCACGGCCTTTACACGGCCAACACATGGCTACCCGTGGTAACCAAGTACACGACTTGTACTTCAAAAATTTCCAGAAACTCCTATTTTTCTCAAAAACACCAGAAAAAGGAAAAAATTCCTGAAAAGAAGATTTGGGTTCCTAAAAATTAAACCTCGATGCCTACATCCCCCAAGGCATCCCTTTTTATTCAAATCTTACCACTAAAACTCTTTAAAAAACTTACCGATGTGACATTACCCACCTTAGGAGTTTTTATGTCATAGAAGAAAAGATCAGTCACTCACAAGCGCTCTATTTTAGAAACACCATAAATGCACGTGTGACATTCCATGAACCATGATCACCAAATCAACATATCATATGAAAACTGAAACTTAAAACTATTGGCGTGTTATAACACCCGAGTCCCAAAATTTATAGTGAGGGAAACTGCACTATGATGACACTAACATCAAAAGCTCACAGTAGAACAAAGAATCTCAAGATCTAAGTGTGATACTTACCATGATCTAGTCCTTTATGAAGCATACACATCAACCCAATATCTTGGTTACACAAAACATAAATCACTAGGCTCAAAATCCCCCGTTTCATTTGAGTCATTTCATTGAATTCATCTATAAACATTGAAAGAATTTTAACAAAGCCAAAAGTACTTTTCCACAATAAGTAACTTGGTCTTTAAACAATTCTCCTTGGCCAAAAAGTCAATCTATAATAAACATCCTCTTAAAAATTTAATATTTAGTGTCATTTCATTTTTAAACAGGGAATTTATCATTTAAATTCATTTTAATCAGAAGGTTACCTCTGAGGGTCCCATTTAATTCAAAACATATAGTTTCTTCAAAAAAAAACCCTATAATAGTTCATTTCAATAAAAAATCAACAATTTTACATTTATAATCATTTTCAAACACACTATGGTTAAACTAGACTCAGTCACATGGGTGGCCATCTACCAATCAATAAGACGCCCATACACCTTACGGCTGGAATTTGGCTCCCATTTATCACAATTAATTTCCATTTAACATATTTTTTAACTTTAGCAGCCATTTTTTTCAATCATTTGAATACACGGGTTACCCTTTTCCCAGTTATAAGGCACCCATACACCTTACAACTGAAATTGTATCCTGTTGAAGATGTAATCAATCAAAATGTTTTTATACTCATGAAACCATTTACACATCAAAACTACTCTAGAATGTTATCATTACCAATAACACAACAACATGTTATAACAAAAATGCATGGAAAAACATAAAAAAATGGTAATAATAGAGGAAACATGGAATATAAACACCCAAACATGCTATATATTTCACCAAAACATGATATCTAATGGAGAATTATAAATAAAATCAAAACTTGGCATTCTACTTAAGGCACACAATCAAAATTAGTAGGCAACCTACTAATGAAACTAAATGGAATGTGATATGCATGGAATGTGAATCTCCAAGTGCCTAATATGATGCATGTAATTCAATTTCCTTTCCATATAATGCCAAGGAAAATTTTCAAAATTCTAAAAATCAATAAGCAACAGAATATACACTAGTCATTCAAGGTGAAATCATATAAATTGTAACCTCAAACAGTATAAACATAAATTCCCATCCCTAGCCACTTGGTCATTTCCCATACATGGGGTGATCAGTCCCAAACATGGCTATTAACTGAGCGCCGACACTTTCTAAGTCTCTTGTATACTAGCCCAAAACAAAAAGACAAAGGAAAAAGAAAGAAAACATGAACCTATAATACCACTTTGTAACGTCCCAACCTAGATTACCCTTAAACCGGTAGCCATACCGGTCACAACATGACCTCAAGCGCGTCTCCCCGTATGCCAGAGGACACTGACTAGCAGCGAGGGTGTATGGATCGTCAATGGTGAGACTATACCCTCATATTCAGAGTGCATAATGGGAATAGATAATAAACTTAGAAAACGGAAGGAGCGTATAAAACAATATTCAAATGGATAATAAAAATGGCCAACACCGGTTTATACAATGCATGCATGTCATGGTGATACATTTCAGAAAGTATTAAACAAAACATCATGCTTTACATTATAATATAAAAATAGAGAAAGGACTCAAGGCCAAAGGGCGATCCCCAAGAGCATCCCGAACTCCTGCTCGGTCCTTTTCTCCTAACTCCCAAGTACACGTAACATCAACAGGAAAAGGTCCACAGTCCTGCAAACAAGAAAGTCTACTTAGGTACCCCAGTGAAATTGTAGCCCAAATAGTGTGTGAGATATACATATCAGTAGGCTGGGACCATCAATTTTTTAGCTCAATCTAGACAATACAATATAATAAATGATGTGAAAATATAACAAGGTAATAAAAATACTAAATAAATAACCAACAACCCATTTAGGTTCCAAAGGGACACCTGACAATGATACATGCTTCGGCCCGTGGCTGGAATAAGAGCTTGTTCAAGAATCATACAATCATATTTATCAATTATAAATACCTTTCAATACTTTATCATTTATTCTCTATTTAATCATTTATTATCTCTAAGGTTCCCATGGTATCCCAAACCTCAATACCAACTTCAACTCATGCCAGAATTCTAATCATTCACAATCTTTATTTGTTTAACCATATTTAACTCGAGCATGATTCATATCTCTCATTAATTTCATAATTTATTCATATAATATACTATTGGTGTATAACTCCATGTCTAGAACCTAAAAACCTGATTCATATATTTATAATATTGGTGTTAGAATTCCATGTCTAACACCTATTTCTCATTCAATATAGATCGTCATGTCTAACACCCTTACATCTAAGCACTTAGATAACTATTGGGGAGAATCCCATGTCCAAGTCCAAACTTCTACATTGGTCTAGGATGTCATACCTAGCACCACATTCTCATTCATTTACATCATTTGATAACTATTTGGGAGAAACACCATGTCCAATTCTCAACTTCTACATTGGTCTAGGATTCCATTCCTATCAACACATTCCCATTCATTTACTTCATTTGATAACTATTGGGGAGGAATGCCATGTCTAATTCCCAACTTCTACATTGGTCTAGGATTCCATACCTTGCACCACATTCTCATTCATTTACATTATTATTTAATTCATAATAATTAGCCACATTATTCCATTACTAATCCAACGATTAGATAAATATTTCACATACCATTAGTTCACTCAAAAATTAACTAATCACATAACCCATTAATTAATTCATCAATTAATCAATCAATCAATAAAATTCTCATTAGATAATTAATTACTCCTAATTAATTATCTGAAACATTAGAGCAAGAGCACATAATTAATACACCATTAATTATCTCATTTTATTCAAAGCATCATATCACAATTAATCCATCAATTAATTATCTTAATTATCCAATTCAATATCTTATAATTAATACCTCGATTAATTATCTATATTTCAAGGTCAAGAACATAATTAATTTACAATTAATTATTCTATTCAGAATCTCATCTTTCCATAATTAATTATTCACAATTAATTATCCAAATAAAATTTCAACTTATCATAATTAATTCTCACAATTAATTATCTTTAATCAACATCATGTCACGTAATTAATTCACCACCAATTATCTTACATATCCAAACATCATCTCATAATTAATTTCCCCCAATTAATTATCTTAACATAACTAATTTAATATATCAATTACAATTCTCTAGGTTCATAATTAATTCTCAAATTAATTATCTTAACTTATCCAATTAAAATCTCATAATTATTTCCCCTGATTAATTATCTCAACTTATCCTGCCTAATACTCATAAATTCCACTTAACCCAAGTGTGTCAACAAAAAGGGAAGAAATTGTAATTCACATAACCACAAGATAAAAAAACATGTCACTTTAAACATTATGTTTTTAGCTTGAAGGCAGCACACCTCTATTAGAGGAGTTTTATTACAAAATGTGATTTTTTAATCTGACAAATAGTTTTATACCAATAAAAAATTTTCTCCAATATTGCAGTAAACTTTATAAAAAGTAGTAGATTAACAAAAAACTTCTTTTTTACCAAATAAAATCAATGTTGAGGACCCTACCTCAAGTAATTGTCCAAACCAATGCATTCTAACTTAAACCGCAAACTACTCACACATATGCACCTCCAAAAAATCATGCACACACTCTGAATTTATCACTACACCTAACAACAATTAACCGAAACTCATAAATAGTGTGGTGGAGACCAACACACACCCAATTAATTCACCAAAACTCAAAATACACCATAAGCACTAATTTAAGGGTGATAATCCAATTGACGAGTATAAACCCTTACCCAAATATGAAGTTAGTGAACCAAATTGAGACAAACCGCCATGATTTCAGTGGTCATTGTCGAAATATGGATCAAATGGTCCTGAGACATCATCCGCACCACCTAGAATCGGAAGAAGGGAAGAAACCAAATTAACCTCGGGCCTTAGGTTTTCGGCCTAATGGAGACCGGGATAAGAAGACCCGAAATGGTAGATGTGAAGAATGAAACATGCGAAGAAGGACTTACTTCGACGAGACAGAAAACTTCTGTGAAGGAACCATCGCGATCCAGTGCGTGGAGAGGGATCCGAGTTGGGGAGTGGTGCGCCTCACCACAGGAGAATGAGGGGAGGGGGTCATGCCTCACCCTGCTATGTACCTCCCTCTTATAACCCTGATTAGTTTTATAATACTTAATTCAATAATAATAATAATAATGATAACCATATTATTATTATCATTTTAATTTAAATGATTCTTTGATAAACCCCATAACCCCCCCATTACGCCTCATTTAATTAAATTCCTATCTAACTAATTTAATTAAATAAAAACTCCTCCTTAATTAATTAAATTCCCTTCAATGAATTTAATTATTATAACTCCAACTCATTGTTATTTAATTAAATTCTTCCAACCTCAAATTTAATTAAATCATTTCCCCCACTTTTCATTAAATAATTAAATTCAACTTATCCTTGAATTTAATTAGGTAAAACCCAAACTCCACATTTATTCCTTATTTAATTAAATTCCATTGACCTGGATCTAATTAAATAAAATTCCAAATCATTATCATTTAATTAAATTCTATCAACATTAATTTAATTAAAAAACCCCATTTTTCATCAATTAATTAAATTCATTTTAACCATGAATTTAATCAATTAAAAACCTCCATATCACAACATTTAATTAAATCCCTTACAACTAGGAATTTAATTAAATTAATTAACCCAAAACCCAAAACTGGTTAAGCCACATGGTTTGTCTCACACGGTCTGGAAAACCGTGCACCAACCATCCATGACCTTCTATCTAAGGAACCTACTTTACATGGTTTTTCCTGAACAGTTTTCCTAACCGTGCAAAGGCCATGTGAGTGCCTCTGTCTCACCTTTATCAAGCTGCATGGTTTGAACCATATGGTTTGAACAACCGTGCTCAGCCCGTGCGAATGCCAATGCCAAGTCTGGTGCTCCCGAAACCCATTAAGCCACCTTGAAAACTTCTCAAACATTTACCCAAGCCTATTATCAACACTTTAAAATGGTAAAAAATCACGAAATATCAACCCGAATCTTGGTTTTAAGACCGACCCATCCAACAAATGAAAAAGTTCGAAAACTGTCATATTTTAACCCGGTTAAAAAATTCGGGACTTTACATGATGACATGTTTGTTCTTTTACAAAGTGAATGGTTTAATAATGCTTAAAAGACCTTTTGGAACCTATTAGTTCATTGTAAAGTTTTCATCTTATTTTTGTGATAAAATGGGATTTGGAGTAAAGGCATGTTTAACATCACATTTTTGAAAGTGACAATGTGGATGTGGTATGTGATGTTGCCTTTTAAAATAGTTTTAAACATTTTTGTAAATGCATTGGGTGTATAAATATAGGGGCCTATTTGGAATTTTGAGTGCATTGTTCATTTTTATCTTAGTTTGGATATAAATATGGTATTGGTTTCTTGAATGGTCAGTTGGTTTCCAAATGATGTTGGTTCCCTTATAAAATTAAAAAAAAGGTGGGTATGAATGAAATCTAAAAAGAGTATAACCGTTTGGTACTTGGAATACATTTTGGTACATGTTTAGATTAATGGGCCCTTTGGATCATTTTATAAGAATGGGTACTTCCTCAATGTTTAGAAAAGATTTTATGAAAATGTATTGGAATTTTGAATTTAAAGCCTATTTGGAAATTTTCATATTTTTAAAGAATGGTTTGAATGTTTATATGACGTGATGGTCCTATTGGAACTTTTAGTGATGTGATGTACACATGTATATATATATATATATATATAGGGAACCCCTATCTAGTATTTCTCTTTATGGGTTATCGTATAGGTGATATCCATGTTTTTGGTAGGCGAACACAGTGGTGAGATGTAAGGTGAGTCATGTGTGTGAGGGCCCCCCACTTACACTGTTTATTATTACCATGGGTTTCTGGTAATCTTTTAGGGGATTGAGTGATTGTTTTTGACCAACCCTAATTGGATGGGTTGGTACCCCCTGGATCACAAATAGGCCAGGTGGGATGTGCCACTGGATTTGTCAGTTTAGGGAAGGAAGTGGTTATTGACATAGGGGCTTCAATAAACGCCTATATTTGGTTCTGAATTGAGTACATCCATGGGTATTCTATGGATTTTTAAGATCACCCATGGTTACATTATTTATCTTCTTGTTTGTATCCTACTTCTTTTGATTTTCTAATCGCACTGCTAGTCTATTTTCAGTAGTTGTCAGTTTAATTTTAGTTTTCCCTATTTATTTGTTTCTTGCCTAGCTAGTGTTTCCTAGTTTGGGTTTTTTTTTAAAATGGTAAACTCATATTTTGAAAATAGAAAGGTAGCGTGTGTGTGTTGATTTTAAAAGGAAGGGTAATTTTATCTACCAACACGATGACAACCTATTTTCGTACCTGTATTTTCAAACTAGTGTTAATGGATTGTTTTGGGAAAGGAAACACATGAATTCTATGATGATTTCCTACTGAGAATTTTGGTGCTCACACCTACTTTTTCTTTTCAGTTTTAGGTTCCTCTAGTGTTGTATTTCACTCAGACCGAACTTGGTTTTGAGTTGGGTGGTGACCTATGAGGTCACATAGAGGTATGTGTTGTTTTATTTTATTTATGCTGCTAGTTTTAATTTTTATCTTCAGTATTTATTTATTTGTTTGCCTTTCATTTATGGGAAAAATAATTCCCACTTGTTTAGTTTTGATTCCCAACACTAGTTTCTAGCATGTGGGGATTTGGAATGCCCATCATGCCATGTCGCAGACCGGATCGGGTGACTGATTCAGTGTCGACCCAGGTTGGTCCATGAAAAAAACATCCTTATGGAAAAAATATTGGAAACACACAAAATATAGGAGACATAAAAAATAACATAATTATCTCACAAGAGGACTTAAAACCAATATATAACCAAATATATAAAAATAATACAATTAGAACTAATTAAAGAATTATGGCACCATACTCCTTATCAAATAGCCCATAACCAACCCAACCCACCATGCACTCTAAGAAAAATCTCTTGTTGTACCAATAATATCAACTATAAATACACACACACACACATATTGGTCTACCCACCAAATTCATATATATAATGGGTTATTAAAAAAATCAATAGGAAATCCCAAAAACCATAACTCTAACTTATGAGCATGGATTATGTAAATTCATGTTATCATGTACATGATATGTGAATTTTTATAAAACCTAATAATGAGATAGTTGAATCAAAGTTTACATAAATATATGAATAATTGAAATATCTCAAAGTTAAATTCTATAGGCGGGGGGGGGGGGGGGCGCTCTCGGGAGCTCTCTTCTCTTTGGAGTGACCTAGGGTTGGGGGTTCTGCGCGGCGGACTGATGGATCAGCGTGGATGGATCGGTGCAGACGACAGAATATCCGGAGAAGAAATATGAGTCATGCCCTCACCACTGTCATTGAGGCATGAAAATTTGATCTACTGTTGTCCTGATGTAAGGAAACTGACCATTATTTCAGACTATGCTCAGATCCGAGGAAGAATACCCGAAGCCGTCCCATGGATGAGGAAGACTCAGATCGAGCTCGCCTAGGCATCATTGTCGACTGATTCTCTAAACTGAGTGTTCATCCTTATTCCAGTTTCCAAACTCAAAGATGGAAATCCTAATGTTGGTGATCTCAAACAGTCACTGAAGATCAGATCTAGGAAGATTTCGTGCTCACGTGGTGATGAGGGTGTCGTTGAACCAGGTTTCCTCCTACGGTCATGTGCTGCGGCGATAGGGGCTTGGAATTGGAAGAGGCAATGTAAGAGGATTGGCGACAGACAAACTTGGTATTGGTAATCAGAATCTTGAAGCATTTCTTTCGATCTCTAAATTTCTTTTCTCATTTCATTGGCAGTTCTTTCGATTGTTTTGTTGGCAACCTGGATAATTGTGGGATGGAAAAGGGGGTTCCAAGGGTTGTTGGTGGACGAGGTTCTGGATTGGCAGACAGTTTTCTTAGAGGTATGGATCTGAGTGTTTGTGGAAGAGGCGAGGTTTCTAGTCTATTTTTCTCGAATTGGGTGAGGTTTCAGTTCTGATGAATATAATGTGACATTGAACCGAGTTGATTTGGAATGACAGTTTCAATGTTGAAGCTTGTGAAGTTCAGGGGGGGGGGGGGTCTGGATCCTAGTGGTAGTGGTTCTCGGACCTGTGATGCGCTCTTACGCTGCTTTGGAGGCATTTGTGATGCACCTCTCTAGTTTCTCCAGTCACTTCTGTGATGTGCTCTTTAGCTGCTCCAGTTGCTACTATGATGCATGTTTCGGTTGCTCTGAATGCCTCTGCAATGCACTCTAGGACAATCCAGTGCCGTTAGCCTCTCCCTCTCAGTGATCGTTTGTGTTTTCGTTTTCTTTTTGGTTTTTTCTGAGGTTTGCTGTTTTGGGATGAAGTTGTTTAAAGTTGCTCACGGTTTCCAGTTTTGTGGTTCTAGGCCTTGTGACGCACTCTTTTCTTGTTCCATTTTCCTTTATGATGCGCATTTCAGTTGCTCCAGTTGCATATGAAATGCGCTTTGTGTTTCTTCGACAGTTTTGTCATGCGCTGGTTTTGATGATGATATCTCAAGATGGCGATGCTCGAGTTGATGTGATGACGGTGAAAGTGACATGATGGTGCTGAGTCGAGGTATCGTCGATGATTTTTCCTACATCTATTTGCATGGTTCTCTGCTCTGGTTCTAGGATTCCTCCAGCCTCTTCGAGGTGGAGCAGTACGGTGGTCTTCTTGGTCCTTTGGGATGTGAGTTCGAGCGACCAATTCAGGGAGATAGACAATGATTTTATATATTTGTGGTCATTTTATGGATTTGAAATTTGAAACTTATCAGTGGTGGTTTTGAAATCTAGATTGAGTGGGATTTGAGATAGTTTTTGGAATTTGGTTTTTATTCTGAATTTTGATGGTATAAGCAACCAGTTCTCTACAAGGATCAGCTCCAGATGATGATTTAGAGTAGAAAGATTTCATCTGTGCATAAACATTTGGATTTGGATGAACGAGAGGGTATGACTTTGCCATCGGTACTGGGCCTGTGCAACCCTGCACGAGACAGCTTTTCAAGTGATCATATGATGTGGAGGCTTGACATAATGTTGTAGTTGCTAGAGAGGAGCAATTTCTTGTAGTATTGTTCTAGGTTGTTTCTTGTATGGTGTTATTATGGGTTTTCCACTTTTTCCTCAAAAGTGTTTTTGAAATAAAAATTTAATTTTCAGTCAAAGTTAAATGATTGAAAACATCTAAACCAAAAAAATCACAAAAATAACTCCATTAAACATTTCTTTAATCTCAAATAAATATATAAAAATCATAAATAAAAAAATGAAGTTATAAAATAAATTACCATGGTTTAAAATATCTAATAGGAGAGAAATTTATTTTTTTACTTAGGGTAATCCTAAAAGGAAATAAAACCACACAAACCAAAAGTATTCTCATATACCATATCTCCTAATGAAATTAATCCTATACATACATCATCTCATATATAATTTAGTTTTATATGGAACATTTATTAGATTTAATTATGTAAATAATCTCAAATGGGATATATATATCACCTCTTTTTAGAGTTAATTCTATATGTTTCATTGTATTTGTGATATACCGACATTAGGTGCCACTCATAGGCTCTCCAAAGCTGGTTGGACACATGGAATCAAGTGCATATCCCCTAACTGTAGAGGTTACCGAATAATAGCAAGGTCCTATGGTGTGTCTGTGGGGAGACTATATCCTCATTACCAGAGTGTAGCATAATAGATAAATATAATAATAGGTAAATAGTGGAAGAAGAATAAAAAATAGGTGGCACAACAGAATAGAGAAGAATAATAAATAACTTAACAACTAATAATAATACTTAGAGAAAATGATAATGTATGTCATGTATCTATAAATTAGGAAAAAAATGGATACAAAGCAGCAGTAATTAGTACTATAAATTCTATACAAAAGTTAAAAAATGAAACCAAAAAGTATCCAACATTCCAAGATTTGGCCTGGTAATCAACTACCAAGATCCATCCTAATGCAAGTAAGGAATATTAAGTGTCCAATGTGGGAAAATTATCCTTGTAAACACCTAAATACATGTATTATTCCTAGGTACCAATGACAGTCTGGATAGGGTGTGTGATAAATCTTAGTAGACCACTACCAATGGAGTCTATACCATCTAATCTGTGAAATATAAACCGACAGTGTGCAAGTATATATAAATGTAAAGTAGTGAATCAATGTAAATACCTAGACACCTACTTCAACCTTAGCTGGAAATGTATCTGAACTTGAGATCATTTAATTAGTTCATTTATGTTCAGTTTATATAATTAGGTCATGTGAGATATTACAACATTGACCATATAACTTGATAATAACAATGAAGGATCCATGATATAACAAGGCATGCTATATTAATAATGATAATATAGGATCCTTGGTAATAACCAAGGAATCCTTGACCGTAGGGGTCAAGCCAACTCAGTAATAACCTGTATCCTGGATATAAGGGGTAAGAGTGTAATTCAAGGGGCATCTCCTAAGGAATTCCACAATAATATAATTCTATATGAGTCTAAGGATCTCATCCAAGGTAAAAACAGGTAAGCAATGGCTTGGACTGATGGGTGTAACCGCGACACCTCATGTCTGTAGACATCATTATAGATCCAAGGAGAGTATCCAAGGCATCCTAAAATATCAACAAAGGTATCCTACAATTTTCATTCTAGAAATACACAAGTAGACAAAGATTGAGTTCCAAGATGGGTATCTCTCTCGGAAACCAGAATCCCTAAATCTGAATGACATTTATGAGTGATCAATGAATTCCCTCAGGAATACAAGTCTAACTCGAGTCTAAACACTCTTTTATAGATGCCAAGGTCCATATGCATTAGGAACCTTATAATTAATTCATTTAATAAATTAGGCCAAGTAATAATCATGCCTCTTTTTATAATTAATTTGGTTTAAGCCATTGAATTTCATTCATGTGAAAAGGCATAAATAGGAATGAAACTATTTATTACTTAGGTTACTTAATAATTAATTAGGCTCACTTCATTACATTCCATAATCATGGAATGGTGTGATACAAATGCACAACCAAGTCATTCATTTAAATTTAAATATTCCAAGTGATATATGTATAGATATAATTTCCAATTACTATTGAGATTCATGAAATAATTAAATCACATACCTTAGAAGGGTCAAGTAACATTATCATCTTCAAGTGATAAGCATTGTAATTCATAATTCATTTTATTAAGTAAGGGATTACCATTAATAGGGTCAATCCATATCACACCTGACTAGTGGCACATAAAAACATCACGAACCACTAAATATATAAATACAGAAACAACCTACTTGGGGTGGTCTATTTTAAGGTCATAACCTCCAATAATGGAAAACATATATAACAAAGGTCTTAGAATATGATTCTAATGGCTATACTCCATGCACATGAATTAAATTGGAATCACCCGATGAAATTGGCACACACACTATGATGAAAATTTATAAAATAAAATGACATGAGGGATGAGTCATAGAACACCTACCATAATATCACATGACTCTCCTCATCCAACATCAACCTTTAGTTTGGACTGAATAAAAAAAGTCTAAATAATGGATCAATTCTTTGAAAATAGGGCATATGAGCCTATATCTAAATAACTCCATAAAGGAGAAGATAAATGAATAATAACTCAAGTTAAATTGATTACTTAAGGATATGAATCCTACATGAAAAATGAGGATTGAATCAGAGTTTGGATACATGAAAGAGAGAAAAAACTATGGAAATGGCACTTGGGAACTCAAAATGGGATAGGGGTGGTGTCTCTATCAATTGCAATGAGACAAGGATGAAGGGGGTGATTTAAACATTTCATTAAGTGAATTTATGTAATTTCACCCAAAAAATAGGGGCACATGGTTTGGCCACACATTTTTCCAAACCATAGGCCAACTATGCTCCCTTTGCTGTGCTAAGGGGGAACCTACAAGGTTATTGGGCATAGTTTGACTAACCATATGTAAATCATGAAAAAAATACACTAATAAAAATTAAAGGTGATCCCACATGGGTGTTCACCTCTACCCACATGGTTTGAAGAACCATTAGGGCTCCTCTTTCCCTCTTTCCAGGCCTTGCATAGTTAGGGGTAACCATGTGGCCTGCCCCACACAGTTTCTCCTAACCGTGTGACCAACTTTTTTTTCACACTGTCTAGGGTTCTGGGCTCTGAACAAGACCCAGACACCCCTATAAAATTTCTAACCTCAAATAGAATCCATATTAGGTTTATAATAAGGAATTATACTAAATTCAAAAGGACCTATAACTAAGATAAAAACCATATTCTTTTAGTGTGAGAGTTAATTCTATAATATTTTTACTTGTATAAGCGATGTATATGATTCACATTCTAATGTTTTCTTTTATTTATAATTTTATGATTTATTTTAATTATTTTTAGAATTAATTTATATTATTTTAATTTATTTTTATAATTATTCATATTTAATAAAAAAATTAAATCTTTAATTAAAGAATTTAAGATAATCATGTAGATGGCATAATCCCCAAGAAAATAGGATTCCTTCATGGGGAAATAACCATATTATTTTAGTATGTCTTTCAATCCACTAATTATTTAGAAATGTATTATTACCATTGAAAAATGATTTTATATTCTCTAGTTCTCAAAACATGAAAAGTTTATCTTATATATTTATCATTTGGAAGGTGAAACTGATCAACAGTGGAGTCTTATCAAGAATATGAGGCAATAAGAATAAATTGACTCTATAGAGTGGGATGATTTTAATATTTTAGTTTTAAATGAGTTATTTCCACATATTCTTCATATGAATATGGATAAGGAATTAATTGATCTTAAGAAGAAGGATAATTAATTCTTTGGTACATTTGAGTAAAATTTTACAAGACTTGTGAGGTACGCTTATGGTATTATTATTGAACCAAAAAGTAAGATTGATCGAAAATTTAGTAGCTTAAAACCAATTCTCTTAAGAGAGTTAGACATAAGAGACTTTATTATCTATGAACAAATTGTTTTATGTGATATCATGGTGGGAATGGATATTGGATTCACCCATCAATCTCATGGTTTTGAGAAGAAAATAAATATGGAATTCAAAAAAAATTATAATTAAAAAAGCATGGAGGTAAGAAAATGAGTTTTAATTTATTCCAAAAGTGTTGGAATTTTCATGGAGGAAATTTTCTTAAGTGTAATTTTTGTAACACCCCAAGTTTCCATGGTACACTTCTTTTTAAATAATTCAATAGCTTGCACTACACACAACACCGAGTTCGAGCGTACCATGACCTATCAAACTAGCTGTTTAAAATGAGGTTTTGAATAGTATTAACCAAATTATGAGATTTATATACTATATAATTTATAATTTTTTTGAAATCCTTATAGATGATTTTATAGGCATAATATAATAATTAATTCAATCTTACACATTAAAAGGCTATTTTCTTCTAATTTTTTTTATCACCTTTTAATGGAGAACTGATTTCAAATAAAATATTTAACACCTTCATATATTAAATTTGAAAAAAAAATTCTTATTTGTCTTTGAGACATCAAAATTTAGTTTGGATATATTTTTGGGGTTTTCTGATAATTTTCATATTTTAATGAATAATGAATAAATACTACATTTTAATTCAAAAATGATTTTTCATATAATTTATTTATATGATTAGATTAACATTAAATTTTTTAAAATTGAAATTATATTAAGTTTTTATTATTTAATACAATTATCTTCATTGGAAGTAATTTCCCATTGAAATTTTATATAAACACATTTTAATCTTTTGCTGGTTTTTACTTCTAAAAACCCATTTTCTCATTCTGTCTACAGGGATTAATTTTAAATTAATTACTAAAACTTATGTGTTTTAAATTTTCAAAAATGTATTCAATATTTTTAGTAAGTGGGTATAAATTATTTTAATAGGATACTTTTAATTTTTGGACATTATGAATAGTAACTTTAATAATTTTTTTATTACCATGATTAAGGGTAAATCGGGCAATTAAAGGTAAAAATAATATTATAAAATTACCCTAAAACCTATAAAAAACTATTTTATGAATAACTTAGACCATTATTATCTGTGTTTTTTAATTTAATCATTTAATGGACACTTTTACATGAATATGACATGAATATTATTAAAATCAATAAATGTGACAAATTGTCACACTCTTATTTCTTAAAAGTATAATAATTTTAATATAGAGATTAATAGGATATAACTTTGATCATAAATACTCTATGTAAAGATAAAATAATTATATAAAACATATTAATTTATTTATAAATTTTAGATATTAAATATTTACCATTTTTTTGACACAACAGTTAAGCATAAATTATTTTATTAATAGAAATTTCAAATAAATGATATTAAAAATATTAAACTAAATATAGTTTTATTTAATAAATGAAATAAATTAATTTTAAATATAAAATATACATTTTAGTGACATATTTGAAGTATTGTTTTGAAGTTATCATGTTGTTTTTAAATTTTTAAAAATGAAAATATTGAATAGTATAAAAATTGACATAAATGATACTTTAAAATAAATAATATTTTATTAAATGTTATAAATTAATAAAAATACATTGTTCATCAAAATAACTAGTATAATGTAAAATATATAATAAATTATCCAATTTGGGTTCTTTTTAAATTTTATAGTAACTATATTAACCCTATATTATAAAAAGCAAGTAAACACGGTAAGAGTTAAACTGTTTAACTAAGGGTTAAATCCAAAAGACAAGGTTAATTTTTTGACATAAACTTGTCTAAAAATCATTTTTTGATATTATTGAGACACATCCTCATCTTAGACTCTAAATAACTCACTTTGGATCTATATGAAGCTGAAAATGAATTTGTAATAAATTAATAGTTTTGGAATTTCCTAAAGCGCCCCTCCCCTCTCTTATAAAAGGGAACGACTCCTTCTCTTTTTGACACCTATAAAGCACTTTGTATAGGCAAAAACATACAAAATTATCCTCCAAACATCTTTCAATTCATCCTAGATGCCATAATTTATGCATAAATCCAACCTAAGGAGTCATTTTGTTCAAATCAAAAGGAGATACCTGAAAAAGAGGTATTTGTTTTATCAACTCTTTCAAAGTTATTTTCTTATTCTACTTTCAATTCCTATGTTGTTTCTATAAAAAAGAAATTAATCAAGTATTATATAAATTCTGATATGTTATTATGATTGTGGGATAACCATATTATTAATTTTTATCCATCCTATGAAAAACAATATCACCATGCACGTGTACGTACAACTTACCGTCTTCACGTCGCAGTGTAAACTGTTTTCAATATATACTTCATTTAGATGGTTATAATGACGAATATAATGGAATTAAATAATAAAAATGACATGATAATTCTGTATAATTAATATACCATCCAATTACATACCATTTAACCATTAAAGTAATGATATAATCACTCGTGCGTACTTACAACCTACTGTCTCCACAACGTGGTAAGATTCATTCTCCACGTTAACCATTAAATAATAATTATAAAATTAATTTGATTGTAAATATAATATTTATTAACTTAATATCATTATTGATATGAATAAAATATATCCTATTCATAATAAATATGACTTACATAACAAAACATGCATAGTAAAACAAAGTAGTTAACACCTGAAACATTGGAAATAATGAAATATTATTAACAAAACGATACAAGAGGATCATATATGACATAGTAAATATGGATATGGTCCTAGAATAATTTAATAACATAATTTAACCATTATACAGGGGGTTAAAACACCCTAAACTAAAGTAAAGTACAAGGTAATAGTTAATTTCTCAATCTCAATATTATCTAAGGTTGTTTATACATAAGTATCTACTGGGACATATTTATCCTCCATGTCCTTGTTTTTTAAAAATGTATTAAAAAATATTATTAGTACTCC
This sequence comes from Viscum album, assembly GCA_963277665.1. Classification (NCBI taxonomy): domain Eukaryota; kingdom Viridiplantae; phylum Streptophyta; class Magnoliopsida; order Santalales; family Viscaceae; genus Viscum; species Viscum album. Next base: position 953,259,913 of record OY728121.1, read on the forward strand.
TAGAAATTTTTTTAAAGTCATTTTTACCCATGTTTGAATTTTTATAAAACATTTGAAAGGAATCTTTCCATTGTTTTCCAAATAAGGTACTTTATGATCTTTTCAATAAAATAAGGAAGGATTTTTTTAACTTTTAAGGAATGATTGAAGATTCATTTACAAGATTAGAAGATTATTTTCCCTAAATTTTTTTTCTTTTATATCTTTTAATCTTTTAAATTATTTCAAAATAAAAAGGTATTTTCTCTTAAAGAGTTTTAATGATTTTATTCAGTTATTTTCATCTATGTCAACATCCTTTATTGGATATTACATTTAATTGAGGTTGTTTTCTTATGATTCAATCTACCATATTATATTGAATTTTTTATGATAAGTTTGACTGTGGATGTTCTATTTTGATACAATTCATAGCTTATCGTTTAAGTATTGACATTTTGTATGCTAGTTTTAATACGATTTTTTATGTTGGTTATGTTTTACCCATTTCGAAAGAGGAATGCATTGGAATTTGTAAGTGTTAGGCAGGGACCTTTATATCCCCTTGGTTCATCGATAGGTATCATGGGACAATTATTTTTTGGTTTTGGAAAATGTATTACCCAATTATGTATGGTGTCTTGGCCGAATCCTTGACAGTATGTTTAAGATATCCTCCATTATGCATTCCCTCTTTATGAGATTAGTTATTACATGTGATTATTTGAATAATAGATTATCCATATACATGTTTATATGGTAATATTTTATTTATTATTTCCATATTATGATCAATATTTGGTTTAAAAGGCTTGTGTTTTTATTGTACATATTTCCTTAAAATTTTATACTTATTTACAATATCTTCTGTTGAATTATTTACCCTTAATGAGCTTCTGAGCTCACCCTTTTTTTATATTTCATTTTCCCCAGGATGCGAAGATATACATTATGAATAACTTTTAGGGATAAGGAAATGGAATAATAATGTTTTCAAAGGTGTTTATATGTTTTCTTTAATTTCAAGATGTAATATAAATCTTATATTTGTATTTAGTCTTTTCAAGGATACTATAATAATTGATCCTTCGGGAAGTGATTCCTTATAATCATGACAATGTGATAAAATATTGCACTAGCTTTGGGCTTTTGGGGTTGGGGAGTTATATTTAGTATTAGATCAAGTTTAGTATAGACCTTGGAAACTAGATTTAGAAAAACATTTATTAGGGAACATTACCCTAATATAAACTTTGAGGATATGTATAGAAGAGCATCCTAGAATTTTGGTAAAATAGAGATTATGTAGGTATTCCAAGAAATAAATCCTTATCTAGATACTACAAGTGGATGTGATTATGGCATAGATGTACCTTAGAGTAACAACTCTGAAAAGGTGTTCCAGGTCTGACTTGGGGTAACCTGTTACATGACAACGAGACTTAATTTGCACCTTGTTTGAAACTCCTAGGGGATATGATTAGGATAGTTCACATTTTATTTAAAAATCATTATGAAGGATTTATGAGTTAATATGTCCCCAAATAAACCATTTTTATGATTTTGGATTAGATATGCATAAAATTTTTATTTTATGTTAAGTATTTTACTAGTTTAGAATTATGCATTATGATTCATAATTTAATCTAGTGAATGCTGTTGTTTAGAAATGGAACCTAGTGGAAGAAATGAAAATTGTATCAATGCACGTAATCCTTTTATAGATTTACATCCTATGAAAGATAATGATGTTGGATCAGGAGTTAAAACTGGTTCTTAACAACTTATATCTATAATGGGATAGCTGATTCATGTTATGAATAATAACCTTACATGTATGGAGAAGCCCGACCCAAAAAGTAGAGGATCAATGTTAGACCGCTTCATGAGGAAACAACCTACAACATTCAATGGGAATAAAAATCCATTTGTAGATGAGCAATGGATAAGTTCCTTAGAGAAGATATATCTTTCTTTGGGCTATAATGAAAGGGAGAAAGTTTTCTTGGAAATTTATTATATCTTTTGAGATGCAGATCAATGGTGGTCATTAATTCCAAACAAAAATGAGGAAGAAGAAGTAGTAAATATGTAATGGAGGGAATTTAAAGAAATTTTCTTAGAAAAATACTTTCCGCGTAAAAAATAAGCAGATATGGAAAGTAAATTTCCAAGTCTGAGGTAAAAGGAGAATGAGAATGTTAAAAAGTATGAAGCTAACTTTACAAGGTTATAAAGACATATTGTAGACTATATACATAACCCAAGAAGTAAGTTTGATCAATTATCTGATGGGTTAAAACCATTACTCTAATGGGGTATAGTCTCATAAATTTTCTCATAAAATGAATATATATTCTCATGTGACATCAAGATAGAGAAGTAATTCTTTAAGTATTATGACTTTAAAGGGAAATAGGAGAAGAAAAGGGCAATAGAGAATTTTGAGAAAGGAAAAAAGGTAAAACAGAAGAAGGTAAAGGTTGATTTTCCATCCTGTAATAAACATGGAAAAAAACAATCTGGAACATCCTTATTAGGGATAGGATACTATTACAAGTGTAGAAAAAGGCCACCTGTCCTGTGATTGAAAGGGAAAGAAAGAAGATGGTAATGTTCAGTGATTCAATTGTAAGGAGATGGGACACTATGAACATGAATGTCCTAAGTGTCAATGAAACTTTCCCTAGAAAAGGCTAAGGGATCAAGGGAAATCTTATTCGATCACAACTTTTGAGGTTGAAGTTCCTAATGATTTAGTGGCAGGTATTTTTATCATCTAATAAAACCTATCCAATGCTTTATTTGATTTGGGATCATTGCATTTTTTTATATCTTCCCAGTTTTCTAATAAAATTAGACATTTCCCTTTTGATTTTACAAAGGCGTTATCATTCCATACTCCTAAGGGAAGTCTCATTGTAATAAAGATATGTCTGTCAATTCACTTTATGGAACATAAACGTAGATTAGTTTCTAACCCTGTCATCATACATATGATTGACTTTGATTGGATTTTAAAATAAGATGTAAAAATTTATTGTAAGAAGAAAGAAATTATAATCTGTGATTGAGAAGAATAATTCCTTATCTTTAAAGAAGAAACTTCATCACCTGATTCTTATCATAATACACCCCCAATAGCTTAAATAAATGATATTCTTGGGGAGTAAGAGAAAATAACATCTAGGGATGAAGAAGGTAATCTTAAAATTGAGGATGTACCTATTGTAAAAGAATACATTGATGATTTCACTAAAGATTTACCTAGACATATCCCATAGCATAAAGTTGAGTTTTTTATTGATTTTATCCTTGATGAAAAACCAATATCAAAGACTCCTTATAGAATGGATATAGTGGAATTAGTAGATTTGAAGAAATAACTTGAGAATTTGGGTAAAAAGGGATTTATTAACCCTAGTGTTTATCCATAGGGAGCCCATATTCTCTATGTCAAGAAGAAAGATGGATCCATAAAACTGTGTATTGATTATAGTGAAATCAATGCTATTTTAATAAATAACAAGTATCCTATTCCTCATATTGATGATCTATTTTATCAACTTCAAAGAGCTCAATTATTTTCAAATATTGACCTTCATTTTGGATATCATCAGTTACGTGTGAAAAAGGAATAAATTCCAAAGATATCTTTTCAGACAAGGTATAATAATTATGAATTTATGGTAATTCCATTTGTATTGACTAATGTACCCTCATTTTTTAGGGATATCATGAATAGATTGTTCAAGGAATATCTTGATGATTTTGTTGTGGTATTCATTGATGATATTTTTATATATTATAAAAGCTATGAATGACATGATAATCACTTTTGAATCATTACTAAGACTCTCAAAAGAGACGAATTATATGGTAAATTTAGAAAGTATGAATTCAGGCTATAGAAAATTTATTTTCTTAGCCATATTGTCTCCAAGGATGGAATCTCTATTGACCCTACAAAGAAAAAGGCAATCCAAGAATGGCCAGCACTAATGAGCATAACCGAGGTACACAATTTTATTGGTTTAGCATGTTACTATTGGAATTTTGTCTATAATTTTTCCCGATTGGATAACCAATTAACCAAGATCACATTTAAAGGGGTTAAGTTCGTTAGAAAAAAGAGCATGAAGAATGTTTTGAAGAATTGAAGAGAAGATTAGTCAATTCTTCTATCTTAACTTTACCATCTATGAATGACGGGTTTGTAAATTATAGTGATGCATTAAGGAAATGAATTGGTTGTTTCCTTATGTAGAATGATAGGGTTATTGAATATGCATCAAGAAAATTAAAAATTGATGAACAAAACCACCCAAATCATGATATTGAGTTAGCTACAGTTATCTTTACATTGAAAATATAGAGACATTATCTCTATGGTGAAATATGTGAGATATATACTGATCACAAGAGTATAAAATATATTTTCTCATAGAAATAGCTCCACATGATATGATGTAGATGGATTGAGATACTCAAGGATTATTATTTCACAATACACTACCACCCAGGGAAGGAAAATAAGGGAGAGGATGCTTTGATCCAAAAGTAACATGGAGTTATGAACAAGATAGAAGTTGAAAGGGATCCTATGTTCATGAATCTAGTAAATATGGACACGAGAATTATCATGGAAGGTTAAAATCACTAATTTTTAAAATATTTGCCAAAAAATATTTACTAAAAAGTATAGAAAGTTCACAATATGATGATAAAGAGTTTCAAAAGAAAATTAAATCTGTGAATGATGGTAGATTAATTAAATTTGTATTTGAAGATAGAATTTTGAAATTTGGGAAGAGGATTTGTGTTCCTTCTATGACTGAGATAAAAAGGGAATTATTGGATGATTCTCATAGCTCCAATTTATCTATACATCCTGGTAGCACTATGATGTTTAGGTATTTGAAGGAAAATTTATGGTGGGACAACATGAAGAGGGAGATTGCTGATTATGTGTCAAGATGTTTGGTTTGTCAATAGGTGAAGGCAAGAAGACAACATCCTAGAGTATTCATGCAACTTCCTCCTATACCTGTGTGGAAATGGGATGATATTATGATGGAATTTTTTATGGGGATACCAAAGAATCCCAAGTGAAATGATTATTTATGGGTTATTATTGATTGTCTTACCAAATGAGATCATATTATTTCTATAAGAGATGACTTACCACTAGAAAATTTAGAAAGACTATATTTTAATGAAGTTGTAATACTTTATGGTGTACCCCTATTGATCATTTCTGATTGTGATCCCTAGTTTACATCACAATTCAGGAAAAGTCTTCAGAAGGACCTAGATACTGAGCTTAGTTTGAGTACTTCCTACCACCCTCACACTGATGGATAATCAGAATGGAATATTCAAACTTTAGAACACATGTTGAAATCTTTCTCACTTGACATTAAAGTTATATGGGATCCGTATTTACCTCTATTAGAAATTTTATATAACAATAGCTTCCATTAAAGTATTTAGATGGCACTATATGAAACATTATATGGAACGAGATGTCATACACCAAATTTTTGGGATGATGTTGATGAAAGAAAACTCATAGGCCCAAAACTTGTTGGGGAAATAATGAAAAAGGTGAAGATTATCCAAACCCATATAAAAAAAACTCAAAGTAGGCAAAAGATCTATTCCAATAATCGACAGAAGGATTTGGAATTTCAAGTAGGAGATCACATTTTCTTAAAGGTATCTCCATGGAAGGGTGTTACATGATTCATTAAGAGGGGTAAATTAAGTCTTAGGTATATAGGAACTTTTTAAATTCTAGAACTAATTGGTGTTATAGCTTACCATTTGGAAATGCTGCCAAGTCTCTCTAAAGTTAATGACGTGTTCCACGTATCACTGTTAAGGAAATACATGGCAGACTCAACACATGTACTATCCAATGAATAAATAGAGATGGAACCCATTTTTCTTATTGTGAAGATCCTATTGAGATTATTAATTCTAGAGAACAAGTGATGATAAATCAGATAACTTGTCTAGTAAAAGTTATTTGGAGAAACCATAAAATGGAAGAGGTGACATGGGAACCTGAATAAATTATGATGGAGAACCACTTGAATCTTTTTATAAAGTGATATTATATAAATTTAGAGGACATAATTATTTTAATGAGGGAAAATTTTAACAACCTAATCTTCCACGATATTCTTCTTTTTAAATAATTCAATAGCTTTCATTACACATAACACCGAGTTCGAGCACACGATGACCGATCAAAAAAGTCGTTTAAAAAGTATTTATGAATAGTATTAACCAAATTATAAAATTAATATATTATATAATTAATAAAATGTTTTGAAATCCATCCAAATTATTTTAAGGCATAATATAATAATTAATTCCATCTTACACATTAAAAGGCTATTTTCTTCTAAAAATAGTTTTACTGCCTTTTAATAGTGAACCAATTTTAAATCAAATATTTGACACGTTTATATATTTAATTTGACAAAATAAACTTCTTCTTTTTAATTGGGACATAAAATTTTGGTTTGGATAAATTTTGGGTGGTTTTATGATAACTTTCATATTTTTATGAATAATGAAGAATACTGCATTTTAATTCAAACCATCTTTTTCATATAATTTATTTATATTATTATATTATACTTTAAATTGGTTTTAAATTTAATTATATTAAGTTTTTATTTTTTAATCCAATTTTTTTCATTGAAAGTAATTTCACATTGAAAATTGATATAAACACAAGTCAATATTTTAATGGTTTTTACTTTTAAAAACCTGCTTTCTCATTCTATCAAAAGGGATTAATTTTAAATTAATCACTAAAACTTATTTGTTTTAAATTTTGAAAAATAGATTCCATATTTTGAATCAGTGTGTCCAAATTATGTTAATTGGTTACTTTTATTTTTTCGATATTATGAATAGTAACTTTAGTAATTTTTTTATTTCCATAGTTAAGGGTAAATTGGGTAATTAAAGATAAGAATAATATTATAAAATTATTATAACACCTTTAAAAATACCATTGGATGAATAAATTATAACCTTGTCATCTAAAGTTCTAAATTTAATAATTTAATGGATACTTTTCCATGAACATGACATGAATATTTTTAAAGTCAATGAATGTGACAAAATTTCACTCTCATTTCTTATAAGTATTATAATTTTAATATAGATATCACTAGGATATAACATAGATCATAAATAGTTTATGGAAATCTAAAATAATTATCTACATCATAATAAATAATTTATAATTTTTAGAGATTATATAATTACTATTTATGATGAAACAATAGTGAAGCTGAAATTATTTTATTTATAGAAATATCAAATAAATGATATTAAAAATATTAAAATAAATATAATTTTAACTAATAAATAACATCTATGAATTTTATAGATAACATATACATTTTATTGAAATATTGGAAGTATTGGTTTAAAGTTATCATGTTGTTATATTTTCAATAATGAAAATGTTAAATAGTATCAAAATTGACATAAATGATACTTTAAAGTAAATAATATTTTATGAAATGTTATAAAATTAATAAAAATATCAGGTTCGTCAAAATAACTAGTATAAGTTTAACTATGTCATAAATTATTCAATTAATGTTTATTTTTCATTTTATAGTAACTATATTAACCCTATATTATAAAAAGACAAGTAAACATGGTTAGAGTTAAACTGTTTAACTAAGGGTTAAATATAAGAGATAAGGTTAATTTTGTGACCTAACTTGTCTAAAAATCATTGTTTGAAATGATTTAGAAAAATAATCATCTTATCCTCAAAATAACCCACTTTAGAGCTGTTTTAAACCAAATATAAATTTATAATAAATTAATAGTTTTGGAATTTCCTAAAGTACCCCTCCCTTCTCTATTAAAAGGGAACCTCTCCTTCTTTTATTCACACATAGAAAGCCCTTTTTCTTGGAAAAAAATGAAAAATTATCCCCTAAACTTTACTCACTTAATTCTAGATACCATGATTTGGGCATAAAGCCAACATATGGAGTAATTTTGTTCAAATCAAAAGAAGATACCCAAAAAAGAGGTAATTGATTTATCAACTCTTTCAAAGTTATTTTCTTCTTCTACTTCCACTTACTATGTTTTTTCATTAATAAATTAATTACTATAGATTTATATATATTCTGATATGTTATTATAATTTTGGGATAACCATATTATTCTTTTTATCCATCCTACGTAAAATAATATCACTATGCATGTGTACGTACGGTTTGTCGTCTCCACGATGTGATGTAAACTGTTTTTCATGTATAATTTATTTTTATGGGTATAAAGATGAATAGAATGGAAATAAATAATAAATATGAAATTATAATTATTTATAATTAATATAACATCCTATTACATAAAATTTAACCATTAAAGGAATGATATCGTCACTCGTGCGTACGTACAACCTACCGTCTCCACAGCTTGGTGAGATTAATTATCCACATTAACCATTAAAGAATGATTATAAAATTAATTTAATGAGTAAATAAAATATTTATGAACTTAATATCATTATGGATATGAATAAAATATGTCATATTCATAAGAATCACGACTTACATGACAAAACATGCATATGAAAATGAAGCAGTTAACTCCCAAAACAATGGTAATACTGAAATATTGTTAATAAAAAAATTCAAGAGGAGAATATATGATATCATAAATATGAATATGGTCCTATTATAATTTAATAACATTATAACAATCATACAGGAGGTTAATACATCTTTGACTAAAGGAAAGCACAAGGTAAGGGTTAATTTCTCAATCTCATTATTATCTGAGGTTGATTATATATAAGTATCCACCGAGACATATTTATCATCCATGTAAATGTTTCCAAAAAATGTATTACAAAATATTATTAATATTTCTTTAAAATTATTTAAAGTCATTTTTATCCATGATTGAATTTTATAAAATGTTTTAAAGGAATCTTTATTTCTTTTTCCAAAAAAGGTAATTTATGACCCTTTCGACAAAATAACGAAGGAATGTTTTATTAACTTATATGTCATGAGAGAAGATTCCTTTACAAGATTAGAATATTATTTTCCCTAAAAATGTTTTCTTTTATAACTTTGTATATTTTAAATTATTTCAAAATAAAAATTGATTTTCTCTCAAAGAGTTTTAATGATTTTATTCAATTATTTTCATCCATGTCAACATCCTTTATTGGATCTTATGTTTAATTAAGGTTGTTTTCTTGTGATTCAATATATCATATTGTATTGAATGGTGTATGATATGTTTGAATGTGGATGTTCTATTTTGATACCATTCATAGATTATGGATTAAGTATTGACATTTTTTATGCTAGTTTTAATAAGAATGTTTATATTGGTTATGTTTTATCCCTCTCATAAGAGGAATGAATTAGAATTTGTAAGTGTTGGGTGATGCCTTATATAGACCCTCGATGCATCAGTTGGTATCATGAGACAATTATGTTTGGGTTTTGGCGAATGTATTACCCAATTATGTATGATGTCTTAGACAAAGACTTGATGGTATGTTTAAGATGTCTCGTATTATGTATTCCCTCTTTGTGAGATTAGTTATTGCATGTGATTATTCGACTAGTAGAATATCCATGTGTATGTTTATATGGTAATATTTTATCTATTTTTAGCATATTATTATCAATATTATGTTTAAAAGGCTTGTGTTTTTATTATACATCTTTCCTTAAAAGTTTATGCTTATTTATGATATCTTCTGTTGAATTATTTACCCTTACTAAGCATCTGAGTTCACCCCTTTGTTATGTTTTATTTTCACCAGGATGCAAAGTTGTACATTATAAATTACTTATAGGTATGAGGAAAGGGAAAAAATGTTTTAAAGGAGTTTCTTGTTTTGGTCTACTGTTGATGGTTTTTCTGGTCTGGATTTTGGTATGGGGGGGAGAGGTTCCAAGGGGGTGGGTGGGTGTTTGGGGGGTGTCCAAGGGATATGGGAGGGGTGTCCAAGGTGTGTTTGGGGCTGTCCTAGGGGTCGGGGGGGGGGGGGTGTAAATGAGGTGGGAGTTCTGTCCAAGGGGCCGGTTGGGTGTAAATGAGGGTGGGGGGGCTGTCCAAGGGGTGGGGGGTGTTCAAGGGGTGGGGGGTGTCCAAGGGATATGGGAGGGGTGTCCAAGGGGTGTTTGGGGCTGTCCAAGGGCTCGGGGGGGTGTCCAGGGGTCGGGGGGGGGGGGGTGTCCAAGGGGTCTGGGAGGGCTGTCAAGGTGTGGGGGGGTGTCCAAGGGATATGGGAGGGGTGTCCAAGGGGTGTTTGGGGCTGTCCAAGGGCTCGGGGGGGTGTCCAGGGGTCGGGGGGGGGGGGGTCCAAGGGGTCTGGGAGGGCTGTCAAGGTGTGGGGGGGGGGGGTGTCCAATGGGTGTTTGAGGCTGTACTAGGGGTCTTGGGGGTGTAAATGAGGGTGGGGGGCTGTCCAAGGGGTGGGGGGTGTCCAAGGGGTGGAGGGTGTCCAAGGGATATGGGAGGGGTGTCCAATGGGTGTTTGAGGCTGTACTAGGGGTCGTGGGGGTGTAAATGAGGGTGGGGGGGCTGTCCAAGGGGTGGGGGGGTGTCCAAGGGGTGGAGGGTGTCCAAGGGATATGGGAGGGGTGTCCAATGGGTGTTTGAGGCTGTACTAGGGGTCGTGGGGGTGTAAATGAGGGTGGGGGGGGGGGGGCTGTCCAAGGGGTGGGGGGGGGGTGTCCAAGGGTTGTGGTGGGGCTCCAATGTGGTGGGGGAGGGCTGGACAGGTTGTTAGGTGGGTATAGATGAGGGTGGGGTTCAGTTGGGGCTTGGGGGAGGGCTGTCATGGTTATTTTTGTTTGGTTTCTGGTTGCTTTTTGGTGAGAGCAGTGCAATTATTTAAAAAAAAAAATTTCTTTCACGTCGGTTATTTTATAACCGACGTGGTAAATAAATCGGTAGGGGTTTATCACGTCGGTTTTTTCTAGAACCGACGTGATAAACCGTTCCCGGGGCTTTTATCACGTCGGTTCTTAATATAACCGACGTGCTAAAAGGCCTGGGAATCGATTTACCACGTCGGTTATTGGATAACCGACGTGCTAAAACGTTTCCCAGGCCTTTTTATCACGTCGGTTATTTAAGAAACCGACGTGATAAAAGGCCAGGGGAAGGGTTTATCACGTCGGTTATGACATAACCGACGTGATAAACGATATCCCAGGCGTTTTATCACGTCGGTTTAGGGAATAACCGACGTGATAAAGCCCCCCCGCGCATATTTATCACGTCGGTTATTATATGAACCGACGTGATAACCACCGTGATGTTAGGGATATTACGTCGGGTTTTAAATAACCGACGTAAAAAACGTTATTTATAACGTCGTCCGTATTAACGTCGCCTAAAAACCGACGTAAATAATAAAAAATAACCGACGTAAAAAATGTTTTCTGCACTAGTGAGTAATGGGAAGAAGTTAGATAATGATAAAAATGGAGATAAATATCCATAGAATGAACCGCCCACACCCCAATGATATAATTTCAATGAGTATGGAAAATTTTCTAACCAATGCTTGAATATGAGGGTTAATAATTTTGATCGATGTCAAAAACCTCTTAAGCCCAGAGAAAAAGGTAAATATCATGAAACCACTATTGATGATGTGGGGTATAATAATAAAGTGGTAAAAGGTACACTTACAATCCACCTTAGAACTACTAATGTATTATTTGATTATAGATCTACCTACTCTTTTATATATAATTTTTTTCCATGGGTATCACATTACCACCTTAATTAATAGATGTTGAAATAGTATTAAAAACTCTTAATGGTAAGATTTTTTCATCTCAAGTATATGAATATTACCCAATTGATGTTTTTGAGAATGTGTTTCTTATAAATCTTATTTTTCCTCCTATAGTTTAATTTGATGTGATTTTGGTTATGTAATTAATTTATTTATATAAATCTCATATCAATTGTTGAGGAAGGGAAGTTACATTTGATATTTTGAACCAACCTATGATTATCTATCGATGTGAGGATAAATGTGAAAATCCAATGGAAATTACATCCATTTCATGGTTCTTTATTAATAGTAGTAAATAAATTATTAAATATATATAATATTCCTACTTAATACAAATTTATTGATAAATTCTTAGTAAATAATAACTCAATTTTTTAAAAAGTCATTTTATTCTTCAAAAATGTTAAATTATATTTTGGATTAGTATTAAAATTTAATAAATTAAATTTGATTTAAAATAATTAAATTATGGTTTTTTAAATTATTTTTATACTTGAATTTAGTATAAAAACATTTTATACTTAAAAAGGCAATTTTTATGAAAATCTGTTTTCATCACATTTTTCAGTTTAATTTTAAATTAGAATTTTCCAATTATATGTATTTAATTTTCAAAAATTTATTCCATATTTGTAATAATTTTTTCAAAATTTGATAAATAGTTCCCTTTTATTTTTTTTCATTATGAATAGTAACCTTAGTAAATATTTGTCACCTTAGGAGGGGTAAAACGGGTAATTGTGGTTAAAAATAATATGATAAGGGCTAAAAAATGACACCAACACTTGAATTTATTTTATTTTATGTGTGTATCTAATCCATAATCTTAAAAAATTATAATATATTTCCTTCTTTTCTATTTTTCCTTGGTTTTGACTATTATATTATTTTATATAAAGAAAAGTAAAAAATGTCACACTCTTGATTTTAGTAACTTTAATATTTAGTAATCGAGATAAAAATAAATTTTTTAGTTATAAATATTAATTTTAAATATAAATGATTTAATTTTTTCAGGGTGATTTATTTTTAATTTTTAGTGATGAAATAATTGCTTTAAAATCTTACGTAATGCTAAATTAGTAATTATTTAATTAATAGAAAAATAAAATAAATGAGTTTAAAAGTATTAAAATTAATATAATTTGAATTATCAATTATATTAAAAGATTTTTTTGGATATAAATGAAATATTTTATTGATTTTAATTCATTATATTTTAATTCCAATATTATCTTATAGTCTTAAAAATCTAATTAAATGAATAGTTTCAAAATTAACATTATTGATATTTTATAATAAAAAATATATTATTAAATGATTTAAAATTTCTAAAAAACCTCTATTAGGAAAATTTATTAGTTTATTGTTTAAATTATTAACCTTTACCCATTTATGTTATGTTTATACATTTATAGTAACTATTATGACCATCAAAGAGTAAAAACCTTGTTATCATGGTAAGTGTGAAAAAGGTTAATGAGGGGTTAAAACCAAACAATAATGGTTAAAACATAGCATAAAATTTTAAAAAATTTATTTTATTAAATTATTTAGACTCATACTCATATTATATTCAAATATTATCAATTTTTGACCATTTTAATATGAAAATTACTTTATACTAATTCAACACTTTAAGAAATTCTAAGTGTTCCCCTACCCTCTCTTATAAAAGGAAACATCCTATCCTCTTTTATTCAAAATTAAAAAGCCTTTTGGTTCTACCAATAACTGAAAAAATTCCTTCCTAAAATACCTCCCCAAATTTTAGAGGCCTTAATTTTGGCATGATACCAACCTTTGAGGTCTTAAGGTTTAAAGCAGTGGAGGTTGTCCAAAGAAGAGATATAGTTCTTAACCGAGTGTTTTAGTTTCATTTATTATTATATGTCTATAAAGTATTATTAAATAAATATTAAATAATAACAACTATATATTAAATATAATCAGATATGTTTATGTTAATATCATATCTTATATCCATCTCTTCTTATATCAAATGGAAACGAAACCATTGTTAGTGTGTACGACGGACTACCACCTTGCAAACCGATGTAAATTATTTTCCATAGACACATATCATGAACGGTAATAATGATAGAGTTAATATTTATATATGATATTAATTACATATTTTCCATTATTAAAAGATAATATAACATATATTTTCTTACAATTCCATTCATTGAAAAATGATTACATTGTTTGTGTGTACGTGTGGACTATCACCTTCATGAAGCGATACAATTTCTTTTTCATCATCACATCACATAGATTATATACATAAGTTTATATAAAGTCATAATATTTTATTTATATTAAAATTATAATTATTTAAAGATAAAATAATACTTAACTTCTTTCTATAATGATCATTGAAAAATGGAAATGTTACTCATGCATACGTACGACCTACCGTTTACATGATTGTAATGTAGTTCATTTTTCATAACCATATTTAATGGTTGGTTTTAAATATTTAATTAATGTATTAAAATTATAATTATACCGTGATTATTATTATATATATTATAGAACACTTACCACTTTGAACTTATTCAACCTACAGAATTCATTTTGATCTTATGAACCGAACGTCCTTAAAACATTCGATGTGGGATTAATTGATTATGTATTTAAATATGTTATTAAAATAAATTAAATAAATGGTTTATGGATAAAATATTAATCCTTGAAAATTTTAATAAAAATTAAAATAATTAAAATAAGTTTATTATATAGTAATTAATGAAAATTCATGGAAAGTCTAGATTTGAGGTAAGGGGTTTAATCCCAATTTTTCTTCAATAAGAAATATTTTATTATTATGCAACTAATTTATTTTATATGGTGTATATAATTTGATTTAACATATTATATCTTCAATACTTCATATTTCATGGTATTTTAAGTTTCAATTCAAATTATTTCTTCCAATGAGATTTAACTTGAAAGTTACCAAGTGGTAAATGGTTTCTTAACTCAATTTCCTTTTATTGGGTTAAAACTCTTCTTTGTTGATTTAGTTATGCCATGATTATGTGTGAATTGATCAATAATTTTTTTATCATGTATTTGACCTTTTTTTTTCTTGTTTTAAATTTATTACACATAATCTCACCATTTATAAACACTCAATTCAATGATATGAACTTTGAAAAGGTTTTCTTTGTCTCAATCTCATTTTCATGAGACATGGTTCATTTCACACACCATGATTTCCTTATATGGTATACTTAATGCCTCATGATTTTGTTTTTAAATACTAATTCATGAATTTTATGGGAATTATAAATCCATATCATATCCTTAATTTTTATGACTTTTGATTTAAAAGTTTCCAAAGCGGTAACGAGTTCATGTTACAATCCCCTTTATTTTTGAGATTTTTTATGTTCATGGTTATATTGGTGGAAATCATATGTTATTATTTTCTTGAACCACATTTATTTTATTCTTATCTAGTTATGAATATGATTTACATGTATATTTTTCATTTTCCCCCTTATTTTTTAATAAAATAGAAATATTTTTTTAGTAATACAGATATTGTACCTTTTTAGACTGTGAATCTTTCTCTTCTATATCCATATTTTCTAAAATGTTTTAAAAAATTTTCTTTATAAATATAAATGATTTATTAAAGTTATTTTACCTGATCTTTGATCTTATTTTAAAAGTATTTAAAATGAAAATTTTAATGTTTTCCAAGTGCATCACTTTTGAATATCATAACAAAAATATTTAAAAAGAATATTTATTTTAACATTTATGACATTAATAGATTTTACCACCATTAAGACTGTTATTTTCCTTGAAGCCTCCATTATAATTTTAAAATTTTATTTTCAAATAGAAATATTTTCATAATATTTTATGATTTTTTATTTTTTAAAAATTATTTTCAAAGTGAAAAATTTATTTTCCTCAAAAATGTTTTAATGATATTTTAATGGTATTTCCATTCATAAATGTCAAAAAACCTTGATGTTACTTATGCTAAATTAGAGATATTTTATAATGATAATATCTTCCTTATTATTTGGATTTATTAATATTATTTCAAAGAGATTGTCCTGGAACCAATTTATTTTCCATGGGTTAATCAAGTTATGAAAGGAATAATGGTTGTTTCTACGAGTTTTATGATGATATGAAAGATTTATATACTTTATTAATGTTATGGTTCTTGGAAATTATTTTTTATGATGGGTGGTTCCATTATAAACTAAATATGTTGGGGTTAGTGATATCCCTTGAATGAATTGGGTAATCATTGTATTGGAAGTTTAACGTATGGTTATTTTAATTTTTAATGGTTTTGTAAGGGTTATATAAAGATAATATTCTTAGATTCCAACACATTTTATTTATGCTTTATATGGAGTTTTAATTATTCCTTTGATTAAGATTGACATCACATGGATCATGAATATTGAACCCTATGACTCCTGTCTTTGTTAATGCCTTATTCCATGTTTCATGATTGATGATCCAGGCATTGATGAGTATGAATTTTCCTATAAACTTTGATTATTTTATCATACCCTTATTTCTATATGATTCTCATTAATTTCATTCAATTTTTAATTATTATGTTCACCCTTACTAATCATTTAAGTTCGCATTTATCATGTTTCCTTTTAACTAGGTTTTGATGAAAGGTTTGAAGCATTTTATTCCTAATCAGGTTAGTAGAAGTGGAAATCTTAGTGTGAGATGAAATAGATCTTTATGAGCCAATTGTTTATGTATCCAATTTATAATGTATGATATTTTCCTAATTCTTTAAAAATATATACCTAAAATTTCCTTGGGTATGTAAGTGATCCAATATTTCCTTTTAATGTTGTAATTTTTGGATGACAAAAACTAGGTATCATTTATCGGTATGAAAGCTAGAAATTTAAAGTTTATGTTTTTTAAAAAATATTTAGGAGTATAAGTTTGGGGATTTACAAAAGTTATAAATCTAGTATTTATATAACTTTGTAGATTTGGATGTTTTCATATGAGGTAATATGAAGATTTATGGATACCATCATAGGTTTACAAGTTTATGTTTGATCATAAGTTTAAATTCTTAGACAAACCACTTAATGTTGTAGGTAATGAATTTTTTCGGTGATTAATGATATTTTGGGATATGTTTTAATGGGTTGAGGTATCTGTGACCCATAGGTTTAATTTTAAGTATTATTTGTGGAATAATTCCATTACTTTTTTAGACATAATTTTATTTTTTTGGCTGAGCTTTAGGGTTTATGATATCTTTGATATTGATATAATTATGGGTTATTACGATTTGGGAACATATGATATAGCTAACCTTGATATTGAAAACTAATTTAGTGACTAGGTGAATAATGAATAAGTTATTTATTTTGGGTAACATTATGTGATTAAGGTAAATAGAATATTATGGGATTAAATTTGTGGAATAAGTGTTGAATTAGCATTTTGGAATCATTTTAATGAAGGTTTTAGATAATTTATGTTATTTATGGAATGTATTATCATATATTGGAGATTATATGATTTGGGTATATACATTTTTGATATAGTATTTTAAGATTTATTGATGTTATTTGGAGATAAATGTTAAATTTATCTTGGAAGAATATGTGATCAAATTATTCTAATTTTTTTCGATTTCAAGCTTGGTTGATAATATTTTTAATAATTTTATAGATATTTATTTATGTAATGGTTTATTTTTTTTACTTTGGGTATTGATATTGAATTTTAAATATTAAGGTATTATTTCTTTGTATGAAGGTTTTTTAATTTTGGGATTATCTTAGATTGTACTAACCATTTTACTTTTGGTTAATTTATAAAGACTGGAAGACAAACTTATTATCACTTTTTCAGAATTATGTGACCCATTAGAATTTTATTTTAGTGATTTAGGAATGAAAAAGTCATCTTGAATGCTAATCGTTTGGTGAAAAAGATGAGATTGTGGTGGAAATTTATTAAAGAATGAAGTTATTCTTATCAAGTAAGTATATTTCCTTCAGTTATTAATATAGATGATAAAGTAATTCCACCACTCTAGGAAAATGATCTTGAAAAAAAGGATCTCCTATTTCCTTCTTTTCCTATGAATTTATGGTCATTTTCACACCTATTTGGTTTATTATTTTTTGGTTGTTAACTTTCCCATGATCATTCACTTTCTTGTGATAAATGTTCTTTATCACTATCCATTATTATTTGGACATTAAATTTTTATTCCATGTCCATATATTTACTTCCCACTATTTTTATCCTATATGGAAACCTAGTTATGTGTTATTATAGATAAAATTCATTCTTTAATTTCCCTCTTTTTAAGAGAAATTTTATTAACACTTTTTACATTTTGGGATTTTACCAAAGGTATTTTGAAATTTCAAAATCTTGACTACCAAGATCAAACATAAATTCAAATGAAGTAATTTATTAAAGTTTAGGAGAATGTAATATCCCAAATTAAAAAAATAATATTACATTTTATATCACACAAGAAACACAACATCGATCTTAAAAACCCCCAAAATAATATTATTTAAATATGACCATTATAACCTAGCTGCTGAATTAGTGGTTATGAATAATAGTAATTGAATTATGAAATATATATAAATGCATTACACAATATAAATGTGTGGATAAATTATTAGTAAATAATCACTCAATTTTTAGTTAATCCATTTTATTCTTCAAAATCGTGTTTTCTTCAAAAACGATTTTTATTGCCTTTTTGTGAGTGAATGTTAAAATTAATTTATAGAACTTTTATAAATTTTATTTTATATAAAAGATACCATTTTAAAATAATCATTTCAAAATTAATATAAAGTGAATTTTTGATATTTTTTTGGAAAGATTTATTTTTCAATGAATAGTAAAAAATACCAATTGGCCGTGATTTTGACCTTTATATATTATTTTATATAAAGAAAAGTAAAAAATGTCACACTCTTTATTTTAATAAATTAAATATTTTATGATAGAGATAAAAAAATAATTTTAGGTTATAAATAGTTATTTTATATATAAATTATTTATTTTTAAATTTTAGTGATTAAATAATTACATTAAAATCTTACAAAACACTGATGTAATAATTATTCAATTAATATAAAAATAAAATAAATGATTTTAAAAGTATTAAAATTAATATAATTTGAATATATTATTATGTTATTTTTTATATAAAAATGACATATTAGAGTGTTTATAATGCATTATATACGAATTCTATTATTTTCTTGTAGTTTTTTAAAAGTCAAATTCAATGAATAGTTCCAAAATTGAAATTTATGATATTTTATAATAAATAATATTTTATTAAAAGATTTAAATTTTTTAAAAATATTATCTTTGGACAATTTATTATTATATGGTTTGAAATATCAACCATGATCTATTTATGGGATTTTTTTTCTATTTATAGTAACTATCTTGACCCTTAAAGTGTAAAAAACTTCATTATCATGGTAAGTGTGAAAAGGGTTATCGATGGGTTAAATATGAAATATAAGGGTACAAAAATAGTCTACACTTGTCAAAATTTTATTTTATGAGATTATTTCGACTAATCCTCATCTTCTCTTCTAATCTTATCAATTTTTATCATTTTTAACATGAAAATTACATTATATTAATTTAATACTTTAAGAAATTCCAGGTGTATCCCTCCCTTATCTTATAAAAGGGAACCTCCTCTCCTCTTTTATTACTTATTAAATAGCATTTTGGTTTAGCCAATACCAACCCAAATTCCTTCCTAACATATCTAAATATTTTATAGAGTCCTTAGTTTGGGAAGAATTCCAACCTTTGAGGTATTAATGTATAAAGCAAAGGTGGTTGTCCAAAGAAGAGGTATAGTTCTTAACCGAGCATTTTAGTTTTATTTCTTCTTCTAATTCACTAAAATATTATTCAAACATGAAGAAATAATAACACCAATATATTATATATGCTCATATATTTTCATGTTAATATAATAACCTATATATATCTCACGTTCCATCAAATGGGAAACAAAATAGTTGTTTGTGTGTATAGTGGACTACCGCCTCATGAACTGATGTAAATCATTTTCTATCACCACATATCACGAATGGTTATAATTATAGAATTAATATTTATATATGATATTAATTACATATTTTTTATTCTTGAAAGATAATATATCCAATATTTTCTTACCATTCCATTCATTGAAAAATGATTATGTCGTTCGTGCATACGTGTGGACTACCACCTCTACAAAGTGATGTGATTCGTTTTTCATCACAAAATCACATGGACGATATATATAAGTTTATATAAATATATAATATAGTGTTTATAGAAAAATTATAATTCTTGAAATATAAATCAATACTTACTTTTTTCCATAATGATCATTGAAAAATTAAAACATTACTCATATGTATGTACGGCCTACTATCTCCGTAATTCTAAAGAAGTTCATTTTTCATAACAATATTTCATGGTTAGTTTTAAAGGTATAATTGATGAATAAAAATGATAATTATTTATTTCTTATTATTTTGGATTTTATGAAATAATTACCTCTTTCATCTCAATTAACCCACCAAAGTTATTTCAGACTTATGAATCAAATGTCCTCAAAACACCCAATGCAGAATTAATTGATTATGTTTTTAAATATGTAATTGAAGTGATTAAAATAAATGGTTTAAGGATAAGGTATTAATCCTATAAATGGTTCTTAATAAATCAAATAATTAATATAAGTTTATTATATAGGATTTAAAAGACATACATCGAAAGACTAGATTCGAGGTAAGGGATTTGGTCTCAATTTTCCTTCATCAAGGAATATTGTATTACTATGAACCTAATTTATTTTATATGGTGTATATAATATCAATTTTAATGTTATATCATGAATCCTTAAAACTTCACTGAATTTTATGTTAAAATTCAAATTATTTCATCCAATGGGACTTGAGTTAAAAGATACCAATTGGTAAACAATTCCTTAACTAAATTTACTTTCAATTGGTTATAACTCTTCTTCGTTGGCTTTTTTTTGGCATGATTCTGTGCGAATTGATCTATAAATTATTTTTTAAATGTTTCCATGTTTTTTTGGATTTAAACATTATACACATAATCAATCCATTTATTAACTCTTAACTCAATGATACGAACTTTTGAAGGGTTTTCTTTTTCCTAATATCATTTTTCCAAGACATGATTCATATCGTTCACTATTATTTCATTGGATAGTGTAAATAATGGATAAATAATGTTTTTTAAATATTAATTAATTAAATTAATTGTATATTTTTATCCATATCACATCCTTACTTTCTATTCTTTTGATTCAAAAGTTTTCAAAGAAATAATGGATTCATGTAACAATATCATTTCTTTTCGTGATTTTTTATGTTAAAGGTTACATTAGAGGAAATAATATGTTATTATTTTTTTGAACCACATAAATTTTATTATTATATGGTTATTAATGTGTTTTACATATATGTTTTCAATTTTTTCCTTTATTTATAAAATAAACATTAAGAATGTTTTTTAAGTGATACCAATATTTTACATTATTTTAGATCAAGAATATTTCTCCTCCATATCAATGTTATCTAAAATATTTTAAAAAATGGTATTTCATAAACATAAATGATATTAAAGTTATTTTACATGATCTTTGATATTATTTTAAAAGTATTAAAATGATTTTTTTTAATTTTTTCCAAATGGGTCACTTTTGAAAATCTTTAAAAATATTTGAAAAGAATGTTTATTTTTAAAATTTACAACATGAATAGATTTTCCCACCTTTATGAAAATTATTTTATTTGAAGTTTAATTTATAAGTTTCTAAGTCTATTTTCAAAGAAAATTATTCTTTAAATATTTTTTGAATATTTAGTTTTTAAAAGTTATATTCAAAGTGAAAAGGATATTTTCCCCAAAAATGTTTTTAAATATATTTTAATGGTATTTCCATTTATCAATTTCAAGAAACCTTGATATTAATTATACAATATTAGGTATTTTTTGAAATGATTCCATTTTCATTATTTCTATAGATGGATTATGATTGTTTCAAATATATTTTCCTAGAACCTGTTTATTTTCCATGGGTTAGTTAGGTTTTGAAAGGAATAATGGTTGTTTCCATGAATTTTAAAATTAAATAAAATCTATATATACTTTATTCATGTTATATTTCATGGAAATTTTTTCTAATTATGGGTGGTTATGTTATAAAACAAAGATAGGTGGGTCCTCTATATCCCTCTAATGAGTTGGGTAATAATTATATTGGAAGTCAATCATATGGTCATTTCAATTTGTAAGTGTTGTGTAATTTTTTATATAGATAATGTTCCAAGATATAAAGGTTTTTCTTTTTAATTTTTATGGGATTTTAATGATTCCTTTGATCATTATTGACATCACATGGCTCATGATTATTGAATCCTCCGACTATTGACTTTTGTGAAATCCTTATTCCATGTTTCATGATTGTTTATCTTGGTATCGATGAGTATGAATTTTCTTATAAACTTCGATTATGTCATCATAACCTTATTCTCATCTTATGATAATTGATGAAATTAAATTTTTAATAATTTTTTTACCCTTACTAAGCATTTGATCTCACCCTTATTATGTTTCCTTGCCTCCAAGTTATGGAAAATGGGTTTAATTATGTTATTCATAAGAAGTTTACTACATTGAGAAATCTTAGTGGGATATGACATAGATATTTATAAATTATTTTTTTGTTGATTAATGTTTTTATGTAATTTTTTTCCTAATTATCTAAAACTTTAAACATAAAAGGTCCTTGGGTATATAAGTGATCTAATATTTACATTTAATGTTGTAAGTTTTAGATCTAAAAAAATTATGTCACATTTATCGACATCAAAGACATAAATATAAAGTTTATGTTTTTAGCACCGAATCTAGGATTGTGGGTTTAGGTATTTACAATTAGAGTTGATTAAAGATTATTAATTTGCATTAAACTACCACCCTGGGAAAGTGAACAATGTGACTGTTGCTTTGAGTTGAAAGGATAATGAAAAATTATATAAATTGTAACTATTAAAGTGTATTCCATATTTTGAATCATAATAATTATTATAATTTAATATTTTCAACTTATTTTTTTTCACAGTTAATAGTAAAAACAATTTTTTTATTACCATATTTAAGGTTAAAAAGGTTTTATCAGGGGTTAAACCATGAGATAAGGGTAGTATTTACACCAAAACCTATAAAATTATTTTTAATTGAAGATATTTAAACCTTATATTATTACTAACTTATAATAACTGTCCATTTGGGGCCACTTTTTCCCGAAATAGACCGTAAATCATTGAAATATTTTAATAAATTCCACGCGTGTTCGTTCCCTCACTTTTAAAAGGGAACCTCTTATTCTACCTTATTCACACCATTTGAGTATTATAGATCGGAAAATACCTGCTAAAAACTCTCCTAAAATCATTCCCTTTATTATATATCTTCTGGTATTCTTATATTACAAATCCTTTAGTGATTAAGGAGTATCCATTATCAATGATCAATCCGGGATCTATGCGATGATAAACTCTAGACTCCACGGATGGAATCACAGAAATAAAAAAAGGACAATAATAGTCCCAGAACTATAAAGACAGGATCATCATATATTGGTTATAATTAATTTAATTAATTGACAGGAATTACCTTGATGGAATTGATCCTTCTTTGATGTCTCCAGTCACGATCCGATGTGATTCGTCATTGTGTCATAGAATCTAAGTGTAGGATTCCTCTAGCGGTGATCTACACGTGCTCCACTTATCTCTGGATGTCACCAAATGAATCTCCAAGTGCTAGCACAGAGAAGCCTTTGCTTACGTTGTCCGCCTTATATCGCCTTGATCCGAGGGAAGAGGATCTCTCTCGGTCTTGAGAGCATTCTTAGAGGAATGAGTTCTTTCATTCTTGAAAGAATTCTCTAGAATTGTTGTACACAATGATTATCTATTGAAAAGTGTTTGGGTTGTGAGGATATTTATAATTGGGTTTGAGGTTATAGAGTTATGACAATAAATAAGCGCGTTACATATTATATTTATTTCATTAACTCTTATTAGAAACACCATGTCGAATCATTAATTCCTTGACATGCTCCCACACTGATTATAATTAATATCAATTAATAAAATGATATTATTTCCTCAAAATTCTGACTGGAAAAACTATATGGCGTGTAATTATTAATACACTGTGTGTACTTGCTTTCCAAAATGAAAACTACACGGTATGTAATCATTAATACATGGAGTGTACATATCGTTTTCATTTCCTTTACAAAATGAAAACTACATGGTGTGTAATCATTAATAAATGGAGCGTATATCTTCTTTATTTGACATTCTAGAATTGAACTTTCCCATTATTCACTATGGCCATGGATTTATTTAGGATATATCAATTCCATCAAAGTGATTGAGATATCTACTTCCGTTATGGAACAGAAGGGACAAATCCTTTATTGCATTATCTATTAATGTAGTATCACTTGTGACGCACCCAACGTATCCTAGCTCACTACAAATAGTGTGTCATCACAGTTTTCATCAATACATCTAAGTGCACGAGTTGCAATACCCATTAATAATAATCTTAAAGTCCAAGGACCAATACACACGTCCGTAGATAGGAATATCCTATGACACTATGAAATGTGGATTTCCTACTGGCGGGTCTCGTTCTCATAATATCCTCCTGGATATTACCAAGGGTGCACACCATGAGAATGTGCCTGAAAGTTTTATGAGTCCTCACCCCTAATGTCTTGTATTATTTATGTCCCTTAAATAACATCATCCAGCTATAGAACATATATTCAAGAACAGTTTTACAACACTTTCGGGTTCTCATCATAACAGGGATCTGTTATGACCCTTTAATGCAACAGCTATACTTAGGACATTATCACATTCATTATCACGCAGAAGAACAATAAAGATGTGATAAAGTATTTATTAATAAATAAAGTACAAAGTAGTTGGTTCTAGGCCACTAACTCTTACAGACTCCCACTTGGACTAGAGCCAACTACTAATAACCTTTAACCCGCTAGCTCTCATATGATATTCATGCTTCTATTGAGATAAGCCTTTAGTCATGGGGTCTGCCACGTTTTCTTCCATGGAAACTCTGATCACTACAACTTAACCCCTTTGATATAAATCCCTCAAGAGGTGATACTTCTGGAGTATATGCTTTGTCCATTGATATGACCTTGGTTCTTTTTCAAGAGCCACCACTACAGTATTATCACAATACAACGTGATAGGATCTTCACTGCTAGGAATCACATCAAGATCCTGGACAAAGTTCAGAATCCAGAAGACTTCCTTGTCTGCATTAGAAGCTGCTATATATTCGAACTCCACTGTAGAATCGGTGAAAACTGGCTGATTTGAACTCTTTCGGCTCACAACTCCTCCATTGAGACATAAAACATATCTAGATTTCAATTTCAGATCGTTCTGATCTATCTGAAAACCAGCATCAACATACCCTATGATGACAAGATCCTCATATCCTCCATCCACCAGGAACATATCCTTAGTTTTTCTCAGATACTTAAGGATAGTCTTAACAGCAGTCCAATGTTGTTCTCCTGGATCTGCTTGATATCTGCCTACCTTGCTCAGTTCATAGGCAACATCAGGCCTAGTACAAAACATGGCATACATGATGGATCCTATAGACAAAACATATGGGATTTTAATCATTCTATCTTTCTCTTGTTGTGTCTGAGGACACATTTTCTTAGAAAGATGTAGGCCATGTGACACTAGAACCAATCCCCTCTTGGATTTTTCCATACTAAATCTATTTAGTATCTGGTCAATGTATGTACCCTGACTTAGTTCAAGCAGCCTCTTGGATCTATCACGAATGATCTTGATCCCTAGAATGTAGGTTGCGTTCACCCAAGTCCTTAATGGAGAAACACTTATTCAACCAGTCCTTAACTGAATGTAAGACTGGTAAATCGTTTCCAATAAGCAATATGTCTTCAATATATACTACTAGGATAAAAATCACATTCCCATTAAACCGCTTATAAACACATGGCTCACATTCATTCTTAATGAAAACAAATTCCTTTATGGCTTCATCAAAACGAATGTTCCATGACCTGGATGCTTTCTTTAATCCATAAATTGATTTCTGCAACTTGCAAACCCATTTGGCTTCACCTGGTGTCACAAACCCTTCTGGTTGTGTCATATAGACATCTTCCTAAATGTTCCCATTAAGGAATGCTGTTTTGACATCCATTTTCCAAATCTAATAGTCATGGTAAGCTGCTATGGCAAGTATGATTCTTATGGATTTAAACATGGAAACTGGAAAGAAGGTTTCATCATAGTCAATTCCTTGATGCTGTCTGGATCCTTTAGCCACTAGCCTTGATTTATAGGTGCTAACTTGACCTTCCATGTGCAGTTTTCTCTTGAATACCCATTTGCATCCAACAGGCTTTACATCAACTGGTTCATCGACCAGAACCCCAACTTGGTTATGATACATAGAATCCATCTCAGAATTCATAGATTCTAGCCATCTTGCAGCTTCTGATATTTCTACTTCTTCCTTATAGGAGAGAGGTTCATCATTGTCCAACAATAATGATTCACCATCCTCGGTGACAAGTAAACCAAATCTCTCTGGTTCCCTTACCTCTCTTGAGATCCTACGCAGTACTTGTTTTTCTAGAACCTCTTCCACAGGGACCTATGGAACTTGTTCTTATACCAACTCCTATGTATCTAGAGCATCAACTTTGTCAAAGTAAATATTTCTCCCACTATCCCTTTTGAGGATGTGCTCCCTCTTAATAATGGCAGCTTGTCTGGCGACTGTCACTTTCTTTTCTGAAGGGTCATATAGGTAATATCCTTTCGTTTCCTTGGGATATCCTATAAATATACACCTTGTGCCCCGGGGTGCTAGTTTGTTGCCAGAGAAGGCCTTAACAAATGCCTCGCATTCCCATACACGTGTATGTGACAAAATGGGTTTCTTTCCATTCCATAACTTGGAGGGAATTCCATTTGCCTCCTTAGTTGGTACTTACTTTAATGTGTATTCTATAGTTTGTAATTAATATCCCTAAAAGGATAATGGAAGATCTGTATGACTCATCACCGACCTCACCATGTCCAACAAGGTGTGGTTCCTCCTTTCACTAACACCATTCCACTGTGGTGTATAAGGAGGAGTGAGCTGAGATAGAATCACAGACTCCTGTATAAGATCGATGAACTCCTCGTTCAAATATTCTTCACCTCGATCCGATCGAAGCTTATTTATCTTCTTACCAAGCTGATTCTCTACTTCATTCTTGAATTCCTTAAATTTATCTAGGGCTTCTGAATTATACCTCATTAAGTAGACATATCCATATCTACTCAAATCATCAGTAAATGTTATGAAGTAAGAATATCCACCTCTAGCTTCTACTAGAAATGGTCCACACACATCTGTGTGCACCAATCCTAGAAGCTCTATGGCCTTTTCACCTTGTCCATCGAAAGGCGGCTTGGTCATTTTTTCTTGTAAACAAGCGTGACATCTATCAAGTGGTTTTAGCTCAATAGAGTCTAAATAGCCATCTTGGTAGAGCTTTTTCAAGCACTTCTCATTTACATGACCTAGACGGTGATTCCACAACTGGGTGATGTATGAGTCATGTGAGTCTATTTCGTTATCGATTTACAACACTTGGTTTTCGTAATTTAATACATAAAAATCATTATTTAAATGATCCATATCATAACATATGTTGTTCTTATAAAAGAGACAACCCTTATTTCCAAACTTGAAAATAAATCTATCCATATCCAAACAAGATACAAAAATTATGTTCTTGGTAACACTAGGCACATACTAACAGTTATGTAAAACCAAAATCATCCCAGTCGACAATGAGAGGTGGTAATCACCAATGGCTAACGTAGCCAGCCTCACGCCATTGGAATCTCGAAGATCCACCTCTCCTCTGGAAATATTTCTAAATCTACTTGGTTCCGACATTTTAATACAGATGTGAGCCCCACAAGCTGTATCTAATACCCAATTTGTAGAAATGGAAAGATTGCACTGGATAATGAATGCACCTTTAGCGTCCCCATGCTTCTGGGTGCAGTTCCTCTTATAGTGGCCTTGATTGCCACATGAAAAATATACTACCTCCCATTCCTTGCCCTACCTATGGATCTTCCCCTTCTTGGAGGGATGACGCTCGGGGGATTCATACCGTTTATAAGTCTTCGGCCCCTTTTCCTTGTCCTTCCTTTTCTTATTCACTATAAGGACTGCGGGTTTGTCATGCCCCATGTCCTTATCTACCTGGAGAATCAAGGTTAGAAGTTCCGATATAATCTTCTCATTATTCCTTGTTAGAACCGGGCATGCAGCGGAAGCCCCAAACAGGTGGGTTTTTAAAAATTTTCCACCGACGTTCGACGTGAACTTGCTGATCTCAGTGAAAAGCATCCCGGTCAAAGCCGAGGACCACGCGTGAAGGGTTTTTAAGCACAAACATAAAACGTAAAATACCTGGTTTAGATCTGAAGCCGCACACGATTTCTGCTCGTTGTTGGCGATCACTTTTCGAAGAATCCGAAGCCGAATTCCTCTAGATCGTCCATACGTGCTTCAAGGAATCCGCGGGAGCACCGTTCGTCGTAATCCAGGTGCTAGCGTGGATTTGCGACGATGCCTTCGACGCTCCAATGACCACCGCATCGCATCGCTAGAGATGCCTGAGAGAGAACATCATCCGTGATCCTTGGATCCAGAGAATCTCTCTCTAGAATTTGGGAGAGAGGAGAGGAGAGATAAGCTCCATGAATAGTCATTGACAATCTCCTCTCCTCTAAAATTTATAGTGGTTAATTAATTACCCGGTAATGCCAACCCGGCCCCTGAATAATCAACACACTATTACCGACATTTTATGACTACTAAACTGAGTCATAAATATTATTATCACTCACTTGTAATATATTAAAATATATCACGTGATAATAATTGAGTCATTAACTTGACTCGTCACTCCCATAAATATTAATTGAACCTTGAATAATTTAATATTCGTCAATTAATATTTTTCATGTATTTACTAAAACTCATAAATACATTTAATAAATAAATTCAATAGACATTATTCTAAACTAAAATAATATGAATTTTTTTATTGCAATGGTGATCGTTTAAATTTGAACAAATCCCGAACCCCTATGGCAGGGCCCACTATGTCCAAAAATCCTATTCAACTGAATAGGGAAGATTCTTGAATACGCTATAGTGTGCGACCCTCTAGGCCCTTATCTCGACAGCAGTAAATAGTATTCACAGACCAAGAGAGGGATCTAACAATCCATCATGGCCCCTGAAGAGATAAGGATTGTCACAGCAGCGACTACCAACCTACGAACACGCACTGTGTAATATAATCTCTTTGTCAATAATATGTCAATAAAGCAGAATTCACACTAGTGTCATCATCCTTTATATTGCTTTATTTTATTTGTTGATTTTTCCAGATGGTCTTACCTTCCAATACCATGGCCATGGATTTAATGAAGGTGCAACTATCCTAATCAACCAGGCCTGAGATATCTCTTCCTGAACTCGGAAGCGAAAAATCCTTTCTTGATCATTCAATCAATGCCATGCCATTAATGACGTACCCGATACAAACTACCTCTCCATGACTTTGTCGCCATGGTTTTTGCCTTGCATCAAAGTATATAATTAAATGAAATTTATTGATAATAATCTCAAGCCAGGAGACCATTACACATGTCCATAGATAGGAACAACCAATGACACCTAAAACATGTGGTCTTCCTATTGCCGGTCAGTCCTCATGATCTCACTACTAGAGATCACCAAGTGCGAACTTCATGAGAAGAAGTCTCAATGCTTATGAGCCCCCATCACCTGATATTAAAACATCTACTTTGTCCAATCAGTAAGATGTATCTAGACTATAGAACATATATTTAAGATTAATGTCATAGTATCTAGAGGTTCTCATTATAGCCTAGGATCTTCTATAACCTTTCGATACGATAATTAATCTTTGGAAATTACCATTTAAATAGTGGATGTCGAAAAGTCTACACTATAATAGAAAGATGACATCATGCATTTCTTACTGTATACACGATATGGTAATCAAAATCATTGAATAGTTGGGTCTAGGGAACCCACTATTTCAACACTCCCACTTGTACTAGAGACAACTTGCTAACCAAAATTGTTAGCTACTCACATGATAAGCATCATGTTTCTACTGAGTAAAGGCCTTAGATATTGGGTCCACCACGGTTCCGCCGCGTGGCTATTCTGCTATAGTGACCTCATCTATTTGATTAAAACTTCTCTAGAGATGGTATCCCGAGTATATACCTTTTTGTCCACTGTCATAACTTGACATTTTGGCTAGTAAGAATATCATAATCTATATTATGATAATACTTTTCTCACCATCTGCGATTCCAATAACTGGAACAAATCATTGCATTTAACTTCTTCTTAGATATCTTAGAAGCTGCAATGTACTCGGTATTGTAGATATGGCCACCACAGGCTTATATGAGCTTGACTCACTCATCACATTTAGCCTAACTGCAATACTAGATCACATTGATCTATGGAAGACTAGTTCATATCCCAAAAACTAGTTTTCTTTCTTCTCCATTTTCCAGGTACATATTTTTTGTACTTTTGAAGTACAATTAGATAGTTTTGACTGCATCCCTTGCAGTGCTCCTGGATATAACTGATATTTTCCTATTCTAAAATATACCTTGGAAATATTGGTTCTTTTACATATCATGGCATACCTGATTGATCCATCGTTCCAATGTATGGATTTAAACTCACCACATTTATCTCTTCCATGTCATGGACATGTCAACATGGAGAGATTAATCCTTGTGACATAGACAACAATTCATCTCTCGAATTGTTCCGACATGTATTTTTCAATACAATGTCACTATATGTAATATTGACTAGGACCAAGCAACCTATAGATCTACCTTAGTAGATCCTATTCCCCAGAACTTAGGCTGCTACTTTACGTCAATCATTGGAGAGTAAATTTCATTTTGGTCTTAACTAACTGTCAGACCAATGTCTGTTTTCCATATGTTACCGAACATATTTCTTATTGTAACACCTTAGAGCTCCCACTAACCTCTAGTAGACACATGAAAAAAATTTGTTTTAAATGTCTATACTATGACCATGTTACATACTTTAATCCTAAACTGGATTTCAGTAACTTGAAACCTTTATTAGCATTCTGTGATGTGACCATCCCTTTCTGGTTGCGTCGTATAGACACCATCCACAATTGGTGGTCATGACATCCAATGATAAATAAATTGATCATAAATATTAGCTATGATAAGTAAAATTCTAATGGATTTAGGCATAAAAACTTGGTGAAACCAATCAATCCTTATTGGTACTAAGTTCATACCATCCATGTATCAACTCACTTGAATACCCACCGCAGTATTCAAAATAATAGGCCCCTTTTTTTTACTTTGATACATGGAATCCATTAATTAAATTTTAGTTAGTATTATCAATTTTAGCTAATTTCCATATACTTCTTACTTGTAGGAAATATTATTCACTTTGAATAATAGATCACCGACCACAGTGAATATAAAAACCATCACCATGGTTTTATCCTTCCTACACAGTATGTGTCTCCGGAACATTCCTTGTTCCACATGTGCTTGTGGAACTAGTTCCTACGCCAAATACTTGTGCATTTTGAGCATTGACTAAACACAAGTCAACATAGCTCCCACTATCTCTAATAGAGATGTGCACCCTTATATAGAATTTTAGTCTATTGCTTTACTACCTACTCTTCTATATTAGGGATTTATGTAACATCCTAAACAACTGTTAGGATTATTACACTAAATGAAAAATGTGTTTGTCTTGATGCAAGTTTTTTTATTTCTGAACAAACTCTTTGCATCCAAACACATGTTTTTATGACATAATGGGTTTACATAATACTATTATTCGTATGATATCCATTTTTAATTATATTTGGAATATGGTTGTGGGATATTGATGTTATTTTCAAAGAATTTCCTGAAATATAATGGAATTTTCTGCCAGTTCCAACATTGATATTACTTACATCAATACTTTGAGGTATAAAATGTGCATTTAGGAATTACTCCATGCTAAATTTTGTTAATCAATGTTGATATGTAAGACTTCATAATCAATCCTCCCCATTGACATCAATGTCGTGATGTCAATAAGGTAATGTGCGGTAAGGAATTTCTCCACAATACATTATCATGATTGATGAATGCTTGGTCGAGATATTCTTTTGTATCCCAACCCGAAGCAACTCATATCTCCTGACCATACAAATACCTCACTTTCATATTCCTTAATTACTTAAAATAATCTTATGAAGTATATATACCTCTAGCTTATACTTGGAAAAGTTCATACTTTCATGTTGAACTATTTCCAAAAGCTTTGTGACGTACCTTTATTTATAAAGGCTCCTTTGTCCAAACTAAAGACATCAATAATACCAAAAGTATTTAGCTGTGCCGAGCCTAAATACCATACTTGGTATATTCATGACGTCCATTTTTAGTATTACTTGAAAAAGAATTATCCTGTCACAACTGGGTATAATTCTTACATTTATATTCATCACTAATTGCCTATGATTCATGTATCACTGAACTAGTGATTGAGTTTACCAAAAACAACATTCATTTCAGAAACTGAACGAATGTCTCCTTGCGTCCAAGGACACATGAGATTAATGTTTGTGGTTATACTCAACAATAGTTCAACACGAATATTTCACTTGGAAATTAAAGAAGTCGTGTACTTCTCCCCATAAACCTAGGTATCACCCTTTCACAGCCTATTTGGAGAATACACCTGACTTCTATTAAGGTTTCTATACTAACTTGTTTATCATATTAGAATACACATATGTTACCAGCATATTGTATTTAATATCCAAGTAGTAAAAGGAAACATCGCATTGATGAATATGCCTGATGTAGAAGTGGAAACTTGCTTCCTTAAATCAGTTTATTTCTTTTAAACTTCCATAGCATTATTTTATAATATGAAATGCATATAACCATTGTTAATACCTCATTAATTGAAGGACGTCACAAATTTTTCATTGGCATTAAATGCCTTTTAACTTTTCACATTGTCTTTCAATTTATTCTCCATAAGAATTAATGCTTAATTGTCTTTTATTCTTATTCACTTGGTGAACCTTACCTAGATAGGTAATGAAGCGTTTACTCAAAACTTGTTCGTTTTGTAACTTAAAACGAGACTTGAGTAATGTGGTGAAAATTATATTTAAAGATCATGATAAATCTTTAAATTTACACATGCCAGTGTAAACTTTTCCTTATTCATATCATTGCTTCACTTTATCCTTGCAAACATCTTGGAGATGAGACTTTATGTTATATCATCTATGTCCTGGGGTAACAACTGCAACTAACACTGGACGTTGATGAAAGCATAATGATATAACTATCATATGATTTTTACATTAGTCTCCTGTAAGAAATTTTCACTCTCGCTTCATGAGGTCATTTAACAGTGTTGGGGACACTTACACCTTGAGTTTCCTATATCATAGTACTATGCGCACGTGCCTGTACTATTCATGGATACTCGTGTCACTATGGACATTTACTTTGTCCATTATAATATTGTAGTTTTAATCTTGTGGTATAACTTTCCATTTTTCTACAAAAATAAATTTTAGCAGATGAGTGCTTTTTATCTGGATTATCGGTTTAGACATTTTGATTAATTACTTAAATCATTTTATATCTCCCATTATTTTATCGGATTCTAGGAACCCTTTTTTCTAGAATCGGAATACTCTGTCACTTGAGTATTCCAGTGGAAATGATCCCAGAACCACCCCTCATAGTCTACAAGCTAAGGCTACGCCACTACTTGGAGGGTTCTAGGTAGGCTTTTGGCTGGCCGACCGCTTTAACTTGTGGTTCCTTGATCTGTTGAGTGAAGTTCCAGCTTCTTAAAATCAAAATTTGATTTACTCAACACTTGCCTCTAAAATGATATCAAGTTAGCTAGGGCCAATCCTTACTAGCACTTTAGTTAAGTAGACCCATTATTCTTATAAGGACTCCCCAGTAGTAAGAGGCACCCTCATCTAAGGCATGAACCGGCACCTCAAACAACTGGTTTTTTCCAAATTTGAATGACGGAAGGCTGTTTAGACTTAATATATCATTGAGGGTTTTATTATTTTTAGTGTGACGAAAGAATTAATTTTCTAATTTTATAAGCACGTACTATGTGATCTCACTCACAACTGACTGTGCAAGAAATAGAAATTTCATCACGTCACATGTTCATTTTATCTTGCATGCTTGTTTATTATTATTCTATGTGATCACGCAATAAATTACACATGCACAAAAAATAATAAAACATGCAGGAATAAAATGAACCCCTGATCATGAGACAGTACTATTGGTTGACCCATTGAGTGAATAACGGACCAACCGAAATCCTAGGGGTAAGTACCTTTTAGCCAAGTGGCTTGCAACTTGAACAACAATGTCTGCTCATCTAATACATTCAACTCTTGTATGGTGTGTAGCCGTCACTTGGCGCGAAGTGCATCACTGGTCATCTCGTCATTATACAACTTTACTCGCACGTAGGCGAGGGGGTCTCAGGGTATAAAATTAGAACTCTGAGAATGAGCGCGCAAGCCCTTATACATATAATGAACCTTGAGACGACACGTAGATCGTCTTTTATTTAATTAAAATAATTATTACAAACCATTCAATAATTAAAAAAATAAATTAAATAAATAATTAAATAAAACGCACCAAACATGCATTTGTCGGTCTCAGCTCATGATCAGATATATATACTCATTAAACTCATGTATATTAAATAAATGAAGAATTAAAAATTAAACTTGCATTAAAATCAACCTGAGGTCTTTAAATTGAATTAAAAATTTCACTTTGATTTTTAATTCAATAAATACGTCATTCTATCCCGTTTAATTAATTTAATTTTAAAACTAAAAATTAAATTAATCAATTAATTTAATCAACTCCCAATTAAATTAATTATGCCGTAGTAACCAAAAAATAATATCAGATTAATTTAATTATCAACTGTAATTAAATTAATTTTTTTAATTAATTTATGATTAAAATAAAATTACCCAAGCCCCTGAAACCCCGGGCAGGGCCTGTGCCGGTTAGGGCGAACCCGCTTAGGCCCAGTCTGGGCTGTACCGACCCCATACAGGGGCGTACCAGGACGGGTAGGTCTGCCTAAGTCCGTTCCGGGCTAGGAGACCCACCTTGACCTATTTGGGGTCATTAAAAGATACTTGTCCGCTAGGAGAACTGGGTGGTGGCCGGGACGAGGCACCGAGGTCAACGAACGGGGTGACACCGGCGGCGGAGCCTGCTGGAGGAAGCAGCATGGTGAGAGGGGTATCCCGGGGTTATCTACATCGACGGGTGAAGCAGGAGGAAGCCGGTGGAGAGATGTAGCCCGACGGGGCTGTCCGCGGTCCATAGGGGGACCAACCGGAGGGGTCCAGTGAGGCAACGCAGGGTGGAAGACCGTGCACGCGGCTGCTGCATGGTAGAAGCATCCTGCGGCCAGGGCAGAGCGGCTAGTCTGCTACAGGTTGACATCTGCTGGAGGTCCTGGTGCAGTACCTGACTGCATGACCTGGTCTCCACAGGGAAGAAGGAAGCACTGGGTTCGGCCTGGGAGCAGGCTACATCGCTTCGCTGCATGGGGTCTCCGCGAGATAGGAGGAGAGAAACATGGGTAGCCGGAGTGGCCTGGGTGTAGTGCGCTGGGACTGCCTGAACCGCAGGAGGATAGAGGAGGCCAAGGGGGACGCTGGGTGCAGGCTGTCGCAGAAGGGGAAGGCTGTGGCCTCCCTCGGGGCATCGCGCGCTGCTGCTGCAGCTGAGCAAGGGAGGAGGCAGGGCGAAGGCGGCACCCTCCTGATTATTGTTTTTTAAATATATATATATATATATATATATATTAGACTTACTTTTGAAAGTCTTCTCCCCTTATTTTTTTATTAGTTTTCTTGACCTGCTTTGCAGGTCATTCATATTTGTTTTTTTGATTGATTTCTTGGTCTATATTTAGACTAGAAATTTTTAAACTTATAATAATAAAATATTATTATAATATAATATTATAATAATAAAATTATTATTATTATCAAACTATTATTATTATAATTAAATTATTATAATAATAATCATTAAACTTAACCGAAAAACACTATTCCGGTAATAAAAAAAAACTAGTTTAAATTCCGATTTTAAACTTCGGATGACCGCAGATTGGTCATATGATATCAGATTTAGATGCGGTCTACGACATTGGAACCAGAAATACGCCCTCTTCATTAATTAATGCAAGTTTAATTTATTTAGCTTAAAACCAACATATGTCCCTCTCATACCACTTGTTGGAACCGGGCGTGTAGCAGAAGCCCCAAACTGGTGGGTTTTTAAAATTTTTCCACCGATGTTCGCCGTGAACTTGCCGACGTCGGTGCAAATCAGCCCGGTCAAAGCCGAGGACCACGCCTGAAGGGTTTTTAAGCACAAACATAAAATGTAAAATACCTGGTTTAGATCCGAAGCCACACACGACGTCTGCTCGTCGTTGGCAATCACTGCTCGAAGAATCCGAATCCCAATTCCTCTAGATCGTTCACACGCGCTTCAAGGAATCTGCGGGAGCGCCGTTCGTTGTAATCCGGGTGCTGGCGCAGATTTACAACGATGCCTTCGATGCTCCAATGACCACCGCATCGCATCTCTAGCGATGCCCGAGAGAGAACATCATCCGAGCTCCTTAGATCTAGAGCATCTCTCTCTAGAATTTGGGAGAGAGGAGAGGAGAGATAAGCTCCATGAATAGTCATTGGCAATGTCCTCCCCTCTAAAATTTATAGTGGTTAATTAATTACCCGGTAATGCCAACCCGACCCCCGAATAATCAACCCACTATTAACGACATTTTATGACTACTAAACCGAGTCATAAATATTATTATCACTCACTTGTAATATATTAAAATATATCATGTGATAATAATTGAGTCATTAACTCGACTCGTTGCTCCCATAAATATTAATTGAACCTTGAATAATTTAATATTCGTCAATTAATATTTTTCATGTATTTACTAAAACTCATAAATAAATTTAATAAATAAATTCAATACTCATTATTCTAAACTCAAATAATATGAATTTATTTATTGCAATGGTGATCATTTAACTTTGAACAAATCCCGGACCCCTATGGCGGGGCCCACTATGTCCAAAAATCCTATTCAACTAAATAGGGAAGATTATTGAATACGCTATAGTGCATGACCCTCTAGGCCCTTATCTCGACAACAGTAAATAGTATTCACAGACCAAGAGCGGGATCTAGCAATCCATCATGGCCCCTGAAGAGATAAGGATTGTCATAGCAACGACTACCAACCTACGAACACACACTGTGTAATATAATCTCTTTGTCAGTAATATCTCAATAAAGCAGAATGCACACTAGTTTCATCATCCTTTATATTGCTTTATTTTATTTGTTGATTTTTCTAGACGGTCTTACCTTCCACTACCATGGCCATGGATTTAATGAAGGTGCAACTATCCTAATCAACCAGGCCCGAGATATCTCTTCCTGAACTCGGAAGCGACAAATCCTTTCTTGATCATTCAATCAATGCCATGCCATTAATAATGTACCCGATACAAACTAGCTCGCCATGACTTTGTCACCATGGTTTTTGCCTTGCATCAAAGTACGTAATTAAATGACATTTATTAATAATAATCTCAAGTCAGGAGACCATTACACATATCCGTAGATAGGAACAACCAATGACACCTAAAACATGTGGCGTTCCTATTGGCATGTCAGTCCTCATGATCTCACTACTAGAGATCACCAAGTGTGAACTTCATGAAAAGAAGTCTCAATGCTTATGAGCCCCCAACACCTGATAGTCAAACATCTACTTTGTCCAATCAGTAAGATGTATCTAGACTATAGAACATATATTTAAGATTAATGTCATAATATCTAGAGGTTCTCATTATAGCCTAGGATCTACTATAACCTTTCGATAAGACAATTAATCATTGGAAATTACCATTTAAATAGTGGACGCCGAAAAGTCTATACTATAATGGAAAGATGACATCATGCATTGCTTACTATATACACGATATGGTAATCAAAAGCACTGAATAGTTGGGTCTAGGGAACCCACTATTTCAACATTGCTCATGTTGTAGTTGACAATACAGCTTGATAAGGACTTGGGTAGTGATGATAGGATGAGATCTGTACGCAACTCATCTGGTAATTTAATCCCTATGATATCTAGGCGTTCGATGTAGCCAATAATCTTGACTACATGAGGCCCAGCTGGCATAGACTCTCCAAGATTAGTTGTAAAAAAAGCATCGAATATCTCATATCTCTCTTTTCTATACACATCCATGTTTTCATGTTGCTTCAAGAGATCATTAGACATAGATGATAGAATCAAACATTGGACATCTATGGAATCATCCACATGTTTCTCATAGAGAGATATTTCCTCATCACTGGCCTCTTTTCCAGGTGCAACTGGAACATGCTCTTCCAGCACATACAATTTCCTTTCGTGGCGAAGGATGATGCGTAAACGCCTCTGCCACTCTTGGAAATTGGTGCCGGTGAGAAGGTTTTCCTTCTTAGTATGGTTCACAATGATATGTTTGAAGTCATTTTTCTTGCCGTTTCTACAAATTAAGATGATCAAAGGTTTAGTACTTTATTACAAATCTGAGACAAATAAATAAAGTAATACTTATTAGTCTCCCACTATTTTATCGAAATCCAATAGCCCTCACCATTGATTTCAGAATATTCTGTTTCCTGAATATTCTAGTGGCAAGGATACATTTTTCCCTTCGCATTACCCCAAATAGGGTTGGTCAAGAAAGTTGAAGGGTTTTAGGTAGGAATTCCAAATGCTAACTGCATTAACTCACAACTCCTTTATCCACTGAGTGGACTCCCCAATCCTGAAATCCTTTTATTTTGGATTTCCTCAACCTTTTCCTCTTCGTCACACTAAGTCCTACTATGGCAGTCAACCCTTTATGTGAACGAAGTTAAGTCAACCCAAAACCTTGAATTAGAATTCCACAATAATTGAAATCACCCCAACTAGGGTTGGTCAAGCACTTTGAACTATGGTCTGATTCTAACCATGATTATGGAAGGATATACTGACTTAATATTTCTTTGAGGGATTTTATCCTTATACGTAAATTTTAATTTTATTATCTTTGATTACATGCTTGTTAATATTAATTGGGATATACTTAAGTGATTAACCATGTCTAAGATAATATTTACGCATAAGATGGTCTTATTTTAGTTCCATCTTGCATGCTTGTTTAATTCATTAATTGTGTGATCATGACAACACACCCAAAATAAATAAACCATGAAACTGATAGAAATAAAATAAATGGTATGATCATGAGCTTGTTCTATTGGATAGTTTATCTAGCGGTTGATAAACTAACCCAAGACCTAGGGGGAAAACACCTTGAACCTTTCGAGTTCATGTTTACAGCTTTCCACCTGTCCACCTTTGTATCTCTTTGGATTGCTTTCACCTTGGTTCCTGACTTGAGCCACCTCCACTTGCTTGGGAGATCCATCCATTACATATGCATTTATCTCACACGCTGGCGAGGGGTAAAAGGGGTTTTTACATAAAAGAATCCTTGGGCACGCAGAACCTACATATTAAT
The DNA here is from genome assembly GCA_963277665.1 of Viscum album. NCBI lineage: Eukaryota > Viridiplantae > Streptophyta > Magnoliopsida > Santalales > Viscaceae > Viscum > Viscum album. The sequence goes on from OY728121.1 coordinate 953,299,725, forward strand.
GAGGAGAAGGCTCGTAGTCCAACAAATTTAATTTAAATAAATAAATTAAAATAAACCATTCACATACAAAGGTCTTGGTATATCTCATGATCATCCATGAATGAAACAATATTACACATTAATAAAACTAGCATTCAATTATTTAATTATTCTTGTTTAAGATAAATCACGCTCAAATCACTTAATTATCTTTAATTAATCAATCCTTTTATCTTAAACTCTTTTTCTGAATTTCCATGAGATTCTTATCCATCATAATTTTAAACAAATAAATTCATTTAAAATTATCTTTGTACATAACTTATACCTTGGAGGCAACCTAGTGAATTCCCATTCATTACGTAGATTTTAAATTAAACACATATATATAAACACCTATCACGTGTTGTGCCTCAGCTTTACACTTGCACTATGTACATATCTCAAGGGTTTATATAATATAATAATAAATTTTAATAAATCTACGTAATTTGGATGAGTACATAGTGTGTAGTTCCGACTACACGACGTGTAATTTTGTTCACCATCCATCCGAAGTACACGCCCGAGGGACATGGCGTATAGATGTACTTTAGAAATTTTCAGAGTACACGACGTGTTCAATTGGACACACGCTATGTAGTATCCGCATTACACAGTTTCCAGCTAGGCAAGCTATGTATGAGGTACACGGTCCAACCCTAACCCGAAGGGACTACACGTCGTTTTCAGTTGGACCACACAACGTGTAATCCGGAAACCATGTGACACATATTCTTGGTCAACACATGGTGTCATAAATGACTTAGATATTATCCAATACATGGCCTGATTTGGAAGATCAGTCAATGCATCGAACTTAGACTACACGGTGTGTACTTCCGAATACACACCATGTATTCTGGTGTTGTATGACCATGAGCATTTGGAACCCATGGATGAGTTCCTCTATTTTATTTTAATCAAAATTAAATGAAAAATTCGTTTCTGTAAGGTGAAGGAGAAATAAGAGGGGAGGAACATATCTCAAGATTCAGATTTTAAGGAACAATTAACTTGAATTGAAACAACTAGATTATTAAATGAGTAAATCACCAACAAAAAACTAAATAATTATAATCAATGATATGACTCGCTCTGATACCACTTATAGGTTCCAGGTGCAGCGGAAGCTCATGGGTGGATGTTCCCACTTGGCTTTTGGCCATTGGAAATGATCAATCCGGGATCAATACGACAATAAATTCCAGACTCCATAGATTGAATCAAAGAAATAGACAAAGGAGAAGAATAGTTTTGGAACCCTAAAGATAGGATCATCATATGTTTGTTATAATTAATTTAATTAATTGAAAATAATTACCTTGATGGAATTCTTCCTTCGTTGATGTCTCCAGTCACGATCCGATGTGATCCATCGTTGCATTGTAGAATTCAATTGTAGGATTCCTCTAGCGGTGATCCACACATGATCCATGTATCTTGGGACGTCACCAAAGGAATCTCAGGGTGCTAGCACAGAGAATCCTTTTCTTGCGTTGTCCGCCTTAGATCGCCTTGATCCGATGGAAGAGGATCTCTCTCAGTCTTGAGAGCATTCTTGGAGGAAGGATTACTTTCGGTCTTGAAAGAATTCTCTAGAGTTGTTGTGCACAAAGATTCTCTATTGAAAAGTGTTTGGGTTGTGAGGATATTTATAATCGAGTTTGATGTTATAGAGTTATGAAAAAAAATAAATGTGTTACACATTATATGTATTTAATTAACTCTTATTGAAAACCCCATGTCGAATCATTTATTCCTTGACATGCACCCATGATGATTATAATTAATATAATTTAATAAGACGATATTATTTCCTCAAAATACTGACTGGAAAAACTACACAGTGTGTAATCATTAATACACGGTGTGTACTTTCTTTCCAAAATGAAAACTACACGGTGTTTAATCATTAATACAAGACGTGTACATATTGTTTTCATTTCCTTTCCAAAATGAAAACTACACGGCGTGTAATCATTAATACACAGTGTGTATATCTTGTTTTCATTTCCTTTCTTCCCCTAACATTAAAACGATTTAGGCTTCCTCGAATAATTATTAAACCACATAAGGGAATAATATTTATTCTACTTGAGATACTTGGATACACTTAGTGTGTGACCCTCTAGGCCTCTTTCTCAATGGCATTAGGTGGGATTGCCTAAAGTCCAAGATTACTGTCTAGTAACGGGTCAAGGCACCCAAGAGAAAAAAGTTGATGTCATATTGACATGTCACCTCATACGAACACTTACTGTGTAATTTAATCCCTTGGTCTCAATATCTACAATCAAGTGGGTTGCATGCTAGTGCCATAAACTCATGTGCTCGATTATTCTTTCTTTGACTTTCCAAAATTTAACTTACCCATTATTCACCATGGCCATGGATTTATTTAGCCTATATGAATTCCATGAAAGGGCCTAAGATATCTACTTCTATTATGGAACAGAGGGGAAAAATCCTTTCTCGCATTATATATTAATGCAGTATCACTCGTGACGCACCCAACGTATCCTACCTCGCTGTGAATAGTGTTTCATCACAGTTTTCATCAATACATCTAAGTGCGTGAGTTGTAATACACATTAATAATAATCTTAAAGTCCAAGGACCAATACACATGTACGCAGATAGGAACATCCAATGACACTATGAAATGTGGATTTCCTATTAGCTGGTCTCATTCTCATAATATCCTCCAGAATATTACCAAGGGCACACACCATGACAAGGTGCCTCAAAGTTTTATGAGTCCTCACACCTAATGGACTGTATTATTTGTGTCCCTCAAATAACATAATCCGGACGTAGAACATATATTCAAGAACAATGTTATAGCACTTTCGGGTTCTCATCATAGCAGGGATCTGTTATGACCCTTTAATGAAACAGCTATCCTTAGGACATTATCACATTCATTGTCACACATAAGAACAATAAAGATGTGATAAATTATTTATTAATAAATAAAGTACAAAGTAGTTGGTTCTAGGCCACCAACTCCAACAATATTTACATTTAATGTTGTAAGTTTTTGATCTAAAAAATTATGTCACATTTATTGATATCAAAGACAGAAATATAATGTTTATGTTTATATCACCAAATCTGGGATTGTGGGTTTAGGTATTTATAATTGGAGTTGACTAAAGATTATTAATTCGCATTAAACTACCACCCTGGGAAAGTGAAAAAGGTGACAAATGCTTTGAGTTTAAAGGATAATGAAAAATTATATAAATTGTAACTATTAAAGTGTATTCCATATTTTGAATCATAATAATTATTATAATTTAATATTTTCAACTTAATTTTTTTTCACAGTTAATAGTAAAAACAATTTTTTTATTACCATAGTTAAGGTTAAAAGGGGTTTACTGGGGGTTAAACCATGAGATAAGGGTATTATTTCCTCCCAAACCTATAAAATTATTTTTAATTGAAGATATTTAAACCTTAAATTATCCTAACTTATAATACCTATCCATTTGGTTCCACTTTCCCCCGAAATTGACATTAAATCATTGAAATATTTTAATAAATTCCATGTGTGTTCCTTCCCTCACTTATAAAAGGGAACCTCTTCTTCCAACTTATTCACACCATTTGAGAATTATAGATAAAAAAATTCCAGCTAAAAACTCTCCTAAGATACTTCCCTTTATTATATATCTTTGGGTATTCTTCTAATACAAATCCTCTAGTGATTGAAGAGTAACTTGAGGGAGGTCTCTCAAATAGGAGGTATAGCTCCCAACCAAGCTCTTTCAATTTTATTTCTTATTATAATTCAAGTAAACTTGTTGTAACCATAAAAAATTGTTAACACAGTATCATAAATATAATTATATTTTATTATGTTTATTTCAAAACCATTTAACACCTCTTCTAAATGGAATTGGAGATAAATGTATCGCTCGTGTGTAGGCATGGACTACCGCCTCCACGTAGAGATACAATTTATTTTCCAAATCCACCATTAATGGTTGGTAATTATGATATATTTATTGTTTATATATGATATATTTTTTATAATAATGATTCTTTAAATATTAATTAATTTTTACCTTTATTTCATTCCATCCATCAAAAAATGGACACATCACTCGTGCATAAGTGCAGACTACCATCTCTACATAGTGATGTAATTAATTTTTCATCACCACTTTATATGATTGGTTATAAATATGTGTTAAATTAATATATATTATATTTATATCATTATTAAGATTCTATAAACAATGGAAATATGATCAAAGTGCAAGGTCCATAACCGTCGAACCAAAACATAAAGGAAAAACGAAGCAGTTAACACCTAAAATGTTGATGATAATGAAAGATTGCTAATGAACCAATTATTAGATGTTATAAGTAAACCATGTATGTTATTATAGGTATTATTATGTTTTTTTCATAGAATTATAATAAATTTAAATTTATTTTATTGGAGGTTAGAGTGCCTGTGAACCAAGATGGACTTGAGTTATGGGTTTTACGTTACAATATTATTTTTACCAAGATTGTTTATGATTAAATTTTTAGCTGATGAAATTATAAGATATATCTATTCTAAGTATTATTTTTATCCTATATTAATTTTTTGATATTTCATTATTTCCTTTCATTTTACTGTCTTTAAATACACAAGATTCTAAAAGAGTGTTTTTAAGAAAAACAGACCATGTTTTTCTCTTCGGCAGGGAATATTTTCCTCCATGTATATATTTTATTTAAAAATAATTTTATGAATATTTTTAATATTATAAAAATATTTTTAAATTCAATTTCACCCATTTTTTAATTTATATAATCTTTTTTAATGTAATCTTATTTTATTTCTCTAAACAAGGTGCTTATGAATTTTTACTAGCTATTTGAAAGGAATTTTTATTTTAACGTACACCACATTGATAACTTTATAAACCATCATAAATAGTATTTTCATTGAATATTAATTTATAGTGTTCCTAGTTTATTTTAAAATAATATTTCTTCTTTGATATTTTGGAAAATTTTATATTCTAAATAATATATTTAAAATAAAAGTGTATTCTCCTCAAGAAAAGTTCTAGTGATATTTTAATGTTATTTTTATCTATAAAAAAAATCCTTTTATGCTTATTAATATTTACTGGGTATATGGTCTACTGTTACCATCTTTATTATTTCTCTATATGGTTTATGATTATGATGATGAAATTTTTTCAAAACTAATTTCCTTTACATAGGTTATGATTTGATTATATGATGAATATTTTATGATCATGTGGCACATATATGTATGGTTTTCATTTTGTGATGAGTTGGAACATAATTATATAGCCCTATAATGAATTGGTTAAAGATGGATATATCATAAGATAATAAGGACTATAATTGGGAGTGAACCAAGTTTAGCAAGTGAATTTTTCCAATAATATATTCTTTGGAGTGTACCTTGACTAAGGAAATGATGGAATGAAGAGAGAACCCAATCCACTATAATAGAATTAGAAGTGAGGCTTGATTAAGGAAATGATTTTCTATGATTGTGTGTAATCCAGAAACCTATGTCTTATGCTTATGATATGTTTTAATGGATCAGGATTTACTATTTTTGATTCCACACTCTTATTATTTATTTTATTTGTTTGAAAAAATCATATACCATGTAACATGATTAATGATATTTGACTAATTGGGTATAATTATTGTATGTATTCCTCATGTTCTCAAACCCTTATGCTTATCTTATGATTACCTATGATCATTTATTAATATCTATTATGTTTACCCTTACTGAGAATCTAAGCTCACCATTTCTTATATTTCTATTCTCTAGGTTATAGACAATGTTTTTAAGTATGATATGACTAATAAAGGCAGTAGTTGTGAAGAAATTAATAAAAAATGATGTTTATATTTTATGTTCCAGTTTTTTTCCAATCCAATTTTCCCAGGAAGTTAAACCTCCATGGTCCTCAATCATGTATTACTGTGAAATACATTGAATATTAATATAAAATGATATAAACTTTATGTAGGGAAAGTATGAGTAACTATAGTTGGTATCAGAGGAAAGTTTTAGTAATTCACAAAAACTAGGTTGAGGAAACTTTTGTGATAACCCTTAAGAAAAGCCTAAGTATAATAGGAGATCATAATTTATGGTAAAGAAAGGAGTATGGTTTCCCTAGGAAAATTAATCCTTGTTTGGAAATTAAAAGTTGATATGGTTTTAGAACAAATTCATATAGGGGTAATAACCCCAAAAAGAGTTGGATGAGTATATCTTGGCCATAATTCAAGTTCATGGTGAATGGAGTCTTAATGCATTCCTGGTTTGAAACTCCCATGGGATATGCATAGGTTAATTCACATTTTATTTAAGAGAAATTATAAAGGATTTGAATAGATAATGACCATGAATGACTTATGTTAAACCTAATATGTCATATATTTAAAATAAGGTTTCATGATTTAGACATCCTATAAACAATTTTCATGATTATATGAATTACCACTATGATTACTACAACTCATACTATGCCTTTTAGTTTCATTAAATGACAAGAACTAGAAATAACTATGTTAACCTTGAATCTGATGGAAAATGAAATGATTTACTCCTGAGAAATCAAATGTAGTAGGATATGGAATGAAAAATTTAGTTTCTATAATTACACAACTTTCTTAATTAATGAATCATGTTGAGATATAAAATGAGAAAAGGAAAAATGTTCTGTAGAGTCCTTCATGAGGAAAGACCCACCTTATTTTAGTGGGCACGACGATCCACTAATTTTGAAACAATGGATCAGTACCAATGAAAATATATTTTATATTATCTGTTGTTTAGAACATGAAAAGTTTATCATATCTATTTATTTTTTATAAGGTGAAGTCTATCATTAATGGAATCTTATCAAGAATACAAGGAAATGGGAAGAAACTGACTCTAAGGAGTGAGATGAGTTTCGAGATTATTTTTCAACAATTACTTTCCTTGTATTCTTCGTACAAATATGGATAATGAATTCCTTGAGCTTAATTATAAGGATGATTAATACATTAGTATATATTAGGAAAATTTTACAAGACTTTTGTGGAATGATACTGGTATTATTGTTTAACTAGAGAGTAATATAGATCAATTATTTAGTGTATTAAAACCAAGTCTCCAAAGGGAGTGATCCATAAGAGACTTCAGTAGCTATTAATAAATTATTTGATTTGATATCAAGGTTGAAATTGAGATTTGAGTCACCCATAAATCTCATGGTTTTGATATGAAAAGAAAGTTGGAATTTGAAGAAAATTCTATTGAAAAAACCATAGAGGGAAGAATATGAGTTTTCATTTCTGTCATAATTTTGGAAAGGAGCATGGAGGAAATTGTATTTATGGGAGTGGTAACTATTTTAAGTGTGGAAAGGAAGTATTTTAGGTAATTTAATATAGAATTAATGGGAAGAAGGTAGATAATTATGTAAATAGAGATAAATCTATATAGAATTCACATCCCACACTCCAATTATACAATTGCAAGGTGTATAGACATTATGCTAACCAATTCTCAAATTTGAGGGTTAATGATGATGATTGATGTCAAAAATATCTTAATCCTAGAGATAAAGGGAAATATCATGTGATCACTATTTTCGATGTGGGGTACAATAATAAAGTGGTGAAAGGTATAATTACTATACAATATAGAACTACTAATATATTATTTGATTTTAGATCTCCCCGCTCTTTTATATTTGAAATTTTTTCTAAGGTTATCACATTACCACCACAATGACTAGTTGTTAAAATAGTATTAAAAATTTCTAATGGTATGATGATCAAATCTCACGACTACTAACTTCCCCCAAATGATGTTTGTGGGAATGTGCTTCCTAAAAATCATGTTATTCTTCCTCTAGTTGAATTTGATGTGATTCTGGGAATATATTTGATTTATTTATATAAATCCCATATTAATTACCAATTAAGGGAGGTCACATTTGATCTTATGAACCAAACTATGATTATCTATTTGTGAGAGGATAAATTTAAAGTTATAAAGAAAATTATATCCACTGCATGTGTATTTATTCCTATGAAAAGTGGGTATTTACCTTAGATGGATATGGATAAACTAAATATCGATGATATACCTATTGTATGGGAGTTTATTGATTTATTTCTTAAATAATTATCTAGTATTCCTCCAAATCATGAAGTTTAATTTTCAATTGAATTCATACCCAGTGCTACACCTATTTCAAAGAATCCATATAGAATGATTGTAATGAATTGACCCAAATACCCTCTCAAATTGGTACCCGACCTAATCCTACATATACCCAAAGGGTGTTCCTAATACCCATGGGCTGGTGACTAGCACCTCAGAATCAAACAATAATCTGTAGGAATGATTTCTCCCAATATGGAGCAACAAAACAGAACATATATACACATAACCTAATGAAATAGGGAATGATATAGATATATTCAATAACAGAGATATAAAAATGGAAGTGAAACAACTCAAGGGTAGAAACAATATCCAAGTACAATTCCAACCACAAAGGACTACCAAAATAGGAAAACCAACTCCTCCGTGTGATAGCATGTGAATGATCCCACCATCTCACCACCCGCTACCCAACTTAGCTGATAGAAAAACCTTTCCACGTCACTGCGGTGCCTTGCCTTTCCCTGCATTGAAAAGCATAACCAAGTCTACCCACTACCTAAGGGGTATGAAGGGTGTGAGCTAACAGGCTCTGCCAGGTCTCACCCATGTGTTCCATAAAAATCCTCTGAATAATAATCCAAGAATTCTCAACTTTAAAGAAAATAAGGCATGATAATAGTTTGAAAATTTTTATATCAAAAGCATGCAAAAATAGTTTAATTTCCTTATTTTCCACATTTATAAATAAATTAGGTAAATTATTTTCAAATTATTTCATATCCATAAATCATAGTAGATATATCATGTCAAAAAAAAACCATGCGTCACATATGATATCAAATCTATGAGAGTAAAACAAAACAATACAAACCAAAAATAGAATCATAGGTAACAACATGCTAGAGATCACACTGGTTCAGGATAGCTAGAAAAATCATACCTAACATAGAAAATAATGTATAAATCAATCCACTTTACATATTCATAAAGTCTAGAGAGCAGAGGAACACCCCAGCAAGTGAACCCCCCCAAAAAGGTCTAACAAGTTCCAAGAATAATAGGCCCAGGGAGTAGAGGAAATACCCCTTACAGTGGATGAGACTAATTAATTTACCTTCCACATAAGTTCCCAAGGCTTCCCATTTGATATATTTTTCAAACTAGTTAAGAAAACCATTTCTATAAAACCATGCTTTGAAAACCATTTCACAATGCTTTGAAAACCCTATTTATATTCACCAAAACTAGGGGAAAATAATTTTTATTAGAAACCATTTCCACACACACAAAACAACGCAGTTATATAATTCCATTTAATTTTATAAAATAATTTATAAAAAAAAGGAGAAATATAGTTCACCAAAATAGGCTAGATACATAATCACTTAACTCAAAACTCAGGTTGCACAAGTCTGCAGTGGAATACACCACATGAAAGAAACCAAAAATGACAACAGAGGCCCTAGAATCAATATAAAACTCTTATAATGGATTCAATTTAAAAAAAAGTCATTGGATAAGAGGAAAAACACATACATCAAGAAGGAATAACTTCCTCACCCCAAAAAACAAGGAAACGATTCTCAGAACAAGATCACACAAAGGATCTAGAGAGAAAAAAAGAAACATCACCATAGGTCTACATATCTGATAATGAAATGAAATGGTGCTACCATGATCAAAGAAAAAAATGAAGTAGAAATAATTACTCATCCAGAGAAAATAAATTCAATCGCAGTAATGATCAATCACTAAATGAATCAATCTGGATCGAACAGAGGATCCCAAAATCACTATAAGAGAGCTCTGAGTTGAGTGGAAAGAATATTATGGATGAATTAAATATGATTCATTCAGGAATCATTCTAAAATCCATGTCAATTAACATTACATGTTGTGTAATCCCTTTACACGTCATGTAATCTATGTGGATCACATATGCCGAAAAACCCAAATCCATTTTATTGAAAACTGATTTCTTAACATTAGAAAACATGTACCCCCTTCATACAGTGTACCAGATTCATATAATCTTCCATGCTGATATTACACATCATATACTCTAATTATATGGTAGGTGATTATCCTACATACTAAAAAAATTACAGATTCTTACATAAAATACCCAAACCATCATAGGTTTTCTCCGAACTTGGGGAGAAACTCAACAATCCATTAATACATTTATACGTGGACTCCATTAATTCAAACAAACATATATACCCAAAATTTAGGTCATTTGTCTCCAAATATGTTCTCTATCCTTAAGAGTCCCTTAACACACCCAATTAAGGAGGAAAATAAGAAAAGAGGATAGAAATACCTGAAAGTAGGTAACAAGATGTTACAAACTACCCAACATATGAATTTCCATCCATAGGAAGTCATGTGGAAGAATAAAGTCCGGTAAATAGGTTAGGCCACTATTCCCTCATCAATGACTCACACTCCCAAGTCTGATGAGAATATGATCCATGCCACCATAACACTATAACCAAAAAAATCTACTTCCCATGTAAGAAATTCACTTAAGAGACAACGATCTCAATTGGATGCTCAACGACAAAAATATCTATCTCTAAATCAATCTCTTACCAAATTAGAACATGAGAGGGGTCTGGATGGTATTTCTTGATCTATGATATGTGGAAAATATCATGATTTTTTGTCAACTAAACTGACAATTCCAACTGATAATCAATCTACCCAATCTGCTCAGTGACCTAAAATGGTCAAACATATCTTGGATCCAACTTTCCCTATTTCCCAAGATGATGGTGACCCAACCAAGGAGAAAATTTCAAGAAAAACCAGTCATTTATAGAAAACTCCAAAGTATGATGATGTTGATCCACATAATACTTCTATCAACTATGTGCTATGAATAGATATAAATATATATCCCAAATCCTCACCGATGTATCTTAAACCGAAATCAGTACCACTAAGGAAGATTCAACCACCTATTTCCAAAAAAGAGGTGATCTTCATGGGAATCCATACTAAGAATATAAAGGATACATTCTAATTGATGACTAATAATTATTGTTTTAAGAAAAATTTACCAGACCTAGATGGCTATCCCAAGATCCACCAAAATCCAAGACATATGAACAAAGCATATTCTACAAAATCTAAATATCACGCTTTGTATGGCTATCTGTCTATGGTTGATAAGCAGTACTAAGTCTAAACTAAGTCCCCATCCCCTCCTAGAGAATTCTCCAGAAGCTCGAAGTAAACCTAGGATTACTATCTAAAATATAGGCAGAAGGATATTCATGTTACCTCATAATTTATTTCCCATACAACTTACCCATATCTTCAACTTTTATGGTGTCTATGATAGTAATAAAATGAATTGAGTTTTTCAATAAATAAATCACCACCCAATAGTATTCCTCCATTAAGGAGTCCATGGTAATCCAACAAAAAAGTCCATGGATACCTCATACCTTTCCCAAATTGGCATTGGAAGAGTATGGAGTAAACAAGAATGTTTCAAATGTTTTTCCTTTATATGTTGGAAAGTGTAACAATGGGACAAATAATCAACAATGTCACTCTTCATACCTGGCCACCATAATAGTTGTCTCATATCACAATACATATTCATATTGACCAGATTAATGGACTATGAAGAACTATGACAATCAAACAAAACAAAACTTTTCATAGATCCTGGGATGAAAAACTAATCCCCAAAAATAAGAATATCATATGAATAGAGAGACTAACCCAAAACAGTTTCCTCACTATATAGGGTTTCACAATTTCCTCGAACTCATTATCCAACTGCTGACTCTACATAATAGAATCAAGGAGATAGGATGATAATTGAACTCTAGTCAGAACCATACCTGAAACATTATCCTGAGCATCCAGATGCAACTGAGAAAAAATCCTAAAAAGGTTCCACACTTCCATCGATTCCAAAATAGCTTGGGATGACACCTTACTACTAAGAGTGTATGTAACCACATTCCCCTTCCCCAAGGTTTATGTGATATCTAACTAAAATGTTTTTATATATTCCACCCATCATCTCTATCTAATACTCAATTCCTTATGAGAAAAGATAAAGCTAAAACTCTTATATTTTTAAAGGAATATGAAATTTCCCCCCAAAAGATAATTCCACCAACACTTAAGTGCATGCATAACTACAAAAATCTCTAAATAATGATTGGGGTAATTATTATCATGTAATAGAAGCTGAAGAAATCCATAAGACACCACATGGTCATCCTGCATGAGTATACAACCCAATCCAACACCAGAAGCATAAAAAAACCACATACCTCTTACTAGGCTCATTTAGATCAAAATAAGAGTCGATTTCATAAGTCTTTTCAGCTTGTCAAATGCAGACCGACACTTTTCATCTCATATAATTTTTTTTCCTTTCCTTATAAGATTAGTCAATGGTGATGCCAATTTAGAGAAATCCTTGATGAACCATCGATAGTATCTAGCAAGGCCAATGAAGATCTGAATCTCAAAGACATTCCATGTCTCTTCCCACGACAAGAAAAATGTTAGTTTCTTAGGATCAACTAATAATCCATGCTTAGAAATAACATGCCCCAAGAATTTAAATTCTTGAATCTATAAGTTTCAATTTAAAATATTTCCACACAAATGGTTACTACTAAAGATTTCCAAAACCAAAGTCAAATGGTGCTCATACTTGGATCTCAAATAAACCAAAATTTAATTTATGAACAATACTAAAAAATTGTTGAGATAGTGATGGAATATCCAATTCATCAAAGCCATAAAAATTTAAAGAGTGTTTTTTAGACCAAATGATATCACAATATATTCATAATGACCATAACTTCTCCTGAAATCCATATATGATATATCAAAATACCGAAACCTGAGGTAATGATAACCTGACCAATAATTGATCTTAAAATACCACTTTACCCCTTTTAAATGATCAAAATAATCATCAATCCAAGGAAATGGATACTTGTTCTTAATCGTCACCTATATCAAATTTCGATAATACACATTCAATCAATGTTAACTATATGACTTCTTGGAATAGGGGCTTCTCATGGTGAAATACTAGGGTGAACAAAACCCTTCACCACTAGATTTTCCAACTTAATCTTGAGATCTTTTAGCTCTTTCGGTGCTATACGATAATAAGGTATCAATATCAGCTATGTAAATGAAACCAAATAAATATTAAAACCTACCTTAATCTCTAGAGGAATCCAAGAGATATCATCTGGTAAAACATCTAGAAATTTATAAACTACATAAGGAAGTTCAACCACATAGGAGACATTATCTGGCACAACCACTACAATAGACAACAAACTTCCAAGCTCTGGGTAGGAAGGTCTTGCATGACCCGACCTTAGATCCCACTCTCCCACCAGTCTCATTAAAATACCTATGAGATCCCATCGACTGTAATAAATGAGACATTACAATGATTAAAATCAACCTCACCACAAAGAGAAACAAGACAATCCATCTTGATGATGACATCAAATAGATCCAGATTGAGAATAAGAAAATACCAAAATAGAAACACATTAGATATAGATATCATATAAGGACACTGAAACCCATGCTTTTTCTTCTTCCTAGGACGTGTCAATAACTCCATAATAAAGGAAATGAGATCCATTATAAGGTTAATAATATCAAAAAAATTGCTAGATATAAATGAGTGGGAACCACCAGTATCAAATAAATAAACCGCTATCAAAGATAAAATAAGTATGGTACCTCTCACTATTGATTGACCCATATCTACCTCTATCAGGAACTTTTCTACTATGTGAAGGTGGTCTACTCTTGAGCCATATAGTTTGAGACCTATGGTCTTTAAAGCATATGAATTTTCCATAATATCCTTTAGAGATGACAATCTCTGATCATATTGAGGTGTGGACATGACCTGGAAGAAACACTCCAGATAACCATAATGTTCCCAACTGTTAAACATATTTGCATGTGAAGGAAAAGAACACAACATGTTTCCAACATTTAAAATTTAATTTTAATTCAAAGGAACACTAATTGATATAATTGGAGGTTTCGAAGTAGCCTTCTTCTGAGAACCACATCCACCAACCCTACGATGATACTGCCACTTCCTCTTTTTCCCTAGAATGCCACTAAATCTACCACTAAGTGGAAGGGAAGGGTAAGAATACCCAAACTTGCATGAAATTTTCATTTCTTCCATCACATCCTTTTCCACTATCTCTACATAGGTTTAAAGATTCAACATAAATACCTATGATTAGATATCCAGTCTCAAACCCTATAGGTACTTCTGTGCTTTTAGTTGTTCATTATTCACCACCTCTAATGAAAAAAAACCATATCATCAAACCAATTAGTGTACACCAACACCAAATGATATCCCTAATATAAAGAGAGTAAATCCATATAATTTTATTTTATCAACAACTATAGAAAAAACTAATGGAAGAAGAGATTCTTGAAACCTTTCCAGTCTAAGCCCACATGCCTATCCACATATACCATGGAAACCCACCATCTATTGTTAGGACCCTCAAGTCTCAACTCTGCTCACTTTACCATGATACTATTAGGTGTATCTAGGAATTCAGGGATCTGATAAATCTTTTCAAGCCAGTCCTCTACCTATTGAGGTTCATTTGTACCTTTAAAGGATGGTGGCTTCTCATGCAAGAACTCCCATGATCGATCTCTTCTCCTATAGCTCCTAGCTATAAATCAAAAACTATTTTATAAGCTTATGGTAAATTATGGTTAAAATAATGAACTAATCATATGATATCCTTGATAAAGTTATGATCCATTAGAGTATTCTCTCGAGGATCATTGGATGCCTGCTCCAGAGGAACTCATGGAACACATCTCAGAGGCATATTTATGCACACTGAAATAGAAGAAACAACTGGATAATATAATAATCTCAACTCAAACTAGATATACCATACGAAAAAACTGAGATTAATATCAAAACAAAAAATAGGAGACACACATCCCAACAACGCATGGTTACTTGATTCTCATTACAGCAGGAGCTATCCAGGAACTCACCGCAATCTACATATCAAGTCTCGAAAATCCTATATCCATTCTACCAAACATCCTATGACAAGTATAAAACCATCAAACTAGGGATTTGATGCCAAAATATAATTAACCAACCTAAATACCCTCTCAAACTAGTATGCAGACCGATAAAGCACATACCTGAAGGGAATTCCCGATCCCCACAGGCTGGCGACTAGCACTCAGGAATCAAAAAACAATCATAGGTTATGACTTAACACAACCTAGAGAAACAAAATGAAAAATATATACACATATTAGAAAATAAATATTATAATATATATATATATGTTCCATAATAGATAAAGAACAACAGAAGAAAAATAACTCAATAGTAGAAACAATATCCAAGTACAATTCCAACCACAAAGGAATACCAAAACATGAAAACCAAATACTGAATGTGATAATGTGAGATGGATCCCACTATCTCACCACCACCTACCCAATTCGTATTATAGAAAAACCTCACCACCTCACTAAGAAACCTTTCATTTCCCTATATCAAAAGATATAACCAGGCCTATCCATTACATAAGGGGTTTGCAGGGAATGAGATAATAGGCTCAGTAGGGTCTCACCCATTTTTTTCATATAAAGTCTCTGAACAATAATCCAAGCATTGTAAACTTTAAAGAAAAAAGGTATGATATCAGTTTAATAGTTTTTATATCAAAAGAAGGAAAAAATATTTTAATTTCCCATTTTCCAAATTTCAAAATAATGAAGATAAATCTGTTTCAAATCATTTCATAACCATATATCAAAACTGATATATCATGTAAAGACAAAGTATGCATCACATATCATATCAAATCCATGTATGTACAACAAAATAGTATAAACCAAAAGTAGAAGCATAAGTAATTTCACGACCCGTCCCCTGGGGCCCATGATATGACAACCCCAAGCCCACCTTACATAGGCTAGGGGTTAGAGACTAGCACCGAAAAGGTGTATCCCTATAACAGGAACTCATTTCTTTTAAAAAATGTACAAACACTCAATCCAAGAACACAACAAGGAGCAACCATGAGGTAAAATACTATAGTAAAAAGTGTACTGAAAGTAAAGGGGCTAGAATACAAGCCCAAATGAAAAGTACAAGTATAAATGAAAAGAGAAAACAGTTCCTGGATCATCCACTAAGGATCCTACCTGAAGGGTAGGTACAGATAGTCTCCACAACACTCCATGTTAGCACATCTCCTCAGTGTACTGCCTGGTCCTTGTTCCCTCAAGTATCAGCCCAACTGCTGATTATCTTCACAAGATAGAACAAGGTGCGGGCGAAGCCCATGTAGGGATGAGTATAAAAATACTCAGTAGGTACCCTGAGACCCACAGAGGTCTCCCAGTTTTCCACAAAGGAAAAACCACAAAGCAAGACCTCAATCACAAAGCACGAAGCAATAGTCATCTCACACCAGGTATAAAACTCATAGACCAAGAATATAGATGATTAGTCTTAGGATATATAATATTATTCAATTTATAAGTCCCAAAACTGATCCAAAAAAGAGTTTTTCTTTTATAGATCCACTCTTGGATGTAAGTCGTTGTTCCACGATGGGCCACTGTAAGGCAGGTCCTCATGTGGTCACGCTACTACTGATCCTCATAGGGTCTCTAGAAAGCTGATTCACAAAGGGTTTCTATGATGCTGATCCACACAGGGTAGCAAGTACAGAGGTATGGATGATTATTCATATAGCTAGATCACCCCACTCTGGAGTTTTAGATGCTGACCCGCATTGGTCGCTCTTCCTCTTTATGTCACAACCAACCACAAGATTCCCGCTCAACAAGCTTTATTCTTGGAGAACCAATCCTCAATCCATCGGTCATATTTAAATTGACACTAAGTCCCAAAAAAAGAACACCAAAGGAACCTCCCTGTCAAAGGGGTACCAACGCGACAGACGACGCGTCGATCAGACGCTCGGTCTGTGAGATATGAGCACTTTTGTAAAAAGGGTCCGGTTGAATTCAAGTCTGATCCAACCCAGGTAAAATGTAAATATATTCAAAAACTCACTAAGATTATCTCAAAAGGACCTCGTTGTCATTAGGGTCCTTATGCCATAGATGACGCGTCAATCGGATGCTAGATCTGTTAGTTACCTCCCATTCTGTGAAACGGGTGTGATCGCACCTCAGTTTCGTATGGCTTGGTCGGGCCTGTCAGAATGTTCCAAAGGGACCACTTTCCCAAAAGGGGTCCCAACGCCACTGATGAACTATCAAACAGACACCTGGTTCATTAGTTATGTGCATTTATTTATTCGGGGATCGGTTGGGTCTGGCTCGGTCCGACTTGGTCATACCAACCCGATGCAATGGGTCCCAGGGTATACTTGACCCTGCCTGAGTCCATCCCATTAAGGGTTGGCCCGATTTATTGGGACCAACCTCTTGGGGTCAGCTTGGTTCGGTTCGCGGGCCCAGGCCGCAGTTGGCCCGGCCTGTCGGGCTGCTGGACAGGTCCAGCCCGCTTTGTCGGCCCGCGTCTGGCTTGATCCTCCCGAAGGCGGACTGTTGTGTCCCACTAGACCTACAATTGTGGAGATGTTTCTCCTGCCAGTGGGGAGATGCCCCACTGCATGAACAGTTGGCCATTTTTCCAACCGGGTTCCGCCAACGCGGTGCGGCGCAAGGCCGCGTCACTCCTTCCTGGGATGGCTCACTGGCAGCGACTGCTCTGTGACACCCCCTTCTGCTGTGACTAGCTGGACAAGACTACTTCATGCCACCAATGGTGCCTACAGACGCCACCCTTATCCTACGCGGCTGGCTCGGGCCAGCCTCGTTTGGCCACTGTGGCGCGCCGTCACGCACCGCCTTCCACCACCCGCATCCCGTTGCCGCGGGTCTCCTCTTTCTCCCACCGGCCACCATCGACATGGCATGCTAACAGTTTCTTCTACAGGTCACAAAATGTGCTTCAGTGGTCCATTCTTGGTTCCGTCTGTGCCTATGGCTCTCCCGAGCTGCCTCCATCATAGTGTGAACCACTATTTCGCATTGCTTTCAATCTAAGGAAACCGTCCCTGAAGAACGGAGCCAAATTGAAGCGGAGGAGGGTCTGGGCCTTGTTTGTTTGGTCCGCGCCCTCCACATTAATGTGATAGCAAGTGGGATCAAGGTAAAACATCAAAGATAACTTTTAAACAATCCCCCTACCTATAAGAGACGTTCACTGATGATGATCAACAGAACTCCTTTGTCATTGTCGTTGGTTCGTGAATTGTTGGCGCTCATCACCGCTCGCTGAAACCGGTCTTGTCCTCTAATAGGTTGGAATCGTGGTACTTTTCTAGGGTTTTGTCACTTGGTTAAGCCGTGAAAACAATCCACCCCGAGCTCCATATAAATAGGATAGGGGAAGGGTGAGTAATGCAAGTGGAATTAATGAATTTCATTTAATTAATGAACCTTCCAAATTCCAACAGCGCGGTTACAAAAATAAAGGGGAGTCAATACATTTAATGGCTTGACATTTTATTGGTCCTGCCAGCACCACTAGTACATTGGAGGAGAAGGAAAAAGAGACATAAAATAACATTGTTATTTTATTATTATTTTAAATGTCCAAAACTATATTTTTGTCTCAACTTACTGTGGACAAAGTGAAGTATCCTTTAATTGAATCTCAGTGCTACGGATTCAACGATGTCCTCAGATTTTTAATCCGAGCACCAGTTCAAAAGTTAGAAAATATGACCCGTGCGTTTACAGAACGCACGTTAAAAAAGTTAAGATATTCATTCTGGGCACACCTGGCCTCAGAATCATGCACTGTCAATTTTTTCAAACTTGTAATAATTTCATATAATTAAAAAAAATTACCTGGAAAATATGGGTCTTTAAATTCTCCCAAACTTAGGGATTTTCATCCACAAAATACACAAAAAAACTAAGGGAAAAAATGGGGGTACTTAGAACGTATCTGAGCGTCCTGCTCCCATGTTCTCTCCTAGAGATTCTCGTGCTTCTAATGAACTCGCACCAGAGGAATTAACCATCCAAAAAGTACCCACTCCTTCCGATCCTCTATCTCCACTGGAGACTCTGAAAATGTCGCCCCATCGTCGATGTCCATCTCACCCCGGTCAATAACGTGAAATGTATCATGCACGTACCTCCTCAGCTGCGACACATGGAATAAATCATGCACCTGATGCATCTGTGGAGGAAGAACCAGGTGATACACCACCTCACCAACTCTACTAAGAACCTGAAAGGGTACGATGAACCTTAGAGATAGCTTTCCACCCTAGCCAAATCTCTAAAAACCTCGTAGAGGTGAGACCCGTAGGAAGTCTTGGTCTCCCTCCTTAAATTCCAAAGGTCTCCGTCTCCTATCAGCATAAGACTTCTGTCTGCTCTGTGCAGTCTTCATCTGCTCCTGTATGATCTGCACATTCTCAGTGGTAGCCTGTACCAACTTTGGACCCATAAGTGCTGACTACCTTTGGTCTGTCCAGCATAGAGGTGATCTAAATGGTCGATCGTACCAGGGCTCAAACAGTGCCATAACGATGGTGGAGTGATAGTTGTTGTTGTACACAAACTCCACCTAGGGAAAGTGATCATCCCAACTACAGCCAAAATCTAGGATGCAAGCACGTAGCATGTCCTCCAGTGTCTGAATGGTCCGCTCCGTCTGACCATCCATCTATGGATGAAAGGAGGTGCTCAAAATTAGCTGAGTCTTAAATGCCTCAAGTAATCCCTTCCACAACCAGGATGTAAAATAGGTGTCATGGTCAGATACGATCATCAATTCCACCCCATTAATCTGTAAAATATTTCATATGTATATGCATCCCAAGCCCTCTACTGATCCCTATTCTCGGATGGTTAGGAAGTAGACCGACTTGGTGAGTCAATCAATGATCACCTAGATAGAATCATGTCCCCTGGGCATCCGTGGTAGCCCTGTCACAAAGTCCATGTAGATACAATCCCACTTCCACTCCGGTACCTCTAGTGGATATTCTAATCTTGATGGAACCTGATCCTCGGCCTTCACTTCTTGTCAAGGGAGGCATCGGGATACAAACTCTACCACTGCTTTCTTCATCCCTGGCCACCAGTGCTGAAGTCGGAGGTCATGGTACATCTTCGCCACACCATGATGTACCGCCAGAGGGTACGTACAGAACTCCCTCAACACCTCCTCCCATAGTGCCACTAGTACCATGGTGTGTCCTCTAAAGAGGATGACATGCTCCCCAACTTTAGAAAATCCATCATGTGCCCATCCTGAGGATATCTGAGCACATCGATCATTGTAGTCAATGTCCCCATGTTGTGCGTCCTGAACTCACTGAAGAAGTGGGGGAGTGACTGTCATATAATATAGGTAAGCTACTTCTTCAATATCCATAAAGGATACCTACAACATGGCTAACTACTCTTTCACCCCACCCAGCAGCTGTAAACCAGACCTCTTGTTGAGTGCATCTACCACTACGTTCCCTTTCTCAGGGGTATAGAATATCTCAAAGTCATAGTTATGTAGGAACTATAGACATCGTCGTTGTCTTAGGTTCAGATCCTTCTGTGAGAAGATATACCTGAGACTCTTGTGATCATAGTATAATATAAAACTTTCACCCATCAAGTAGTGTCGCCACATTTTCAAGATGAATACCACTATTGATAACTCCAGGTCTTGGGTAGCACAATTTTTCTCATACTGTCTCAGCTATCATGAACCATAAGCGATCATTTCTCTCTCCTGCATCAAGACACATCCAAGTCCGGTCCCTGATGCATCACAGTAGACTACATACCCAATTACCTCTTCTGGTATCCTCAAGATGGGGGCACTCGTCAGTCTCTGCCTCAGCTTTCGAAAACTCTTCTGGAATCTCTTTGTCCACACAAAGGGTTGTCCCATATTCGTCAACACTGATAAGGGTTCCAAAACATTGGAAAGGTTAGGTGTAAATATCTGGTAGTACCCATCCAACCCTAGGAAACTCTGCACCTTGGTCACACTCCTGGGTGGATCCCAAGATAACACAACCTCTATCTTTTTTGGGTTCACTGCAAATCTATCCTCCGAGATAACGTGTCCCAGAAAGTGGACCTCCCATATCCAGAACTGGCAATTCAAGAGCTTACCATAAAGCTGGTACTCTCAGAGTGTATCCAGAACTATCTGCAGATGATAGACATGCCCCTCCTCCGATGCCGAGTATATCAAGATGTAATCTATAAAGTCTACCAAAAAGTGATCGAGGTATGGATGAAAGATCCTGTTCATGAGTCCCATAAACACTGCAGGGGTGTCGGTCACACCGAATGGCATAACCAAGAACTCATAGTGGCCATACCAACATCTAAAGGCCTTCTTATGCACATCCTCATCTTATACCCTGAGATGATGATATCCTGATCTGAGGTTTATCTTAGAAAACCAACGAGCTCCCTTTAGATGATCAAAAAGGTGATAAATCCTTAGAAGTGGATACTTGTTCTTCACGGTCACCTGGTTCAGGTGCCAATAATCTACACAGAGTCTCAAACTCCCATCTCCCTTCTTGGCGAACAAAATCATGGTTGCCCATGGAGAAACACTAGGCCTTATGAACCCTTTCCTCTGTAAGTCCTCCAGCTGTACCCGTAACTCATGAATCTCCATGGGAGCCATCTAATATACTGGTGTGGATATCAGTGCCGTCTTAGGGTATGTGTCAATATAAAATTCTACCTCTCTATGTGGAGGTAGTCCCAAAACATCTTTAGGAAAGACATCAACATACTCGTCCACCACTACAGGATAGCTCGAACTCTCATCTTCAACTACTCTGAGGGTAAGTCTAGACAACTGATGTGTGATCAGCTGAAACATCCTCTAGGTATGTCCATCCTATGTTGCAAAGGTTCCCTTCTCACTAGTTAAGAAAACCTGGTCCCATCCTCATGGACACACCGCACTTTGCGCCTAATGCAGTCAATCTGTGCATGGATTGTGGATAAACATTCCATACCCAATATGACATCGTAAGGCCTTGACACCAATACTACAAGGTCCCATTTGAATTTCTCACCTCCCAGAGTAATCTCACACTGTCGACACCAGTGTGACATCATTGAATCTTCTCTCATATGAGTCTCTAATTGACAAGATTGAGCCGAAGGCTCTGTTGGAATCTCCGAGCTCTGAACGAGTGCCATGGAAATGAAAGTGTGACTGGAACCTGTGTCTATAAGTACTACAGCTAAGGTGGAGTAGACACATATCATACTTCTAATCAGCTTTGGAGCACTGTGGTCATAGGCCTCAGTTTCCTGGAGCTGAGCTCATCCCTGTCCACCTACTCCCTGTGGTCGGGGTGGACCACCTAGAGGTGGTGGTAGTAGAACCTCGAACCATCATCCAACACCTACTGTATGACCCACACCTATCAAACATCCACCTCCCTATGGAACTCCTAACCTAAATCTCTACATCTTCCACAACGGCCCCTTGACCATCTGCTGGTCATCAGTGCGGCTGGTCAAGTAGTCGCGAGCCATGTGACCCTATTCGTCACATGTGAAGCACAGTCTGCTCCTCTACTGGCTTGTTCTACTTCATGAGCCTTGAACCTCCAACCCTACATCCTGGGGTCATCCACCAGAAGGTTTGGTCTGCTTGAACCTCTGTGTAATCTCCCTACTACCTGTAGAAGATGATTATACTATGTGGTGGTTGGTGGTGGGTCTCGCTGTTGGTGTTTGCTCTGCAAGGAAAATCTACACCAAGAGTTCTCTCTATAGCACTCCAGTTTGTGTCGGGATGCTAAGAGATACCATCGAAGCTCTGATCTCCCATCGAAGTCCCTGCTCGAAGGTCAGGGACCTAAATAAAGGGTCCCACACCATGTCGGTAGAGTAACATTAGAGGTCGGTGAACCTCACCGAGTACTCGGCCACAGTCAGGCTACCCTAATATATGTGTAGCTGCTCCTGTATACGTACAGAGCGTAGAATCGTTAGAAAAAACTTTTCCCTGAAGAAGCCCTCAAAATCTACCCAGGTGAGGGTCACCTCATTATTTATCTGGAGCGTCTGGCTCCACCATCTTCCTGCTTCTCCCTCAAAAAGGCTGGAAACTAGGATCACCATCTGGTCAGCTAGTGTCCCAACCAGGAAAAAAACTCTAGCCACCGCCTCCATCTAGTCTTTAACTGCCTGTGGATCCATATTTTCTCAAAACCTCGGAGGCCTCTGTCACTGAAACTCGTGCAACACGCTCAGTCGGCGTGCACCATCTGCTGGCGGGGATGGTGGAAATGGATTCCCAACGGGCAATAGAGCTACTGGTACACCACCCGAAGGTGCTAACGCCGTAAGAGGGCACTGCACCGAGGTCTCATTGCTCAGTGGGAATTCATCGTGTACTCTCTCGAAAATCCTGTCTGGCTGTATATGTGGCAACATCTTGAATTAAAATAGGTGCACCATAGTCAATAAGTTATACCTGGTGAGCTCACTCAAAGAGATCAAAAGTAAAATACTTCCAAAACAAACGTAATAAGTGTTTTTGGGCATCGAGTCAGAAATTAGATTTCAGTGTCCTTTTGTATGGATACATCGGCTACCGTACTAACACTAGACTCTCCAAAATAAAAACCAAACTCAAAACACTTAACACTATTGCTTTATTAAAAAGATGAGAGTCCTAGTTTTTTGGTAGAACTGACTCCTCTGATACCACTTTGTCACGACCCATCCCCCGGGGCCCATGACGTGACTACCCCAAGCCCGCCTTCCATAGGATAGGGGTTGGAGACTAGCACCGAAAAGGCATATCCCTATAATGGGAAGGAATTTCCTTTAAACCTGTACAAACACACAATCCAAGAACACAACAAGAAGATACCACGAAGTAAACTGTTGTAGTAAAAAGTGTACTAAAAGAAAAGGGGCCAGAATACAAGCCCAACTGAAAAGTACAAGTACAACTGAAAAGAGAAAATAAATCCTGGATTATCCATCGAGGATCCTACCTAAAGGGTAGGTACAGATCGTCTCTACAACACTCCACTTCAGCCCTTCTCCTCCGTGTACCGCATGGTCCTTGCTCCCTCAAGTCTCAGCCTAGCTGCCCTTTGTCTGCACAAGACACAACAAGGGTGTATGGGTGAGTATAACAATACTCCATAGGGACTTCGAGACCCCCAAAGGTCTCCCAGAGTTCCACAAAGGATAAACCACAAAGAAAGACCTCAATCACAAATCATGAATGAATAGTCAGCTCACACGAGGTATAAAACTCAGAGATCAAGAATATAGATGATTAGTATTATGCTATATCATCTTATTGCATTTAGGTGTCCCACAAATGATCCACAAAGGAGTTGTTATATTATCGATCCACTCTTGGACGAAAGTCATTGTTCCTTGACGAGCCACTGTATGGCGTGTCCTCATCGGGTCACACTACTATTGATCCACACAGGGTCTCTAGAATGCTGACCCACATAGGGTATCTATGATGCTGATGCACACATGATTGCTCGTACATAGGTAGGGATGATTAGTCATACAACTAGATCATCCCACTCTTGAGTTTCTGATACTGACCCGCATTGATCACTCTTCCTCTTTATGTCACAGCCAGTCACAAGATTCCCACTCAACACTCTTTATTTTAGGAGAACCGTTCCTCAATACATCGGTCATATTTAAACTTGTATGAAGTCTCGAAAAAGGTGCACCAAAGGAACCACCCCATCACAGGGTTCCCAACCTGACAGAAAACGCGTCGATTAGACACCAGGTCTGTGAGATATGAACACTTTTGTAAAAATGGTCCAGTTGTATTCAAGTCTAATACAACCTAGGTCGCACATCAAAATCTTCAAAAACTCACTTATAATATCTCAAAAGGACTTCCTTTTCATTATGGTCCTTATGCCACAGACGGCACGTCAATCAGACACTTGGTCTGTTAGTTGTATCCCTTTCCATGAAACGGTGGTAATCACACCTCGGTCTGGCCTGGCTCGGTCAGGCCCTCCAGAATATTCCAAAGGGAATGCTTCCAAAAAAGTGTCCCAAATTCACTGACGGAGTGTCAAATAGACACATGGTTCGTGAGTTATAGGCGTTTATTTATTCGGGGACTGGTTGGGTCTGGGCTCGGTTCGACTCAGTCAGAACGGCCCTACAGAATGAGTCCTGGGGTCTACCTGAACCCGCCTGGGTCCGGACCATTAAGGGTCTGCCTAGTTCATAGGGTCCGTCCCTTCATGGATGGCCCGGTTTAGTTTATGGGCTTGGGCCGCGGCTGGCCCGTCCCACCGGGTGGGGCTCAGCCCACCCGCGCTAGCCCACCAGGCCGCGGGTCTGGCTCGCTTGTCCATCCCACGTCCGTCTCGGTCTGCCCGAAGGTGGATTGTTGTGTCCCGTTGGCCCCGCGGTTGTGGGGATATTTCACTAGCCAGCGGGACTCTTCCACACAACATGAACGGTCTGCCATTTGGATGACTGGGTTCCTCCAACGTGGCACGGTGCGGGGCTGCGCCGCTACTTCCTATCATGCCCTGCTGGCCGCTGCTGCTGCATTCCACCCCCTTCTACCGCGGCCCGCACCTTCGGGCGCCGCCCTTGTCCCACGCGGCCGATTCGGGCCGACCACCTTCTACCACCGCAGTGCGCCATCGCACACCGCCTTCTACTTCCCGCAACCAATTTCTGCGGGTCTCCTTCGGCCACCGCCGACCACCGCTAACATGGCGTGCCAGTAATTTCTTCCGTGGGTCACCGGACATGCTCCGGTGGTCCGTTCTTAGTGCCATCTACAACTATGGATCTCCCATTCCACCGCCATCATAGCGTGACCCACTATTTCACGTTTTTGTCAATTTGAGGAAGCCATCCCTGAAGAACAAAGCATGAGAGAAGTGGCAGATGGTCCAAGCCTTGCTCATTTGGACCATGGATTCTGTGTTAATGTGATATCAAGCAAAAGAAAGGTAAAACATCAAAGATAAATTTTAAAAATCCACATACCTGGAAGAGACGTTCACTAATGATGATCCATGAAACTCCTTCTTCATTGTCGTTAGTTCATGATTCAGTGGTGCTCATCACCACTCGCTGAGACCGGTCTCATCCTCCAAGTGGTTGGCATCATGGTACTTTTCCAGAGCTTCCTCGCTTGGTGAAGCCGTGCCAACACTCCACCCAGCTCCATATAAATAGGAGAGGGGAAGGGTTAGTAACACACATGGAATTAATAAGGTTCATTTAATTAATGAACTTTCCAAATTCCAACTGTGCGGTTACAAAAATAAAGGGGAGTCAAGCCATTTAATGTCTTGACATTTCATTAGTCCCGCCACCACCACTCGTCCATTGGAGGAAAAGAAAAAAGATAAATAAAATAATATTGTTATTTTATCATTCTTTTAAATGTCCAAAAACTATCATCTTCTCTCGACCTACTACGGTCAAAGTGAAGACTCTATTAAGAGAATCCCAGCACTGCAGATTAAATGGTTCCCTTGGATTTTTAATCCAAACACCAGTTCGAAAGTTAGAAAATTCCGCCCACACTTTTATTGAACGTACCTTAAAAAAAGTTTAGAAATTCATTTCTAGAACATCGGGCCTCGAAATCATGCACCGTCAATTTTCGTAGACTCATACTAATTCCATATAATTTAAAAAAATTACATGGAAAATCCATGTCTTTACATTTACCATCACAAAAGGGATCACACTAGGTTAGGATATCTTGGACACTCGTACTTAACTTTGACAATCACATATGCATCAATCCACTTGACATATGGATTAAATCTAGAGAGCAGAGGAACATCCCAACAAATGAACTCCAATAGGTCTAACAAGTCTGTAGAAAAACATGACTAGGGAGTAGAGGATATACCCATGATAAAACCCCCAAATATTGGATGAGACCTATCACTAGACCTTCCACCTAAGTACCCAAGTCTTCCCATATGATCTATTTTCCAAAACAGTTCATCAAAACATTTCCATCAAACCATGATTTGAAAACCATTTTACAAAACCATTTCACAGTGATTTTAAAAACCTTTTTCATTTACCAAAAATAGGGGAAAACCATATTTTATAAAAATCCATTTCCAAACACAAAAAACAAATTAGTTATATCATTCAATTTCATTTAATAAAACAATTTATATAGAATAGGAGAAATGAAGTTCACTAACACAGGCTAGAGATAGAACAACCTACCTCAAAACTCAGGTTGCACATTCCCACAAAGGAAGACACCATATAGAAGAAACAAAAAATGAGAAACGAGGAACTAAAATCAATCTAATCATCTTATAATTGTTTCAATTTAAACAAAAGGGTCAGTAGATAAGAGAAAACAACACATAACTCAATAATTCCCATTTTTCGCACCACAACAGACATAAAAATATCCCCTAGAACAAGATATGACAATTAATATAGAGAGAAATAATAAGAAACAACACAAATAGTCAATAGAACCAATAATAAAATTCCACAATACTACCATGATCAAATAAATGATGAGTAAAAAAGGATTACTCACCTAGAGAGACACAATCTAATCGTAACAATGATCAATCACCACACAAATAAATCATAATCAAGTGAAGTCTCCAAAAAACACTAAAATATTACTCTAGGCCCAGAGGGAAGAAGTATACAGATGAATGAAATAAGATCTATCCATGCAGTTCCCTAAAATCCCTGTCCACAGAAATTACATGGTGTGTAATCCCGTTACACATTTTTTGATCACATATGCTAAAAACACATAACCTTTTTATTAAAAACTAATATTTTAATATTACATTCCATGTAATATGTACATGGAGTGTATAAACTTCAGGATATATACCAGGTTTACAATATCTTCCTTAAAGAGATTACACATCATGTACCCCAATTATATGGTGTGTAATTCTCTAGGAGGTACAAAAACTACTGATCATTACAAAAAAACTCTAAAACAATTTGGTATGTAAGGTCCTGACCATTGTTTTCTAGAGACAATGCCTTATTTTATTACATTAGCATATAAACAAGGAATATGCATCCCAAAGGACCGAGTAGTTTAGTAGCATTGGAAACAAGATATATACATATGTTTGACATTACAACTTGAAATGGAAATAAAACATATAAGTTTTATTGGAAACATCAAAAACTATAAGTTTATCCATGCATGTCATTCATAATAAGCTTCTTCATGTCTTGAGAAGATAAAACATAAGAAATGGGTGAGCTTAAATGCTCAGTAAGATCAAGCAATACAGTGAAAGATAACATAAACATAAACATTGGTCATGGAGAATTATTGAAAACACACACTTTTAAAAATAATAAACTTGATCACATTATGGAAAGAATATGAGATGAGTAGATAATGTCATAATAAAACATAATCATTGGTATTATACTAGTTGAATAACCACATGAACTTTCAATTACCAGCTTCATAATGAGGGTGGTTCATATGCCAGACATTCTAAAACATACGATCAAGGCCTCATCCAAGAACAAATAATTTCTGGTGAAGGACAAGTACACAATGTGTTTCTAACACTTACACATTGATTTTAATTCAAAGGCACACTACTAGATATAACTGGAGGTTCCAATGTAGTCTTTTTCTGAGAACCACATCCCCGAACCCTGTGATGACACTACCACTTCCTCTTTTTCCCTAGAATTCCACTGAAGCTGCCACTAGGTGGAAGGGAAGGGGAAGAATAACCAACCTTGAATTCCATTTTAATTCCTTCCATCATAGCCTTTTCCTCTATCTCTGCATGGTTGAAAGATTCAACATAAATACCTATGATTGGTTATCTAGTCTCAAACCCTGTAGGTACTTATGAGCTTTTAGATGGTAATTCTTCACAACCTCTAATGAAAAAAAAACAATATCAGAAAACCAATCAGTGTACACCAAAAACCGTAATGAAGGAGAAATTGAAGAATAAAACTTTGTTGTCCATGAATGTTGTAAATTGGAACCTCACAGACGATGATTTCATTTATAAAATAAGAGAGAGAGAGAGTAAGGATATTGGTGATTTTTCTTCCATTAACATGATATAATTATAGTATATAGATGATATTGGAGTTATCATGGTCATTTGGATATAGGAGGTGAAGATAGGATAACAATAGAAATGAACTTGAAATGAAAATGAAAGAAATAAAATGTGAATTTACCTCTTGAATCCACCTCCTTGAGAATCTCTTTAAGGGAAAGGGTTTTGGCCTTTTGGAATGAACAAGATCTTATTAGAAGTGTGGAAGGACTAGGAAAGGGTATTTGGGAAAAAATTATAGGATCTTCAAGTCTTAGTGGAGTGAAGAGAAGTGGGAGTGATGGGGCGGGGGTTATAGTGAAAGAGAGAAGTAATTTTTGAATATCTTAATCATTATTTTATTATTTTTCCAAAGACAACCAGTTGTATTGATTATTGTGACCAAGAATAGTAATACGTTCATTTGAGTTCTAACTAAGTGTCCTTACATCATCCATACATCACTTATGACTCAATAAATCATGTATTTAGTATTTATCTTAAATTATCATATTTTACTATTCATAAAAAATTCAAGAATTTCCAAAAAATCTAAAAAATTCACCCTAAATTTTTTTCAATGTGTAGAATTAAAAAATGGAATCCATTTTTTTAAAATAATTTTATAAATATTAATAATTTAATTTTTATGTAAAATCATATTTTATTCAAAAAATAATAAATTTAAAACTATAATTCATTTTATATCACATTGAATAATTTATCAAGATCTGATTATCTTATTACCTCAATAAAATAAAATAATAATATTATTTACTATTCATAAGGTTCATATTACAGTTAGTATTACTATTCATAAGGGTATGCTACTATTCACCAAAAATTAAGTTTGTCTTATCAGACTCTAAATATCTTACTAAACGCAACTTTGTATGTCAGTTTTTTGAATTTCAAATCACAGAGGTGGAAATAATTATGTTTACTAGATAGGTTATAACAAAGTGGTGTTTTTTAGAGACTTAGTGTTTCATGCATTCAAAATTTATTTTCAAAACCTTGGGGTGTTACATTCTCTCCTACTTACAAAAAATTCATCCTCGAAATTCATAGAACGTTACGTCCCAAAAAGATTTGGGTAGGTCTTCATCATAAGCTCCTTAGGCTCCCATGTTGCCTCTTCGATTTTTTGATTTTTCCGAAGTATATTTACAAGTTGAGTCATCCTATTCTTCAAAAATTGTTCTTTAGTGTCTACAATCTGGATAGGCTCTTCATAATAAGATATATTAGGTTCTAATTCTATACCTTCCAAAGTGATGACTTGTGGTGGGTCAGGCATGTACTTCCTCAGTAGTGAGACATAGAACAAATTGTGTACTTTGGAAAGAATAATAATTATATCCAAATGATATGAAACAACTCCAATTCTATCCATAATTTAAAAATGGCCTATGTACCTAGGGATTAATTTCCCATTCTTTCGAAATCTTATAACTCCCTTCCATGGGGATACTTTAATGAAAACATGATCTCCCACTTGAAACTCCAAATCCTTCATTTGATTATGGTCATAGATCTTTTTATGCTTTGAGCTTCTTTGATATGGCCTTGAATTGTCTTTAACTTCACTATTGTTTCCTTCACAAGCTCTGGGCCCACAATATTCCTTTCTCCAACTTTATCCCAACAAGTTGGTGTATGACATATCTTTCCATACAACGCTTCATATAGTGCCATTTGAATACTTGAATGTAAACTATTATTATAGGAAAACTACACCAAAGGTAAATATTGATCCCACATACCTTGAATGTCAAGTGAACATGATCTCAATATGTCATCTAAGGTTTTGATCATCCTCTCTGATTTCTTATCAGTTTGAGGGTGATAAGCAATACTCAATCGAGGTTTGGTATCCAAACCTTTCTGAAGAATTTTCCAAAATTTTTATGTGAGTCGTGGGTCATGATAAGACACAATTGAGAGAGGTTCTCCATGAAGTCTCACAACTTCATTTATATAGAGTCTTATTAGGCACTCCAATGGAAAATAATCCCTTATAGCAAGGAAATGTGCAGATTTCATAAGTCGATCCACAATTATCCATATTGCATCATTCCTTCTTGGAGTTTTGGGTAGTCCAGTGACAAAATCCATGGTGATGTCATCCCATTTCCATGTAGGAATAGGTAAATGTTGAATGAATCCTATGGTATGTTGTTGTTCTTCCTTCACTTGTTGACAGACTAAACATCTTGATACATAATCCACAATTACCCTCTTCATGTTATCCCAACAAAAATGTTCCTTAAATTCTATACACATCTTAGTTCTATCAGGATCTATAGAGAAATTCAAACTGTGGGAATCATCCAATAACTCCCTTTTTAGATCGGGTATAACTGGAATACAAAGCCTCTTCCCAAATTTCAGAATTCCATCTTCACATATGAAGTTAGCCAACTTCCCCTCTTTCATAGCTTTAATTTTCTTTTTTAGGTTCTCATCATCAAGTTGAGAGATTTTAATCCTTTCAAACAAATATGGTTGGGCAACCAAATGAAAAAGTAGTGATGTTTCTCCTTCTTGGATAATACCCATATCCATCCTCACTAGATCAATGTACAAAGGATCCTTGTCAATCTACATTTTTTTGATAACTCCATGATCCTTCCTACTCAAAGAATCAACTACCTTATTTGTCTTTCTTGGGTGGTAGTGTATGGAAAAATCATAACACTTGAGTAGTTCGATCCATCGACTTTTCCTCATGTTGAGTTATTTCTATGAGAAGATATATTTTAGACTCTTGTAATCCATATATATCTCACATATTTCACCATATAGATAGTGTATTCATATTTTTAGAGAAAATATCATAGAATATAACTCAAGATAATGAGTAGTATAGTTTTTTTCATGAATTTTTAACTACCTTGATGCATAGGAAATAACTCAATCATTCTGTATAAGACACAACATAGTCCTTTCTTTGATGCATCACTATAGATCACAAACCCATCATTCCCCAATGGTATGGTTTGGATCAAAGAATTAACTAATCTCCTTTTTAATTATTAGAAATAGTCCTCAAATTCTTTTTTCCATACTAACTTAAACCCTTTACATATAAGATTGGTCATTGGATTGGATAAACGGGTGAATTTTTGAATGAAACGCCGATAATGACCTGCTAAACCAAGAAAACTACATACCTCAGTTATGTTTGTTGGAGTAGGACATTCTTGAACAATGTTTGTCTTTACATGGTCAAAAAATATTCCATCCTTAGATAAAATGTGGCCAATAAAGGAAACTGATTAAATCCAAAATTCACACTTTCTAAACTTCCCATATAATTCATTTCTTCTAAGAGTCTTTAGAATAGTGTGTTAGTTATTTTCATGGTCCTTGAAGCTTTTGGAGTATACCAAGATATCTTCAATAAATACCACTACAAAGTCATAAATATATTCCTTGGAAACACTATTCATTAGATCTATGAAAATAGAGTGTGTATTAGTCAGTCCAAAAGGCATTACTATAAACTTGTAATACCCATACCTGGTTCCAAATGATGTCTTCAGAATATCTTACTTCCTCACACACAACTAATGATATGAAGATCAAAGGTCAATCTTTGAAAAATATTAGTCTACATGAAGTTTATCAAATAAATCATCAATGCGAGGTAGGGGATACTTGTTCTTTATTGTTATAGAATTGATCTCCCTGTCGTCAATGCACAACCGCATAGATCCATATTTCTTCTTAATGAAAATAATTGGGGTTCCCCATGGAGAAACAATAGGGAAAATAAATCCTTTATCAATCAATTCCCCTAATTGATTCTTTAGTTCTCCTAACTCCACAATGGCCATTCTATAAGGAGTCTTTGATATGGGCCTTGAATCAGAAATTAAGTCAATGGAAAACTTAATTTCCTACTCTGGAGGATGTATAGGTAAATCCTCTAGAAACACATCATCATATTCTTGCACAATAGGTACATCCTCTATCTGAACATTCCCTTCCTCACACATAGTTATTGAATTCCATTCCATCCTAATAATTGAATTTAGTAGAGCTACTAGGGGTGGATCTAAATGAAAATTAGAGGGTGATGTTTCCACCCTAAATATAATGGATTCCACATAATCCTAAAAAACTGTAACCTCCTTCCTCTTGAAATAAATTTTCACATCATGGTTCAAAATCCAATCCATACCGAGGATTATATAAAAGTCAATCATGGGTATGCCAATAAAATAAGTAGATAAATAACATTTATATTCCATAATGGGGACTTCCAGACAGAACTTTTTTGCAATGATACTTACCTTAGGAGTTTTGACTAACAACTCCCTTATTAGATCAAATTGGAAATATCTAATTTTCTTAGAAAACTGGGAAGAAATGAAAGAATGCAATGATCCCTAATCAATTAAAGAATTGGCTAAGTTTTAGGAAACCATTAAAGCACCTGCCACCACATCATTAGGAACTTAAATATCACTAGTTGTGATCATATAATCTTGTACCTTCTCCCTTGGCCTTTTCTATGGAAATTTTCCTTGAAAATTTGGACAATTATTAGAATTGTTTCCTATCTCTCAATAATTATAGCATTGAACATTAATATATTATTTATTCCCCTTTAAATCGCTAGAATGTTGGCCTTTCTATCAGCATTTGTACTATAATCCTTTTCCATTTAAGCAGGAACCGGAGTGTTTCCTTCCACAATTATCACATAGTGGAAATACAACTCTTCCCTTCTTCCCCATTTTCTTATTTCCTTTTTTAGTGTTTTCAGAAACCCTATTCTTCTCTTGCTTTCCTTTAAAGTCATAAAACTTATATAATTCCTTTTCTATTTTGATAACACATTAAACTATATCTTCATATGATGAGAAATGTTGGGAGACTAGTGCCTGTCGGAGGAACAACTCTAGGCCATTAATGAATCAATCAATCTTGCTCCCCAGATTTATATAGTCCACAACATGCCTTGATAACCTTGTGAAGTTAGATTCATAATTTGAAAAATTATCATCTTCCTTTTTCCACAAATTCATAAATTTCCTTTCCATATCCGCTCATTGTTCATGAGGAATGTATTTCTCTAAAAATATTTCCTTAAAGTACCTTCATTCCATCTCTTTTATCTCTTCCTCCTCTGTGTTTTTGATTAATGACCACCATTGATCTGTATCTCCCGATAGAAGATAAACTGCCATGATGACCTTCTCTCTTTCATTACATCCCAATGAGAGAAATATCTTCTCTAGGAACTTATCCACTGCTCAGCTACAAATGGTTTTGTAGTACCATTGAAGGATGGAGGTTGTTGTTGCATAAATCTATCTAACACAGCTCCTCCACGTGGTGGATCCGGATGCTCCATACGGGTAAGGTTATTATTTATAACCTAGGTAAATTGTCCTAGTATAGTTATAGGTTGCTCCACACTGGTTTTATCTCTAGATCCAATATTATTATATTGAATTTAAGGGAAATCCCGACATGGTATATGAATATTCATGTGGTTTCTATTTCTTCCTATATGCACCATTTCTAGATAATGGGATACACTAGATTTGGTTATGAATCGTAATGTATAATATTAAAATTTCAAAATAATTAGCATAAATTGAAATACTATACATGGATAATCCCATAATCACAATCATGGTTTCTTTGAGGAAATTTTTTCATTTTAATCCTTCATAATGTCTTGTAAAGAAAATGTGAATTATCCTAAGAATATCCCTAGCAAGTGTCAAACCAGGTGCACATTAAGGCCTGTTGTCATGTAGTAGGATACCCCAGGTCATGCTTGAAACTCCTTGTTAGAGTTTTTACTCCTAGTTACATCTGTGCCAGAACTACATCCACTTATAGTATCCAGACATGGGTATATTTTCTGGAAAGATCCATATAATCTATTCCTTAAAAAATACAAGGATGTTCTTATATGTTTATCCTTAAAGACTATCTTAGGGGTTTGTTACCTAATGTATGTTTTATAAATATAGTTTCCATGTTTTATTCTAAACTTCCTCTTATACCAACTGTATAGACCCGACCTCAATTTCCTAGAGCTGGTGCATTATTTTATTACATTAGCATATAAAAAAGGAATATTCATCCTAAAGGACCGAGTAGTTTAGTATCATTGGAAAAAGGATACATACATAAGTTTGACATTACAACTTGAAATGGAAATACAACATATATGTTTTATTAGAAACATCCACAACTATAAGTTTATCCATGCAGGTCATTCATAATAAACTTTATCATGTCATGAGAAGATAAAACATAAGAAATGGGTGAGATCAAACTCTTAGTAAGAGTAAGAAATACAAAAAAATATTACATAAACATAAACATTAGTCATGGTGAATAATTGAAGAAAAATGCATTTACAAATAATAAAATTGAACACATTATGGATGGAATATGTGATGAGTAAATAATTCTATAATAAAACATAATCATGGGTATTCTACTAGATGAATAACCACATGAAATTTCAATTACTAGCTTCATAATGAGGGAAGAGCATATGTCGGACATTCTGAAACATACCATCAAGGCATCGTCTAAGATGTCTAAAAATTATTAAGGCCTCGGCCAAAACCATATCTCAAAATAGGCAAGGTCTCGGCCAAATACATATCTATTTGTATCATGATACCTACTGATGTATAGAGGGGCTATAGCGGGCCCCAACCATCACATAATATGTTCAATTCATTTATCATTTGAGCGGGGATAAACATAAACAACATATAAATTCATATTGAAACTAAAATATGAAATGTAAATAACTTTCCCCAATCATTAAACATAAACACTAACTCTTTAGAGTAATATAGTGAATTGTTTCCAGACAATACATCCATATTCCTACTAATAATAAACCATTAAAAAATATGGTAAATGATATCCTAAAATATTAGTCCCATTTAGACATAAGAATCAATAATAGTGTTGAAACAAATGAAAATAATCTTATAAAATCATCGATGAATTCTTTAGATAAATACTATTTTACTTTTAAAAGAATAGTTATTTTGTAAAATAGGTAAGAATTCTGGAAATTCCTCTGAAACGAGCTTGTATTTTGGGAAGAATTTTTAAAAGATCATTTTAAAAAATATAAATACCCATAAATGAAAGTATAATTATGGTTGGGAAACATATATATAACATTAAAACATAAATTTTGATAAGTAAATATAAATGAATAAGAATTTAATTGAGGTAAGTATATAATAAAAGTAACCCGAATGAAAATTGAGGTTCTAGTAGAAAACCCTTACCTTAAGTCCGAATGTTAGGTTGTTGAACTTATGGTCATGGAATATGAAATTAGAATCATTAATAAAATTTTATAACCTATTAGGCATGAATTTAGTTTATCATAATATTTTTTAGTTCATTTATGTCCTTATTGATAAGTTATAATATTGAATTCCATTGTTCTAGAGTGTTCATTTTCTTGATTTTCATAATCAGTTTTCTTGTTTTTATGTAATGGAGTTCATGTGGAATGGATGTAAATCTATAGAATTTAATTTAGATATTATTTATGAGCATACATAGGTTTTAATTCTCATTTAAATAATTTGGTTACATGGCATGAGGATGAATCATTAGATGAAATATTAATGACAATCACTTTGATTATTTTAGCGGTATTTTGATTATCATGAACTGGTTTTATCATATGATTTAATATTATGTACATATAATTATTACTGAATATTAAATAGGTTATAATACATATATTATTGTCTGGTTCAAACATAAAAATGATTTCATGACCAGTAATTTAGGAGAAATTGAAGAATGAAACTTTTTCATCCACGAAGGTTGTAAATTGGCACCTCACAGACGATGATTTCGTTTATAAAATAGAAGAGAGAGAGAGTAAGGATATAGATGATGGTTCTTCCATTAACATTATAAAATTACATTATATAGATGATAATGGAGTTATCATGGTCATTTGTGCAGAGGAGGTGAGGATAGGATAATAATATAAAGGAACTTGAAATGAAAATGAAAGAAATAAAATGTGAATTTACCTCTTGAATCCACCTCCTTAAGAATCTCTTTAAAAGAAGGGGTTTTAGACTTTTGGAAAGTCCAAGATGTTCTTGGACGTGGGGAGTGACTAGGGAAGGGTATTTTGGTAGAATATTGATGATATTATATGCTTAGAGGAGTGAAGAGAAGAGGGAGTGATGGGGGTTTTTATAGTGGAAGAGAGGAGTAATTTTTGAATATCTTAATCATTATTTTATTACTTTGCCACATACAACCAGTAATATTTATTCTTATAACCAATAATAGAAATATGTTCATGTGAGTTCTAAATAATTGGCCTTATATCATCCTTACATAACCTATGATTCAATAAATCATTTATTTAGTATTTATCTAAAATTATCATTTTTTACTATTCATAAAAATTCAAGTATTTTAGAAAAATACCAAAAAAGTCACCCAAATCATTTTTTGATGTGTAGAATTAAAAAATGAACTCCATTTTTTAAAAATAATTTTCCAAATATTATTAATTTAATTTTTAATTAAAGTCATATTTTATTTGAAATATAGAAATTTTAAAACTATAAATCATTTTATATCACATTGAAAAATTAATCAAGATCTCATTATCTTATTAACTTCAGAAAATAAAATAATAATACTATTTACTATTCATAAGGTTCATATTACTATTCATATTACTACTCATAAGGGTATGTTACTATTTACCAAAAATTAATTTTGTCTTATCAAACTCTAAATATCTTACTGAACAAAATTGTGTATGTCAGGTTTTTGAATTTGAAATCATAGAGGTGGAAAGAAATATGTTTAATGGCTAGGTTATAACAAAGTGGTGTTTTGTAGAGACTCAATTTTTCATGAATTCAATATTTATTTTCAAAACCATGGGGTGTTATATGGGCATTCTCCAAAAGCAGTAACACATGTATACCCAAACTCTATTAATTCAAACAAAAATATATCCCCAAACTTTAGGTCATTTTTCTTAGAAAATGATCTCCATCCTCAAAATTGCCCAAATACACCTAAACAGGGAATAAAACAAGAAATGAAAAGTGAAATACCTAAAAGTGGGAAACAAGATGTTACAATGACCACAGTTGAGTTGAAATAATTGAAGAAACAACTCCTGGAGAGTCTTGATAAGGGATTCATTTTGCCAAGTCCATCACCATGGGGTGAACCTATATTTTTTTAAGAATAAATATGGATCAATGTGACTTGAAATTGATTATCTGGAGCTTAAAAAGATCACGATAAAAAATAAGTATCCTCTACACCATATTAATGATTTTTTGATCAATTATGAGGACCTCTATATTTTTACAAGATTTATCTTCAATCTAGATAATATAAATTAATGTTCAAACATAAATACATACTCAATACAATGTTCCATTAGAGGTATGAACACTATGAATTTATAGTGATTTTATTTGATTTTACTAATTCCCCTACAATATTCATGGATTTTATGAATAGATTATTTAGATATTATCTTGACCATTTTGTTGTAGTATTTATAGAAAATATTCTTATATATTCTAAGAACAAGGAAGACAATTAATATCACTTTTGGATTGTATTAAAGAACCTAAGTCAGGATATGTTGTATCAAAAATTTACTTAGTGTAAATTTTGGATATATAAAGGTTCATTTTTGGGTCATATAATCTTAGGTGAGGGTATATTGATGTATCTATAAAATATCGAAGTTATTGTCAATAAGCATAGTCCAACTATTATGACTGAAATCCATAGTTTTATTGGATTTGTTATATATTATAGACACTTTATGAATGGTTTTTTACTCATATCTAATCCACTCACTATGTTATCTCAGAGGGCAGTTAAGTTCCTTTGGATGAATGAGTGTGAAGAAAATTTTAAGGAACTATAGAGAAGGTTGGAGATATCTTATACCTCATTCCATTTGAAGGCTCTTGAGAAAAATTACCAGAATCATGATTTGAAGTTAGAAAAGGTAATATTTACACACAATAAATGAAGAAAATATCTTTATGGAAAAAGGTGTGACATATATAAAGATCATAAAATATAAATGTATATATTAAACAATAAAGAGTTTAATATATGAAAAAGAATATGGTTGTAGTTGATTAAATTTTATGAAGGCTCAATACACTACCAACCTAGGAAAGAAAACATGGTGAATGATGCTTTAAGTCAAAAGGGTCATGCTTGATTATCTGTGATGTGGAACATAAAAGATCTAATATTTTTGAATTTTCAAAGTATGTAAATTTAAATATTTAAGTAAGGGGATAAATATTATCTTTCCCAAATGAGTGTTCAACCATATATCCATGTAATGTTAAATAGGTGTAAAATGGGGATAGAGAGCTACAAAGGAAAGTGGGAAATTTTTCAGAGTTTAACCTTGAGTGTGATGGAATGATAAGGTTTAGGAACCAAGTATGTGTCCTATAAATACCATAACTAAATAAGGAACTATTGGAATAATATCCTATCTTACTATTCTCTAATCATCTTAGAAGTATAAAGATGCATAGATATCTGAAAAATTATTTTTGGTGGGAAAACATGAAGAGGGAAATTGAAGATTATATATATTGGTGCTTGTAATTTTCATAAGTTAAGGCTGAGAGATATATGTCTAAGGGTATGTTACAAAATTTACCCATATTTAATTATAAATGGAAAAAAATTACCATGGATTTCATTGTGAGACTCCCCATAACATCTAAAGTCTGTAATGCTATTTAGGTTAAAGTTGATCTCCTAATGAATTCAGTACACTTCATTGCTATTAGAGAATATTTATCTTCTAATCATATCACTAGGATATACATTGAGGAAGTGGTAAGGTTATATGGGGTACCTGATTCTATTATATCTTATCAGGATCTGAATCTTACCTAGATGTTTTGAATAAGTCTTTAGAAAACTCTATATATGGAGTTTGGTTTAAGTACTGTTTATCATCCTCAGACATATGGTTATTCTGAGAGGACCATTCAAACCCTGTATGATATGTTGAGATCATTTTATCTATATTTCAATGGTGTTTGATATCATCACTTTAATTTAGTTTAGTTTTCTTATAACAATATCTTTTACTTGAGCATGTAAATGGATCCTTATGAATACATCTATGGAAAGAATTATACAAATCTGACATACTTGGTTAAATTTGGATAAATAAACCTATTGGTTCGTAAGATTGATGAGGAAATGTTAGATGCTATTATATTTGTACAAAAACATGTCAATTAAGCTTAAAGTCAACAAAAGAGTTATACTAACAATCATTGGAGAGATCTAGAAATTGATGTTGGTGAGAAGGATTTCCTATCAATTTCTCCATTGAAGAAGGTTATGAGATTCAAAAATAAGTGAAAGTTGATCCCTAGGTATATTTGTCCCTTCTAGATTCTTGATCGAGTAGGGATTATATCTTATCATTTGGAACTCC
Source organism: Viscum album (assembly GCA_963277665.1). NCBI lineage: Eukaryota > Viridiplantae > Streptophyta > Magnoliopsida > Santalales > Viscaceae > Viscum > Viscum album. The sequence continues at coordinate 953,340,568 of OY728121.1, forward strand.
CCCAAATCCCCTATCAAGTTCACGAAGTGTTCCATATCTCTCTCTTGAGAATGTACATACCTAATCTTATACATATAATAATCTCATAAGTTATAAAATTATATCATGATGTTTCCTATATAGAATAAGTTTTATAAATATTGTATCATGTATATAATGTTCTATGAAACAAAACTACTGACCTGGTTACAGTTCTTTTGAGGAATCAGAAATTTTAGGAAGCTACATGGGAACCTCAATATGTGATGAAGAACTGATATCCTCATTTTTTTACTAGAGTGAAGAAATTTCAATTTATAAATTCATTTTATGGGGGGGGGGGGTATAATTTTACACCATAGTAATTTGTATGTATTTCCTTTGAAATAAACTTGAAGTATTCGATAACTTTCCTTACACAAGAAACCCCATGTTTTTATGAACTGTGATATACTAAATCATTATACATGAATCATTAAATTGGAAGTTATGAATATTAACAACCATATTAAGAAAAATATGTGTAAATGTTTTTATTAATTCCAATATTTTATTTGTTCATAATAAATAAGTACTCAACTTTTAGTAAAGTCATTTTATGCCTCAAAAATATGTTTTCCTTAAAAAATTGTTTTTGTTGAATTTTTTCACATGAACTATATAATTAATTTACAGGATTTTTATAAAATTTATTTTATTAAATTAATATAATTTTAAAAATCATAATTTCAATATTATATTAGGGTGATTTTTTAAAAAGATTTAATTTTCAGTGAATGGTGAAAATATCGATTTTATGTAAAAATTATCATTTATTTTCAAATAAATGTACCATTACGTGTTGAATTTGATATTAAAATAACCCAAAAATAATATAATTATAAATAGTATTATTAATTACTTGATAATCATTATTATACATGATTTTTTTACAAGTTAATTTTTGTGCTTACAAATACATTTTTATGAAAAACTATTTTTATGTATGCAATGTGATTTTATCTAATAAATTAATTTAATTTGTATTTATTAATATTTTTAATTATATTTATAAATTAAATAATCAATATAATATTTTAAAATTAATTTTATGGTATTTACAAGAAAAGTAATGGAAATGATTAAGTTTTACGATTTAAAATTCATTTTTCAAAAATGGGTTTTCGTTGAGGATTGTGCGCTTAATTAAAATTATTTTATGTAACTTATAGAAATTGAATCTGGTAAAATTAATTCCACATTTTTAGTCTTAATAATTAATATAATGTTATAGGTTTAACTTAATTTTTATTTATAGTTAATGGTAAAAACATTAAAATATTTTTACCACATTTAGGTTAAGATGGGTTTACTACGGGGGGGGGGGGGGGGGGTAAACAATGAGATAAGGGTAGTATTTCCACCCAAACCTATAAAATTATTACTATATTAAGTAATTTCAACCTTATATTATCTTTAATTTTAATCCTTGTCCATTGGGTTCTATTTTACCATGAAAGTGATCTTAAATAATTGAAATCTTTTAATAAATTCCTTATGTGTCCCTCCTCTCACTTATAAAAATAAACCTCTTCTAATCCCTTATTCACACCATTTTATATTTACAGATTAGAATATACCTACTCAAAAACCATTCTATAATCATTAGATTAGTCTTAGATCTTCTGGTATTCTACTAATACCAATCCTTCATGGCTTAAGGAGTAAGCCAAAAGTGGTCTCTCAAAGAATAGGTATATAACTTAACCATGATCATTAAATTTTTATTCTTCTTCTACATAATATAAAATTTTGTATACATAAAAAAATTATGAATATAGTATCATTAATATTATTATATTTTATTATGATGACGACACAACCATTCACCACCTCTTCTCAATATAATGGGAGATGAAAGCTCCCTTGTATATATATTTGGACTACTGCCTCCACGTAGCAATACGACTCATTTTCCAATGCCATCATTCGTGGTTGTTGATTACGATAGATTTAATATTTATATATGATATTTATTTTTTAATAATGATACTTTAAATATGAATTAATATTTTCCTTTCTTTCATTCCATCCATCAAAAAATGGAAATGTCACTCGTGGATGTGTATAGATTACTGTTTCCATAAAGTGATGAAGTTTTTTTTCATCACTAATTTATATGAATGGTTAAAAATATGTATATAATGAATATATATTATATTTAAATCATGATTAATTTTTTCTTATTTTATGGATCCATGATCAAAGAGCTAACACCATAACTGTTGAACCAACACGTACATGAAAAACGAAGCGGCTAACACCTTAAATGACGATGATAATAAAATATTGTTAATGAACATAAGATAATATTTTATAAGTAAAATAATTATGGTATTATAGGAATGATTATGGTTCTTTATATAAGTATAATAAATTTAAATATATTGTATAGGAGGTTAAAGATCTTACAAAGCAAGATGGACCTGAGGTAAGAGTTTTAAGTTATAATCTCATTTTTACCAGGGTTATTTATGATTAAATTTTTTGATGATAAAATTATATGGTATAACTCTCAAAATAATTATTTATTTTCTCATAATTTTATTATTTCTTGAGATTTCATGTTTTTCTTTCATTTTCCTCTCTTTAATACTCAAGATACCAAAATAAATTTTTAAGGAAAATTGACCCTATTTTTCTTTTCGACCGATAATATTTTATTCAATGTTTATATTTTCTTTAAAAAAAGTCAATAATATGTTCTATTTTCTAAAAATAATTATTAATTTCATTTTTACACATTTTCAATTTCTTTAATTCTATTTAAATTAGTCTTTTTTTTGTTTTCCAAACAAGGTGCAATGATTTTTTATCCATAATGTGAAAGGGATTTTTTTAACACACAACAAATGAACTAATTTTTCCACCATAATGAATAATATTTTATTTGAATATTACATTGTAAATTTCCTTGGTTCTTTTAAAATAAAAGTTTTCCTTAATATCTTGGAAATTTTTATATTTTAAATAATTGATTTCAAATAAAAAGATTATTTTTCTCAAGAATTGTTGTAGTTATCTTTTAATGTTATTTAAATCTATAAAAAAAATATTTTTATGTTTCTTATGATTTATTGGGTATATGATCCATTTTTACAAAATTTATCCTTTTTCTAGATGGATTATGATTATGATAATGAAATTTTTATGAAACTCATGTCCTTTCCACAAGTTATGATTTAATGATTTGATGACTGTTTTTTGATCTTATTGAACACATATGTTTGGTTTTCTTTATGTGATGGGAGGGAAAAAAAATTATTTAGAACTATAATGAATTCCACAAATAAGTATATCTCATGAGATAATAAGGGCTGGAAGAGGGATTGAACCCAATTTAATAAGAAACTATGTCTAATAAGATAGTCTTTGTAATGGACCTTGACTAAGGAAATGATGGAATAATGAGTGAACCCAATCCAAAATGATAGTATTGGTAGTGATCATTGACTAAGGAAATGATTTTATATGTTTAATTGCATGATAAAAACATATATATTATACTTATGATATGTTTTCAAGGATCATGATTGATTATTTATGATTCCACATGATTATGGATTATGCCATTTGTTTGAAAAAACCTTATGTCATGTTTCATGATTAAAGATATTTGACTAATTGGGTATTATTATTATAAGTCATGATAATGTTATAATACCATAATGATTATCTTATACTCGATTATGATAATTGATTGATATATTTTATGTTTACCCTTATTGAGCATCTGAGATCACCCTTTCTTATGTTTCCCTTCTCCTAGTTATGAAGAATGGTTTTATGTATGATATGCCTAAAAAGGGTGTCATCTATGAGGAACATAATTGAAAATGATGTGCATGTTTTATGTACCATTTTTTTATATACCCAATTTTCCAAAGACACTAAACCTCTATGGTCCTCAGGTGTATATTATTGTAAAATTTATTGAAAATTCACTTAAAATGATGTAATATTTATGTATGAAAATTATGGTTCTCTATACATTTGACCCAAAAAATTGAGTAAAAGTGCATGTGAAGCTTAGAAAATATTACATAGTAGAGTGAAACATGATAAAACCCATATTATCAAGTTTGTAAGTGCATTTCAAATCTTAATTTGAGGTAAAAATACCCACAATATTTGTCTGGAATTTCTAAAAAACAATTTGGGAATGATTCATGTTTAAAATAATGCTATGAAAATTGTGAGGAAAGAATTTAAACTCATAAGAGGAATAAACATAGATACAAAAAAGATGTATTTTTTAAAATTAAAATAGAGTTTAAGGATCTCCATAATAGGAAACATGATTATAATTCTTTGTTGACAAGCTCATACCACCCATATTTGAGGGACCAAAGTAACATACCTCATGAGGATCAAGAGGGAATCATTATAGCTGAAAATTATGGTTCAAGGTTGAATTACCATCCCAATTTTATTGGGGTCTGTGAATGAAAATAAATTCCTACTTATAAAGGGGCTGAGATGTTACCTAATCATAATGAGAAGATTAAATATTAACTCTCAATAAATAAAGTAAAGGTGGATGATCTCATTTAAGAAATCATGGAGAATATCCAAAACACTCAAATTAATTTCTTAATAATGTATTAAAGGGTTGAGAAACTCTTTAGGAACACACTAATGCCTCCAAGGATTTTAATATTAAGTGGAAATGTTGGCCAAGAAAAATAATTAAGGGAATCCTGAAATGATAAAAGTTGAGTAAATGCATATGGAGAGTGTCATGGACATTACCGTAAGGGAAGAAAATGTAATTGAATCCTAAAACCCACATGAATGTGAATTTGATATGTTATAAATTGAAATTAACATTAAAATTCTAGAAATTACTTAATCTACTAGAACAAAAATTAATTTTAAATATTAATCCAAAAAAGGTAAAAGTGATTGGTATGTGGTATAATATTCCAATGGACTGTTTTAATTTTTTCTGTATCACTATAACACATTAAATATTTTTATAGGAGACTTAATAGGTGTATTTCATCCTTTAAATAATAATTTTAGATTCAAAATAGGCTCAAACTAGTTTGTAGTTCAAGAAATTCATGCCCTAAGAAGAGGGTGATCAATAGGAGTCAAGAGACTTTCAAGATGATAAAAATAAAAGATTCAGGGATCATTGTTTTCAACCGAAAATGAAATTTAAATCCATAGAATTAGGAGTATAATTATCTAAATGTAAGATGTCTAATGAATATTTAGGCATTGAAAGTGGCTAGATTGATTTGGAAAACTTTATACTTGAAGCTGATGCACCTGAAAAAAAATTTAAAGATAAAATTATACAGTTAGAATAAATATGAAAAAAAAGAAAAATTGATGATAAAAGTACCAATTGAATTAAAATTTAATAAAAATCAACTGCATTAGAATCATGATCAAATCTTGGATTATAAGAGTTAGGATAAGACTATAAAACAATAATTTATTCATAGGGAAGCCAAGTTTAAGATTTGTCTTTTCTGTATTTTAGTTCATTGTTTTTAAATAAATTCAACCATTCTAAGTTGTTACTTAAATTATTTTGGATCCCCATTAGAAAAAAGGGTAGAGAACATTTGGGTTATCAAGGATTACCCACACACTATCAAGGAAAATAAGCTATAATGGAAGGGGTATTGTTCTATCTTCCCTCTAATTTCATTTCCATCATTCATTAATTCATTTTTAAATAATTTTGTTAATATCTATACCTGTTAATGAATTGAACACACACTTAAAACAAAGTCTGTTCATGGAAGGGGATGGGGGAGAAAATTGGTTGTATGTGCTATGATTTGATAATAAAATTGATTGATAAAATCCATCCATCAATTCTTAAGTGTAAAAAATCAACTTTAAAACATTGAATCTGTGGTTTAGATCACTTAGGAATTTAAGGTAAAAAATATAGTACTTAGGTGCATAAAAATCTTGAATGTTTTCATTTTATTTATTTACATAATGTTGAGTAATTTCTTTTTACTAAACCTAATAGTAACACTTCAATGGTTGTAATGACCCAAACTCTTATAAATAAAATTCCATTTTTTGATTTATTTAAATGTACTATTATTTAATATGGTTATAGTAAACACAGTAAATCATATGGTTTATATTATCATATTTAATTTTCCATTATGAATCATTATCGTTGATACTATAGCCATTGAACAATGATCATATGAATATTATAAATATAGTATTTTGACAAATCCAATTATCAAAGACAAAGGAAGTGATGACCTCAACCAATAGGATCATACCCTATGAAGCCCATTTATCAAATATTCCTAGGGAGATAACATCTATGGTATTTTTTCTTGACTAAGCCCAATATGATATCAAATAACATAATAATGATCAAAACCATTTACAGGACAAGTTCAAGCTCATCGAGATCACGACCCAAACCATGTTCACCGAATCTCCCCATGAAAGTCTAGCCATCACACACCTTAATCTTAGGGTTTATGTTGGTGTATTAAACGTATATGTAATAATACCTTATCAATATGAATATGTACATATTTTTATAGAATAATAAATATATTTTCATAATATTATTGTTACTCTTCATTTTTTACAATAAATCTCAAATTTTATATTTTTAATATTCAAATTAAGTTAACAAATTAATAAATTAATGGATTTTTGAAATAAATAATATTTTAATAAAATATATTTTTTAAATATTTTTTATCAAATATAAATGATCATATAATTTTTATGAAGTCAAATGTAATTTTTATAAGGGTTGGAAAAACTGTTATTTATAAAAAATCCTTCATTTTAAAAAAACGTCAGTTATTATTTTAAAAGTAAAACTTGAAATATTTGGAAAATTATTTAGATAAAATGAATATTATTTTTGGAATCATAATGCCAAAATTATCCAATGATTAATTTTTCATAATGTTTTGACACAGTCGAATTTTCGGGTAAAAATTAAATACCATATAAATATACTTTGTGAATTATGAAATCATAATGACACAAGCTGTGATGTATTAAATAACATAAAAATTATACAAACCAAATATATTTTTTACCCTTAAAATAATGTGATGTTAATTTTATTTGATTTATTTTATAAAGCCATTATGAATCCTCCAAAACATGTAATATATTTTAAGGTTTTAAAATCATTTCAGTAGAATTATGACTCACCTACACATAATAAAGAGCATTATTTTATTATGTTCGGAACTTGAAATTATAAAATAATTTCAACCACTCCAATTTGGTAGAAACCATGGGCATACACCATGTTATGTTTTTTGGTTTTGAATATTTTGTTATGTAGCATCCAAAACCAAAATAATAAAGAAATCCCCATATTTTCCTACATAAACCAACCCAATATCCTATTTATCTTCACCAAAACTCATTATATAACGTAAAAAAACTTCCCTAAACTCCCTAGAGTCCTCCCAAGGTGATCCCAAGCACTCAAGATTCCCCTCCCAAGCCATTGGAGTCACACACTCAAGTAAGGGATCTTCCACTCTCATCTTTTATCAAGCACTTTTTTATGCTATGTATTTTACTTTTTATTTTATTATTATGTAATATTATATTAAATATTACCATTACTTACCATTTTATGTAAAAATTAATATAGGTTCCTTTAACTCTCATTAATCCTCCCATGATCCTTTATGTACACCCGTTACCATGCTGAAATTTTGTAAGGATTCTTTTCTCTATTCATGTTTATTCATTACATTATGTAATATATTTCTATTTCATAAAGTTGGGAAATGTCTTTACATGTGCCTATTATTTTTTATTTTATGATAAAATGATGATATTACCCTTTCTCTCTCATCAACCATTTTTATGAATTCTTAGGTAACGTTGTTTTGCTTTTGAAATTTCACCACAATCTTCCATGCCAAAACAATTATATAGTGAATACCATAACCATTATCATATCAAGGGAATTCAACTTTATACACATATACTTACTAATTATGTACTTACATGTATGTATTAAACACTCCTTGATCATGGAATAATTTATGATGATGAATAAATCCATATTTTATGGTCTATGTGGCACACATAAGAATGATAATGAAATGATTATGATGGGTGAGCCCATATAGCACTCCAATGAATTTGATAATGTTTAGAATCTTGATACGTCATGTTGGGATAGGGAGTGAACCTGATTCCTTTAAGGTACTTCATCCACTATGATGTTTTGGCATTTTATCCTTGATATATTTTTAAGATTTAGTGTTTTAAGTTGTTTCCAAATTTCCAATGTTATGATTATCATTCTATATCATGTCTCATTATTCATTTTTACGATTCCTACTCTTTTGGTTGAAGTTGGTTCCCTAGATCCAACTTTTATATACTTTATTATAAACTTATATTCATTTTTTTGAATATGAATAAATTAAATATCACATCATGATTGTTCTTCTACGTGACATTGTATGCGATAAGGTCCCAAGAGGAGCTGTCACACTAAAAGGTCATAGAAGTTCCCCACTATGATGAGAACCCAGAAGTGATATGAAACTATTCTTAAATATATATCATCCCGTCTTTTTATAACATAAACTTTCATTACATTACACAAAACTGAGGATCTTTAAGGTTTAGTGTCTTGGAAACCAGGAACATAAAACATGAAAACATAAAACATTCTTCTTAAACACTTGAAAGGCTTCTCCTCATGTTCATCCTAGATTCATTACTACATCTCATAACCTGGGGACATACATCAAAAAAAGGGTGAGCAGAAGGCCCAATAAGGGAAACAAGAGAAACATTTTACATGAGAACTTGAGATACTTCAATAAGGCCATGAAAAGAATTTTAAGGCATGAGAAAGAAATCATGAGGCATATCATAATAAAAATAAATTTTTCATAACTTGAAGATGTGGCTGCAACATTTAATATTGACAATCATTTCGTTTCACCAAGGTCCATCCCCAAGTTGTCATTAAAAATTACCAAGGTTATTCACCAAGGTATCAGTCTAAAAAGTCATCTCTAGAGATTAAGTCTTTACCCAATGCATTGGAGCTCTATCTGGGCGCACCATTGAAATGTCTTTATTATCATGTGATCCACATATATCATCATCAATCATTTCATAAACAACCCATATAGCATAAAATAAATGAGTTTCATTTCATAATCATAACGTTTTAAAAACTGCTTTAATGGCATGATCATTATGTCACTTTAAACCCACAGAAAGGGAAAGCAAGTTTCATGTATGTAAATCCCAGAATTTAAAATAGATAATTTTGATATATATGTGAATACCCCTGTAGAAATAAGAGCTTTGAGTATTCACTTAATAACATAAAATAATTTTGAGAAAAAGAGAGAGGCATTTTGAGATGAAAATTCTGCAACATAATGGCTATGTTACAGGGTTTTAGAAAACATTGAAAAGAGAGGGGAAATGGTTCAAACATTCATAAATGACTCATATAACAGTAGAGGTACATAATATAAGGGATTTAAGAACATGGTAATGAAATTTGAAAATATACTATATGAAATGAAGAACATGAAAGGAAGACAAAAATAAGATTTCTCTTATGAAAATTCAGCAGCCTAACGGCGTCACATAAACTTCAAACAAAAATGAATTGATGAGATCAAATAGGGTATCTCATTATATGAACATAAAAGTCCAGTATGATAGATATAGATATCATACCCAAACATAATAAAAAGGAAATTGAAAGACTTGACATGAATGTAGAACTTTGATAAAGAGAAGGGTGAAAGAATCCCTTAAAAATTCGGCAGCCTAACGACATCACTTAAACTTCAACAAAAATGAATTGAAAAGACCAAATAGGGTCTCTAATCATATGAAAATAAGAGTCTAGTATGATAGATATAGAGATAATACCCCAACATAATAAAAAGGAACATGAAAGACTTGACATGAATGTAGAACTTGAAAATGAGAAGGGTGAAAGAATCCCTTAAAAATTCGGCAGCCTAACGACATCACTTAAACTTCAATAAAAATGAATTGACAAGATCAAATAGGGTATATAATAATATGAAAATAAGATTCCAGTATTATAGATATAGAGATCATAAATCAAAATAATAAAAAGGAACTTCAAAGACTTGACAAGAAAATAGAACTTGAAAATGAGAAGGGTGAAAGAATCCCTTAAAAATTCGACAGCCTAACGGCATCACTTAAACTTAAATAAAAATGAATTGACAAGATAAAATAGGGTATCTAATAATATGAACATAAGATTCCAGTATGATATATATATAGATCATACCCCAACATAATAAAAAGGAACTTGAAAGACTTGACAAGAAAATAGAACTTGAAAATGAGAAGGGTGAATGAATCCGTTACAAAAAGTTCGGCAGCCTAACAGCGCCACTTAAACTTTCATAAAATGAAATGATGAGAGTAAGAGGGAGTCTCACATCATATGAACATAAAAAGTACATTATAATGAATATAAAATAACATCCTCCAACATAAGAAAATGGAGCACAAAAGAAATGACATAAAAGAGATCACTTGAAAAGAAAGAGAGAGGTCAGATCCCTTACCTTAAAACGTAACTCTTAAAACTCAAAGGTTTTGACCTTGAGGGCTTGGGGGAACCTTGGGAGGACTCCTTGGGAGGTAAGGAGACCAGAACTTCGTTGATGATGGTTTTTGAGTCAAATGGATGAGAGGAGGGCTTGGTATTTCTAGAGAAAGTGAGGGGGCAAGGCATTAATGGCCAAGGGACACCTCACATGTGCTTTTCTCAAAACCATGTGCTCTCCCATGATATTTACCATTAAGTTATGCCACATGAGTCCCCCAATACAAATATCCATCACCTTAGGTCGTCCAACCCTTAAAATATCTCATGAAATCACCATGACACAGTTATGATGTCATTAAACATACCGAAACCCTAAAACTGTATTTTTACTATTCACTGAAAATTCAACTCTCTCAGAAAAATCCCAAAATTTCACACTAACGAAATATCAATGCTCTGATTTCAAAAATGAACTCCATTTTATAAAAATAATTTTCTAAATATTTTTAATTTTATTTTTAAATAAATACACTATTCACCAAAAATTCATTTTTTTCAGAAAAAACCCCAAAAATTACCTTAACATAATATCGATGCTCTGAGTTCAAAAATGAAATCCATTTTATAAAAATAATTTTCTAAATATTTTTAATTTAATTTTTAATTTAAAAACACTATTCACCCGAAAAAACTAATACTTGAATAATAATTTATGAAACCGTTATTTAACCATTTTATTGAATCACATTACTTAATCAAGGTGCCTAGATTATTTTAAAACTTTCTTTAAGTGAGATTACTAATCCATTTGGTCATTTTACTAATACTAATCATAAAATCACTATTCATAATTTAATATTCATCAAAAATAAAGTTGATCTTATTAGACTCTAAGTTTCATACTGAACATAATTTTAGAAGACCATTTTTTGAAAATCATTACACATTTTTAATTATTTAAGGTTTAAATAAACATTTTTTTCAAATATCCTTTCTCTAAAATTCACCAAAAATATGCATACTATATTTATCCGGACATTTGAAAATTCATAAACTTTATAAGAAGAAATCCCAATTTTTATTTAAAACAAAGGATTACACAAGGCAGTTATGGTCTCCTTACAGAGCCCCATATCACACCAGCATATGAACTAAGTGTAAGGTGTGCTAAGGTGATAGAATCCGAGGGAGGCTCGGCCAACATCTCACAAGTAGTAATTTCTATCAGTTTGAACTTATCACGAAGGCGATCTCTTTCTAGCTTCACACGATGAAGTTCAGCTTGGGTTTGGTCCAGAGCAAAGCCCAGTGGTGCTACCTTCTTCCCAAGTTCTGTTAAATGGGCTTCGATCAGTCCAAGACTACTGGGTGAGGTCATCGAATCTTCTTTCTATATTAATTAACCAAGATTACTTGTATTTAGAGACAATAATCAAAACATTTTGTTCACAACGGTCATATTGACCAATGGTCATATAAGAGTCAAAACCCAATGGTCTCATTTTAATTATAATCATGTTTATCAAATAAAACATTTTTGTTGATTATAAAAATAAAATAACACATGAAATTAGGAAACAAGATTTATTCAAAATTTTGGGTCGTTACAATCTTCCCCCCTTAAGAAATTGCGTCCTCGCAATTTTTAAAATTGGGTTTTGAAATTTCATTGAAAGTCCCACATCGAAAAAAGAGTCAGTAACACTATTACTTTAAAAGAAAGAAAAGGAAGTACAAAGGCCACCCGAGTTTACTCATACTAGGATTCCATGTAGGAAACATGGACATGGAGGAGAAAACAAAGGGTCACATTCTAAAGGAGAGTGATAGAAAACATGATTAGGAGAAAGTTAACCATAAGAAAATCCCAAACTTATGATGTGTGTAAACAATCTTTGATTACCTAGTATGAAACGTAAACCAAAAACGTTTTTGTTTTACGTTCCTTTTCATAATTTTGAGGAATTAATTTACAACATAATACATAAAAATAAGGAAATATATCTACCTTCATGTAGTGTTTCACCCTTTAATAAGTTTCTACCAAACTAATCTTTTCTCCAAACGATGAGCATTCAAAACTACTTCGTCTCATCAAAACAAAAGAATCATCTTCTAGAGAATCACATAATCCACAAAAGATTAACTATTTATTTCTTCTATCTTTAAACATTATCCCAAAAACAGAAAGGGTAAGATAAAACAACTCTTCAAAAAGAAAGAATCCCATAGGAATGGAAACTAATTTTAAATCTTCAAAGTTCCATGGTACTACCCAAAGTTCATCATAGACCATTCCATAAATAATGGTCCTTAAAATTTCTCAAAATAAACTAAACAAAGATTGAAACCCAAATACAAGAAGGATTTGATAACATAGTCTTCCAAAATAAACTTCATTGTTCATCTCCAAACAACATCAACCACTCCTAACATCTTAGAACAAATGTAGCTAACCAAAACATATTTTACCCAAGATAGGTTAATCATTCCCATAAGTAACCTAAATTACTATAAGTCCACCTTAAATTCATCTATTCTTCAAAATATAAGTCGACCTTACTCCTCAATGAAAATACAGTAGTAATCTATTTACCTCGATCATATAGGGTCCCCAAAATAGTGAACGTCTTCCAAAATAATAATCATCCTTTAATCCCCTAATCACCTCTGTCATATTAATACGGAAATCATCGCATTTCCTATCACATTGGTTGTTGGGACATGTTCTTCCATTTCCCTCCATTAACTAAGAAAAGAAACTATAATTAGGGGCTTAAATACTTAGCTAATAATCATGAAAAGGAAACTTTAAGCATAAAAGGATAAACATGTAGAATAAAACTATATCCTAACTTGTGATCCCCTAGGTTCTAAACTAGGTTATCCATGATCATATATTCTTATGTGAATCTTTATTTTGTTTTATCCTTATTCCTTTAATAATGGTTCATACTAAGCTTATGGATTTACCAAAGCATATCCCCCTGGAGTGTCGTAACCAACAGTGCAGCAAGGCCCGTTTTCATGTACCAGTTCCTGTTTGAGTCTAGCTCAAAGCGGTGTTTTCAGGTTTTACCCCTATGTACATCTGTGCCAGAGCCACCTCTACCTGCTCGTATCCAAACAGGGATGTATTTTCTTGGCAACCCATTACTCAATACTCACCAAAATACCAGGAAAATTTCCTATATATAAACTTTTCTATAGGATTATTCCTAAAGTTTTCATATCCTAATTTCCACAAATAACTAAACCATCCTCTGATACCAACTATATCATCCCGTCTTTTTATAACATAAACTTTCATTACATTACACAAAACTTCGGATCTTTAAGGTTTAGTGTCTTGGAAACCAGGAACATAAAACATGAAAACATAAAACATTCTTCTTAAACACTTGAAAGGCTTCTCCTCATGTTCATCCTAGATTCATTACTGCATCTCATAACCTGGGGACATACATCAAAAGAAAGGGTGAGCAGAAGACCCAATAAGGGAAACAAGAGAAACATTTTACATGAGAACTTGAGATACTTCAATAAGGCCATGAAAAGAACTTTAAGGAATGAGAAAGAAATCATGAGGCATATCATAATAAAAATAACATTTTTCATAACTTGAATATGTGGCTGCAACATTTAATATTGACAATCATTTAGTTTCACCAAGTTTCATCCCCAAGGTGTCATTAAAAATTACCAAGGTTATTCACCAAGGTATCAGTCGAAAAAGTCATCTATAGAGATTAAGTCTTTACCCAATGCATTGGAGCACTATCTGGGCGCACCCTTGACATGTATTTATTATCATGTGATCCACATATATCATCATCAATCATTTCATAAACAACCCATATAGCATAAAATAAATGGGTTTCATTTCATAATCATAACTTTTTAAAAACTACTTTAATGGCATGATCATTATGTCACTTTAAACCCGCGAAAAGGGAAAGCGGGTTTCATGTATGTAAATCCCAGAATTTAAAATAGAGAATTTTGATATATATGTGAATACCCCAGTAGAAATAAGAGCTTTGAGTATTCACTTAATAACATAAAATAATTTTGAGAAAAAGAGAGAGGCATTTTGAGATGAAAATTCTGCAGCATAATGGCTATGTTACAGGGTTTTAGAAAACATTGAAAAGAGAGGGGACATGGGTCAAACATTCACAAATGACTCATAAAACAGTATAGGTACAGAATATAAGGTATTTAAGAACATGTTAATGAAATTTGAAAATATACCATATGAAATGAAGAACATGAAAGGAAGACAAAAATAATTTTTCTCTTATGAAAATTCGGCAGCCTAACGGCGTCACATAAACTTCAACCAAAAATGAATTGATGAGATCAAATAGGGTCTCTAATTATATGGACATAAAAGTCTAGTATTATAGATATAGATATCATACCCCAACATTATAAAAAGGAACTTCAAAGACTTGACATGAAAGTAGAACTTTGAAAAAGAGAAGGGTGAAAGAATCCCTTAAAAATTCGGCAACCTAACGACATCACTTAAACTTCAACAAAAATGAATTGACAAGATCAAATAGGGTCTCTAATCATATGAAAATAAGAGTCCAGTATGATATATATAGAGATCATACCCCAATATAACAAAAAGGAACTTGAAAGACTTGACATGAAAGTAGAACTTGAAAATGAGAAGGGTGAAAGAATCCCTTAAAAATTCGGCAGCCTAACGGCATCACTTAAAATTCAATAAAAATGAATTGAAAAGATCAAATAGGGTCTCTCATAATATGAACATAAGAGTCCAGTATGATAGATATAGATATCATACCCCAACATAATAAAAAGGAACTTCAAAGACTTGACAAGAAACTAGAACTTGAAAATGAGAAGGGTGAATGAATCCCTTAAAAATTCGACAGCCTAACGACATCACTTAAACTTCAATAAAAATGAATTGACAAGATCAAATAGGATCTCTCATCATATGAAAATTAGAGTCCAGTATGATAGATATAGAGATCATACCACAACATAATAAAAAGGAACTTCAAAGACTTGACAAGAAAATAGAACTTGAAAATGAGAAGGGTGAAAGAATCTGTTACAAAAATTTTGGCAGCCTAACGGCGCCACTTAAACTTTCATAAAATGAAATGATGAGAGTAAGAGGGGGTCTCTCATCATATGAACATAAAAAGGACAGTATAATTAATATAAAAGAATATCCTCCAACATAAGAACATGGAGCACAAAATAAATGATATAAAAGAGATCACTTGAAAAGAAAGAGAGAGGTCAGATCCATTACCTTAAAACGTAACTCTTAAAACTCAAAGGTTTGGACCTTGAGGGCTTGGGGGCACCTTGGGAGGGCTACTTGGGAGGTAAGGAGACCAGAACTTCGTTGAGGATGGTTTTTGAGTCTAATGGATGAGAGGAGGGCTTGGTATTTATAGGGAAAGTGAGGGGACAAGGCATTAATGGCCAAGGGACACCTCACATGTGCTTTTCTCAAAACCATGTGCTCTCCCATGATATTTCCCATTAAGTTAGGCCACATGGGGCCCTCAATACAAATATCCATCACCTTAGGTCGGCCAAACCTTAAAATATCTCATGACATCACCATGACACAGTTATGATGTCATTAAACATACCGAAACCCTAAAACTGAATTTTTACTATTCACTGAAAATTCAACTTTCTCAGAAAAATCCCAAAATTTCACACTAACGAAATATCAATGCTCTGATTTAAAAAATGAACTCCATTTTATACAAATAATTTTCTAAATATTTTTAATTTTATTTTTAAATAAATACACTATTCACCAAAAATTCATTTTGTTCATAAAAAACCCCAAAAATTACCTTAACATAATATCGATGCTCTGAGTTCAAAAATGAAATCCATTTTATAAAAATAATTTTCTAAAGATTTTTAATTTAATTTTTAATTTAAAAACACTATTCAACCAAAAAAACTAATACTTGAATAATAATTTATGAAACCGTTATTTAACCGTTTTATTGAATCACATTACTTAATCAAGGTGCCTAGATTATTTTAAAACTTTCTTTAAGTGAGATTACTAATCCATTTGGTCATATTATTAATCCTAATCATAAAATCACTATTCATAATTTACTATTCATCAAAAATCAAGTTGATCTTATTAGACTCTAAATTTCATACTGAACATAATTGTAGAAGACCATTTTTTGAAAATCATTACACATTTTTAATTATTTTAGGTTTACATAAACATTTTTTAAAATATCCTTTCTCTAAAATTCACCAAAAATATGCATACTATATTTATCCAGACATTTGAAAATTCATAAACTTTATAAGAAGAAATCCCAATTTTCATTTAAAACAAAGGATTACACAAGGCAGTTATGGTCTCCTTACAGAGCCCCTTATCACACCAGCATAGGACCTAAGTGTAAGGTGTGCTAAGGTGAGAGAATCCGAGGGAGGCTCGGCCAACATCGCACAAGTAGTAATTTTTATCAGTTTGAACTTCTCGCGAAGGCGATCCCGTTCTAGCTTCACACGATGAAGTTCGGCTTGGGTTTGGTCTAGAGCAAAGACCAGTGGCACTACCTTCTTCCCAAGTTCTGTTAAATGGGCTTCGATCAGTCCAAGACTACTGCGTGAGGTCATTGAATCTTCTTTCTATATTAATTAACCAAGATTACTTGTATTTATAGACCATAATCAAAACATTTTGTTCACAGTGGTCATATTGACCAATGGTCATATAACAGTCAAAACCCAATGGTCTCATTTTAATTATAATCATGTTTATCAAATAAAACATTTTTGTTGAGTATACAAATAAAATAACACATGAAATTAGGAAACAAGATTTACTCAAAATTTCGGGTCGTTACAAAAAATGTGTTCTATGTATGGATCATATCATTTGAGTGACACAAATGATATAGGATATTAAGGGTGGAGAATCATAGGGCATTGAGACACCTTCTCATAGTTTACACCCTTGGTAAAATCCAGTAGGATATTATGAGAACGAGAACCAATAGTTGGAAATCCACATTTATAAGTGTCATTGGATGTTCCTATCTGCGGATGTGTGTACTGGTCCATATACTTTAAGATTATAATTAATGGATATTATGAGTCACGTAATTTGATGTATTGATGAATACCATGACGACAGATATTCTTGGTGAGGTTGGATACGTTGGGTGCGTCATCAGTAATATAGCATTAACGAATAATGCGAGAAAGGATTTATCCCTTCTATTCATTTAAGAAAGTTAATATCTCAATCCCTTTGATGAAAATGATATAGATTAAATAAATCAATTGACATGGTGTTCTCTTGGAAATTTCTATTTACAGAAAGACAAAGAAATAGATATTGATCACATAGGTTGATGGCAATGGCATGCAACCTCATCAATTGGAGATACTATGATAAAAGGATTATATTACATGGTAAGAATTTGTATGAGGTGAAATTTCATTGCAACATTATTTTTTTTCTCTATGGGTGCCTTGGAATGTTTCTATACGCTAACCATGGACTTTAGGCAAGCTTGCCTAATGCCACTGAGAAAGAGGCCTAGAGGGCCACACACTAAGTGTATTGAGAATCTCAGTTAAACAATTTATTTTTTAACAAGGTTAATAAATATTATTCCTGATCATGGTTTAATAATTATTCATGTATGCCTAATTGCAATTATTCTTTCTCTAGTTATTTGAGAGAATATATTGTGTGCAGAATATTTAATAAATATTTATTTGTTATTTTGCTGAATATAATATTTATTTATTTATTTATGAATAATGAAGTGATATTTATTAAATGAATAAATAGCCATCATTCAAGGCATGATAAATATTTAGGAGGATTAGTGGACCGAGTTTAAGGGTCCAGTGAGAAATAATAATATTGAATATTATTTTATTAAATAATATTTAATTATTACTCACAAGATAAGCACATGTCAGGAAATAATAATATTTTTGTTATTATTTGACATGGGGGTTTCTCTAGGATTAATAAAATAAATAAAGGCACTTGTGAAAATTATTTTATTATAACCCCAGTGATATAAATTCCTGATTATATTATTTTCTTAGTAGCTCAGGGAAATCCAAGAAGTTCCAATTTATTTGTGAACAACTTTTTAAAGAAAAACTATTAACCCTAGAGAGTTATTTATTATCCAAGAACGCTCTCAAGAACGAGAGAGATCCTCCTCCACCATATCAAGGAGAACACTTTGGAAGTGGTTCTCAAGGTGATCAAAGGAAAATGATGTATGCACAAGGATATTTCATGTTAGCACTCCGAGACTCCTTCGATGACATCTGAAGATTTGTAGAACACATGTGGATCACCACTAAAGGAGATCTACCCTTGATATCTACAACGCAACAACAGTGCACTACCGATCTATGGACAGACGCATCAACGAAGAAAGAATAAACCTTAGAGGTAATTCTTATTAATTTAAATTAATTATAAATAATATATCTTTATCTTCTCTCTAGGGTTTCATTTTTTTCATTACTTTTTCTTATTTATTTGATACAATTCCATGGATTACAGTGTTCATCATCACATAGATCCCATATTGATAATTGATTATGGAAAAAATAAATGTTGGGAACCACCCCTCCTATACTTCCACTGCGCCTGGAACCTACAAGTAGTATGAGAGACTGGTATATTATTGTTTATAATTATTTAAATTCATTGGTGATATACGCATTCATAATTTAGTTTTTCAATTCAATTTTATTCACTCTTTTAATATGAATGAAGAGTTTTGTTTCTTACTCCAACATTACTCACAAATCTAATAGAAACAATTAATTTTATGATTAAAATTAAATAAAACAACTCATCCAGATGTGCCAATGATTCTTCCAAGATAACATAATAGCACACGATGTGTAACTGGAGTTACACACCGTGTAGTTATGATTATCGAATCAAGAGTTTATTCGGAAATTACTCAACCCATGTGCATTGTTGTAGTTAATTCTTACACCGTGAGTTGACTGCGATAGACAGTCTCATGATCAACCAGATTAAATTTTGTATGGCCCATTGGACATGACATGTAGTCCCTTTCGGGTCAGGGCTTGACCGTATATCCACACAGTTTTCCAACTGGTGACCATGTAACACAGAGTCAACATGGCATGTGTCCCACTAGACATTTCATGTACTCAAAGAATTCTGAAGTATGCCTCACATTATAGGTACCTAGGTGTGTACTTCAGATAAACAGTGAAGGGATTACACACCCTATAGACCGGATCTACACACCATTTAATTTTACCAAATTATGCATATTTAAAATATTAATATCTGTATAATGTTCAGATATGCATATCATGTATAAGTTACATTACAAGTTGTTACTCTAAGTGCATTTAAGCATAAAACGTGGTCGAAAAAATCATGTGATTCATGTAATCATACATGAATTACATGTTTTGATAGTAGTTATTAAATCATGTATACGATATGTTACAAGATTAAAATAGTATATGAGTATAATACATTTTGGGTAGATTCGAATGGGTATTCACTATGTTACGTCCATGGTACATTTATGTACAAGGTTAATTTTAAATGATTTTTTAATTTGTTTTAAATTATAATGGATAAGAATCTCAAGGGAATTCAGAAAAGGATCAGGATAAAAGGATTGATTAATTAAAGATAATAATTAATCGATTCAAGTGCGATTTATCTTAAATAAGAATGATTAAATAATTGAATTCTAGTTTTATTAAATACGAAATTTTTTTGAATGTGTGTGGATGATCATGAGATATGCCATACCTTTATATGTGATTGTTTTCATTTTAATTTGTTATTAAATTAAATTATTGTCTTGCATGCCTTCTCTCCTTATTAATATGTTAGGCCTACATGCCCATGATTTCTTTTATTTAAACCCCCTTTTCCCCCACACCTACACACGAGTAAAAGCATATGTAATGGATATAGATCCCAAGATATTGGTGATGGATCAAGTTAGGAGTTATGGAAAGACCAATCCAAAGAGATAAAAAGGTGCACAAGTGTAAAGTTGTAAACACGGACCTCAGATTGGTTCAAGGTGTTTCTCCCCTAGGTCAGTGGTTAGTTTATCAACCGCTAGATAAACTAACAATTAGAACAAGATCATGATCATAACCTTTGTTTTATTTCTATCAGTTACATTTTTATTCATTATGGATTTTTTTTCATGATAACATAATTAATTAATTAACGAGCATGCAAGATGGAACTAAAATAAGATGGCTTGTGCATAAATATTATCTAAGACATGGTTAATATCTTAAGTAATACTACTTAATATTAAAAATCATGTGAGAAGATAATAATTTAAGATATACACATAAAGGATAAAATCCCTTAATAAAATACTAATTCGGTATAGCCTTACATTACTTTGGTTAGAATCGAACCATATTTCAAAGTGCTTGACCAACCAAAATTAGAGTTCTTTCAATTATTAAGGAATTATAATTTTAAGTTTTGTGTTGACTTAACTTGGTTGAAATCAAGTATTGACTACCAAAGAAAGACTTTGTGTGACTAAGAGGCAATGGTTTGGGAAAAACAAATTAATGATTTCAGGATTGGGGAGTCTACTCAATGGATCAAGGAACTGTGAGTTAATATAGTTGGAATTTGAAATACCTACCTAAAACCATTCAAGTTTGTTGACTAGCTAATGTTTGTGTAATGAGAATGGGATTATGGATCCTTTCCAATCGAATATCTAAGAAACAATATATTCTGAAGCCAATGGTGAGGGATATAGGTTTCAATAAAATATTGGGAGACTAATAAATATAATTTTTTTTATTTGTCAAAATTTATCATATAAAGTACTAAATCTTTGATCATCTTATTTGTATAAATGAAAATAAAAATGACATCAAACATATCATTGTGTTCCATACTCAAGAAGGAAAAACTTCTCACTAAAATTAATTTACAGGAGTGGAAAAGGCTCCTACGGGTCATCCTTTTCTGTGGAAGGAAACTATATGTGCTGGGAGAACCTTTACCAGTTGTTCTTGGAAATGAGGCGAGTGGTGAAGAACCATATCTATATGAGAAACATCTAAATGATGATACAGATGTTCAGTGCTTCATGCTATCATCCATGTCTAATGATATCTTGAAGAAACATGTGGAAATGGATGCATATATCACAATGTATCACCTTTGGGATCACTATAAAGAGAAGGTGAGACAAGAGAGCTTTGTGATCTCCAATGCTTTGTTCACCACTAAACTTGGGGATTATACACCAGCTAGGCCTCATGTAGGAAAGATTATCAGTTACATTGAGCATCTGGACATCTTAGGGATTAAATTCTCAAATGATTTGCATACAGATCTCATACTTTCCTCACTGCCCAAGACGTTCAACAGTTTTATTGTTAATTATAATATGAGCAATAATGAGAAGAGTCTATCGGAACTTCTAAACTTTATTCCCCAAATGGATAAGGACATGGGGTGTAACAAACCCATAGTCCTTATGGTGAACAAGAAAAGAAAGTAAAATTAAAAGGGGAATAAGAATAATAAATATTCTTAAGCCCCCAGAGCACCATGCTTCCGAGATAAAGAATATCCAAAGGTAGGGCATGGAAAAGGAGTTAGTATGTTTTTCATGTGGAAATTCAGGATACTTAAAGATGAACTGCACCTAGAGGCAAGGGGAATCCAAAAGTGCGTTCATTATCAAGTGAAATCTTTCCATTTCTACACATTGGATATTAGATATAGCTTTTGGTGCTCGCATATGTATTTAAATTCAAGAACCAATTCTATTTCAGAAAATTTCCAAAGGAGAGGTGGATCTGTAAGCTACTAATGGTGCGAGGATGGCTGCTCTTTCCATTAGTGACAACAACCTTTTTTTTCTGATGGTAATGATTTTGTTTTTATTTGATTCTTATTATGTGCCAACTATTACCAAAAACATAATTTTTTTTATCATGTTTAGATATTGATGGGTTTATTTTAAACTTTGGAAATAATAGAAGTTTCTTTTATAACGAAAACATATATTATGGTATGGAACATTTAAATAACAATCTTTATGTTTTGAATTATGGAAACCAAGTGATGAAAATTTATATCGAATCATGTTTACACGACTCATTTAATACCCAGTTATGGCATCACCATCTTGGTAATGTAAATGAGAAGCATTTGGAAGAGCTCTGTCAATATGGTTATTTATACTTTTCTGAGCTAAAACCACTTGATAGATGTCATTATTGTTTACAAGAGAAAATTTCCAATCCACATTTTGGTGTACAAGGTGAAAGGGCCATAGAGATTCTAGGATCGGTACACATTGATTTGTGATAACCACTTCTAGTAGAATATAGAGGTGTACATTCTTACTTTATAACTTTTACTGGTGACTTGAGTAGATATGTCTATATTTACTTGATGAGGTATAAGTCCAAGTCCTTTGATAAATTTAAGGAATTCAATAATGAAGTAGTGAATCATCTTGGTAAGAATTTAAAGAAGCTTCAATTAGATCGAGGTGGAGAATATCTTAACCAAGAGTTCATTGGATTTCTATGGGAGTTTGGGATACTATCTCAACTCACTCCACCTTATACACCAAAGTGGAATGGTGTTAGTGAAATGAAGAACCATATCTTTTTGGACATGGTAAGGTTGATGGTGAGTCATGAAGATCTTTTATTATCCTTTTGGGGATATGAATTACAAATTTTGGCATACAAATTAAACCGAGTACCAACTAAATTGGAAAACAGAATTCCTTTTGATCTACAGAGTGAAAAGAAACCAATTTTATCACATACATGTGTATGGGGTTCTGAGGCATTTTTAAGGCTTTCTTAGGAAACCATCTAGCACCTCAGGGCATGAAGTGAATCTTTATAGGTTATCCCAATGAAACTAAGGGATACTACTTATAAAACCCCTCAAACAAGAAAGTGATTGTCACCAGACAAGATGTATTCCTTGAAAGGGAGCACATACTCAAAAAGGATATTGGTAGAAATATTGAATTTAATGAAGTTGATGCCCAAGATATATAGGAGTTGGTATAGGAATAAGTTCCATAGGTCCCCATGCAATAAGTACTTCCTGAAACACAAGTACTGCATAGGAGTGTAAGAGAGGTAAGGGAACCATAGATATATGGTTTTTTTTCCATCGAGGATTGTGACTCATTATTATTGGACAATGATGAACCTATCCCCTATAAGGAGGTAGTAGAGAGATGAGAATATATAATATGGATAGAAGCTATGAATTATAATATGGATTCTATGTATCAGAACAAAGTATGGGTTTTGGTCAATGCGTCAGTTCATATAAATCCTGTTGGGTGTAAATGGTTGTTGAAGAAGAAACTAGACATGGAAGTTAAATTAAGTACCTATAAAGAAAGGAAAGTGGATAATGGTTTTAAATAGTTTCAATTAATTGACTACAATGAAATTTTTTGACCAAATTCATTGTTTAAATCCATAAAAGGTGGATTATCTATAATAAAATAAAAAAGAAGGCATTCGGGCCATTTAGGCCTTGTTTAAATCCATAAGAATCATACTTTCCATAACATCTTACCATGATTATGAGATTTGGAAGATGGATATAAAAACTACATTCCTCAATGGGAACCTTTAAGAAGCAATCAATATAACACAACTAGAAGGTTTTGTGACACCAGGTGATTCCAAAATCGTTTTTAAGTTGCAGGGGTCCATTTATGGATTGAAGAAAGCATCTAGGTCATGGAACATTCAATTCAATGAAGCTATAAGAGAATTTTGTTTCATTAAAAATTAATGCGAGCCATGTGTTTACAAGATGTTTAATGGGAATGTTTTCATTATCCTAGTAGTATATGTTGATGACATATTACTTATTTTAAATGATATACAGGTCCTATAGTCAGTTAAGGATTGGTTGAACAAGTGATTCTCCCTGAAGGACTTAGGTGAAGTAGCTTTCATTCTAGGGATTAGGATCATTTGTGATAGATCCCAGAGGATTCTTGGACTAAGTCAAATAATATATATTGACCAGATACAAAATAGATTTAGTAAGGAACAATCCAAGAGGGGATTGGTTCTAGCATCACATGGATTATATCTTTCTAAGAAAATGTGTCCCTAGAAACAATAGGAGAAAGAGAGAATGGGTAAGATCCCGTACACTTCATTGATAGGATCTGTCATGTATGCCCTATTATGTAATAGAATTTATGTTTCCTTTACATTGAGCATTGTCGGAAGATATCAAGCAGATCCAAGAGATCACAATTGGGCTGCTGTTAAGGTTATCCCTAAGTATCTAAGAATAATGAGGACATGTTCCTGGTGTATAGAGGATACTAGTATCTTTTCAACTTAGGGTATGATAATTCTTGTTTTTAGATAGATGAGAATGATATAAAGTTGAAATTAGGGTATGTTTTTTTATCTCAATAGAGGAGTTGTGAGATGGAAGAGTTTAAAGAATCCAGTTGTTGTTGATTCTATAGAGGAGTTCGAGTATATAGCAGCTTCTGTTGTAGCCAAGGAATCCATTTGGATTCAAACCTTTTTCCAGGAGCATTATGTGGTATGAAGTAGTAGATACCCTATCACATTGTATTGTGATAATACTGTTGTGGTGGCTCTTTTAAAAGATCCAATGTCACATCAACAGATGAATCACATACTCCAGAAGTATCACCTCTTGATGGATTTTCATCGGAGGGGAGAAGTTGTAGTGAGTAGAGTACCCATATAATAGAACATGGTGGACCACTTGACTAAAGGCTTATCTCAAGAGAAGCATGAGTATCATGTGAGATCTAGTGAACTGAAGTTTGTTAGTAGTTGGTTCTAGTGAAAGTGGGAGTCTATTAGAGTTGGTTCCATAAAAATAACATCTATATACTTTATGATAAACTTATATTCGTGGTTTTGAATATTAATAAATTCCTTAACACATCATGATTTTTCTTTTTCATGACATTATATGTGATAATGTCCCAAGAGTAGCTGGCACACTAAATGGCCATAGAAATTTCCCTCTATGAAGATAACCTAGAAGTGCCATGAAACTATTCTTAAATATGCGTTCTATGGCCAGATGATATCATTTTAGGGACACAAATGATATAGTCTATTAGGTGTTGACACTTATAGGAATTTGAGACACCTTATCATAGTGTACACCCTTGGTAATATCTAGTAGGATATTATGATAACAAGACCCGACAATAAGAAATCCACATTTATAAGTGTAATTGGATATTCCTATCTGTGATATGTGTATTGGTACATAGAATTTAATATTATTATTAATGGATAATATGAGTCACTTAATTTGTTGTATTAATGAAAATCGTGATGATATTTTTTCATGGTGAGGTAGGATACATTGGGTGCATCACGAGTAATATTGCATTAATGAATAATGGGAGAAAGGATTTATCCCTTCCATTCATTAACAAAAGTTAATATCTCAGGACCTTTTATGGAAATGATATGAGCTAACTAAATCCATAGACATTGTGTTCTCTAGGCAAGTTCTATTTTTGGAAAGTCAAAGAAAGAGATATCAAGTACATAGTTTGATGGAATTGGCATGCAACCTTCTTGATTGGAGATATTGTGATAAAGAGATCATATTACATGGTAAACATTCGTATGAGATGAAATGTCATTGCGTCATTAAATTCTTTCTCAATGGGTGCCTTGTCATGTTTCTAGATGCTAACCTTGGACTTTAGGTAGGTTTTCTTAATTCCATTGATAAAGAGGCCTAGAGGGTCACACACTAAGTTTATCCAGAATCTCAGTTAAATAATTTATTATTTAACAAGTTGAATAAATATTATTCATGGTTGTGGTTTAATAATTATTAATTCATTTCTGATCACATTTTTTCTATCACTGTTATTCAAGAGAATATATTGTGGGCTGAATATTTAATAAATAAATATTTTCTATTTTGGTGAATATAATATTTATTTATTTATCAGCGAATAATGCAGTGATGTTTATTTAATAAATAAATAGTCATCATTCAAGGTGTTACAAATATTAAAGAGGATTAGTGGATAGAGTTTAAGGGTCCAATGATAAATAATAATATTGTATATTATTTGATTAAATAATATTTAATTATAACTGTCAAGATAAGCGCATGTTCGGAAATAAAAATATTTCTGTTATTATTTGACATGGGGGTTTCGTTAGTATTAATAAAATAATTAAAGAAACTTGTGAAAATTATTTTATTATAACCCTAGTGATATAAATGCCCAGTTATATTATTCTCTTATTATCCAAGGGCATGCCAAGAAACACCAATTCAGTTGTGCAAAACATTTTTGAGAAAAGCATTCAATCCTAGAGAGTTTTTCTTCTCCAATAATTCTCTCAAGAAAGAAAGAAACCCTCCTCCACCAGATCATGTAGAATGATTTGGAAGTGGTTCTCATGGTGATTAAAGGCAGACGACGTAAGTACAAGGATCTTATATTCTAGCACCCAGAGACTCCTTCAGTGATGTCCGAAGATTCATGGAACATGTGCGGATCAATTCTAGAGGAGATCAAACCTTGATCTCTACAACATAATAATGGTGCACTACATATCTATGACCAGACACATCAATAAAGAAATAATAAACCTTAGAGGTAATTATTATTTAATTAAATTAATTATAAACAATATATGTTGATATTTTCTCTTGGGTTCCAGGTTTTGTATTACTTTGTATTATTTCTTTTATACAATTCCACGGATCATGGTGTTCATCGCCACATAGATACTAGATTGATCATTGATTATGTAAAAAAGAAAAGTTGGGCACCACCCCTCTAGCGCTTCTATTGTTCCCAGAACCAAAACTTTTTATACCCCACTGATATGTTATTTTATAACATTTATCTTCTTATTCCTTGTTTATTCCCTTATAGGAATTTATAGATCACCACTTTCTCATTTTCCCCAGGTTATCTCATGTAGTTTTAGGTATTAAGGAATATTATAAACATGTTAAAGAGATTTTCAATAATGAAGGTGTATTTCATGTTTTAAGTTGTTATGTAATGTACCTAATTCACAAATACAATATTCTTATTGATATTTTGGGTTTTATTAAGTGTAATTTTATATAATAAATCATGTATTAATGTGAAATAAAGTCTAGGGTTGTTATAGTTATTATCTAAGAAAAAGTTTGGTTATTTTTGGGATTAGAATTAGATAACTCTAGAGAAAGCCTTAGGGATAAGACTAAGTATAAGAAAACATCCCTAAATTTGAGTTATTAAAGATTAATTGGTTTATCAATAAAATAAATCCCTATCTGGATACTATAAGTGGACATGGTTCTCAAATATATGTACCTAAGAGTAAAAACTCTAACAAGGTGTTCCATCATTGACTTGGGGTAACCTGATACATGAAAATGAGCCTTACTACACACCTAATTTGAAACTATTGGGGGATATTCTTTGGTAAATTTATAATCTCATTACAAAACATTTTTAAGGGAACAAAAGAATGATGATAAGTGTATATGTTATGAAATAGATCATCAAAAACATAGATTAAAGCCTAAAAATTAATAAGTTAAGTAGTGTAAATAAATATAATTTATAAGTTATCCACTTATTATAATTGGATTCCCTTTTATGTGTTTAATAGTTTAAGATACCCATCAAAATTTTTCTTTTATTGTACCCAGTGGTTAGAAATAGGAGGAATCATGTTAAAAACTGATGTAAAGGGAAATGTGATGACTGCCCCCATGAGATTCCCAACTCGATGGGAATGGGAATAAATTTTTTTATCATGATACTCTCACAACTAACTCAAGTTATAAATTTAAACCTAGATCAAGAAGAGCACCCAAATATACCTAAGAGAGAACAAGATGAAATTGAGAGCTTCATGTGATGAAGGACTCCTACTTTCAATGCTTCATTCAATCCATTAATCTGGAAACAATGGATCAACTCCACTAAGAAGATCTTCTCCATCATTTAATGTTCCAAATAAGATAATGTTCTCCTAGATATTTATCATATGGAAGTATAAGCTAATCAGTGGTAGAAATTAATCAAAAATATGAATCTATAGGAAGATAATGAGGCGATGGAGTGGAAGGGAATTCAAAAAAAATGTTTTTTGATAAATATTTTCCTCTTACTCTTCATCTTAAAATGGAAAGGTATTTACTTACCCACAAGAAAAAAGATGATGAATATATTAAGGATTACGAGGAAAACTTCTCACGACTTGAATGATACACTTATAGTTTTGTTGTTACCCCTGAATGAAAGGTTGACCACTTCTTTAGTAGGAAAAGACTAGTCTTTGAAAATCCTTGGAAATATGAGAGTTTGATAGCTGTGACGAAATTTTATGATGTTCCCTCAAAGTATAATCGGAGATCCATGAATCTAAAGGGTATCATGGTTATAAGAAGTTGGAATTGAAGTTTAATTTTGGTGATATGATAATGAAATATAACGGTGGAAATAAATTACAATATCCCACTTGCTAAAGGTGTGGAAAGTAGCACCCCAAAAATTACCTAAACGGTATGAAGAAATGATTTAGGTGTGGGAAGGAAAATTGGATAACATTTTCCAACAGGAGAAACAAACTAATACGACAGAGGAAAGGAATGCTCCAATCAACCCTCAACACATTGTTCATTTATACAACTATAAGGAACCAAAAAACTTTTCTAATAAAATATCTAATCTAAGGGTTTTTAGAGACAACCAACAACCTCTAAGGAAGAAAAGATGATCTTTTACCATCAAAACTGTCAAGGTGAATCCTGACAATGATGTAGTGAAATGTATGATAGTGATATATTCAAGAATAGTTAACATACTTTTTGATTCTAGTTCTACGCATTACATAATAACATGAAAGTTTTGTAGAACTATTCAAACACCACAAAAAAGAATTGAAGTGGGGATATCAGTGAAAATAAAAAATTTGGAAATTGTTTCATCCTAAGTATATAACTCCACCCCTATCAATGTTTGTGGGATGAAATTTCCGATAAACCTTAGCATGCTCCATTTGGTGGAATTTAATGAAATTATGGGTATGGATTGGATTTACATATATAAAGAAAAAAAATTGTTATGATTATTAAATCAATATCTGTATTGTGAATTGACCCTCAATTTTGTACAAGAGCAAAAAGGAGGATGAAATTTCTTTAGCACCATCATCTTAAGCATGGATGTTATATGCATATGAGAAAGTGTATCTATATAAAATGATTGAGTCTAAGGAATGAACCATCATTAAAGACAAGCATCTTTTTAGGGAATATGCTGGTGTGTTTATTGAGGAATTTCATAATCTTCCTCCTAGTTGAGAGGTTGTATTTTAAATAGAGCTTATACCAGGGGCATTGCCATTATCCAAGAATCCATATAAAATGGATGTTGAGGAACTTTAGGAGCTGAAGAAACAACAACAAGAGAATATGGATAAAGTGTTCAAACTCCCAAGTGATTTACCATAGGGTATACTTGTCCTCTTCTTCAAGAATAAGGATGGTTCAATGCCCCTTTGTATTGATTATCATGAGATCAAAAAGATCAAGATAAAGAAAAAGTATCTTCTTCCATGGATTGATGACTTATTCGATCAGCTATTTGGAGCCCAATACTTCTCGAAGATGGGATATTGTTCATGATATTAGCAAGTAAGGGTGAGAAAGGAATATATACCCAATGACACTTTTCATACAAGGTATGAGAACTATGATTTTATTGCAATGTCAGTTAGACTCACTAATTCTCCAAAAATCTTTATTGAATTTATGAATATAGTCTTTAGAGATTACCTCAAAAAATTTGTGGTAGTAATTTTAGATGATATTCTAATATACTCTAAAAGCAAGGAGGAGCATGAGGAGAATCCTATTACTGTGTTAAAGACCTTGTGAAAGGATAATCTCTATACCAAGTAAAAAAAGGGTGAGTTTTGGTTGAAGGAAGCCTCTTTCTTGGGGCATATCATCACAAGAAATTGGATATCTGTGGACCCTTCAA
This sequence comes from Viscum album, assembly GCA_963277665.1. Taxonomy (NCBI): domain Eukaryota; kingdom Viridiplantae; phylum Streptophyta; class Magnoliopsida; order Santalales; family Viscaceae; genus Viscum; species Viscum album. Next base: position 953,371,246 of record OY728121.1, read on the forward strand.
TGATAGAAGAAATTGAAGGATGGATGAGGATGACATCTGTGACAGATATACATTGTTTCACTGGGTTAGCTAGGTATTATCCCCGATTTGTGATAAATTTATCATGATTGTCAAAGCCTCTTACTAAGCTAAATCGGAAGGGAGTATTTTTTTCTTAGAATGATAAATATGAAGAAATATTCATGGATTTGAAAAGGAGGCTTATCGTTTCCCCTGTGCTTAAACTATCCATAATTGGAGAGGTTTTCATGGTATTCAGTGATGCTTCAAAGAATGGATTTGGATGTGTGTCAATGTAGAATGAAAAATTCATAGCCTATGCTTCAAGGTAGTTGAAATCTCATGAGAAAAACTATCCCACACATGATCTGGAGCTGGAAGCTGTGATCTTTTCATTAAAAATATGGCGACATTATCTCTATGGGGAGATGTGTGAGATATATACTGATCACAAGAGCCTTATATGTATATTCACACAAAAGATCTTAATATGCACCAGTAAAGATGGTTAGAGCTCATCAATGATTTCTACACATCAATCCACTACCATCCTGGAAAAGAAAATAAGGTGGCAGATTCTCTAAGCAGAATGGATCCAACGATTCTATCCTTAATGAGAGTTGATAAGAACCCGATCTTCTTAGATTTTAAGAGGATAGACATGGGAATCAATAAAGAAGAAACTTAATCAATCCTTTCTCAAATGATTTATATACCATCCCTCATAGAGAAAATATAGGATGCTCAAATAAATAATGTGGAAATTCAAAAAAAGTTGGAGTCCATGATAAAGGGGGAATCATTAGAGTTTAAAATTGATGAATAAGAAATTGTGAGATCTGGGTCGATACTATGCATTCCATCATACCCTGAGTTAAATAAGGAACTATTGGATGACGTTCATAGTTCGAATTTATCCATTCACCTAGGAAGCACAAAGATGTATCAAGATCTCAGTGAGGACTATTAGTGAGACAATATTAAGAGAGTGATAGATGAATATACATCAAAGTGCCTAGTATACTAGGAAGTGGAGGGTGAAAGTAATAAGTCTAAAGGGATGATGCAACTATTACCCATTCTAAAAATAAAATGGGAGAACATCACTATGGAATTTGTCATCGGGCTTCTGAATACATTCAAGGGAAACAATACTATATGGGTTGTTATGGATCATCTTAAAAAGGTAACTCACTTTATCACAATTTGAGAGGACTTATGCCTGGATCAACTGGCACAAATATACATCAGATAAGTGGTAAGGTTGCATAGAGTACCACTATCAATTGTATCTGATTGATATATGAGATTCATCTCTAAGTTAAGGAAAAGTCTACAACATGTTCTAAATGATGAGCTGAACTTTAGTACGAAATATCATACTCAAACTGATATCTAGTCTGAGAAGACTATTCAGACACTTGAATACATGTTTCAGGCATGTTCTAGGGACTTCGAATGAGGATGGGACCAACATATGCTTCTGGCCTAGTTCTCACACGACAATAGTTTCCACTAAAGAATCCAAATGGTTCCCTATGAAGACATTTTTTGGAAGAGGTGTATACTACATGCATGTTGGAATGATGTTGGGGAACAAAAAATTCTAGGTCCTAAAATGGTCATGTAAATGGTGGAGAAGATTAAGACCACTCAACAACACATCAAAGCTGCCCAGAGTTGATAGAAGATATTTGTTGACAATAATTAAAGAGTCCCAACATTCTATGTTGTATACATGGTTTTCCTTTGAATATCTCTATGGAAGAGAGTCATGAGATATGGGAATAAGATAAATCTTAGTCCAAGGTACATCGACCCTTTTGAGATCCTTTATCACATCAGAGTGGTGAACTATCGACTAAAACTTCCATTGAACCGATCTCAAGTACATGATGTATTCCATGTATTCCTCTCGAGGAAGTACATACCAGACCTCTCACATGCACTCAATCCAGATGTGGTTCCATTGGGGAATGATCTTTCTTATGAAGTGAAACCAGTGAATATCTTTGATCATAAAATAAAGCTCTATAAAATAAGACAATTCACCTTGTTAAAGTGATGTGGAGAAACCAAAAGTTTGAAGAAGTGATGTGGGAAACAGAGGAGATGATGAAAAAGAGTTACCCTAATATATTTTAGTGTGGTAAAAGAAAATTTTGAGGGTGGAATTTCTAAAGGGGGAAGATTGTAATGACCCGAACTCTTATAAATAAAATTCCCCTTTTTATTTATTTAAATGTATTATTATGTAAGACGGTTATAGATTACACATGTACTCATTTGGTTTATCCTATCATATTTAAATGACTATTAAGAATGATTACCATTGATAATATAGCTATTTAACAATTATCACATGATTAGTATAAATATAGAGTTTTAACAAATTCATTTGTTACTAATAAAGGAAGTTATGGCCTCAACCAGTAGGATCATACCCTATGAATCCCATTTATCAGAGCTTCCAAGGGAGATATAATATATTGGATTTTACCTTGACCAATCCCAAGATGAGATCCAAAAACTTAATCATGAGAGAAACCATTTACATGAGAATTTCGAGCTCATCGAGATCGTGACCCAAACCATGTTTTCTGAACCACCCACTGAAAGTCCCACCATCACACACCATACTCTTAGGGAATATGCTAGTGTATTAAAAGTATATGTAAAAAGACCATAAAATTATGAATATGAGCATTATTTTTTGTTGAATAATAAATATATTTTCACACTATTATTGTTACTTTTCATTTTTATACAATAAAGAACAAATAGTATTTTTTATTAATATTCACATTCAATTAACAAATTTTTGAATTAATAGATTATTGAAAAAACTAATATTTCAATAAAATATTTTTATTAAATATTTTTTATCAAATATAAAAGATCATATAATTTTTATGAAGTCAAATGTAATTTTTATAATTTTTTGAAAAAATATTTTGTTTAAAAGGGCGAGGTTTGAGACCCTGAATTGAAAAGAAAGCATGAAATCCAACTTTGAAAAATGGGGTGAGAGGTAAAAAATTACAGTCAGTATGGAATATGCCAATAAAACAAACCAAATGGATGAAAAAAATTGATCAACTAAGATCAAATGAAAACAAATTAAGGAAAAAGTTTCATCGCCCCCCAGAAAGAAAGTGTGACATTGCGATTGGTTAAAGAGAAGTTTTTCCACCACTTCCAAGAGGTTTTACTAAGTTGGTACCACAATAGGGCAGATAATTCCTCCCACACACATATAATGTGGAGGGAGAACCAGACGATAGATGCTAGCACATCTATTTCTCTTTCGAGCCACCAACACGACAATGCTAGTGAAGAAATCACATCAATTCATCCTGATGCGACACAACTCAAGACCAAAGTCACATCACAAAATCAGACATGGCACCAATTTTTAAAACAAGGACATATAGATGGACGATGGGTGCCAATGAAACTATCCATATTTCAAGACTTCCCACCCAACAATACAAGCAGAGAAGCACTATATTCAAATGCGATGAAACATAATTCCAAACCCTTAGAGCCATCTAAAATCCATCAACCAATCATGAACAATGCAACGTGAAGCAAAAAAAAAATGAAAAACAAAAATTAACAAGTTTATAAAATTATTTAGATAAAATTAATATTATTTTTTGAATCATAATGTTGAAATTATCCAATGGTGATTTTTTCATAATTTTGTGTGACAGTCGAATTTTCAGGTAAAAATTAAATACCATATAAATATACTTTGTGTATTATGACATCATAATGACCACAAATGTGATGAAATTAATATTATAAAATGAATCCAATACCAAATATATATTTTAAATTTAAAATAATTTGATTTTAAGTTTATTTTATTTGTTTTATAAATCCATTATGAATCCTCCAAAACATGTAATATATTTTATGGTTTTAAAATCATTTATTTAGGAGTACGACTAACCTCTAGATAAGAAAGGGTATTATTTTATTATGTTCATCCCTTTACCTTAAAAAATAATTTAAACTAATACCATTTGGAAGAAACTATGGTCAAAATCCCTGGGATGGTTTGTGGTTTTGAATATTTTAATACGATGAGTCCAAAACCAAAAATAATAATGAAATCCCCCTCTTTACCAATATAAACCCACCCAATATCCCATTTACCTTCACTAAAAATCATTTTATCTTGTTAAAAATATAAACTAAACTCCCTATATTCCTCCCAAGGCACCCCCATGCTCTCAATAATCCCCTACAAAGCCTTTGGAGTCACACACTCCAGTAAGTGATCTTCCACTCTCCTCTTTTATCGAGCACTCATTTATGTTTTGTATTTTACTTTTCATTTGATTATTATGGGATAAGATATTCTATATATCCATTACTATCCATTTTATGTATAAGTTATGAGATATTCCTTTCAATCTCATTAATCCTCGCATGATACTTTATGTACACCCGTTACCATGCTGAAATTTTATAAGGATTCTTTTCTTTATTCACATTTCTTAATTACCTTATTCAATATATTTCTATTTAATAAAGTTGGGATATGTATTTACATGTGCCTATTTCTGAACATTTTATTTCTAAATTATGACAGTCCCATTTCTCTCTCATCAACCATTTTTATGATTTTTAAGTAACATCATTATGCTGCTGAAATTTCACTATGATTTTCCATTCCAAAAAAATTGTGTAGTGAATACCATACCCATTATTCTATCAAGTATATTCATATTTATGTACATATAAATATATATTTGGGACTTTCATGTATTTATTACACACTCCTTGATCTTGCAATAAATTATGTTGATGAATTAATTAATGTTGTATGATCTATGTGGCACACTTAAGCATGAGAATGAAATGATTATGATGGATGCACCTATATAGCGCTCCAATGCATTGGTTAAAGTTTAGTATCATGATAAATAATGTTGGGAAAAGGAGTGATCCTAATTCCTTTATGGGATTTTTTCCACCATGACGTGTTGGTGGTATATCCTTGACATATTTTATGATTCAGTGTTTTATATTATTGCCACATTTCCCAAGTTATGGTTATCATTCTATATCATGTCTAATTGTCTATGTTTATGATTCATATTATTTTTATGCCCCATTGTTATGATTATTGTCTAACTTATATCTTCTTATGCCATGTTTATTCCTATACTAGGATTTATAACTCACCCCTTTCTCATTTTGTCCCTAGGTTATCCCATGAAGTTTCTAGTACAGAGGAATATTATGAAAATGTTAATAAGTTTTTCAATAAAGATGATGTACTTCAGGTTTTAAGGTGTTATATAATGTACTTAATTCCAAAAGACACTAGACTAAACAATATTTTTGGTTGTATTAAGTGTAATATTATCAAATAAATCATGTATTAATGTGAAATAATGGGTATGGTTTTTATAATGGTTTACCCTAAACAATAACCAAATAAAACATTGGAATTGGTGTAGTGTGAGAAAATGGGATCCAAATTGGTTTATCTTAAAATATACCAGCATAAGGGTATGATAATAAAAAAATTCAAATTCATTAATAAGATTAAATGACTAACTGAGCACTAGATTCCCTTACCCTACTTTTTTTCTATATCTTTTACACTTAGTCCCAAGGGATGCCCACTATAAGGGATGGTTTACTTTCTTGTGGGTCATACTCAATGAATAAGTGCTTTGTAAATCTCATAGATAAAAAATATGGGTAAATAAGGACAATTTGTTTTAGGGATAAAGGGGAATGTGGATCCTAATCTCCTATGAACAAGAGGAAGGTATATTTATTTGGTTGGAGTATATGATGAATCATTGATTAGGTGAAATTGTGAAGTCGAATGATCATCTTGAGTGAGGGGGATTTGGAAAGGTGCTTTATGTTTAAATTTATATCAAAATAAGTCCTTTTTAATTAAGTTTTAATAACATTGAGAATAAACTTGGGATGATTGAATTCATGGTGAGATTGTTGTTGGGAAAACTTACAAAAGGATAAGTAAGGCTCAAGTGTGGGTGAATGTGATTATATTTTTTTTATTGTTTTTTTAGTAATAAATTGTATATATATTTTTTTATGATTTTGTTAATTTTTTTATTAAATAGCTTTATTTTTATAGTTTTTTTATTTTAGAATAAGAATTCATTTACTGAAATTTTATAGCTTAAAATCACAGATATTTGGGTTATATTGAAAGTTTATTTTCGAGTCGAATATGAGGAAATTAAATTACTGTTTTTTTTATTTTGAAGGAACTTAAATGTGGAGATTTTGGATTTTGAGTGGAGGATACATGAGATTAAAATTAAAAGAACATTTTCATGTATGATTAAGTAAAGTTGAAGGGGGTTTGTGTAAGATTAAAATGGGGGAAGAGGTGGGAAACATAATGTGAAACTTACTCAATGGCACCTCAAGTTCCAAAGATACCTCAACCCTAATCAATACAATTTCATGGTACAATATATCCTCAAGAATGACCAATTTTAATTTAAGCCCATACATAGTCTCAAACCTATCCAAAATATTCTCAAGGATGACCAATATATCCTTAGGTCTACTTCTACCTAATAATAATTTCAATGAACCCAAAAAATAGTTGATGAAAATAGATTCAAGTGGGGGACCTCAAGATAAATCTAAAACATGTATATAATCTCAAATAGACCTAGGAAACATGAAAGTAAAAAATTATTCTCTTCATAAATTATATTTTACTAAATTGGATAATTTGTTTTAGATATTTCTATATGGAATAATATTGTAAAGAGAGAGAAGATGATTCCAATATCACATTATTTTTCTTAAAGTCAAAGAGTTAGGCACTCTTGGAAGAATGATAATATTAAGAAGATCATTAAACCTGGAGTCATATGTGTTCAAAAGGGATATTTGGAGGGAAATTAGAAGCTCAAATTATATGGGGTAGATCAATATTATAGGACAATAGACATTATAGATTCTATTCACCATAATTTCATATTTCATTCCATTCCATTGATTACTACTCCGTCCGTCTACCCAATTTGGAGATCTTACTCTATAATAGATCTATCTACCCGCCTTCATCCATTTCATCTATATTCTGATAGTAGAGCTACATAATTGGGAACCAAAGGAGAAGAATAGGCTGATAAACTCATCTATGATGGGGACTCTTCACTTTTATATGTTTTTCATATTAGAATCATGCTAGGATCATCTTGTAGCTAGGGGATAAGGGGACATGATCATTCCTATATTATATTTTCTATGAAGCCCAGATTTAGAATTAAAATTTTCCTTTTATATTAATTATTTTAACTATTAATGAAAGGTTAAATGGTGGGAGGGAGTGGATGATGTAATGAGAGTTGAACCCCACTACATGTACTAAGGTATGATCATTTTATCCCACGTAGTGAGAACTTGAGGGATGTAGTGGAGACCTAATCATAAAAATTTGATAAGAAATTACTTCTCATGAGCAGTGGGAGAAACCTTAAGGGGGATCTCAACTTCATGAGTAATTATCTTACTACCATGAGAGTGGATTTGAGGGAAAAATGGTGTTTATAATGCATTTTTTTATAATTTACTTGGAGTGTTTCATTAGGTTGACCATTAACCTGAATTCTCCACACTTCTCAATATTGAATTTAGAATCATTGTTCATTCTAACTACTTTGATCATTGACTATACCTTACCACACTAGACACACACACACACATAAATAGAAAACATAAAAACACTCTTAATTCATGAATTATATATATATAATTCACCCTATTAATATTTTTTTCATAATAATCACACATGAGTAGATTAATATTTCAATCACATATCCCTATCGAGATGTCTGGCAAGTAACATGTATTTGTGATCATATTTTTCTAAAACCACTATACCCCAAAATTACCCAAAAATTTTCAAACCTATTAATATATTTTTAATGGTTAAGATAGATCATTAACACTGAGATAAGTTAACATTGATCTTAAAAAATAATATTCAATCGTAGTGACAATTTATCTCTATGAAATTACTATAATTTGAATTATTCACTAACCTATTTCATTAATTAATTTTTTTAAAAAAAATAAAAATTGATACTTTATAGAATTTTTTTTCCTTGATGATTTCAATTCAAATTTATAAAAATTTTCATGATAATTATATTAATACATGCATTGGTTTCATCCTTAGCTGTACCATATATGTTTTTAAATGTTGTAATTAAACTATAAAAAATATTTTTCTCAATATTAACTTCATCTATATAATGTTTTATGTCATTATATCACCAATATTATAGATAAAAAATGAAAATTTCTTTTCATTATTTCTTTTTATGATATATTGATATTTTAATTTTTTAAATAATTCACTAATGAACTACACCATTTAAAAACCTATTTTGGTTTTATAAAATTTATTTTTGATCATATTATTAAAACACATTATTTTTTTTAATTTTTTTAGTATGGAGGATCTTTCTATTAAAATATTTGATGGCCCATATAGAAAATTTTAATTCAATGAAAAAGTGTATTATATTATTTCCACTCTTCAAAATTGATATTATTTTTATATCACCAAAAATTATATATAGAAGAGTTACCATATATATAGAAGTCATATACATTAAAAAATATCATAAAAATTGACTAAAAAAAATTCAAATGGAATATATAAAAAACATTAGAGCCTTCAACCATAAAAATTTTAAATCAATATTAAACTATGTCATGAAAACATTAATATCATTTCTTTGTGGTTTTTTACCTGTGTAGGTGCCGGTGGACTGGTGAAAACAAAATTTGGGGGTGGGGGTGGGTGGTGGGGTGGTGAATCTGTTATGGTCAACCTTTTACCAAATTATAAATTTTTTATCATTTTACCCATTTGTACTTTGAACTTATATTTATTGTTATGAAAATGATATTTTCTTATTTAACCTAGAATACAGATATACTCTTACTTGATAAGATGTCATGTTTGGGTAGATAATAAAAGGTATACACTCAGGGATTACATATCTTGAAGAGTTTTACTTAAGGGGATGAGGTTTGACATAGTAGAATTTCCACACAATGGGGAAATGGAAGTTCCAACAACTAAAGTTGTGACTCAGCAAAAATATGATCTTAATTATGTAGAGAAAACAAGGATTGTTAGCAAGTGGGATCTAGTGCAAGTGAGAGTGTTGTAATAGTGGGTTCTCTTGACGCAACTTGAACATTACTTTTGATTACCATTACATATATACAGTTTGACATATAAATGTTTTTTATTATTACCATAATAGTGTTGATATTTCTAAATCCACTATTTACATGGTAATTTCCATAGATTATGTGTCATATCAAAAGGTTATAGAAATTCCCAGTTATAATAAGAACCTTGAGATACTATGATAGTAATATTAAACATATTTATTATGGTCTAGATACATCATACTGAATAGAAACATATGATGTATGGCTATCAAGTGTTGGGGGATCATAAATATTGAGACTTATTCTCATGAAGTTCATACTTTGTGATCTTTTTTAGTGAGATCCTGAGGAAAAACCCACCAATAGTAACACCACATGTTTTGGGTGTCATTGGTTCTTCTAATCTAAGAAAATGTGTATTGGTCTCCAAAAATTAGATCATTATCAGTGTATTCTATTTGATAATGTACTTTGATACAAGATGAAAAACGTGATAATGAAATCATGATGGTGTAGTTTGTGTTGGGTGCATTATTGGTGGTATAGTATTGGTTGAATGATCATGATAAAATCTACCTCTTCTGAGTTGAGGAAGTGATATCTCATGGGACCTAGTTGATCGGGATCGTATTTCCTTTATAAATTCACATCCATGGTACCAGGAGGTAAGTTAGTCCTATAAGTCCATGAAATATATAAAACAATAAAATAATGATGACCCAAGTGTGAATTCTGCTTTTTGATATATTTTGAGGCAAAGAGATTATATTATACAAAATGTGTTCATAAGAAGAAGTAGTAGATATGACATTCCTTATCTCCTTAGGGGATATTATGGGTTTTTAAACATCTCTCTTGATCTGTGGGTTGGAATCACTACATTGAGATAAAGACCTAGAGGGTCACAAACTACGTGAATCCACAAGTTACACCTATTCTAATGAATAGGGGTTTAAGATGAAGTGTGACCCATGTGAAAGGGACAATGAATGTCAGAGTATGAATGATCACCAGTAAAACTCATTAAATTATATTTCAAAAGCTTAGAATAATAACAATTGAAGTTATTTCTCAAGTTATTCACAAGTTGTTTGATCATAAATGTGAATACGATAATAATATTATTTTTTGAATGAACAATGGATGTAAAATGTTAGTTAAATTATTTGGAGAGTTTTTCGAGCTGATTTAATGTTTTTTATTTTATAAAATAAAATTTTATATTGTTACAAGTGAGTGATAAAATATTTGTGACATTTATGAGAAGTTTATTAAGACATACATGTGTATGGAGGTCTAAAATGAAGGTTATTACTTTCTAGGGACCAAAGTAAAATTTTAGAAAGTATAACCTAAGTATAAAAGCTCATTTTAGCCTCTTAAATTCTAAGATCCACCATTTTCACGAATTTAGTGAGAGAAGTTCTTCTATCCTCTCCTCTCATGTTGTTATAGAGAGATTGTGAAGGAAGAAAATGGTTAGATCAATCATGTTTTCTCGATCGAGTCCGTGTTCTTCAGGTGATTGAAAGGACATAATAAATCTCTTCTACTTCCCATGCTATCACATGAGAAATTAAGATTTCTGATCCATGAATTGTGGAGCATTAAAGGAATATCTTAATGAAATCTAGTTTGGCTTCTTTGATCTACGACACATCAATGGTGAGAAAATTGACATGACAATTTCAAACAAACGAGGGGCCATTTAAGATTTCATTTGATTTTATTTTTCATGAAGAAATTGAATTAAACATGATACTTTTAAACATTCAAGTAACTAGTTTTCTGTATTCAATGTATTTAACGAGAATCCAAACCCAAACATTTAAATTGTGCCTCATTCATGCTTTTGCTGCACCCCAGGTTCCTTTTATCAGTTTCAGAGAAATGTGTAATTATTTAAGTAGAAAATATTTAAAATTCCTTTAAATTTTATATTATTTGGAAATAGGATTTGGTATTATCCTAATGAAAATTATATCATGTCAATCTATTTTGTATCACCATGATATGGCCGATCAGAGTTGTAATATTTTTATGAAAAAGGATTCTATAAAAATTTATGTTTTTATTTTTCCTTCATTTTAATGGAAGCCGTTGTGACATATATTTATATAGAGCACAATGTAAGTATGTTGAATATTAATTGAATGTACCAGAATCTGGTGGGGGTAGTCCTTTGGCAATACAAGATTTCCTTGCAAGCTTGTTTAAATAAATGCATAAATCTCCCTTCTTGCTCGGTTGAATCAAAAGAGATAGTTAGTCATGTGAGTCCCCTGAATCTACCTATGGAATGTGTTCCCACTATTCCTGGTTATTTTTCACAATTCTAAATGAATAATGTTCATTATTCCCTATGGGTTATTGGTGAAATGAAATATTATGATCATTGTGTCACACATGAATTAAGATAGATGAATTAAAGTACTCGCATAAAAGTTGTACATCTGTATTGAGGAACTCTTTTGGATAACACCTTGATCCTCGAAGGGATGGTATTTTGTCTTGAAAGTTTAAATACTGTAATAGAAGTATGTTTAATTAAACAGATAAATCTTCCCATGGAATATTGTTTAATTAAATGGATAAAGATTCCCATGGAAGATAGTTTAAAGCTTCTCATAGAAGCTTGTTTAATTAAACAAATAAAGATTCTATTGGAAGATAGTTTAAAGGTTCCCATGGAATATTATTTAATTAAAAGGATAAATATTCCCATAGAATCTATTTTAAAGCTTTCCGTAGAATCTTGTTTAATTAAAATGAAAAATCTTCCCTTGGAATCTTATTCAAAGCTTCCCATGGAAGCTTGTTTAAAATATATATAAAAAAGAGACAATGTTTCCATTGGAATATTTTTATAATTTTATATTATTATATATATATATAAATATAACCTTAAATGGATACCCCATCTCAAGCTAAACCAATTTGGTCGATGTCTAACCAACCTGACCAATTTTACCCATCACTAGATTTAAATTAGTTTTCATGGATCTGATTTAGGTCCAAAAGACATGATTTTTTTTAAAAAATAAAAAATTTAATTTAATTTTTTGGGATTGAATAAAATTATTTCTTATGATATGGGGTGTATCAATAATTAATTAAAATTATTTTAATTCAAGTTAATAGATTAAAAAATAACATTGAGTTTAATTTAAAAAAATTAATTTTTTTATGAAATATAAGTGCATATTGATAGATCATGAGCTGAGACTAACCCAAGAATATTTGGTTTATTATTTAATTAATTTAATTATTTAATTTTGGTTTTATAAATTGTAATAATTATTTTCTATTGATGATATACACATCAAATCTACATCTTTAATTTGTATAAGTGCCTGCGTGTCCACATTTAAGTGCTAAAAATGAAATTTCCCACTCTGAGTTCCCCTCACCTATATTTGTGTATAAATTGTAATGATCTGAGGAGTTCTTGGTGATGCAGTTTGATTTGAGAGCCAGCACATACCAAACAAGTGTAATTCATGGGATTTGTGTTCCCTGCAATTTAAGTCAGGTATTCACTCGAGGAATTACCCTTGGGTCTTGATTAATCGATTATTTTCTCAATGAATTAATCAATAGTTAACAGCTCATGATCACATCATTATTTATTTATTTTATCATGTACATGGCTTATTATTTTTTGAATGTGTATTTATTACATGTAATCACATAGTATAATAATAAAAAAGCATGAAAAACAAAGTGAACACGTGTAGTTAATGATTTCTATTTAAAGGCAAGATTAAGTTGTGAGTGCGATCACATAGAAAAATCATGTTAAATATAAAAGGATTTTATTTTGTGATATTAAATTAAAAAATCCCTATAATGAAATATTATGTCATGAAATTCCTTCCATCACTCAAATTTGAGAAAATAATGGTGTATTGGGTGCTTTTTCATCCAAAGTTGAGGGTTCCTCCTACTAAAGGGGAGTTATTATGAGAGTGGTGGGTCAAATTAACTAAATTAAGAAGAAAATTAGTAGCCAAATATAGATTTTTAAAAATTTAGATGTAAATATTTGAGAAATGAAAATTAATTATTTGCTGGAAATGGGACTCTACTCAACAGATCAAGGATCCATGAATTGATGTTGTTGGCCAGATTAATTTCTACCTTGGACTCTCCTAGTAGTGGCATAGCCAAAGCTTATAGACTACGATTAGGGGTTTCAAGGTTCTTTTACACTAGAATAATCAAGTGATAGAGTATTCCAATTCTAGTATATAGGGTCTCTAAAATTTGATAAAATAGTGGGAGACATTTAATAATTAAATCAATAATATCTAAATTGGTAATCATGATAAAATTACAATCTCCTATATTTTATTTTTTGTAAAAAATTGGCATGTAAATACCAAAAAAACACTACAATAATCATTGGACAATGTCAGTGTTCTATCCCACATGAATTTACAAGGAGCATCATAGGTGATTGTGAAAAATACTACGATATAGGAAATTCTAGGCACTTGAATCCCCAATACCTATTAATCCACCTCAATAAGATATTGTGTTAAAAATGATTATAGGAGACTCCTGTATGACACATATGATGGTTTTCTCATAATGAAATCATCAATGTATGATGTGAGTTGTTGATACAACATTGATACATGGATGATTTCACATGTTGTATATCTCTACGAAGCATGTGAAGAGAAAGAAAAACAAATATATGAATAGGTGATGTTTACATTGGATATGTGTCACTACTGGAATTTGTTCTTTTCCCAACGGTAGTATACCAACGGTTTATTTAAACCGTTGGTATAGTGAGCCTTTTCCAACAGTTTATTTAAACCGTTGGAAAAGGGAATTTCGGTGGACCCTTTCCCAACAGTTCACTGGAACCGTGGGGAAATGGGTGCTAAACTCACACATTTCCCAACGGTTCTAGTGAACCATTGGGAAAGGTGTGCCTTTGCCAACGGTTTTTATAAACCGTTGGAAAAGGTTTTCCCCAAATTGCAGATCGCGATCTCCTCTCCCCATTCGGACAGAGCCCTAATCTATTCGCTCCGATGCTCTCGCGAACCCCATCCGAATCTATTTCGCTCCACTGCTCTCGCGAACCCCCCATCCGAACACCATCACCCCCCATCCCAACAGGTACAACCCCATCCAAATAGGTAAAATTTGATCTCAACCATATTGTTGTAGTTGTTTTAATGAATAGATTTTTTCGAGGTGTTGGTGGTTTACTTGATTATTGAAATTAATATCTAAATAGGATATTGTTTGTGTTTGTGAAGACTTATTTAATGTTTTTATATTCTATGTTTGGAAGGAGAGTGTTCAAAACATGTAAATCAGAGTTGGGGGAGGCTATCGTGAACGTTTACATGTTTTGGATAATGGATTGTGGGAATTATGGATTGTGTTCAAACCAATTTGATATGTTTTGGATAATGGATTGTGGGGGTAGGGGGTGTCCACGGGGGTGGGTGGGTTGTCCACGGGGGTGGGCGGGGCTATCCATGGGGATGGGAAAGGCTATCCATGGGGTTGGGCGGGGCTGTCTAGGGGGTGTGGGCTGTCCTGGGGGTCTGGGTGGGGTGTCCTGGTGGGGGAGGGGTGTGTGGGGTGTCTAGGGGGGTGGTATGTCTAGGTGGTGGTGGTGGGGTTGCAGGGGAGGGGGTGTGGGCTGTTTGGGAGGGTTGGCGGGGATATCCAGGGGGAGTACGGGGTGTCCAGGGGGGTACGGGGGTGGGAGGGCTATCCACAAGGGTGAACGGGCTGTCCACGGGGGTGGCCGGGCTGTCAAGGAGGGGTGGGCGGGCTGTCCAGGGGGGTGGGTGGGCTGGCCATGGGGGGTAGGGGTGTCCAGGGGGGTGGGCGGGCTATCCAAGGGGGTGGGGAGCTGTCCATAGGGAGAAGGAGTGTCGAGGGGGGTGGGTGGGCTGTCCACGGGGGTGGTTGGGCTGTCTAGGGGGTAGGGGGTGTCCACGGGGGTGGGCGGGGCTGTCCAGGGGGTGTGGGCTGTCCTGGGGGTCTGGGTGGGGTGTCCTGGTGGGGGAGGGGTGTGTGGGGTGTCCAGGTGGGGTGGTATGTCTAGGTGGTGGTGGTGGGGTTGCAGGGAAGGGGGTGTGGGCTGTTTGGGAGGGTGGGCGAGGCTATCCAGGGGGTACGGGGTGTCCAGGGGGGTACGGGGGTGGGCGGGCTGTCCACAAGGGTGGACGGGCTGTCCACGGGGGTGGCCGGGCTGTCAAGGAGGGGTGGGCGGGCTGTCCAGGGGGGGTGGGTGGGCTGGCCACAGGGGGTAGGGGTGTCCAGGGGGGTGGGTGGGCTATCCAAGGGGGTGGGGGGCTGTCCATAGGGAGAAGGGGTGTCGAGGGGGGGTGGGTGGGATGTCCACGGGGGTGGTTGGGCTGTCTAGGGGGTAGGGGGTGTCCACGGGGGTGGGTGGGTTGTCCACGGGGGTGGGCGGGGCTATCCACAGGGGTGGGAAAAGCTGTCCACGGGGGTGGGCGGGGCTGTCCAGGGGGTGTGGGCTGTCCTGGGGGTCTGGGTGGGGTGTCCTGGTGGGGGAGGGGTGTGTGGGGTGTCCAGGGGGGTTGTTATGTCTAGGTGGTGGTGGTGGGGTTGCAGGGGAGGGGGGTGTGGGCTGTTTGGGAGGGTGGGCGGGGCTATCCCGGGGGGGGGGGGGGGTACGAGGTGTCCAGGGGGGTACGGGGGTGGGCGGGCTGTCCACAAGGGTGGATGGGTTGTCCACGGGGGTGGTCGGACTGTCAAGGAGGGGTGGGCAGGCTGTCCAGGGGGGTGGGGGGTGGGTGGGCTGGCCACGGGGGGTAGGGGTGTCCAGGGGGGTGGGCGAGCTATCCAAGGGGGTGGGGGGATGTCCATAGGGAGAAGGGGTGTCGAGGGGGGTGGGCGGGCGATCCAAGGGGGTGGTGCTATAGTGGTTTTGGATTGTTTGAGGTACTCTTAGTTTATTATAAACCCTCATTTGTTCCATATTCATTTAATTTGATTTAATATCATTTTTTTCACACACACCATTATATCCTCTCAAACTATATTTAGATTGTATTTTCATTCCTATGGTGTTAAATATTTTAGTAAATGTTCATACTAGCTTCTTTTATGTGTTCCAGGGGTTTAGACTAATGACAGGGCTGCATGATTATTGTGGGGGTATTCTTTTCATATAAATATACCTATACACCCCGACCCCCTTGGACAACCTGACCACCCCCACGGACAGCCCGCCCACCTGGACACCCCGACCCCCTAGACAGCCCCCCACCCCCTGGACACCTCCGACCCCCCGGACGGCCCCACCACCCCCTAGACACCCCGCACCCCCTGGACACGCCACACCCCCCTTGGACAGTCCCACCACTCCCATGATCCTCATCCTGCTCCTCATCCTGATCTACTTGAAGAAGTTAAAGTATAAAACTCATATACTCCCAAAAAGACCCTTAAGGATTATGTATTCCTTGATCCACTTCCAATATCTTACTGGTCAATCCGTGAATATAGGCATTAGAAATTTTGTATCTTATTTTCTTATATACACTGTATTTTTTTGTATTTCTTAATATGATTCTCATATAGAGTAATGTGTCAGTTATGCTTTTATATAGAGTAAACAATTGTCATTTACGTAAATATTTTTTTGATTAAACTTTAATATTATTGAATTGCTTTGAAATGACTTATTGCGATTTTTTTACAGAATGGATAGAAGTTGGACGTACGAAACTGATCGGATTTCAACCGATTTTCAAAATAATTCGAACAGCTTTCTAGATTTTGCATTTGACAAGGCTTCAGATAGTGGTCGCATACACTGCCCATATTTTAATTTTGTTGGAAGACCTTGGTTGAGCCGTGAAGTAGTTAGCTATCATATAACCAAATATGGTTTCCAAACAAACTATTTTGTGTGGTATCACAATGGAGAGAAAATGGAATCTCAAAATGTTGATGATCCAAATGATATGACTGAATTGGAGAGTTTGATATATGATCGGTTTCCATTTATTTGACATCATGAGAAGGAAAGGATGCCCAGCCAACACGATTTCAATACAAGCACACATGATGCGTCCAATGAAAATGATGATGTTGATAGGGTGAAAAAATTGAATGATGCTGCGACGACTCCAGTATATCGGCAATGTGATAAAATGAAAAAGTTGGAATTTTTAATCCGATTGTTTCATGGGAAAACTATGTATGGGATTTCAAATACTACAATTGATTATATTATTACCTTCTTGAAGGACTTACTTCTAGATGATGCAGATATTCCCTCAAACCACTATATGGCATGGAAGTTGGTTGATGAACTTGGATTCTCAAAAAAAAAATCATGCTTGCCCGAATGATTGCAGCTTATTTTGGAAGGAAACTGCTGAAAGAAATGATTTTATAAAATGCGGAACCTCCCGATGGAAGCCAAAAGATGATGGAACACCATCTCGTGTGCCACAAAAAGTAATGTGGCACTTTCCATTGATCCCCAGATTACAGAACCTTTTCATGTCTTATGAAATATCTGTAAAAATGAGATGGCATGACACTGAGAGAAAAAAGAATAATGAAGAGTTGGTTCACCCTGCAGATGGATTTGCATGGCAGAGATTTGATGCTCGATATCCTGAATTTGCAGCCGACGTGCGTAATGTGAGACTGGGTCTTTCATGTGACGGTTTTAATCCATTTGGGAAGATGCTTACTTCGCACAGCACATGGATGGTTTTCATACACATTTATAACCTTCCCCCTTGGTTGTGTATGAAAAAGCCTTACACTTACTTGAGTATACTGATATCTGGCCCTTCAGATCCCGAAAATGATATATATGTATACATTCAACCTTTAATAAAAGAGTTGAAACTTATTTGGGATGTGGGTGTGCCCACATACGATGCATGTTCGAAAGACATATTTCAGATGCGTGCTGCACTTATGTGGACTATCAATGATTTTCCTGCTTATGCAATGATGTCTGGATGGAGAAAAAAAGGAAAATTGTCATGTCCTGTTTGTATGAAGAATACTTGATCGAGAAGACTGAAATATCGTCGTAGTTTTAGTTTTATGGGACATCGATGATTCTTGCCAATGAACCATCCATATAGAAACAATCGTCGAAGATTTGACAATACCATGGAGAATGACGATCCACCTCAGCGTATGTCTGGAAATGATGTGCTTAATGAATTGAAAGATTTCAGTTATTCATTTAGGAAGAGTGTAATGAAATCTAGAAAGAGGAAAAAAGTTTCCAATGATACCTGTTACAATTGGAAGAAGAAGAGTATATTCTTTGAGTTTTCATATTGGTCAACCAACTTGTTATGTCATTGCTTAGACGCAATGCACATTGAAAAGAATATATGTGAAATGTTGCTTTCAATTCTTCTAAATGTAAAGGGGAAGAGAAAAGATGATTTATGATCTCAGCGCGACTTGGTAGATTGGGGGATCAGACCATAATTGCATCCTGTCTATATCAGTGAAAATAAATGGCAAGTTCCATGTGCTTCTTATGTGTTGACTCCTGCTGAAAAAAAATCAATTTCTGGAAGTGCTAGAGACTATTAAAGTTCCTGATGGCTATTCAAGCAATATATCAAAACGGGTCAACAGAAAAGAGTTGAAGTTGAAATCTTTGAAGACTCATGATTATCACGTCCTTTTGCATGAGTTGATTCCAATAGCAATCCGTCATCTCTTGTCCAATAATTTTAGAGTCTCAGTTATTCGGTTGTGCTATTTGTATAGAGATCTTTGTGCTAAGAGGTTGTCCAAATCCATCGTGCAAAAACTGTTGGTAGAGACACCATTAATTTTGTGTGAGTTAGAGAAAATATTCCCTCCATAATTTTTTACATGCATGTTGCATCTGACTGTCCATCTTCCGACCGAAATACTTCTTGGAGGACCCGTTGCTTTCCGTTGGATGTATCCAACTGAAAGAAACATGTGCACATTGAAATCATATGTTCGGAACAGAAATTATCCCGAAGGTTCTATTGTGAACGGTTACTTGGCTCAAGAATGTATGGATTTCTGCTCAATGTATTTGTCTGATCATACTATGAGAATAAACAGACCAATGAGAAATGAAGAAGAATAGTATGGGCAAATTGAACCCATTTTTCCATCACTTCCTCAGATAGGAGGAATTCCGGGATCATATACATTGACAACATTAAGCCTTGAAGAGCGAGAGATGGCACATCGCACAGGGTTGTTCAATTGTGATTTGTTCGATGAGTATATAAAGTAAGTTAATTGTACATGTATCTCTTATCTTATCTCTTGTAATTTTAAATATTTGTTAAACTATTATTATTTTTATCTACAGGGAACATAAATAATTGATATATATAAAGCATCGTTCTTTATCTTTGAGAAAGAAGGAGACTTTGCATAGCAAAGGGTTTTCTGCTTGGTTGAAATTGAAGGTAAAAATATTTTTGCAATAACTAAATAAAAATAATATTTAATTAAGTTTACTATTTGTTTATATTTCAGGTATCGAGTTTGCCTACAGACTCTGTTTCTGAGTAAATAAGAGCTTTGGCTTTTGGTCCTAATACCATGGTTCATGTTTGTAAATCACTTGTGATCAATGGATACAAATTTGTTATTACTGAACGAGTAAGAAACATGAGAACACAGCATAATGGTGTTATGCTAACTGCCACAACAGACTGTTATGCCAGTTCATCGGACACTAGACCTCGTTCTGAAAATGTTGCTTATTATGGTGTCGTGGAGAAAATAATAATTTTGGAATATTACTCGCATGGTCGAGTCATGATGATGAAATGTCAATGGTTTGATTCAATGACGAGGCAAGGCACCTTTATTGATGATTGTGGATTTCGAGCTATTGACATGACTCGCACTCTTGCCACCGATGAACCATATGTATTAGAATCAATGGTGAAACAAGTTTTTTATGTCAAAGATCATCGTCATCCTAAATTCGGTGTAATTATTGAAGTAAATCCCAGACATGTTTTTGATGATGGTGATGATGAAGTTGACACGATCCCTACTACAATTGGAAGCAATCCGTTTATTACTTATGATGACCCCAATAGCTCAATTGTCAGAGTTGATTGTGAACTCAAAGTTGTGGTGGGAAATATATAGAATCATACAGTCGTGTTCTCACCTACATGTTTCACCTACATCATTCATAGTGTGTATCCTAGTACATACCTTTATAACACCATAAATCTTCTGTTTCATTTTGTTCTTTTTATTATAATGGTTTTTCTATATTTTGTTTTTTGGGTTACACATTAGTTATCTGTTTCTAATTACTTCCATATTTGTTTTCATTGAAGGAAATGACACCCATTGAAGAGAGGTGGCGGAAAAAGATGACAGATAATAATCGTCGCATGGTACAGATGGGTGTTCCTCCACTCATCCCTGTTGTGAGTATTTTATTTCAAATATAAATATTTCAATAACTTATAATATCATGTGTTTACTTTTCTGTCAAACTTTTTTTCAGGATCCACCCCCTAGACGACAGATATCTGACGAGGAGCCTGATATTGCTCCCAGTAGAGAGGTTGGTGGTACGAGGGCTCGTGGGGTGAGAGTTAGACGATCCACTACCACAGACGTATCTTCTATGCCCTATTTTGATCATAGCGTGTCTTTAGGGACATATGAGATATTTAGACCTCTGATGTTTACACTACCAGCTGGCCAGACGTCTATGCCATCATCTTTTTCTTCTGGTTCATTATCTCCAGGTTATTATATTCCACCTTCTTCGACTCCTGCTGCGACACAGTATGTGGCTGAGGAGCATACACTGAGGGACACTCCACCTGTACAGGATATTCCTTCAGCTTCTGCACCCATTGATCTGACTACCACAGGTATATTTATATAACTCTATCAAATTTTTATACCAAAATTTATTTTTATTATAACTTGTATTGATATTATTTTTCTTTAATAACAGATTCATCTACAGATAGGAGGCGGGGGAGGGGGCGTACTCGCTTGCGTGCGGTATGGAACCGCCAGACACAGTTGATGGTAGAATACAATGTTTATGGACAAATGATTGAGAAATCTGGGCAGCAATGTCGGGGTTTTTTGGTGATGCTAGCCAAATACTCCGATATCATTCCAGTCAGCCCTCTCTCTTGGAGACATCTGCCACCCGAAGTCAAGGATAACGTGTGGGCACAAATATGGGTAAAAAATCTATTGGATTTAATGTAGTATATTTTTGTATTTAAATGAACTAATCAATTTGGTTTCAGCTTCGGTTTAACTTCCCTGATGGAAAAGGTGCACAGCCAGCGCGTTTAAAAGAGATAGGAGAGCTTTGGAGAGCTTATACGCATGAGCTATATGTTGGCTGTTGTGATAGAGTGGGCACGGAGTTAGAGACATTACCTATCGTGGATGACTGCCTGATAGAGAAATATCGCCAAATGATTACCCATTGGGCGACTGCCAAATTTAAGGTATTAATCTCATTTGAGTTATTTAAATGAGAGTTTTCATATTTTGCATTAATATAATCTTATTAATTATTAATTATTATTTAGGAATCTTCTGAAAAAACAAAAAAAAACATTGATTCAAAGAAATACCTCCACACTTTGGGGCGCACAACAATGTCAGATCATGAGAGGCAGCATGTACGATATAGTTGTTTATAATTTTTCTTTAGGACTTTCCCTTTTTATTGGATCCTACTTAAATTATGTGATTTATTGAATAATGAATATATGATTATACTTTCACTTTATATTGTTTCAATTTCATTACAGAAGCACAAAATGAATATTGAAGGATGTATCCCTCGAGCAAAGTTGTTTTTCTCGAGTAGAAGAAAAAAAGATGGAACTGCGGTAAATGAACCGACCCAAGAGAAGATTGTAAGTTTTAATTTGTTTATTTCAAAGTTTAATATCTAATTTGAAATTTAATAATCTATTAATATTTTTTACAGGCTGCTTTAGAGGCTCTTGATGCCCATGAGCCTGACAATTTTGGGCCACACGATCATTTATATCAGGTTTTGGGAGATGAGCACTCTGGTCGAGTACGCTGCTGACCTGGTAAGAATATAGTCCCGACGAGGTATTGGTCGTCTCCAGGTATCCATTCTAGTACCACCAAGTTGGAACAGGTCAAGGAGCATGCAAGACAGTCTGATAAAAGGGTCACAGAGTTGGAAGTACAAGTTCAAACAAGAGACAAAGAATTTATGAAACTGGTGAGAGCTTTATCTTCATCACTTCCACCAGAGGCTAGTGCGGCTTGTCAGACATTTATGTCGTCGATGGGTGCAACATCCAATGCACCAGGCGGCAGCTCTAGTGTCGATTGAGATGATGATGTTCCTGGTGATGACGAGGATGCTGAAGAGGAAGAGGGCAAGGATGAGGATGTGGACGAGGGCGAGGATGGGGCCGAGGGTGAGGATGGGGCCGAGGGCGAGGATGATGCCGAGGACGAGGACGACGACGAGGACAGAGATGGAGGCGAGGATGAGGCTGATGATGATAGTAGTGATGGTGATGGTGATCAGAGGCAGATTGATCCATTACATTTTTTAATTCTGTATAACTCTTTATTTTTGAACATGGTTTTCCACTTTGGGGTTTTCCTCTGCTTCATAGGGACGTTGCATTCAGATTCTGTTTTTTGCACTTGATTCTTATTGTATGATTAGTCTACTACACAGACCTTTAGTATTCCTTGGTACTGTGATGCTCATTTTTCTATTTTTTTACTTAGCTTTCTTAGTTATCCATGTATTTCATGTTAATGCATGTGGAAGATGATATGGAAAATGTGCTTTGAAGTAGTGGTCGGCACCACTCAAAGTGTCTAACATTTATTTGAAATTGACATGATTTTAAGTGAAAAAAACAACTGGCATACGGAAAATAGACCAAATGCATTCGGATTCTGTTTAAACTATAGGAAAACGATCCATGGGTCATATGTGACGTGTACGAGTCAACCCCGCCTCAATCCGAGGTCCGGTGTGGCCGGTACCACTCAAAGTGTCTTTCTTTTGTTTAAAATGGAAGCGCTTTTAAGTAAAAAAAACCACATACGGAAAACGGACCAAACACATTCAGATACTATTGATACTTTAGGACATGTATCCATGGGTCATTTGTGGAGTGTAGGAGTCAACCCCGCCTCAATCCGAGGAGCGGTGTGACCGACACCACTCAAAGTGTATAACTTTTATTTGAAATGGACATGATTTTAAGTGAAAACAACAACTGGCATACGGAAAACTGACCAAAGACATTCAGATACTATTGATACTTTAGGAAATGTATCCATGGGTCATATGTGACGTGTATGAGTCAACCCCGCCTCAATACGAGGGTCGGTGTGGATGGGACCACTCAAAGTGTCTTTCTTTTGTTTAAAATGGATGCACTTTTAAGTAAAAAAAACCACATACGAAAAACTGACCAAACGCACTCGGATATTGTTGATACTTTAGGACATGTATCCATAGGTCATTTGTGACCTGTACGAGTCAACCCCGCCTCAATCTGAGGTGCGGTGTGGCCGACACCACTCAAAGTGTCTAACTTTTCTTTAACATGGACAACATTTTAAGTTAAAACATCAACTGACATACGGAAAACTGACCAAACGCATTCGGATTCTGTTGAAACTGTAGGAAAACGATCCATGGGTCATTTGTGACGTTTACGAGTCAACCCCACCTCAATCTGAGGGCCGGTGTGGCTAGGACCACTCAAAGTTTGTCAATTTTCTTTGAAATGGACAACTGTTTAAGTTAAAACAACAACTGACATACGGAAAACCAACCAAACGCTTTCGGATTCTGTTGAAAATTTAGGAAAATGATCCATGGGTCATATGTGACGTGTACGAGTCAACCCCGCCTCAATTCGAGGGTCGGTGTGGCCGGGACCACTCAAAGTGTGTCACTTTTCTTTGAAATGGACAACAGTTTAAGTTAAAACAAAAACTGACATACGGAAAACGGAACAAAGGCATTAAAATACTATTGATACTTTAGGACATGTATCCATGGGTCATTTGTGACGTGTAGGAGTCAACCCCGCCTCAATCCGAGGGCCGGTGTGGCCGATACCACTCAAAGTGTCTTTCTTTTGTTTAAAATGGATGCGCTTTTAAGTAAAAAAACCACATATGGAAAACTATCCAAACGCACCCGGATACTGTTGATACTTTAGGACATGTATCCATGGGTCATTTGTGACGTGTACGAGTAAACCCCACCTCAATCCGAGGGCCGGTGTGGCCGGTACCACTCAAAGTGTCTTTCTTTTGTTTAAAATGGATGCGCTTTTAAGTAAAAAACCACATATAAAAAACTGAACAAACACACTCAGATACTGTTGATAATTTATGACATGTATCCATGGGTCATTTGTGATGTGTACGAGTCAACCCCGCCTCAATCCGAGGGCCGGTGTGGCCGGTACCACTCAAAGTTTCTTTCTTTTGTTTAAAATGGATGCGCTTTTAAGTAAAAAAACGACATATGGAAAACCAACCAAACACTTTTGGATTCTGTTGAAACTTTAATAAAATTATTTATGGGTCATTTGTGATGTGTACGAGTCAACCCCACCTCAATACGAGGCGCGGTGTGGCCGACACCACTCAAAGTGTCTAACTTTTATTTGAAATGGACAGGATTTTAAGTGAAAACAACAACTTGCATACGGAAAACCGACCAAATGCATTCAGATTCTGTTGAAACTTTAGGACAACGATCCATGGGTCATATGTGACGTGTACGAGTCAACCTCGCCTCAATCCGAGGGCCGGTGTGGCCGGGACCACTCAAAGTTTTTCACTTTTCTTTGAAATGGACAACGATTTAAGTTAAAGCAACAACTGACATACGAAAAACCAACCAAACGCATTCAGATTCTGTTGAAACTTTAGGACAACGATCCATGAGTCATATGTGACGTGTAAGAGTCAACCCCACCTCAATCCGAGGGCCGGTGTGGCCGGGACCACTCAAAGTGTGTCACTTTTCTTTGAAATGGACAACAGTTTAAGTTAAAACAACAACTGACATACGGAAAACGGACCAAAGGCATTCATATATTGTTTATACTTTAGGACATGTATCCATGGTTCATATGTGACATGTAGGAGTCAACCCATCCTCAATCCGAGGGCCGGTGTGGCCGGGACCACTCAAAGTGTGTCACTTTTCTTTGAAATGGACAACTGTTTAAGTTAAAACAACAACTAACATACGGTAAACGGAGCAAAGGCATTCAGATACTGTTGATACTTTAGGACATGTATCCATGGGTCATTTGTGACATGTAAGAGTCAACCCCTCCTCAATCCGAGGGCCGGTGTGGCCGGTACCACTCAAAGTGTCTTTCTTTTGTTTAAAATGGATGCACTTTTAAGTAAAAAAAACCACATATGGAAAACTGACCAAACACACTCGGATACTGTTGATAATTTAGAACATGTATCCATGGGTCATTTGTGACATGTACGAGTCAACCCTGCCTCAATCCGTGGTGCGGTGTGGCTGACACCACTCCAAGTGTCTAACTTTTCTTTGAAATGGACAACAATTTAAGTTAAAATAACAACTGACATACGGAAAACCGACCAAACGCATTCGGATTCTGTTGAAACTTTAGGAAAACGATCCATGGGTCATATGTGACGTGTACAAGTCAACCCCACCTCAATCAGAGGTGCAGTGTGACCGGTACCACTCAAAGTGTCTAACTTTTCTTTGAAATGAACACCAGTTTAAGTTAAAACAACAACTGACATACTGAAAACCAACCAAACGCATTCAGATTCTGTTGAAACTGTAGGACAACGATCCATTGGTCATATGTGACGTGTACGAGTCAACCCCGCCTCAATACGTGGGCCGGTGTGGCCGATACCACTCAAAGTTTCTTTCTTTTGTTTAAAATGGATGCGCTTTTATGTAAAATAAACGACATACGGAAAACCGACCAAACACTTTCGGATTCTGTTGAAACTTTAAGAAAATTATTTATGGGTCATTTGAGACGTGTACGAGTCAACCCCACCTCAATCCGAGGCGCGGTGTGGCCGACACCACTCAAAGTGTCTAACTTTTATTTGAAGTGGACAGGATTTTAAGTGAAAACAACAACTTGCATACAGAAAACCGACCAAACGCATTCGGATTCTGTTGAAACTTTAGGACAATGATCCATGGGTCATATGTGACGTGTACGAGTCAATCCCGCCTCAATCCGAGGGCCGGTGTGGCCAGGACCACTCAAAGTTTCTCACTTTTCTTTGAAATGGACAACAGTTTAAGTTAAAACAACAACTGACATAGGGAAAATAGACTAAAGGCATTCAGATACTATTGATACTTTAGGAAATGTATCCATGGGTCATATGTGACGTTTACGAGTCAACACGGCCTCAATCCAAGGGCTGGTGTGGCCGGGACCACTCAAAGTGTCTTTCTTTTGTTTAAAATGGATGCACTTTTAAGTAAAAAAAACCACATACGGAAAACTGACCAAACACATTCGGATACTGTTGATACTTTAGGACATGTATCCATTGGTCATTTGTGACGTGTACAAGTCAACCCCGCCTCAATCCGAGGCGCGGTGTGGCCGACACCACTCAATGTGTTTTTCTTTTGTATAAAATGGATGCGCTTTTATGTAAAAAAACGACATACGGAAAACCGACCAAACGCTTTCGGATTCTATTAAAACTTTAGGACAATGATCCATGGGTCATTTGTGACGTGTATGAGTCAACCCCGCCTCAATCCGAGGTGTGGTGTGGCTGGCACCACTCAATGTGTTTCACTTTTCTTTGAAATGGAAAACAGTTTAAGTTAAAACAACAACTGACATACGGAAAATAGACCAAAGGCATTTCGGATACTGTTGATACTTTAGGACATGTATCCATGGGTCATTTGTGATGTGTACGAGTCAACTCCGCCTCAATCTGAGGGGCGGTGTGGAAGACACCACTCAATGTCTCTCTTTTATTTCAAAAGGAAATCATTTTAAGTGAATACAACTGAAATTTACACTCATCAACGACTCTTTTTCATGAGTTTGGTAGTTTCACTCATGGGTTCATAAGTGACGAGACTCCTAAGAAAATATCTTTTCACCATATATTATAAACAATACAAGTTCAATGCAAAATTCATCACAAATCATTACATACCCAAACCTAGTATCACAAAAAAAATGGGATTTGAGTCAATCTGAATGTCTTATTCAACTCTAATAGATATTTATCAAACTATTCTGCCTATTAGAATTTGATGGGTGAGGTGAATTACCACCAGATGATTGTTTTCATATGTTTTTTTAGGCTATTTTAGGTGTTTTTTATACTGTTTGAAGTCTGTATGTGGATTTTGTGATATTTTTTATGCATGTGTATAGTGGAGGGTATACTGGAGGGCTGCTGTGCACTGTTTTTTATACAGGTGTAGCTTATGGGGGGGCTTCTGGGCGCTGCTGTGCAGCAGTTTTGGGAAACTCTTTACCAACGGTTTTGAACCGTTGGTAAAGCTTTTTCCAGAATTCTCGAGCACCTATACCAACAGTTTAAATGAAACCGTTGGTAAAGGGCTTTCCCCACGCCTTACTGGCCAACGGTTTGGAAAACCGTTGGTATACCCTATACCAATGGTTTTCCAACCTATAGAAATGGTTATAAACTGTTGGTATAGCCTACTTTTCCAGTAGTGTGTAAATTGAAAGATAGATCATGATCTTTCAATATATCACTTTCTCATATCATTTTACCCATTATATCCAATTTCATTTAAGATTTAAAAACAAAAAATATGGAGAAAACAATTCATTACCTTTTGATTAAGGTTCGCTAAGAAATAAGAATATTAAAGAAACATTAATATTTATTTCTTATGGAGAACAAGTTGAAATAGAAGGTGAAAATTCCAGTGGAAAGAGAAATTCCAAAAGCACTTTCAAAATATACTTCAAGGAAGGAGGTATCAAATATGATGTTATTTTCTTCACATGTCATAAAATATATATATGGTTTTTTAAATGAAATGTACTAAATTGAAGAAGTAAGTAATCACTTATTCTTCAGGAATATTCATCAAATATAAGTAATGTTTTAGTTTTACTTGTTGGGTATTAAATACAATATTCTTGTCATATATGTTTATTTATATATAGTAACCATGTAATTAAAGAAACAGTACTAGAAGTAAGGTGTGCTCTCCAAGAAAATGAGAAAAGGTGTTTCCTAAATCAGTGGTGAGAATTACCCAACTTCTATATTTCCAAGTTTATTGATTCCATTTGAACATTTGAAGTATCACTAATACATTAATCTCACGTGTCAATTGGATAGAAGGAGACATTGTTCCAATTTTATAATGAATGTTGTTTGTGGTGTCAAATACTCAATTCATAGTTCAGTAATACATAAATCATTGTCAATACTTGATGAATATAAAATGTAAGGCTAATATACCTAGTTGTGGCAAGAAAATAATTTTTCAAGAAAAACTAAATAGTTTTCAAGGATTAAATTACTTAGGGAACTATAGAAATACTTATATAATTAGTTTTGGATAAAGTAACTTTTAGAAATAAAAGTAAGAAACCAATATTTTGGAACTTGTTCACCTAGAGAGTGTGAACTATTCCAAGGGTAAGATTGTGGTAAGTTTACTTCATAAGATTCCTTTAATTGTTTAAGTAATGTGTAAGTTAAGTATGAAATATACTGAGTTAGAATATATGAGTGGATTCAGGCTGGTATGTCGAAGAATATCCTTACCAAGCATTCATCAATCAATATAATGTATCGTTTAGTTATTCTTAAATGCACATTACCTTATACAAATAAAAGTTATGATTCTAACAATAAGGATTTATAATGAGTCTTAAATGTAAAAATTGATCAATAAAATACATCATGAATCAATTTATAAATATATATTTCTTTATACACATAAGATTCTTCATGTAAGTAAAAGTAGAATCAATTTTAAGACACATGAATTATAGATACTTCCATTTTTAATGAAATTCTTTGCAAATAACGATGTTATCCCATAAAAATATGTCAAATATCATGCCAAATGTGTGTCATATGTGTTATATTATGATGGAAATCGATTATGTCATAAAAAAAATGTGTTTAGATGCAAACAATTTGTTAATATGTAAACAAAATTGCATCAAGAAAAAACTCAATGTGCATCTATAGTAATCATCGTAATGTTTTCTAAGGATATTATAGAGATCTCTATGATAGAAATGATATAGTCATGTTATTGACTGCATTTTTATAAAAGGTTTCAAATCTATATTTGAGATAGTGGGAGATATATTGGCTTGTGTTTAGTAAATGTTAAATAAGTACAAGTAATTTTCCTAAGAAAATGTTCCACAAGAGTGTGTGGAAAAGAATATTCCAGAGACACATACTAGGTAGGAAGGACAAAACCCTAGTGATGGTTTTATATTCACCATGTTAAACGATACATTATTTATTGAGAATAATAATTATTACAAGTAAGTAGTAAATGGATATTACCTAATATTGACAAGATAAATTAAAATTAGATAATGGATTTCATGTATCACAGTACACAAGGATTATTAATTTGAATACTAGGGTGGGTATTAAAATGAGACTATACATTGATGGTACAAGTGTGGTACCAATAAGTCTAGATTGGTTATACCAAGTAGTTATGCCTAAATCTATTAGAATTTTACTTGTCATAGATAATTTCTATGACCATTTTATTGAGAATTGGATTTCAAGACCACCATTCATAGAAGACATGTATACAACACAACCAGAAATGGATGGTGACATCATGGAATGACAATAAGGTTACAAGTTACTAAAATATATTTTAGGATTAAAGTAAGAAACCAGATCACAAAATATTAATTTGGAATGAATCTTATACATGTGTCTATGGGGGGTTAGTGGGATCACCATTTTTTCCAAGTAAAATATATTTATTAACTTATAGAAAATAATTATCAGTCTTATAGTTATTTAAGACTTTTATAAAAATAACTCTCTAGATATTGACTTAAAGTAGAAACCATAGTTCTAGGGAATCAAATTTACTAAGGTTGATCTGACAGTTTATTAGACCTAGGAAATCATACATATTCTGATATAGTATTGAAAAATAAAGATTGGGAAAATTCAAGAGAGAAATGTTTCCAGTGCCACATGTTATATATCTCTCAAGGTTGAAATGTCTAGTATATATAAGAATATTAACATAGTGATTTGAATTCCATATGCTTTAGAGATGGACCAATTTCATATGCCATGATATGTATAATAATTGATATTGCAAATATATACTTTAATGTAGGAAAATATAAATTGTAACCTAGATAACTAAAAGGGATGCAGTTAAAACTATTCAATTCCACTTGAAGAAGTACAAAGGTTGTGTACTTGTTATGTGGAGAGGAAAGTATACCAGTTTTTAGGGGACACAAACTAGTCTTCCTTGGATCAATGTGATCAAATATTATAGTTAGGCCAAGGTAATGATCAAGTCAAGCTCATTAAAGCTTGTGGTATCCTTATCTATAAATAATAAGTACATTGTGGATTCTAAGGTTGCTAAGAAGCAGTGTAAAATAATCAATGTTTTTTTTCTACTTCTTGGTATCAAACCTAGTAGGTAAATTATTATCATAATGTAAATTATAATAATCTTACTATCCAAGATTTCAAGTTTGTACAAATGAAAAAAGGTATACACTATATGATTCATCTCTTGAGGAGTTTTACTCTAGGAAATGATGTCTCACATAGAAAAATTACCATGTAGTAGAGACATGAATGTCCCAGAAACTAAAGCTAGGACACATCAAAAACATGATATTAATCATGTGATAGCTAATAACTCTATTTAGAAAGTTTGCTTTAGTGCAAGTGGGAGTGTTGTAATAGTGGGCTCCCTAGACCCAACTTGAATAATAAATTTTATTACCATTACATTTATATAGTTTGATATATGTATGTGTTAATTCTTACCATAATAGTGTTTATATTTCTAAATCCACTACTCACATGGTAATTTCCTTAGATTACAAGTCATATCCAAAGGTTTTAGTAGTTCCTTGCTTTACTGACAACCTAGAGATACTATTAAAGTAATCTTAAACATATTTCCTATGGTCTAGATACATCATACTAACTGGACACATATGATATATGAATATCAAGTGCTAGGGGATTAAAAGAACTGAGGATTATTCCCATGAATTTATTACTTGGTAATCTCTAGTAGTGAAACCATTAGTACAAAAACACCAATAGTAACACCACATTCTTTAGGTGTTATTGGTTGTTCATATATAAGAAAATGTGTATTGTTCTTAAGACTTGAGATCATTATTAGTGTGTTACATTTGATGAAATACTTTGATGCAATATGAAAACCATGATAATGAAATCATGGTGAGGTAGTTTGTGTCAGGTGCTTCATTGGTGGTATGACATTTGTTGAATGATCAAGATATAATCTTCAACTTCTGAGTTAAGGAAGAGATATCACGTGGGGCCAGGTTGACTGAGATGGTAGTACCTTAATAAATCTTTATCCATGGTACAAGAAAGTAATTCAGTACAGTAAGGTACAAAAATATATAAAACAACAAAAGAATTATGACCAAAGTGTGGATCCCTCTTTATGAGATATAGTGAGATGAAGAGATTATATTGTAGAGAAAGTGATCATAGGAGGATTTCATAGCTATGACATTCCTTATCTCTTTAGTGGCCATTATGGGTTACTAAAATCCACTATTGATCTATGGATTAGACTCACTACTATTAAGATAATAACATAGATAGTGACACACTAAGGGTATCCACATGTTTTGGCTATTATAATGAATAGGAGTTTAGGATGAAGTGGGCCCTATGTATGGGGGTCAGTGAATGTCCAAGTATAAATGATCACAAGAAAAACTCATCCAATTATTTTATTCAATTTTAGAATAATGATGATTGGATTTATTTTTCAAGGAATTCACTAGTTGTTTGATCATAAATGTAAATATGAGAAAAATATAATTATTCTAATGAACATTAGATATTCAAGGTTCATTAAATCATTTATAGAGAATACGTGCCAATTTAATAGTATTTATTTTTTCACATAACATTTTACAGTGTTACATGTGAGTGTAAAAATATTTTTGACATTTATGACAAGTTAATTAAATTATACATGTCCAAAAAGGTCTAAAATTAAGGTTATTACTTTATAAAGATGAAAGTGAATTTTTTAAAAGTATAGCCGAATTTTAAAAGCTCATTTGAGATTATTAAATTCTAAGCTCCAAAATTTTCACGAATTTATGTGAGAGAATTTCTCCTCTCATATCCTCTAAAGTTCTTAGAGAGATATTATGAAGGAAGAAAAAGGTTGGATCGATCCTGCTTTCTTGACTGAGTCTGCGTTCTTCAGGAAATCAAAGGGATAGCGTAAAGCTGTTAGATTTCCCATGATAGCACCTTGTATATGTAGATTAAAGATCCATGAATTATGGGGAATGTGTGCAAGATTTAGAGGATGTATAATTTGGAATATTTGGGCTATTACACATCAACGATGAGTGTGAATTCAAATGAACAAGGTACCATTTATGCTTTCATTTTATTTTTTATGATTAATTTTAATTACATGTGATCCTTTTAGAAATATGGTAAAGGGTTTTTGTGGATTTAGCATCATTAACATAAATCCAAACCCAAAACATTAAATTGCGCCACTATCATGCTTCTGTTGTGCCCTGAGTTCCTTTATATTTATATTACACCCATAGTCTTAAGTCTCCCAACTATTCTTGAAAAATTTTCTTCAACATTTTAAAGTAGATATCCAATCTATGAAGGGATGCCACTATATCCAAAATTTGATATACAACCTTAAACATAGATTCTTCAACTATGTTATAATTTTCCAAATACAAGACATGAAATTTGGTCTCTATTTTCTTCCTTAATTCATTGATATTTTTTATAATTTGTTCACAAGATTCACTAAAATAATTCTTCAATAAAAATATCCCAAAAATAATACTTGGAAAATAACCCATCATGTAAACACTGAAGATCTAGTATACTCTTACTAACATAATGTAGATCCATGTAGGTCTATTTTGGATTCTTATTATTCTCTTTGTTGTTTTATTATTCAAAAAATAGTTTGTTTTCTACCTTATAATAGGTCCAATGGATTCTTATTTTTCATTCCCAAGAGAAATAGTTCTCTTAGTTCTATCTGTTTCAATGCACACAAAGTAAAACTCTCTATATTATATTTTTCTCTTTTTCGATGCTTACCTGTAGAGAAGAAACATTAAATTTATAGGGTATTATTTAGTTACCATAAATGGAAATATTACTAAGATATCATGAAAGAAAAAAAAAT
Organism: Viscum album; assembly: GCA_963277665.1. Taxonomy (NCBI): domain Eukaryota; kingdom Viridiplantae; phylum Streptophyta; class Magnoliopsida; order Santalales; family Viscaceae; genus Viscum; species Viscum album. Next base: position 953,404,943 of record OY728121.1, read on the forward strand.
TCATGTGTCAGCCACACCCTACTTTTCTTTTTCACAATATCCATATATTTTCTGAAGGGAAGCACCTGGTTCTTTCCGACAATCGCACCAAGTTTATTTTAAAAAACACCATTTTATTTTTCTACTAAATTTTGTTCTCTTTGTATTTGATTGAATATATCTAACACATAAACTAAAAAAATCTCAACACTCTTTACTTCTCAAAATTATTTCATAAAAATACATATTAAATACCTATTGAAAACTATACAAAATATAAAAAGACCATCTGTTGCAGTGTAGAGATCTCTTTTTCAGAATGATAGCATCCATGAAACTAGTTAATTTTTAACAATGAATATATAAAATAAAAAATAACATCACATATCTTCATTCCTTTTTATCCCATATGTAATCAAGAGTTGTTTTGGGATATTTAAATCATTGAATTTTAGCACATTCATTATATGGTTTTCCACTTCAAGATTTCATAAATTTGGAAATTCTTTAATTCAGTCTAGATAAATTCATAGTCTTCCATATTATCTCCTATTCAACTTATAAATATTTAATAATGTTTTTACTAATATTACTTATTCTTACAACATGAAAGAATAACTCTTTCATCATCTCATATGTTTTGTTCCTCAGAATATAAAATTCTTGAATTCTTTGTTTTTCAATATCCATCACTCCTGATTTTTCACGAAGGATATTTCATACTCGTTGGACTATATTAAATGTTTCTGTATCATAATTTTTTCTATATTACACACTAAATGTATCATATTCATTTCAGGTTTCATATACATCTTCTGTATTATTTGAAATTTCTATCTCATGTGTTTTTATTTCATACCTGTCAGTCCAACAGTCTTACGAGAATGATTCATATGAATTAATTATATCATAAAATAATGGGATATCATCATATCACACATACTTAGAATCTATCATATAGATTTATTAATTTTAACTAAACTTTATGCAGTCTATATTATAAAATCAATCAATCATCCAATCATACACATTGTATCATACAAAATAACCTTTCATATGAAGTCTCTTATCATATGATTTTTCTTATATACAAACTGGTTATATCTTTTGAAGTGTAGAAAAAACTACGAAGCACTGTATAAACCATATAAATTCCCTCAAACATATAAATTATATTGTGTACTTTATGAACGCACCTTATGACACACCAGTTGTACCCTATAAAGTGTGTAGTGTTGGATAATTAACTCATTTATCCTTGGATGGTTCCAAACTTTTACTACTATAATGGAGGCTTGAAGACTTCAAGAATTATGTTTAATGTGTGTGGATTTAGAGGATTGTGAAGCACCTAATGTAACCAAACATTGGACTTTTATTTTTCAATTTCTCATTCATTTCATTATTTTTTTGCAGTTGTATCCCTTTTAATAGGGATTGCTGTAAGCATTGTAATATCATCCCAAGAGAGAATAAATAAACTTGTGTTTCCATACTATAATTTTTGTTCCTACAATGACCTCATATGATATACATCTACTTCCATGTGTGTTTTCATTTTTCATGGAAAAATCCTCCTCAAGTGGTATTAGATCATTTTATGGTGAATTGTTACGACATAGATCAGTGAGTTCCATTTTAAAACAGTTGAAGTGGCCAAATTATAAAGAAGATAAATAGTTAACTATTCCTAATCATGGTGTGATTTTGATATCTCTTTTTCAAGTTTTTATTTTAATTTTTCATTAATAAAAAATTTAGTGGAAATTTTTTTAATCTAATCTCTTATATCACAATCCACTTTCACCTTGACTCCCATGCCTCCCCAATTTCCAATTATTCTCCCTTTTACAGGGCTCTACAGTTGTATCTCTTTTTTGAGAAAAATAAATGTTATATCCCCTTTTTTATCCACCATTCTTGTTTTTAATTCTTAATTTTACCTTATATTTCCCCCTATATAGAGAAAATATGAATTTCCCCCTATTTTTATCACACAAAAAAACATATTCTAAAATAAAATTATTTTCCATCTTCAATTCAGAAAAAATATCCATCTTCTATTCTGAAAAAATAAAGTTTAAATTTGAAAAAAAAAGAAAAAAAAAAATTATAATTTTCAATATCTGAAAAAACACTTTACATCTATCATTTTCCCATCCAAAAAATAAGTTTTCACCATGTTTAATATAATTTCACATGCTTTTGTACTAAAGTTGCTGAAGAACAACTAAGAAAACTGGTGCATCCATATTCGAGCATGTCTTAGAACCCAAGATTCCTTGGATATCATGGAGGATGGATAAATCAAGATGAAATACAAAGCAATGGAGGATTCTATTCCAGTTTTTAAATAGGAAACTCTTGGGGTAGAATAAATGCAGAACTACATGAAAAAACACTTAATTTATCAAGGACTTGATGAAGTGACTTTTGAAATAATTTCTTAATTGAAATCATCAAAGGAGATGTAGGAAAACCTTCTCAAAGAATTAAAAGGCACTAAAAAAGTGAAGTAGATACGACTTCAATATCTACGATGTGAATTCAAATCCAGGTTTATGAAATCTTATAAAACCATTGTCGAGTATCATACTCATGTATTGATTGTAGTCAATAAACTGTGAAGAAATGGATAAAATATTGCCGAAATTCAAGTATGTGATAATTTTTTTTGGATCCCATGATCTAAAATTTTATTACATAGCTATTTTCCTAGAAGAAAAAAATAGTTAGAGTTGATTTCTATAAAAGAAATCATAGAGTTTCTATAATCCCTTAATCACTAGAGTGGTAAAAATTAAGTAAATCATACCTTGTAATAAAACTTTTATCTCAGTAAATCCAAAAATGATGAAGGTGGAATTTCAAAGAATCCAAGGTAGGGTATTCTATGGATAACAATATGATCCAAGATGAGGAGGATAAGGTGGAAGAAGTCCAAATTGAGGAGGTTGTGGATATCAAAATTATACTCCATGAGAATGAGGATGAGGAAGCATAGGAAGATTCAATATTCACCAACCAGAAAAAAGAAATGTACAATGTTATAATTTTTAATAATATGAAAATTATTGTAATGAATGTTGGAGTAAGAAACCCATATAGATTGACATTGAGGAGGAATATATCATCAAAGTAGGAGATTATTTTGGCGAGTCCCATGTGCTGATGGAACAAACATCAACACAAAATCAAGGTATGTGGTATCTTGACTCTGGATCTAGAAACCACAAGAATAGGAACAACCACTTTTTTATGAACCTAGATGATAGGGTTTTAGGAGATATTTCATTTGGTGATATCTCAATAATTTTTTTTATATGGAAGAGGAGATATTCTGATCAAGAAAAACACAGCAATCATGCTTTCATCTTCGATATTTACTATAAACCCAACATGAAGACGAATATATTAAGTGTTAGGCAGTTTGTGGAAAGTGGATTTCACATAAGCTTGAAAAATGAAAAAATGGAGATTATCAATGGTAGAGGAAGGATGATCACTAAAGTATTGATGCTAATGAATCACATGCTACCACTTATGATCTATCCCAATGTACCACGGTGTTTGATGACGACATATAATGATAAAGATTGGATATAGAATCTCAGGTCCTGGCATTTAAAATTTGAAAGTTAAATATTATTAGGAAGAAAGAAGATGGTTAATTGGATTCCTATCATTCTACACCTGAATCAATTTTTTGAAAGATATGTTCTAAGAAAACAACATAGAAAAAAATATGCAATGAAGGACAACTGGAAAGCTGCAGGACCACTGGAGCTAGTTCACACCAATGTGTTAAGTCCATTAAATAAAAAATTAAATGGAAAAGGAGGTAATTTATGACATTTATTGATAATTAGAGTAGAAAAAATGGATATATTTTTCTCAATATGAAGTTGGAAATGTTTATAATCTTTAAACAATTCAAGGTGCTAGTGGAAAATCAAATCAATCACCACATACAAACACTGTGATCTCATTGAGGTAGGGAGTACACCTTTGATGTTTTTCAACAACACCTCAAGCTTCATGGAATTTAGAACCATCTGATGTCAACCTACACACATAAACCCAATGGAGTTTCCTAAAGGAATAATCATACCATTCTCAATATGGAAATAATTATGTTGAAATACTAATAAGTGTCCATGAGTTTCTGGGTTGAAGCAGCTTTGTATATAGTGTGTCTACTCTATAAATTACTAATAAAAAATCTAAAAATAAAGATGCCAGATGAAGCTTGGAGTACTCACAAACCAAGTGTAAGTTATATTAGAGTTTTTGGTTCCATTTCTTATGTCATGATCCTAGAGGCAAAATGAACAAAGATTGAGGATAAAGTATTGAAGTGTGTCCTTATGAGATATGGAGACCAAGAAATGGGATATATCTTGTATAATACCATCACCAACAAGATTATATTCAGAAAATATGTTATATTTTATTAAAAGGAGACATGGAAATGGAATCTAGATGATTATTCAAGAGAGGAACAACTCACTCTATAAGATGAAGAAATTGTTGAAGAAGTACCATTGGAGGAATGTAGAATTGAAGAACTACTAACACCATCACCACATACTCATATATCTGAAGACATTAAATGGGAAACTTATCATATTAGTCCCCAAAACATTATAAGACGTGTGGATATATTTGAGATAATGAAACCAATGGAGGAGTATGTAAGACCACTAGATTTTGTGAAATGTTTTATTTTCAAATTAATTTAAACTTTTTGGTATCTTTCATTTCACGAAATACTGAAAATAGTATATTTTATATTAAAGGAATATATTTGGATTGTGTTATATGAAAAAAAATTTAATAGTGCACTACACACAACTTAAATTTCATCTTTCTCTATACAGAATACCAAAGTTAGTTTGCATTACATGCAACAATGACTTTCCTCGATGGCTTGCGTAACAGGTAAGACCGAGTGTTACCGAACAATAATTCATTATTAAAATATTATTATTTAATAAGATACAAGATAAACATTAAATTAAATATTATAGGATTAAATAACTAATGAATATATGTATTTGAATTCATTGGTTAGCTATTAATTAAAAAATAATATAGAAACAAAATGAATATAAGGGGAATTATTTTATAAAACACAATTTTTATGTGAAAAAGGAAATTTCTCTTAATATGTTAAATTAGTTACTACCAGTGAATGATATTAATTAATTTTATATTTTATTTATTCAAAAAAATATTTTTTATGTTCATATTATTGATTTTATATGCATAATATGAGAACATACCAAATATTACACATAAAAACCTATATTTTTATAAAAGTAGTTTTACTGCCTTTTAATAGAGAACCTATTTTAAATATAAATTTTAGAAATTTTATAGGTATAATATGTCAAGATAATATTAATATTATAAATAATATCATAAAAATTAGGTTAGGGTAATTTTTTGGTATTTCTCTATGAAATTTCATTTTTTGATGAATAGTGAAGACATAGAAATTTAATTCAAAACTGCTTTTTCATATAATTTATTTATAATGTTAAATTAAATTTTAAGTGGGATTTAAAATTAAATCAGATAAAATTTATATCAATTAATCTAATTTAGTTCATTTGAAACAATTTTAATTTGAAATTGATTATAAAAACATAGAAAAATTTCATATGTTTTTACATTAAAAACCTGCATTGTCATCCCATCTTCAGGATTAAATTTAAATTAATTTCTTCCATTTCTGTGATTAGAATTTGTAAAAATGGATTACATATTTGGAATAAGAATTATTTATAATTTCGAATAATTTAAAATTAGTTTTGACCAAAAATATTAGTGAAAGTAATTAAAATTAATTACAAAGATTAAGGTAAAATTAATCTTAATAAGGGACTAAATCTTAATCCTAAGGGCCCAAATGACATAGACACGTTTCCAAGAGCCATTGGATGGAAATATATCAAATATATACTCTATTGGATCTAATTGGGTCTATTATTGGATCCAATTTCAATGTTAAATATGTGTACAAAATTCCTTTGTTAAAATATTAAAAGTGTGCCACTCCTTCTCCATTATAAAGGGCCTCCTCTCCTCAAACTTCCTCACACCTCTTAAGCCACATTGTCTCAAATAAGATCTTCCAAAATAGATCTTAAACATCTCTATACTCAACCTATAAGCCTCACCTTTTCAAAAATATATCCAATTATTCCCTTTGGTGCAAACCAAAAGGACTTACCCGATTAGAAGGAGGTTCTTACAAGTATAAAGAGAGTAAATACACGAGGTAAAATAATTTCATCTCCCTTTTTATTTATATGAGATAAATGATTTATTTACCACTAATCACTTTTGTGTGGAGTGTATACCAACCATGGATGAATTCTATGATTCTTATACTTGAATTTTAGGGTATTTACATATCCATTTTATTATATTTCTTTTATGGGGTTTATGTTTAAAATGTTACCAATTTTGTAAAGTAATTTTGTCTCAATTTTCCTTATTTGAGACACATGCCATGTTATGAAACTATATTTTTTCCATGAGGTGTATATACTTCTTTTTAAATGTTATATCATGAATATCCTTCTTTTCATGATATTTTTGACTTCATTATTTTTTTCGTACATGGGATGTATGGTTCAAAGATACGAAGTGGTAAGAGTTTATTGAAACAATCTCATTGATTTTTGAGATTGTTTATGTTTATGATAACTTTATAAAATCTTATGATCCATATCTCAATAAAATTCATGAATTTTCTTATACTCTAGTTATTCATGAAATATTCATATATTGAAAATATTTTCCACTTATTGGTACATAATATAGTTTTGAATGCGTTTCTAAGAAAGATTGACATTACCCTCTCTTTGGTAGGAAATATATGCTCCTTCAAAACCATGTCTTCAAAATTTTTCCACAAATATTCTACTATTATAATATTATCTTTTAAATACATTTTTACCCATTTTTCTTTTACCAATGATTTCAAATGAATCTTCTTATCTCTTTCCAAACAAGTCATTTTTTTCTAACCATTTTACTGTGAAAAAAGAATGTTCTTTTTACCTCATATGACATGCACATATTTATGCACTATAATTTCTATGAAGATCCCTTTGAGTTTTTAATAGTTTAATGTTTAAGAAAATGTTTTTTAAAATAAAATTTCAATGAAATGGTTTTCAATATTATTTTAGATGTTTTTAAGGAAAATTGTTCTCAAATTGTTTTCAGGATTTTTTTTAAAGAATATGGTTTTCAAAATATTTTCAATCTTTCATTAGAAGTTTTAAATAATTTTTTAATGGAAAATGTTTTCTATATGTTTTCAAAGATTCAATTATAAGTATTCATGAAAATGGTTTTCAAAAGTTGTTATCTTTTAAAAATAATTTTCCAAAGAAGAAAGGATATTTTCCTTATGAAATGTTTTCAAAAGACATTTAAAAGTTATTTTTCATCTAAGATGACATTTGTTATGTTACTCATTACTTTATAGGAAATTATCTTAAGGTTTTATTCAGAATATTTCTCTTAATGGTTTATGACTTGATTCTATGATGTTTATAGAACTTGTTTCTCTTCCATGATTTATATTATTTTGAAACCCAATTCTGTTCATGAGTTATGCTTTAATGAAGTTATTATGAAAACTATCTATTTTCATAGATTATGATGTTATGAAATGTTAATGATACCCATTTCATCTCATGGGTTATGATTTGATGTTTACAATAAATATATCTTTTTATTGGTCATGATAATGTGAATGTTTTTTGCAGTACATGTACTAATGATGATATTATGAGGTGGGTGGGACCTATATCTCCCTCCTATGAACTGGGTAATGATGGATGAGTCATGATTAAAAATGTTATGTGTGAACCTTATTACATGTTTACAGTGTAATTGCATGGACCTGGTTACATGTCTATAAGTTTAGGCATGAACATGATTACATGTTCACAATTTTATGTGTGAACCTAATTAAATGTTCAATTTTTTTTGAAATAACTTGGTTTCATGTCCATAAGTTTATGCGTGAACCTGATTACATGTTCACAATATTATGTGTGAACCTGAGTGAATGTTCAAAACATTACATGTGGACCTGGTCGCATTTCCATAAGTCTATGATAGGGCCCGATTTCTAGTCATGAACTCAATGTGTGAACCTATTTCTACTTATTCATGTTCATGATGTTATACGTTTATGTGTATCCCACAATTCCATGTCTTATTCCTATGTTATGTTTTCATGGATTATGCTCTTAATTTCCTTATGATTATTGTATTCTGAACTGTAAATATCTATTCCATGATTCATGATTATGATCTTTGATATAAAAGGTATAATATTATAATGATCATGGTCATGTTATCATACCCTTTTATACATGACATGCTTACACATTTCCTTTAATTAACCTTACTGATAATTTGAGCTCACCCATTTCTTATGTTTTCTTTCCCCAGGTTATGAAGAAATGTTTTTAAGTAGAATTACTAAGGGGGAAGATATTTTTGTGAAACAATGAATATATTTCATTGAGATAGAATATTTTTTTCCATGTTTCTAAATGCAGTAAACTAATACGGTCTTTAGTTGTCCATTTTTGTAATGTTTTAAGTATTCTACAAAAGTGATGTAAGGTCTATGTACATTAAGAATGGGTATTTATAGTTAGTATCCAAGTGATGTTTTAGTCAACCTTTGGAAACTAGAATGAGAAAAATTAAGTGTGATACCTAGGTATATTTTTAAGGATATGTCTAGGGATTTCTCTATGGATAATTATATGGGTGATTTAATGTTTAGGAAAGTGTCCTGGAATTTTGGTAAAGTATACAGTGAGTGGTTTCCTAGAAATACATCCCTGTCTGGATACTACAAGTTGATATTTCTCAAGAATAGATGCAACTAGGTGTAACAACTCCAAAAATGTGTGTCTGGGATAAATCGACCTAACCGGGTACATGATAACAGGCATTTCTGCACACCTAGTTTGACACTCCTGAGGGATATGAATTGGGAATTCACAAACTCTTTACAAAAAATCATGAAGTATTTAAGTATAAGGATAATATTATTAACCTAGGATAAACCAAATGTTTCATATATTGAAGAAGCAGGATTAATAAATTTTTCTTAATGATATGGTATCCCATTATGATAAAAGTTTCTCTCACTATGATTTCAGGTTTTAGTCGATCGAGAGAACTAGATAGAACATGGTTAACATTGAATGTTTTAGATATGGAAAGTATGGGCCTTATGAAAATAAATGTACCAAGAGGAAATTTCATAAAGATAATCGGGAAGGTGGTATGAGTATTGGATATACTTCAGAAGATAAAGAGACCACAAAGGACATGTAAAAGGTATGTGATGTTCTTCATGTATTGTTTACATTAAACATGAAAATAATGATTGGATTGAGATTGGGGAACCTTAAGAAATGATTCATATTTGATATTATAGGAAAATGTATTAAGTAATATGTTTATGAATCCTAAGTAATGGTTTAAGAATAAATTTTGATGAATGAAGTATTTATGTTTTGGAGTACAAAGATTATGTTATATAAATCATGGAATATATAAGTATTTTTAGTATTTGTTTTCATTTATGATTTAAAAGGAAATGTTGAATTGTGATGAAGATATAGAAAAGTTATATTTTGATTAAGGTAAGGTAACCCCTAATGTGATCAATATGTTAAGAGAATTGTGTTTAGTTTTGATAAAGTAAACTATATAGCACTAAATACCCTGGACCTGATTATTTATTTGTTGAGAAAGTGTAATATTTCATCATGGATAAAGTTTACAACTTCCTAGATTCAAGTAATAAATCTAGTAATCTTTATAATAAGGAATCATGCATGTCTTACAAAAGTTTTTATGGTAATTCAGGTTATTACCATTTTTCAAGAGGTTTTATGATGAGAGACTTCACATGTTTAGAATGTGAAAACCAAGAGAAACTTTTTTTGATATATGGGGGTTCAAAAATTAGTTTATTTTTTGAATTTATTTATAACGTATTTTATTTTCATATTTTATAAGGGTTATAAGGTTAACTAATTATAAAAAGATTATGTTACACTTCAAATTAATTTTGTGAGATTAAAATATTATCTCACCACATGATAATTTATACATACTGGATAACCTTTTCTAAAAACATTGTGTTTATGATAATTGATGAAAAATTGGATGTAATATCATGGATATCATGATCTATTAGTACTTCAAGAATGAATAATTCACCTCGCTTTTTGGAGAAATAGGTAAAGTGGGTCAAGGAAAAACAAAGGGTGTGGTTCTCCTAAAATCATGGAAGTATATCTTTTCATGAAAATTCTTAAACAATAGAAAAGAGATATAGAAATAAAATGTTTTCCTAATACCTTATGTTTTTTTTGAACTGATGGTCTTTTAAATTATCATAGATTTATGACTTTGAGGCTCTCAAATTTCTATTGACCATTCACTTGTTTGTGATTGACAGCCTCAATAAATCCCTATAAATATTTAATATTTTCCTCCATGTCCAATGTTTACTACCAACCTAGGTTCTCCTACGTGGAAACCTAGTCATGATTTACTTTAGATAACTGTTACGGTTCACAATTTCTCTATTTTAAGGAAGTTTCGATATTCATTTTTATGATGTGGGATTTTATGAATGAAACTTTCATGTATTAAATAACCCAAATGAATTTTTAGAGAAAAATTCATTTTAAGGGGGGTAGAATGTAACACCCCTTTATTTTGTAAAACATTTTATTTTAATTAATTTAATATTGTTGATATTTTTCGTTTTACGCAACACATAAAATAGTTTATTTTATATAAAAGCATAATGATCGGATTGAGTTATACACAAAACCAAGTTAATTTTTCTCTAAACACAACATAAATATTAGATTTCTCTATATATAACGCTATGTTTATCTTCCATTACAAGCAACAATGACTTTCCTCGATGGCTTGTGTAACACGAAAGACCTAATGTTACCGAACAATAATTCATTATTAAAATATTATTATTTAATAAGATATGACATAGACATTAGATTTAATATTATTGGATTTAATAATTATGAATATATATAGTTGAAATCGTTGGTTACCTATTAATTAGAAAATAATATAGGAAACAAATGAATATAAAGGGAATGATTTTATAAAAGACTATTTTTATGTGAAAAAGGCGACATATCTAATAATTTAAATTAATAACTACTAGTGAATTATATTAATTAAATTTATATGTTATGTATTCAAACAAATAATTTCTATATTAATCCAATTGATTTTATATGCATAAGATGAGAGCATACCCAATATTACACATAAAAACATATATTTTTGTAAAAGCAGTTTTACAGCCTTTTAATAGAGAACTTATTTTAAATATAAATATTGGTAATTTTATAAGTATAATATGTCAAAATAAACTTCATATTTTAAATAAAAATCATAAAAATTAAGTTAAGGTAAATTTTTGGTATTTTTTCCGTGAAGTTTCATTTTTTGATGAATAGTGAAAAATAACAAAATTTAATTCAAAACTGTTTTCTTATATAATTTATTTATAAGGTTAAATTAAATTTTAAATTGGTTTTAAATTTTAATTAGATATTTATTTTATCAATTAAACCAATTTAGTTCATTGGAATCAATTTAATTTTTAAATTGGCTATAAAAACATAGCAAAATTTCAGATGTTTTTATATTAAAAACCCGCATTGTCATCTTATCTGTGAGTTTAAATTTTAATTAATTTATTCCACTTATGATATTGGAATTTGGAAAAATGGATTCCATATTTGGAATCAGAATATTTTATAATTTCATATAAGGTCAAATAAGTTTTTGACCAAAAATATTAGTGAAAGTAACTAAAATTAATTACAATGATTAAGGTAAAATTAAGCTTAATGAGGGACTAAAACTTAAACTTAAGGGCCCAAATGACCTATAAACTTTTCCAAGAGCCATGTTATGGCCATATATTGACCCTATACTCCTTTGGATCAAATGGGGTCCATTATTTGACCTAATTTCATTATGAAAAAACATGGATTTAATTACTTTATCAAAATATTACAAGAGTGCCAATCCTCTAGCACTATAAAAGGCCTCCTCTCCTCCCACTTATTTACACCTCTCAAGACACTTTGTCTATACCAAGATCTTAAAAAAAAGATCCTCAACATCATTTACCTCAACATATAATCCCCACCATTGGAAGAAATAAATCCAAGGAATCCCTTTGGTGAAAACCAAATTGAGTTACTCGATTAAGAGGAGGTTCTTACGAGTACTAAGAGAGTCAAGATACAAGGTAAGGGAATTTCATCTCAATTTATAGTTCCATGAGATATATGATTTATTTACCCCCCATTACTTTTTTTGTGGTGTATATACTTCCCATGGACGGATTATACGATTCTTATACTTAAATTTATGGTTATTTACATATCCGTTTGATTATCTTTCTTTCATGGTGTTTACTTTTCAAAAGTTACCAAATCAGTAAAGTAATTTTGTCTAAATTTTCCTTCTTTGAGACACATGCCATGTTACACACCTAAATTTTTTCTATAATGTGTATATACTACCTTTAATATGTTATATCATGAATCCTATTCTTTCATGATATTTTAAGCTTCATGTAATTTCATTTTCTTACATGGGGAGTATAGTTCAAAGCTACCAAGTCACTATTGGAAATGGAGGCTTTCCCAATAGTTCTGAACCGTTGGGAAAGCCTGCAGAACCATTGGTATATCTTATACCAGCGGTTCTACAAACCGTAGGGAAGTAAGCCGCTGGGAAAGATTTTCCCAATGGTTTACACTGAACCATTGGGATAGGTTAGAAAAAAATGAACCTATCCCCATGGTTGTGCCAAACCATTGGGATACTTTTTACCAACGGTTTGGCTTGAACCGTTGGGAAAACCAACCAAATGATTTTTTTCCCAATGGTTTTTAAACCGTTGGGAAATTATTTTTACCATCAATTCATAGAGAATCGTTGGTAAAAAAAACTCAGAATTCTATGCCAACAATTTGAAACTGTTGGCATAGCCTATACTGTGAAAATTGCATAGCAGCCTGCAATTTGCACAGCAGCCAGTCCATTCCCTCTCCTTTCCAATTTCCTCTCATTTCCAATCATTTACAATTATTGTACCTACAATAAACTAACACATACATATACAATTATTATACCAAAAATAACCAACTAACACAAACATATAGAGAACAAATTCATACACATTTAACATATAATGCATCCTGGAACTATACAGATCCAGAATTAAATCATAATTCATAATGTAATTATAAACATACATAATTCATTTAGAATTAAATTTAAAATTTAGATGACAATTATATGTGGAATCCGGAATTCAATTCATAATTTGATCGGTTTTTTGTATACCATATGTTTTTACTAGAAATGATGTCCATTTTAAACAAAATACATACACCTGGAGTGATACTGTCCACACCGTGCCTCATATTGAGGTAAGGTTAACACGCACACGTCACAAATGACCCATGGATCATTTTCCTAAAGTATCAACATATTCCGAAAGCGTTTGGTCGGTTTTCTGTATGTCAGTTGTTGTTTTCACTTAAAATGAAGTGCTTTTTAAATAAAAGAGATAAACTTTGAGTGGTTCCGGACACATCGCACCTTGGATTGAGGTGGGGTTGACTCGTACACATGAAAAATGACCCATGGATCATTGTGCTAAAATATCAACACAATCAGAATCTGTTTGTTCGGTTTTCCATATGTACTTAAAATGTTGTCCATTTTAAACATAATAGAGACACTTTGGGTGGTTCCGGACACACCACGACTTGGATTGAGACATGGTTCACTCGTACATGTCAAATATGACCCATGGATTGTTTTCCTATAGTTTCAACAGATTCTGAATGCGTTTGGTTGGTTTTTCGTATGCCAATTGTTCTTTTCACTTATAATCCTGCCCATTTTAAACAAAAGAGACATAGTTAGAGTGGTGCCGGCCACATCGCACCTCGGATTTAGATGGGGTTGACTCATACACATCTCAAATGACCCATGTATCATTTTTCTAAAGTTTCTACAGAATCCGAATGCGTTTGGTCGGTTTTCTGTATGCCAGTTGATGTTTTCACTTAAAATTATGTCCTTTTGAAACAAAATAGAGACACTTTGAGTGGTGCCGGCCACACGGTGCCTCAGATTGAGGTGGGGTTGATTTGTACACGTCAAAAATGACCCATGGATCATTGTGCTAAAATATCAACACAATCAGAATCCGTTTGGTCAGTTTTCCATATGTACTTAAAATGTTGTCCATTTTAAACATAAGAGAGACACTTTGGGTGGTGCTGGCCACACCGCAACTTGTATTGAGGTGTGGTTGACTTGTACACATCACATATGACCAATGGATCATTGTACTAAAGTTTCAATAGATTCCGAATGCGTTTGGTTAGTTTTTCATATGCCAGTTGTTCTTTTCACTTATAATCCTGTCCATTTTAAACAAAAGAGACACAATTAGAGTGGTACCAGCTACAAAACACCTTGTATTTAGACGTGGTTGACTCTTACACGTCTCAAATGACCCATGGATCATTTTCCTAAAGTTTCAACAGAATATGAATGCGTTTGGTCAGTTTTCTATATGCCAGTTGATGTTTTCACTTAAAATGATGTCGTTTTGAAACAAAAGAGAGACACTTTGAGTGGTACCGGCCACACTGCACCTCAGATTGAGGATGGGTTGATTCGTACATGTCACATATATCCCATGGACTGTTGTTCTAAAGTATCAACACAATCAGAATCCATTTGGTCAGTTTTCTGTATGTACTTAAAATGTTGTCCATTTTAAACAAAAGAGATACACTTAGAGTGATCCCGACCACACCGTGCCTCGAATTGAGGCGGGGTTGACTCATACATGTCACATATGACCCATGGATCTTTGTACTAAAGAATAAACACATTTCTAATGGGTTTGGTTAGTTTTTTGTATGTCAGTTGTTGTTTTCACTTAAAATGATGTCCATTTTAAACAAAAGAGAGACACTATGAATGGTGTCAGCCACACCATGTCTTGGATTGAGGCAGAGTTGAATTGTACACATCAAATATGACCCATGGATTTTTGTGCTAAAGTATCAACACAATCAGAATCCGTTTGGTCAGTTTTCCATATGCTAGTTGTTATTTTCACTTAAAATGTTGTCCATTTCAAATAAACCTGAGACACTATGAGTGGTGTCAGCCACACCGTTCATCTGATTGATGTAGGGTTGAATCGTACATGTCACATATGACCCATGGATTGTTCTCCTAAAGTGCCAATAGAAACCAAATGCGTTTGGTCAGTTTTCCATATGTACTTAAAACGTTGTCCATTTTGAACAAAAGAGAGACACTTAGAGTGATCCTGGCCACAACACAACTTGGATTGAGCCCAGGTTGGCTCGTACATGTCACATAAAACCCATGGATCATTTTGATAAATTATCAACAATATCCGAATGCATTTGGTCAGTTTTCCATATACCATTTGACTTATAATCCTGTCCATTTTAAACAAAAGAGACACAGTTAGAGTGGTATCGGCCACACTGCGCATCAGATTTAGACAGGTTTGACTCATACATGTCTCAGATGACCCATCAATCATTTTCCTAAAGTTTCTACAGAATCCGAATGTGTTTGGTTAGTTTTCCCTATGCCAGTTGATGTTTTCACTTAAAATGAAGTCCTTTTAAAACAAAAGAGAGACACTTTGAGTGGTTCCGGCCACACCACACCTTATATTGAGGTAGGGTTGATTCTTACACGTCACATATGACCCATGGATCATTGTGCTCAAGTATCAACACAATCAGAATCCATTTGGTCAGTTTTCCGTATGTACTTAAAATGTTGTCCATTTTAAACAAAAGAGAGACACTTAGAGTGATCTCGGCCACACCGTGCCTTGTATTGAGGCGAGGTTGACTCGTACACGTCACATATGAACCATGGATCGTTTTCCTAAAGCATAAACACATTTCAAATGCGTTTGGTCATTTTTTTGTATGTTAGTTGTTGTTTTCGATTAAAATGATGTACATTTTAAACAAAAGAGAGACACTATGAATGGTGTCAGACACACCACACCTCGAATTGAGGCGGGGTTGACTTGTACACATCACATATGACCCATGGATCATTGTTCTAAAGTATCAACACAATCAGAATCCTTTTGGTCAGTTTTCCATATTCTAGTTGTTGTTTTCACTTAAAATGAACTCCATTTTAAACAAAAGAGAGATGCTTTGAGTGGTGTTGGCCACACCACACCTAGGATTGAGGAAAGGTTGACTAGTACACGTTACATTGGACCCATGGATCATTATCCTAAATTTTAAACAGAAACCGAATGCGTTTGGTCAGATTTCTGTATGTACTTAAAATTTTGTCCATTTTAAACAAAAGAGAGACACTTAGAGTGATCCCGACCACACCACAACTCAGATTGAGCCCGGGTTGGCTCATACACGTCACATATGACCCATGGATCGTTGTGATAAATTATCAATAGAATCCGAATGCATTTGGTCGGTTTTCTGTATGCCAGTTGTTCTTTTCACTTATAATCATGTCCATTTTAAAAAAAAGAGACACATTTAGAGTGGTACCAGCCACAACACGCCTAGGATTTAGACGGGGTTGAATATTACACATCTCAAATGACTCATGGATCGTTGTCCTAAATTATCAACATAATCCAAATGCGTTTGGTCAGTTTTACGTATGCCAGTATCTTTTCACTTAAAATGATATCCTTTTGAAAGAAAAGAGAGACACTTATAGTGGTGTCGGCCACACCACGCCTCGGATTGAGGTGGGGTTGAATTGTAAATGTGAAATATGACCCATGGATTTTTGTACTAAAGCATCAACATATTTCAAATGCGTTTGGTCAGTTTTTCGTATGTCAGTTGTTGTTTTCACTTAAAATGATGTCCATTTTAAACAAAAGAGAGACACTATGAATGGTTCTAGCCACACCACGCCTTGGATTGAGTCAAAGTTGACTCATACACGTCAAATATGACCCATGGATCATTGTGATAAAGTATCAACACAATCAGAATCCGTTTGGTTGGTTTTACATATGTACTTAAAATGTTGTCCATTTTAAACAAAAGAGAGACATTTAGAGTGATCCCGACCACACTGCGACTCAGATTGAGGTGCGGTTGACTCGTACATGTCACATAGGACCCATGGATAGTTTTACTAAAGTTTCAATAGAATCCGAATGTGTTTGGTCAGTTTAACATATGTCAGTTGTTGTTTTCAACTAAAATGACGTCTATTTTAAACTATAGAGAGACACTTTGAGTGGTTTTGGCCACTCCGCGCCTCGGATTGAGGATAGGTTCACACATAAACGTCACATATGACCCATGGATCGTTGAAGTAAACTTTCAACAGAATCCGAATGCATTTGGTCGGTTTTCTGTATGTCAGTTGTTGTTTTCACTTAAAATGTTGTCCATTTCAAATAAACCTGAGACACTTTGAGTAGTGCCGGCCACACCGGGCCTTGGATTGAGGTGAGGTTGACTCGTACACATCACAAATGAGTCATGTAACTTTGTCTTAAAGTTTCAATAGAATCTGAATGCATTTGGTTGGTTTTCTGTATGTCAATTTTTGTTTTCACTTAAAATCTTGTCCATTTTAAACTATAGAGAGATGGTTCAAGTGGTTTCGGCCACACCGCACCTCTGATTGAGGCTGGGTTGATTTTTACACATCACATATGACTCATGGATTGGTTCCCTAACGTTTCAATGGAATCCGAATGCGTTTGGATAGTTTTTTGTATGTCAGTTGTTGTTTTCACTTAAAATGATGTCCTTATGAAACAAAAGAGACACCTTTAGTGGTTCCGGCCACACCGCACCTCGGATTGAGGCGGGGTTAACTCGTACACGTCACATATGACCCATGGATCGTTGTGATAAAGTATCCACACAATCAGAATCTGTTTGGTCAGTTTTACGTATGCTAGTTGTTATTTTCACTTAAAATGTTGTCCATTTCAAATAAACCTGAGACACTTGGAGTGGTTCCGACCACACTGGGCCTTAGATTGAGGCGGGTTTGACTCATACACGTCACATATGACCCATGGATTATTGTGATAAATTATCAAAACAATCAGAATCCGTTTGGTCAGTTTTCCGTATGCTAGTTGTTATTTTCACTTAAAATGTTGTCCATTTCAAATAAACCTGAGAC
The DNA here is from genome assembly GCA_963277665.1 of Viscum album. Taxonomy (NCBI): domain Eukaryota; kingdom Viridiplantae; phylum Streptophyta; class Magnoliopsida; order Santalales; family Viscaceae; genus Viscum; species Viscum album. Next base: position 953,423,270 of record OY728121.1, read on the forward strand.
ACTTTGAGTGGTTCCGGCCACACCGGGCCTCGGATTGAGGCGGTGTTGACTCGTACACATCATAAATGAGTAATACAAACCATCCTAGTAGCCTTTACCTAGAAACCAAAGCATACATCCTGGAATTTCAAGTCTAAATTCCCTGAACACGATGAGTCCGTCCATGAGTCCTTAACATGTAACCCATGTCTTATCCTAACAATTGACAAGTAAACCAAATAAAACAAGGCATAATTAACATAACATGGGGAATGTACGACAAGAAATTGTATTCAAATTAAAGTATATCATCACATGCATTTGACGAGCATTATCTAATAAGCTTACCAAGACATTCATATAATTAAATAAATACAAAAATGGAATAATCCTAAATAACATTGCATGATCAGAGAAATAAAAAAAGGCATGTGAAATCAAGAAGGGTGGGGGGCTGTCTGGGGTCCAGGGGGAGGGTGGGGGGCTGTCCGGGGGGGCTATCCGGGGGGCTGTCCGGGGGGCTATCCGGGGACCAAGGAGGAGGGTGGGGGGGCTGTGCGGGGGGCTATCCGCGGGGCTATCTGGGGGGCTGTCCGGGGTGTGTCCAGGGGGATGTCCGGGGACCAGGGAGGATGGTGGGGGGAGGGGATGTTCGAGGTCCAAGGAGGATGGTGGGGGGTTGTCCAGGGTCCAGGAAGGAGGGGGCTGTCTAGGGAGTTCCCAAACACACAAAACTCTATAAACATGCTCAAGATACACTGCAACCACTAAAAGACAACAACATCAATGAAACCAGACAATATATAAAAATAAATCAACTCCAATACTATACTACGAGTCTAGATAAAACCAATAACTAGAATAGATTAAACATAAAATCTCAGTAATATTAGTAAAAAATTTAACGGATCAATTTGTCCCACATCACCATCACCATCATCATCACCATCATCCTAATCCCCATCATTGTCCTCACCCTCCTCAACGCCCTCCTCCTCGCCCTCGCCCTCCTCCTCACCCTTGCCATCCCCCTCGCCCTCCTCCTCTCCCTCCTCTTTCGCATCAGACTCCTCGCCATAATCGTCGTCAGGATGGACATTGTCTTGACCACCACTAGAACTGCCACCTGGTTCACCATATATAGAACGTATCGATGACATATATTCATCAAAAGCTGGGCTGGCCTCTGGTGGAAGTGTTGGACGTAGAACTTCAATAAATTTCATAAATGCACTATTTTCCCTAGCAGACTATTCTGCTGTCTCTATGGACCTTTTGTCAGCCTGTTCTTCATGTGCCCGAACTTGCTACAGCTCGGTGGCACTACAACTCGTACTTGAGGAGGGCTAATACCTCATCGGGGCTATCCTAGGTCGGCAGCGTACTCTTCCAGGATGCTTCTCTCCCAACACCTGATGTAAGTGATCAGTTGGCCCAAAATTGTCTGGTTCTTGGGCATTGAGGTCCTCTAAAGCATCCTGTTACAAATATAAATATATTATTAAGTTACCAAATAGATATTAAAATATAAAATCAATATATTAAAACTTACAATCTGCTGCTGAGTTACTTCATTGACGACACTTCCATCCTTTTTCCGTCTACTCGAGAAAAACAGTTTTGCTCGAGGCACATGTCCTTCAATATTCTGTATTTTCCTCTACAATGACATTGAAAACTAAAGTTATATGAAAACTTTATAAAATGATTAAATAATTGAGGAAAAAAATAAAGTGTAAGTCTTAAAGAAAACTTAAAAACAATTTTCATACCTGCTTCCTCTCATGATCTGGCATCGTTGTATGTCCTAGTGTGTGGAGGTATTTTTTTGCATCAATTATTTTTTTTATTTTTTAAAAATGATTCCTAAATAAAATTTTATAATGAAAAGGATAATATTAATGTAAAACATGAAAGTTATTATTTAAATACCTCGAATGTAATTAATAACTTAAACTGGGTAGTCGTCCAATGAGTAATCATCTAACAATACTGCTCTATAGGACAATTATCCACGATTGGTACCGCCTCTAACTCAGTGCCAACTCTAGCATGCCAGCCAATATACAACTCATTCTTGTAGGTTCTCCAAATCTCGCCTAAATGCTTTAGACGTCCCGGTCGTGCACCCTCACCATCGGGAAAATTAAATCGAAGCTCCAATCAATATATTAATTCATATAAATACAGAAATAATTCATGGAATTAAATACAACAAATTTTTTTACCCATATCTCTGACCAAGATCTATCCTTGACCTCATGTGGAAAATGTCTCCGTGATAGCGGGCTGACGAGAATGATGTCAGAGTATTTGGAAAGCGTCGTCAAAAAACTCCGACATTGCTGCCCTATTTTCTCAACCATTTGTTTGTATTAATTGTAATCCACCATAACCTGTGTGCAGTGGTTCCACACCTCACGCATGTGTGTACGCCCTTGCCCCTACCTCCGGTCAGTAGATGTATCTATCATGAAATAAAAACAAATATTTTATCAAAACATGTTATAATGAAAATAAATATTTCTATAAAAATTTGTTAGGGTTATATAAATATACATGTGCCAGTCTGATCACTGAGCGCCGCTGGATCCATATAAACTGATGGAACACACTGTGGTGAAATAGGAGTTGAAGACGATAAAATATAGAAGCTTGTAGAGACAGAAGTAGAAGGAAAAGAATATGGGACAACTTTATGACCGGATTCTGACTGGGGAGTGGGAATCATCATGGGATATGAAAAAGATGGGCCAGAAGATGAAAAAGGTGGAAAAAACATGGGAGGCCTAAATATCCCATGTGTCCCTAATGACACACTAGGATCAGAATGTGGGAAGGATGACATGTAAGTGGGAGGGGCAGGGTCTAGTCGGGTATGCGAAGCTGCGCGTCCACCTCTGGTACGAACCCTCCTCGTACCACCGGCCTGAGTACTAGGACCAGTACTAGGCTCCTTGTCGAATAACTGTCAACGTATAAGTGGATCCGACAAAAATGTTTACAAAAAAATCAATCACATGACATTATATATTCTTTAAATATATATATTTGAAATAAAGTACTCACTGTAGGCACTAATGGTGGAACTCCCATCTCTGCCATTCGACGATTGTTCTCCATCATTTTTTCCTTCGTCTCTCTTCAATTGGCTGCATTTCCTGCTTTTTAAAAGAAATATGTAATTAATTAGAAAAAGGAAACTAACGTGTAACCCAAAAAACTAAATATATGTGGGAATAGGGGGATTCATTGATAATTTATCTATCAATTGTTTTAGAAGATCTTGAATGGATTTAATAAATCATAAAAGTTGTAATGTTCACCAAGTTAGAAATATTGTTTGACTAGGCTTGAATACAGTTCAATTTCAAATTATAAAATGCAATTCAAATAAAACTGAAACCAATAAAAATTGAAAATTAACATAACAGTCAAGTCAGCTAAAACATATTTGTGATCAATACTAAAACAATTTGAATATTACCAATCTTAACAACCCAACTCAAGGTAAACCAAAATAATTCAGAACATGGATGAATGATTCTATATATTTTCAACCACAACTTTAGGTTTACAATCAACTCTGACAATTGAGCTATTGGAGTCATCAAAAGAAATACATGGATTGGTTCCAATGGAACTAGGGATAGTGTCAATTCCACCATCACCATCATCAAAAATATGTCTTGGAATTACTTCAACTATGACACCAAATTCAGGTTAAAGTTGGTATTTGACATAAAAAACCTATTTAGCCATTGATGCCAACACATATGGTTCTTCGATAGCAAGAGTGCGAGTCATATTAATTACTCGAAATCCACAATCATCAATAAATGTGCCATGTCTCGCCATCAAATCAAACCAATGGCATTTCATCATTGTGACTCGTCCATGAGAGTAATAATCCAATATTATTATTTCCTCAACGACTCCATAATAACCCACATTTTCAAATCATGGTCTACTATATGATGAACTAGCATAACAATCTGTTGTGGCAGTCACCATAACACCATCATGTTGTGTTTTCATGTTCTTTTCTCGTTCAGTGACAATAAATTTGTACCCATTGATTATAATTGATTTACAGTCATGAACCATGGTATTAGGACCAAAAGCCAAAGCTCTTATTTCCTCAAAGACAAAGTCAGCAGACAAACTCAATACCTTCAATATAAATGATTATTAAACTTAATTAAATATTGATATAATTATTTTAAACAGTAATATTTTTACCTTCAATTTTAACCAAGAAGAAATTTTTTTGCTATGCAAAGTCTTTCTCTTTCTCAAAGATACAGAATGATGCTTCTTATTTATCATTGTTTTATGTTCCCTATAGATAAAAAATATGAATAGTTTAATAGATATATATGTAAGATATACATATTCAATTTAGTTACCTAATATAGTCATAAAAAATCATAGTTGAACAAAACTGTGCGATGTGCCATCTCCCGCTCTTCATGGCTTAATGTCTTCAATGTATATGATCCAGGAATTCCTTCTATTTGAGGAAGTATTTCAGTTGCGTACATCCAATGAAAAGAAACAAGTCCTCTGAGAAGTATTTCAGTGTGAATATGGATAGTTAGATGCAACATGCATGTGAAAAATTATGGAGGATATATTTTCTCCAACTCACACAAAATTAATGGGGCATCTATCAACATTTTTTGCAAGAAAGACTTGGACAACTTATTAGCACAAAGATCTTTAAACAAATGGCACAACTGAATAAAAATCTCCCTTACATTATTGGAAAAAAGATGATGGATTTCTATTGGAAGCAACTCATGAAGTAGAACGTGATAATCATGAGTCTTCAAAGATTTTAGCTTCAACTCTCTTCTGTTGACCCGTTTAGATATGTTGCTTGAATAGCCATCAGGAACTCTAATAGTCTCTAATACTTCCAGAAATTGTTTTTTCCCATAGGTTTCATCACATAAGAAACACATGGAAGTTGCCATTTATTTTCACTGATATGCACAGGATGCAATTCTGGTCTGATGCCCCAATCCACCAAGTCACGCCGAGATTGTAAATCATCTTTTGTCTTCCCCTTGACATTTAGATGAACCAAAATCAACATTTTGTATATATTGTTTTCAATATTCATTACGTATAAGCAATGACGTAACAAATTTGTTGACCAATAAGGCAAATCAAAAAATATACTCCTCTTCCTTCAATTGTAACAGGTTTCAGTGGAAACATTCTTTCTCTTTCCAGATTTCATTTGACCCTCCCTGAATGAAAAAATGAAATCTTTTAATTCATTAAGAACATCATATCTAGACATACGCTGAGGTGGATCATCGTTCTCTATGCTATTATCAAATCTTCGACGATTCATTCTATATGGATGATCATTTGGCAAGAATCGTCAATGTCCCATAAGACTGAAACTACAGTGATGTTTCAGTCTTCTGGATCATGTATTCTTCATACAAACTGGGCATGATTTTTTTCCCTTCGTGCTCCATCTAGACATCATTTCATAAGCCGGAAAATCATTGATCATCCACATAAGCACAGGACGCATCTGAAATATGTCTTTCGAACATGCATTGTATATGCGCAAACCCACATCCCAAAGAAGTTTCAACTCTTTTATTAAAGGTTGCATGTATACATTAATATCAATACTGGGATCAGAAGGACCAGATATGAGTATACTCATGAAAGTGAAAGTTTTTTCAAACAAAACCATGGGGGAAGATTATAAATGTGTATAAAAACTGGCCATGTGCTGTGTGAAGTAAGTATCTTCCCAAATGGATTAAAACCATCACAAGAAAGACCCAGCCACACATTATGCACATCAGATGCAAAATCAGGATGTCGAGCATCAAATATCTGCCATGAAAATCTATTTGCAGGATGAAACAACTCACCATTAGTATTCTTTCTCTTAGTATCATGCCATCTCATTTTTATTGATATGTCATCAGACATAAAAATATTCTAGAGTCTGGGGATCAATGGAAAGTTCCACATTACTTTCTGTGGAACACAGGATGGTGTTCCATCAGATTTTGACTTCTAGCGGGTTGTGCCACATTTTGTACAATCATTTCGTTCAGCGGTTTCCTCCCATAATAAACTGCAATCTTTCTGGCAAGCATGAATTTTGTTTCTTGAAAATCCAAGTTCCTCAACTAACTTCCATGCCATATAGTGGTTTGAAGGAATATCTGCATCATCTGAAAGGAAATCCTTCAAGATGGTAAGAATTTAATCGATTACTGTATTAGAAATCCCATACATAGTTTTCCCATGAAACAATCGGATTAAAAATTTCAGATTTTTCATTTTATCACATTGTCGATATACTGGAGTCATGGCAGCATCAATCAATTTTTTCACTATATCAATACCATCGTTTTCACTAGATGCATCAGCTGTCCTCATATCAAAGTCTTATTCAGTTGAAATCCTTTCTTTTTCATGATGACAAATATACAGAAACTGACCATCTAACAAATTCTCCATTCCAGTCCTTTCATTTCGATCATCACCAATTTGAGATTTCATTTTCTCCGCATTGTGATACCACAGAAAGTAGTTTTCTTGAAAACCATTTTTGGTTATGTGGTAGCTGACTTCTTCACGGCTCAACCAAGGTCTACCAACACAATTGGAACATAGGCAGTGTATGAAACCACTATCTGAAGCATTGTGAAATGAAAAATCTATAAATCTCTCCAAATTATTTTGAAAATCGCTTGAGATCCGATCAGTTTCATACATCCAAATTATGTCCATTCTGTAAAAAGAATTTATATAAGTCATTTTGTTATAAACAATTTAATAGGATTGAAATTTAATAGAAAATACATTTAAGTAAATGATAAAGGAAGAAGTTTCTAGACGATGTAGTGAACTATTAAAATAATGTAAAGAACAATACTTATAAATTAAATTAAAATGTATTTATATTAATTTTCATTAGGTCTATAAGAGGAACATGCCTCAGGTCCCATTACGTGTTATAGGCATCCCAAATCATTCACTCATGTTCAATAACTCATTATTGGCACCTCTATGACCATACCTTTCATTACCCAATTACTTCCCCAAGTCAAGCACACCACATGGGTGAATAAATTTTAGGCTTCTACACTAATAGGTTGTTCATGGATTGTAAAAATATTTAATTTTATTAAGTATAGAAAAAACATTTATTTTTAAATTTGAGATTAATAATAAAGTATGTCAATGATAACAACGTTACTGAATTAAACTTGTGACTTATCTAACATTTTTATGGATGTTTACACATGCCAACATGGATATTGAAAAGCACCCCACCCTCATAAAAGTGAGTATTGGCCAAGAAGGACACATAATATACAATGTACAATGAGAACCATATTTAATTGACCCTAAAGTTATATTAGTATAGTTATCATGGGGAAATGTAATATATGATCCTGGTTAACTGATGAATTAAAAAGCTTGTATTCCATATGTTGGACACTATCTAAGGTAAGAAATCATGTGAGGATGGGTATATATCATTCAATTTCTTACATTCTAGTGAGAATGAAGGCTTGACTTAATTACTTGAGTTCACTGATTAAATGAGGGTAGAGGTTTCATAGGCTATGTAAATAGAATGATTAAATAAGGGTTGAGGTTGCATACACTATGCATGGTGGGGGAGTCTTAGCCGATTTAGAAACTAAAATAAATTCCCATCATAGGTATCAATAAGAAACAACAAAATCAAAAGAAAATACAAATAAAAAAGGACTAAAAACATCAAAAATTTCAAGAATTTACTACTATGCATGGTTTATCCACATGTTTAGCAGTAACTATATGTCTTAATCATGAACCACCTCTAAATATCCCAGTTTTAACCAATAAAAATAAGGTAAATATCTCAAAATATCTTTAAAACAACTCATTAATAGGCTCAAAACGTAAATATAACCTCAAACCAACCATGGAATCTCTTTCACAACACATTCTCACACATCAGTTATCTCATGTGTTACTAAATACCAAATATAGTCACATAACAAGTGTACTATAACTAATTACATTACACAAGCCTTATTAAAAAAATTCTCATTTTAATAAAACACTTTCCTCATGGAATTTTAAGGAAAACATTCATAGAAACTTTTCTAAAAATTAATAAACACATATAGATAAATTTCCAAGTAATAATTAATTACAAGATGAAAAAAAATAATAAAAACACATACTTAGAAAATCTAGAATCCAACCACAATGAATTTGAGATGTTTCTTCTTCGATGGAGGGTTAAATATTTAATTAATTAAATGGATTAGAATGGAGAAAGTCTATATTAAACCAAAACACAAAAAAATGATATACACATCAAAATCAAAACTTAAAAATAAAATATTAGATGAATAAAAATAAAAACAAGGTAGAACTTAAATATTTTATGTTTATAAAGAAGAAAATATCTGATTTGAAATGATTCTGATGGAGTTTCACCGATTCGGATGGGGGAAGTCGCGAGAGGAGCCGAGCACTGTAGAGATTTTGGGTTCTGTCGCGAATGGGGGAGAGGAGCGGCCGACTGTATTTGGGGTAAAAATTTACCAACGGTTTTTAAAAACTGTTGGTAAAGGGGCACCCTTTCCCAACGGTTTACTAGAACCATTGGGAAAGGGTACCTTGGACACCCCTTTACCGACGGTTTCCTAAAATAGTTGGGAAAGGGTGACCAGGACCTTCTTTACCAACGGTTTAAGCAAACCGTTGGTAAAGAAGCGTTGGGAAAGCCTGCATTTCTAGTAGTGAGTGTTAAGAGTTTATTGAAATAATCTCATTTATTTTAGAGAATGTTTATGTTTCTGATTCCATGATGAAATATTATGATTCGTATCTCGATAACATTCCTTAATTTTCTTATCCTATGGTTATTCATGATATATTTATTTATTTGTACCATTTTCCACTCTTTGTTACATATGATAATTATGAATGTGTTTTTATGAAAGCCTGACCTTTCCCTCTCGTTGGTTGAAAATCCACGTTCCTTTAAAACCATGTTTTCTAAAAGGATACTGAGAATATTCTACTATTGTTCTATACATTTTAAAAGACATTTTTACCCTTTTTGTCTTTTACCAATGTTTTTAAAATAATCTTCTTGTCTCTTTTCTAAAAAGTAATTTTTTGAATCCTTTTTACCGTGAAAAAGGAATGTTATTTTTACCTCATATGAAATGTATGGATTTACCCACCTCCATTTTTTATAATCACAATTTTCATTTTTAAAATGTTAATTTTTTAGAAAAAGTTTTTTTATAGTTAATTTTTAAAGAAATGGTTTTCAAAATATTTTTAAGATTCTTTTATAAGTTTTTAAGGAAAATTGTTTTCGAAATGTTTTTAGGCATATTTTAAAAGCTTTCAAGGAAAATGGTTTTCAATTTATTTTTAATATTTCATTATAAGTTTTCAAAGGAAAATTTTTTCTATATGTTTTTAAATATTCATTTATAATTTTTCATGAAAATGGATTTCTAAAGATTGTATGTTTTAAAAATTATTTTCCAAAGAAAAAAGTATATTTTTTTCAATAAATGGTTTCAAAAGATATTTTAAATTATTTTCCATCTAAGATGACACCCAGTATTGTTACTCATGCCATTATAGGAAATTATCTCAAGGTTTCAATGATATTCTTTCTCTAATTGGTTTATTCCTTGATGTCATGATGTTTATGAAACATATTTCTCTTCCCCGAGTTATATGCATTTGAAACTTGATTCTTTTCACGGGTTATGATTTCAGGAAGTGATTAAGAGACCTATATTTTTTCATAGGAAATAATGTGATGAAATGTTAATTATAACTATTCTATTTGATGGGTTATAATTTGTTGTTTATAAAACCTATATCTTTTTATGGGTCATGATAATGTAAAAGTTTTATTTTTTGGCACATGTATGAATGATGTTATAATGAGATAGGTGAGATTTATATCTCCATTCAATGAATTAGGTTATGATGGATGACTCATGAGTATAAATATTATGTGTGAACCAGATTACATGTCCATAATGTTACGCAAGGACATGGTTGTATGTCAATATGTTTATGCATGAACCTGATTACATGTTCACAATGTTGTGTGATAACCTTATTAAATGTTCATAATGCTATGCGTGAACTTGATTACATGTTCAAAATGTTATGAATGGGCCTAGTTTCTTGTCCAAAAGTATATGTATGAACCTTATTACATGTTAAAAATGTTATGCATGAACCTGATTTCACGTTCACAACATTACACGTGGACCTGGTTTCAGGTCCATACGTCTATGAGAGGGCTTGATTTCATATCCTTAACTCAATGTGTGAACCTATTTCTACTTATACATTTTCATGATGTTATAAGTTGATGTGAATTCCATAATTTCATGTTTTATTCCTATGTTATGATTTTATGGCTTATGCTCATGATTTCCTTATGATCCATGTCTTATGAACTGCAAATATTTATTCCATGATTCATGTTTACAATCGTTGATATGTAGGGTATGATATTATAATGATCATGATAACATTCTCATACCCTCATGTACATCATATGCTTACAAATTTCCTTTAATTACCCTTAATGGGAATTTAAACCCACCCCATTCTTATGTCACCTTTCCCTAAGTTATGAAGAAAGGGTTTGAAGTAGAATTATTAAAGGGGAATATATTTATGGAAAAAATGAATATATTTCACTGAGGTAGAATATTTTTGTTCTGTGTTTTCAAAGGAAATAAACTAATATGGTATTTGGGTGTCTGTTTTTGGTAATATTTTAAGTATTTCAAAAAAGTGATGTAATGTATATGTATTTTAAGACTAGATCATTATAGATTTTGTAAATTTGTACTATCTCTCAGCGTCTTCCAATTCAGTTAGCTTGAAGGAAGCTAAAATTTATGGAATGTGGAAGAATGCGGTAGATGAGAAAATATATTCCATCGACACCACTGAAAGCTACCAGAAAAAAGAAGGTTTTGACTATGGTGAAGTAAATTCCCTATTGGTTAACCATCTGGATAATATTAAAATTCATGGTTTAAAAGGAAAACAAGTTTATGGGTGTATACTGGATAACAAACTCATTTATTCTTGGATGGATCCAAGATTTTACTGCTGCATTAGAGGCTTGGTGACTTCAATGAAGTTGGATTAACGTGTGTTGATCGAGAGGATGATGCAACACCTACTGCAACCAAACTTTGGACTTTTATTTTTATCTATTTCATTCATTTGATTTTTATGTTGTTATATCCCTATAAATTGGGGTTTTTTGTAAGAGTTGTAATATCATCCAGAGAGAGGAGAAATTAAACTGTGTTTATGAATTGTCATTTTTGTTCCCAAAATCATCTAAAGTGATCTGCATCTGTTTCCACATATGTTTTCATTTTCCATAGCTAAATCCTTCTTCACGTAGGGGTTAATAATTATGAAAAATCATCCATTAGTACTGAGATTCCAGACTTTACTGAATCTCATTTTGAGCTTCTTCTATGTATATTTGGGATTTTAAAACACTTTAAAACTCCTTGGAAAATATAAATATAATTCTAGAAATCATAAAAAATAATTCCAAATCCTTTTAGATAATTTAAAATGTATTGCAGTGTGTAAAAAATAAAGAGTAATCCATGTATTTATCTGCATTTATACTTATAGAATTAATTGTTAGTGACTATAGTCATCATACAAGTGATATTATTAAGAAAATAATATTTTCTTTATGAAAAAAAATCAAGGATAGTTTGAACAAACCAATCTTGATTTTTACAACAGTTTGAATGTTCTTCCTTTTTAATTAAAATATTTACAAACTATATTCAGTAGTTTATAGACTATAAGCTTCTTAAAACCCTCCTATAACTATTATAGATGACACTGGAATCATTCCTTCAGTACTTTTCTTGATTCTATGAAGAAAAATTCAATCAATCATAAGATCCATGGGATTATCATGAACCTTTATAACTAGACATTAATGGGAAACATTATCTCATCTTTACCCATGTATGTATGGGAAACTTATCATGTTCCTTCATGGTTAGTTGGTGGTTACTCAATCTATTACTTGATTCACTAAACATTAAAATTCCTTCATATTGACAAGAAATACAATATAAATATCTCAAATAGACAATTTCACTTTCATCACCCCTTTTTGGATATTTTAAATACCTATTTACTCATGAAGTCAATTTATATCTTCTCCCCCTTCTTGAAAAACAATACAAAGGGAGGAAATTCATCGCCCCTCATTAAAAATTTGATGGTAAGGGACGAAATTATCATCTCAAGATAACATATTCTCCCATTTTTTTCTTCTACATTATCTTTTCTCTACCTCGTTTAGAGAGTTTGTTAATTCCATAAGTGAAGGGTGGCACCACATTTTCTTTTAGAAAAGTTCCATCAACTAATAAACTCTAATTCTATATGGGTAACCGTTTATGTAAAAAAGTGTTACTAATTGAGAAAAAAAATCTATCCATAACTATCTAAAATGAGATACCAACACTAAAATTCACTTCTTAGGGGTTTTATAAAAAAACATTGAAATAAATATCTAAACATGAACTCACTTAAATTGGAACATCAAAACATTTCAAGTGTAAGGTATTATTTTCCCATTTTTTTCATACAATAAATCACCCTTGATAAAAAATTTCGAAATGATTTAAAATATAATTAGGATAATGAAAATAATTCCTCAAACTTCCATTTTTAAAGGGGGTTTCTAAAATTAAAGATTCAATAATAATAAATAAATTTATTTAAGCTTCACTCTTTTTGATAGACCACCCTCAAGGGATGTTCTATATAATTCACCACAGTAAATTATCTATAAGAATAAATGATACCAATTATAAAATGAATACAAATTGAGATATTTCATTATGGATAACCCTTCATGTTTTTTAGAAATTATATCTTTTGAGATGGTCCTACTTTGATACATCACCCCCAATTCCCTACCACTGAGCATAAGAAAACATATATGGGAATGAGGTGAGCTTCAATAATCTCCTTAGTTATATAAATATGGTTGATAATTACTTCTCAAAATAAAAAAGTTCTTTATTATAGATCCAGAAACCTGAGAACTCTTTATTCGTGTTTCACCCTTGAGTTTCCAAATCTATTCATTTTTCGAAAGTATGTATTTCACTCCCTTTTCAATATTATTATTTGTCAATCTTGGTATTTTTATTTCATAAAATTGAGTAGCTTCATTATTTTAATCAAACTCCATAATTTTAGCCTCTTCCAAATAATCTATCCATATAATGAAACATTCCTTTTTCAAATGAAGACTCTTATTTTTGTGTGAGAGATATTTCTTTGTAGTAGAAATTTTGTTAACCTAAGTAATCAGAGATTTTACATTGATTTTTATTTGCCTAGGAAAAATACTTATACACTTGGAAGAAATATTTCTATCATGTTGAAACCTTCTACCACATCTTTAATTTTTTTACCCCATTTTGGAAACATTTCATACTCATCATTAATAGTTTCAAACACTAATTTAATCCCACCATCTCTCTCTTGGATGGATTCATTTTTTGGGTTTAATATTTCTACCTTATTTCTTGATGTTATTGGAAATTTTTCAATGGTAAATGACATGTCCTTTCAAAAAAAAAAATAGATACATCTTCTCCTTATACATTGAACATCCATGTAAACTTTATTCACTTCCTTCTTGGGAGTTTTTTGTTCAAAAACCTTCTTCACTAATTTTTATCCCAACGTAGACTTGTCTCTAAATTTCTTTGGTAAAATAACATATATTGGTCTTCTCTTATAAGTTTCATATGTTTTACATATAGTTGATACATTCCAACATTAATTATAATTGTGACCACACATGTTGAAAAAATTGTATAAATTGTCAAAATAATCAAATACATTTTATGTAGAAGGAATCCTCATGTTCTGTGAAAATAGATTTAGCACAATGGGTTTCTGATGAATTTTAGGTCAGATAACCCTTTATTCGGGCCTCTTATTCTTTCTAGATATTTACATAGACTAGAAAACAATGGCTATGTTTCCAAACCTTTAACATCACCAAAAATGGAAACAACACTCTTTTTTTCTGGAGTATGCAGTCTAGGCAGATTTGTGGTCTTACTGTTTTTGAGAACTTTCACCATTATTTTGGACTCTATTTAGGGATATTATCTTGGTATATATATCTATATTCACCCTTGATGATGTGGTGAAATTATGTTCATTTTATTCTTACACATTCTTATAGTTTTTTCTTTGAAATCTATACTCCCATTGAAAACATGTTTATTAAAAACAAATTTAACTGGGTTATAGGATATATTTTTCATCGAGCCTGAGGTGGATACATCTCTAGATAATCTTGGGATATTTTTTCCACTAATTAGAGTATTCATAGAATCTATTGTAACACCTCAAGCTTCCAGGGTTTGTTTCCATTGGAATAACGCAATAGCTTGTGTCGTACGCAACATCGAGTTCTAACTCATCAAAACCAATCAAACTAGCCATTATGAATAGTAATAACCAATTCTTGAAATTTTATAAATTTTATTTTTCAAAATGGACTTCATTTTTGGGTCTGGAATATCAAAATTAGCTTAGGGGAAATTTTTGGTATTTTTCTGAAATCTTTTAATTTTTTATGAATAGTGAAAAACACTCTGTTATTGTCTAAAACCGAATTTTTATTTAGATAATTATTTATTTTATTTAAATTTAATTTATTTAAAAATAGATACATAATACCTATATAATTTCAATGTAATTCATTGGAGTCATTTTATTATATGTTTAGATATATAAAATTTTATTGAACTTTTTACCGTCTTTTACACATCTTCTAGGAGAATTTGAAAATTTGCATAAAACATAATTTTACCACTTCTGTGAATTGAATTTCAAAAATTTGAGAGACACAGTTAACATCATTATGTAATATGTGGTTCAATAAGTTGATTTTTTTTGGTGAATAATAACTTTTGACTTTTCTTTACGATGGTTAAAAGTAAATAGGGTAATTAAAGGTAAAAATGATATTATTATTACCCTTACACATATCCTAATTATAATGGAGAGAAGTGTATTTCTACCAAAATAAATCTTATTAATTAAATATGATCATTTTTACCCACTTGGATTAGATTAGGATATTTATAATTATTTTATTTAAAGAAGAGTAAAAAGTGTTAAATTCAATGTTTAATAACTAAAACATTTTTAATATAGGGTTATGTATAAGATAAATTCGACTATAAATATTCGTTAGAAATGTAAAAATATTTCCTACATCGTGGTATTTTATTTATAATTTTCAGACATTAAAAAATTAAATTTATTTATGACACAATGATGATGTAGTAATTACCTTATTAATGAATTATTAAAATAATCGATATTATAAATATTAAAATAAATGTAATTTGAGAGTTTTAATGAATTAAAATAATTTTATAGGTTAATATGACATGTTAGGGTTGATTAAATAAAATTTATTCAAAGTGATAAAGTTTTTATGACTTTCACAAAAATCAAATACTAAATTGTGTCAAAATTGACATAAATGAGTTTTTGAAAACAATAATATTTTATTAAATGATATAATATACCTAAAAATCTAAGGTTCAGCCAAAGGACTTAGATAAGGTTATTTATATAAATAATTAACCACTTAGGGATCTCTTGGTAGTTTATAATACGTTTATTAACCATATAATATAAAAATACTAAGAGACATGATAAATGTCAAACTTTTGATTTAAGAATTAAATCTAAAAGATTAGGTTAATATGGTGACATAAACCTGTCTAAAAACTATTTGTTCAAAGGTTTTAGACCCATCCCCACCTTATCCACGAAATAAACCATTTCAGAGCCATTATAAACCGAATATGAATGTATAATAAAATAATATTTCTAGTTTTTCCTAAATTGACCCTCACATCTCTTATAAAAGGGAACTTCCCCTTCTCTCTGAATCACACCTCCAAAGTCATTTGGCTCGGCCAAAACCTTCCAAAATATCCTAACAACTACCATCAATTAATCCTAGAGTACTTCACTTGATCATAAATCCATCCTAAGGAGTCCTTTTGATCAAATAAAAAGGAAGGACCCGAAGAAGAGGTAATAACTTCATCTCATCATTCAAAGTTATCTTCTTCTTCCAATTCTTATTTATTCATTATTCCCATACCAAAATAATAAATTTAGTACCTTTTACATAATGTGATGTTATTATAAATATGTTATATCCATATTCTTTATTCTATCTATCCTATGAATGATAATGTCACCTTGCATGCGTACGTGTGACTTACCGTCTCCACGTCGTGGTGTAATTTGTTATTCAACACTATGTTATTTAGATGAATATAATGATGAGTAATATGTATATAAATATTGAAAATAACATTATAATGTCTCTGTAAAATTAATATACCATCAAATTCCACACCTTTTAATCATTAAAGAAATGATATCGTCGCTCGTGTGTACGTACGACTTACCGTCTCCACGACGCAATGAGATTCTTTTCCACATTCACCATTCAACAATGATTATAAAAATATATATTATTAATAAGTATGTAATATATGAAATAATAATTCTACTGAATATATATATATATATATATATATATATATTTACATATATCTTATTCACTTAGTTCTGTTCAATACGATATGAAAATGGAAACAACATTGATGCGTACATATGGCCTACCGTCTCCATGAATAGTGTTTTCCATTTCATATATCTATCTATTATACATATTAATATTCTAAATATATATGATATAAAAATCATGTTTTATATTTTGGATGTATTTAAATCGTGGTCTAAATGATACAATCAAGAATAACAAGTTAAAACACGTACGATAGAGAAAGCGATTATTACCCGAAATGTTAATTTAACATGGAAATTATTGTTAAATGGGTAGTATAAAGTCATAAATGAATCATGTATGATATCATAAATATTAATATAGTTCTGGAATAATTTAATAACATAATATGGTCATCATATAGGAGGTCAAACGTACCTTTGACTAAAGGAAAGTGCCAGGTAAGGGTTAATTCCTTAATCTCATTATTATCCGAGACTGTTTATGTGTAAGTATTTACTGGTACATATTTATTATTCATATCCATGTTTCATAAAGGAGTTATCAAAAATGATTCTTTTTAAGGGAATATTTAACTAAAAAATCATTTTAATGGTCTAAATATTTATTCTTCTAAATCATTCTCATTAATGTCCAAGTTTTTAAAATGCTTTTAAGGATTTATTTATATGGACATGAATATTTTTAAATGTTAATTCCTTTCAAAAGTTTCAAAGTGGTATGGGACACTTTGATTCAAAAATCTATTTTAAATTAATTCATTAATAAATGTGTGAATCTTAAATAATTTCACAAAAGGGATATTTCTCTCAAAAAGTTTTACTCATCATTTTCAACTATATCAATATCCTTTACTGAATATTATTCTTGATTGAGGTTAATTTATTATAATAAAATATTCCATATTTTATTTTATGATTTATGATATGTTTGTCTATGGATGTGATATTTTTATACCATTCATGGTTTATGGTTAAAGTATTGACATTTTGTATTCTAGTTTTAAAACGAATGTTTATGTTATGTTTCAACATTTTCATATGAGCAATGTAGTGGACATAATAGGTGATGGGTGGATCCTGCTATAGATCCTTGATGCATCGGTACATCTCATAAGACAAAAGAGTGTCTTGGAACAAGGACTTGACAACAATTTTATTTGTAGTCTTGGTATGAGGCCTTGACTATGTGGTAATGATGTCCAACGTTAGGCATTCACTCATTATGATATTAATTATTCCATGTTATTATTAGACTAATAGAATATCCTTGTGCATGTTTATATGGTAATGTTTGATTTATTTTCTCCATATTATGTTCATGTTTATGTTTAAAAGGAATTTTTTTATTACAAATCTTGCCTTAAAAGTTTATATATTCCGCTAAATTATTTACCCTTACTGAGCATATGAGCTCACCCCTTTATTATGTTTTATTTTTCCCCGGATTCCAAGAAGTGTATTATGTTTGATATACATGGTTAAGCTTGGGGAATAATTTCATTCTCAACGGATTATTTATTTTTTGTTTTATGTTTGAATTTTAATGTAACATTCATGTATGTAATCTATTTTCCAAGACTACTAAACCGATCGGTTCTTTGGGAGTTGATTCTTTGTAATCATGACAATGTATTAAAATAATGCACCAGCTTCAGGCTTCTGGGGTCAGGGCGTTACAGTTGGTATTAGAGAAAGTTTAGTACAAACCTTGGAAACTAGATTTAGAAAAACTCTGATTAGAGAACATTACCCTAATATAGAATTTGGGGATTAGTATATAAGAACTTCTAGAATTTTGGTAATGTAGAGATTTTGTGTATTTTCCAAACAATACATCCCTGTCTGGATATGAGTTGGTAGAGGCAGCTTTGGAATAGATGTACCTAAGAGTGAAAACACAGACAAGGAGTTTCAGGCTTGACCTGGGGTATCTTGGTACATGACAACAGGCCTTGATGCACTCTTGGTTATGATACTCATGGGGGATATGATTAGGATAATTCAAATTTTATTTACAAGCAATTATGAAGGATTTAAGAGTAAATACTTTCTAAAAGAAAACATTTTTTATGATTATAGATTATATTCATACTATTTTCAATTTAAATTATGTATTTTACAAGTTTGGAATTATGAATTGAGATTCATAAACTAACCTAGTGTATTCCATTTTTTAGAAATTGTGCCCAATAGAAGGAATGAGAAATCCAACAATATGCATGATCCAAAGAGTAAGAAGGATTATATTTTTCATGGTATTAAGACAAAATTTAGATGAGAAATAGTCTCCCAAGTATTCTCATCATATGAAGAAATAATATCACATGTTAAAAAGACAAGTAAAGAATTCTCCAAGTCTTATGGTTTTGAAGGGAAGAAAGATAAGAAAAGGATAGTAGAAAGGATAATGGATAAAGGGAAGAGGGGAAAGAAGAATTTTACCATATGTGATAACTATGGAAAGAATCACCTTGGTAAATTATTGAAGGGAATGAGAGTTTGTTATAAGTGTGGAGAAAAAGGACACCAAGTACGTGATTGTAAGGGTAAGAAAAAGGGTTCAAGTTTACAATGCTTCATCTACAAGGAGTTGAGACACTACACGAATCAATGTAAAAATCATCAGATTATTCCCCAAATGATGCAATTGGATAATAATTAAGTTATGATACTACCAAAAATGAAGAGGAATGACTAGTGTTCTTATGTTGTTTTTAAAGAATTATTTCATTTGAGTGTTGTATCAATGATGTACTAGTTATATGAATTATGTAAATAAATAAGGATTGTACTGAAATACTATTTCCTTGAAGATTTGAGATTATATGGTTCTAAGAAAAGCGACTCAATAGAAAGTTAATTTTTTTTGGAAAATATATGGTTGATGGAAAGATAAACCTTAATATAGTTCTGATACCGAGTTATTGATTTTGAAATAAGATATGATTGATTGGGATAAATTATATTTGATATTCTTGACTAATTTGAAACTAATTAATTGTTTTTTTATTCCATTATTGTTGGAGTTTACAAAATTTTTGGATATAAGGAGTATATCCATTATTCTATAAGGAATAAGGGATCCTGAATATAATCAATAAAGTTTTATGGTAATTAAAGGTTTTATCATGTTTTAATAGAATACACGATGAAGGTATTCACGTGTTATTACATGGCGAAAAGATCTTCATTGTGTTTACCTTCCTTATCAATTTTGGACTGCGAGTGTGGAAAAAAGTAATTTGGATAATACTAAAGGTTGGAATGGATTAATTTTAACATTAGATACTATTGTTAAGGTTAAATCATTTCTTAAGATTATTGTTATAAAAAGAACAACCCGGAGGTCGGGCGACAACCTGTCGCGTCTGACAAGGCCGTGAGACTTGAACCTGCAACCAAAAGACGACAAGAGTGCATCACCTACCACTGGCCTATATGATGTCTTGGTTTGTATAATGTATTTTTTGTAAATAGTCTGATAAATGAATTATAAATTCATTATTTTTGGAACCATATACAATTAGGATAAATAGAATATTTTTTAATTATATTATCTTTTGGAGTGAAAGAGTTTGTGGTAGAAATTACTTGAAGGATGAAACTCTACTTGTCATTAATTTTTTCCATTATTCTATAGATAAATTAATTCTTAAACTTTATAGCCACAATATTAAAACAAAAAATGTGTTATCCTAATACCTTATGTTTTGTTGAACCGATGATATTATAAATCATCATAGATTGATGGCTTTGAGGACCTTAATTGTACACTTGTTTGTGATTGATGACCTCAATCACTCCCTATAAATATTTATGTTTTTCCTCCAATAATGTTTCTTTAATTTCCAGCAATGTTCTTCTAATTGAGATTATAATTTGGTTTGGACTTTTTCATTTCCATTTCCCTCTTATTAAGACTAAATATTATTAACCCAATTTCCGATGTGGGTTTTCCACAAAGGTATTTGTCTATTTTTAACCTTTTATTTTCAAATAATGATTTCAAATTGAGAGAACACAATTTATTGAAGTTGGGGAGAATGTAACCCCCCAAGCTTCCATGATACGTTTCCCATTGAATAATGAAATAGCTTGAATTGTATGCAACTTCGAGTTCTAACACACCACAACCAATCAAACTAGCCGTTATGAATAGTAATACCCACTTTTTTGAAAATTTATAAATTTTATTTTTCAAAATGGAATTCATTTTTGGCATTAGAATATCAAAATTATCTTAGGGATAATTTTTGATATTTTTCTGAAAACATTCAATTTTTTATAAATAGTGAAAAACACTCTGTTATTGTTTAAAAGCGACTATTTATTTAAATAATTATTTATTTTATTTAAATTTACTTTAGGTCAAAATAGATACATAATACCTATATAAGTTCAATTTAATTCATTGTTGTCATTTTATTATAAGTTTAGATATATAAAACATTATTGAACTTTTTACCGGCTTTTACCCACCCTCTAGGAGCATTTGAAAATTTTCATAAAACATAATTTTACCACTTATGTGAATTGAATTTCAAAAATCTGAGAGATATGGTTGACATCATTAAGTAAAATTTGTTTCAATAAGATGAAGATAATTTCTGTTGAATAGTAACTTTTGACTTTTATTTACCACTGTTAAAAGTAAATAGGGTAATTAATGGTAAAAATGATATTATTATTACCCTTACACATGCCCTAATTCTATTGGATATGTTTATTTTGACCAAAATTTACCTTTGGATTAAAATATTATCTTTTTTACCCACTTGGATTAGATTAGAACATTTATTATTATTGTAACGCCCTGACCCCAGCTACCCAGAGTCGGTGCATTACTTCGTAACATTGGCATGATCACAAAAGATCAAGTCTCGAAAGACCGATTAGTTTAGTAGCCTTGGAAACACTAGATACATTCATAAGTCTTTCATTACATCAAAAAGTAAACAAACTACAATAACATGGTCTTCATAGTCCACACTCATATCCTCACTGACTATTCTTGCAAGTCAGTCATAATACACTTCTTCACATCCTGGAAAATATTAAAACATTGAAAGGGGTGAGCTCAGATGCTCAGTAAGGATAAGAATATTGCGGAAGCTTTTATAAGAAAACATAAGCATTTAAGGCAATGTATAACTAAAACAAAAGCCTTATTGAACTTGAACTTCAGCATAATATGGAAAAAGTAAAATAAAATAATGCCATTACATACTCACATGGATATTCTACTAGACGAATAATCACATGCAATAACAATAACCACTTTCATAATGAGGGAATGTATAATGCCGGACATTCTGAAACATTTTGTCAAGGCCTCGACCAAGACATCTAAAATGATTAAGGCCTCGGCCAAAACCATAAATCAAATTGGGAAAGGGCCTCGGCCAATTCCACGTCTAGTTGTCTCATGAGACCTACCGATGCATCGAGGAGCTATAGCGGGCTCCACCCGTCACTTATTAAGTCCAATACATTCCTCATATGAATAGGTTTAAACATATCATAAACCATAACATAATCGTATCACATAAAACATGCATAAAGGAAACATAACATTTCCACATTTCAATCACAAGATATCAATACAACACATTGATATAATAAAAAACACTTTCAAAACCATTTTCCATACCAAAATAAAAGAAAGTTAAAACTTTGTATTTATTTTTCATTAAAAAAAATGATGGCTTGTAGAGGAAGCCGAAACTCAAATAATGGTCACGGCGGCGGAGAAGTCGTTGTCGACGCATAAGTACGGAAAGAAAAACATTCCCTTTTGTCATTTAGCAAAACGCTTCGTATAAAAAAAAGATTCCTTTAGAATAAACGTAAAAGTCAAAGGGGTTTATACACTGTACAAAAGAAATTTGTGTATAAAAAAAAATATGCCTCAATGAATGGAGATTGAGACGAAGTCCTTAAAAAGATCATTTTTAAAATAAAATAGATCTATTATGTGTATTCACTATAGGTACACATAAAGAATAAAAAATAGGACATAATAATATCATGACATAATTTGAAAGTAGGAGATTAACCCAAAGAATGGAAATTGGGTTAAGAAGTTCCCTTACCTTGCGTCTTGTCCTGACTCGACCGTTATTTAACCTCCTGAATAATAAACTAGAGTTAATTTCTATTTAATTAAGAACCTTTTTCATGTTCATTATTCTATTTATATCACTTATTACCATGTTATGAACATTATTTAATTATTTAAGTTAATAACGGTCGTTTTGTCGATCTTTGGTACTTGAGTCAAAAATAAACTTCTTATAATTACAAGTTGTTCATGTGGTGAAATATCCATTATATCCAGAATAATATTCATGATGTAGATATCATATATATGATATATATCCAGTATATACATTCATTCATAATGTCACGTAACATTTAGAGGTAAGAAATGAAATGCACCATTCATGGAGACGGTAAGCCGTACGTACGCATGAACGCTACTTTCATTTCTATTTCGTATTTAATGGAAAGGAATCATAATGATATAAATTTATAATATAATTACAGTATAATATAGTGTATAATACCATTTAATCCATCCTTTATACATCACACATATGGAATTAACGATTCAAATCACTTTGAGGGGGCGGTAGTCCGCACTTCCTAAAATGAAATTATCGCGTTTTGCCCATAATGGAAATCATAAAGTATGCCATAAATGAGAAATAAAGAAGCATAATTAAAACATAAACATATTATATATCATATATAAAAATAGTGACATCTTAATGGCCACCTTTGAAGGTGTTATATGAGTGTTGAACAATCATCGTTTCGTGAGGCAGAAATTCTCCATCCACAGAAACCGTATGTTCTTTAACCATTAGATGTAGGTGTGTGTAAGTGTAGCTTGAATACTTCTTATAAAAACATCCTAGTATATTGAGTATACTGGTGTTGTTACAAAAGAAATGAATAAAAAGAGTTTAGGGGGTTGGAGAAGAAAAATAAACAAAAACAACATTAGAGAAGACATTACCTCAAAATCGGGTAACTCTTTTTGATTTGAGCCAAAGGCTTCCTTGGGAAGAGTTCTGCCCAAAGTGAGGCTTCTAGGAGTAAGAGAGGGATGTTGGGAGAGTATTTGGGCAGAGGTTGGCCGAGCAAAATGGATTTAAGGTGTGAATAATGTGGGAGAGTTGGGGGCCTTTTATAAGTGGAGAGGAGGGGCTCTTTTGGAAAGATTGAAATGTTACATTATTACACAATGCTTTTCGGATTATAAAGGTCCCAAACTTATATAATTCGAGGCTAAGGTGATAAGGGTTCGAAATATCCTCATCCAATTGGCTTTGGACAAGTTTAAGCCTTGTATTTTGCAATATCTTCCCATTTTATTTAAATCATTAAATAATGAGGTCATCGCTGCATCATCATGATGTCATAAATAATTTAATTTATTTAATGTCGAAAAATTATAAAAAAAATATTATGATGTAGGAAATCTTTTTAGCTTTCTAATGAATATTTATAATCAAAATTTTGACTTGTGTAACCCCACTTAAAAACTGTTTTAGTAAAACAACTCATGTTTGTGTCAATTTAATTTTAACATTAAATAAATATATATTAATGTCATTTTCCAACTAAAGTGGCTCCATGGGGTCCCCAAGTTGACCCATGGGTTGTCTTGGTTGGCCATGACTCATCCAATAGGAGTAGGACAAGTGTCATGCTAATCTCATATTATTATAACATTATTTGTACCTTAAACTACACTAATTACCTCTAATCGCGATTAAGAACTTAAAAGTTACTATTCACCAAAACATTATTTTAATCTCATTGAACCACATTTTACTTCTTAATGACAACCATGTATGTCGGATTTTTGAAAATCAAATCACAGAAGTGGTAATATTTCATTTAAACGAAAAATCAGTTATTTAACTACCACTTAGTGGTTTCACTATTCATCAAAAATTGAAGTTTTTCAGAACAATGCCAAAATTTCACCCTAAGCTATAATTGATATTCCGAATTCAAAAATGATGTCTATTTTACAAAATTCCAAACATATAATTTGCATTAATTAATTTTATAATTAATTCCCGCTGTCACAACAAATAGCGTGTTTTTAAGAAACAATTTATATCAAAAGATTGGCAATTGCTTATGTCCAATTTCAATGTTAAATTAATTCTAATGACCACCATTGGATAAAATGGTAAAAATATATTCTAATTATACTTTAAAATCACTAAATAGTATAATTTATCACTATAAATTATTTTTATTAAAAAAGTTGTTTTTAAGTAATTTTCACTATTCATAAAAAATTAGTTATCAGAAAAATACCAAAAATTCAACATAGGCTAATTTCGATATTACGAATACAAAAATGAAGTCCATTTTGAAATATAAATTTCTATAATTTTAAAAAGTGGTTATTACTATTCATAACGACTACTTTGATTAGTCGCGGTATTTTAGAACTCGAAGTTGCGTACAATGCAAGCTATTGCATTATTGAATGAGAAGCGTATTGTGGAAGCTCGGGGTGTTACAATTATTTTATTTAAAGAATAGTTAAAAGTGTTAAATTCAATGATTAATAAGAAAACCATTTTTAATATAGGGTTCTAAATAAAATAAATTCGACTATAAATATTAATTAGAAAGATAAAAATATTTACTACAACATGGTATTTTATTTATAAATTTTATACATTAAATAATTAATTTTTTTATGACACAATGATGATGAAATAATTACCTTATTAATGAATGATTAAAATAATTGATATTTTAAATATTAAAAGAAATGTAATTTGATCCTTTTAATGAATTACATGAATTTTATAGGTTAATATTAAATTTTATGGTTGATTGAGTATATTTTATTTGAAGTGATAAAGTTTTTAGGACTTTCACAAAAATCAAATACTAAAGTGTCAAAATTGACATAAATGAGTTTTTAAAACAAATAATATTTTATTAAATGATATAATATACCTAAAGATATAAGGATAAGAAAATGGACTTAGATAAGGTTATATATATCAATAATGAACCACTTGGGGTTCTCTTGGAAGTTTATAGTAAGTTTACTAACTATATAATATAAAAATACAAGGAGACATGGTAAATGTCAAACTTTTTAACTAAGAGTTAAATCTAAAAGATAAGGTTAATATGGTGACAAAAACCTGTCTAAAACCTATTAGTTGAGATTTTTAGACCCATACCCACCTTATCCTAGAAATAAATCATTTTTAAGCCATTATAAACTGAATATGATTGTATAATAAAATAATATTTCATGTTTTTTCTAAAGTGACCCTCACATCTCTTATAAAAGGGTACTTCCCCTTCTCTGTAAATCACACCCCCAAATCCATTTGGATCAGCCAAACTTGACCCTAATATCCTACCAACTACCCTAAGTTAATCCTAGAGGCCTTACCTTGAGTAGAAATCCATCCAAATGAGTCCTTTTGATCAAATCAAAACGAAGGACCTGAAGAAGAGGTAATAATTTCATCACCTCATTCAAAGTTATTTTCTTCTTACACTTCCTCTTTGTTTGTTATTCCCATAAAAAAATAATAAATCCAGTTCCTTATACATATGGCAATTTCATTATAAATAGGGTACAACCATATTCAATATTCTATCCATCCTATGAATGATAATGTCACCAAGCATGCATACGTACGGCTTACCTCTCCACACCGTGGTGTAATTTGTTATTCAACAATGTGTTATTTGGATAGATATAATGATGAGTAATATGTGTATAAATAATTAAAATAACATGACAATGTCTTTGTAAAATTAACATACTACCCAATTCCACACCTATTAATCATTAAAGAAATGATATCGTCGCTCGTGTGTACGTAAAACTTACCGTCTCCACGACGCGATGAGATTCATTTCCATATTCACCATTCAAAGATTATTACAAAATATATATTATTAATAAGTATCTAATATATGAATTAATAATTCTACTGAATATATATATATATATATATATATTAACATATATCTTATTCACTTAGTTCTGTTTAATATGATATGAAAACAGAAACAACGTTTATGAGTACGTACGGCCTACCATCTCCATAAATGGTGTTTTCCATTTCATATATCTATCTATTATACATATTTATATTCTAAATTTATATGATATATAAATCATGTTTTATATTATGTAAGTATTTAAATCATGATCTAAATGATATGATCAGTAATAACAAGTTAAAACACGTACGATAAAGAAAGAAATTATTATCCGAAATGTTAATTTAACATGGAAATTATTATTAAATGGGTAGTATAAAGTCATAAATGAATCATGTATGATATATTAAATATTAATATGGTTTTTTAATAATTTAATAACATACTATGGTCATCATACAGAAGGTTAAACTTACCCTCAAGCAAAGGAAAGTGTAAGGTAAGGGTTAATTCCTCAATCTCATTATTATTTGATATTGTTTATGTGTAAGTATTTACTAGGAAATAATTATTACCCTTATCCATGTTTTATAAAGGAGTTTCGAAAATTATTATTTTTAAGGGACTCTTTAACTAAAACATCATTTTAATGGTTTAAATATTTATTCTTCTAAATCATTCTCATTAAGGTCAATGTTTTCAAAATGGTTTTAAGGATTTATTTATATGGACATAATTGTTTTAAAATATTAATTCCATTAAAATTTTTTAAAGTGGTATGGGACACATTGATTCAAAAATCTCTTTTAAATTAATTTATTTATAAATCTGTGACTTTTAAATGATTTCACAAAAAGGGATATTTCTCTCAAAAATTTTTACTTATCATTTTCAACTACATCAACATCCTTTACTGGATATTATTCTTTATTAAGGTTGATTTATTATAAAACAATCTTTTATATTTTATTGAATGAGTTATGATATGTTTGAATGTGTATGTTATATTTTTATACCATTCATGGTTTATAGTTAATGTATTGACTTTTCCTATGCTAGTTTTAATGCAAATGTTTATGTTATGTCTCAAAATTTTCTTATGAGGAATGCAATGGACTTTGTAAGGGACGAGTGGAGCCTACTACATCTCTTCGATGCATCGGTAGGTCTCATGAGCCAAACTAGTGTCTTGGAACAAGGCCTTGAAAAAACTTTTATTTGTAGTCTTGGCACGAGGCCTTGACTATGTGGTAATGATGTTCTGTGTGAGGCATTCCCTCATTATGATATTAATTATTACATGTGATTATTTGACTAGTATAATATCCATGTGCATTTTTATATGGTAATGTTTCTGTTGACCTCACCTGGTTTGATAATCCCAATCGTGTATTTATATGTTTTGATAATCCCAATTATGTGTTCATATTTTATGATATTCTCAATTACTGTTGATCTACACTTTAATTCTTTCAAATCAGTGATCCAGTTAATAATAATGATTAAATAATTTCTGATTTATGTTAATCTCGATTATCCTTGTTTATACAAGCTTTGAAACAATTCTAAGTCAATTAGATGTGGTTTGCATAAGAGTTTGAAGAGCTATCGATAGCCAGAGCTACCGATAGCCAGAGCTACCGATAGCCAGAGCTACCGATAGCCAGAGCTACCGATAGCGAGATCTACCGATAGCTAGATCTACTGATAGCCAGAGCTACCGATAGCCAGAGCTACCGATAGCCAGAGCTACCGATAGCCAGAGCTACCGATCGCCAGAGCTACCGATGGATAGAGAGCTACCGATAAGAGCTACCGATAAGAGCCACCGATAAGATTTTGAAGAGCTACCGATGGAAGATCCTACACCGAGTCAACAGTACACGTCTACAAACAAACGGCTACCTATAATGAACTGCGGAGTCAAATCCTATATCCTCGACACTATTTGTTTATTATACCAATGGTTACATTTGTTACTTTTGATGCATTTAATGTTATTAAATGATTTGTGTTTCCATTTCAGGAAACCGTACCAAGTACGATCAAAAAGCATAATCATTCCTTCTTCTCAGAAAAACAAAAACAAAGGGGCATAAAAGAGGACATCGTGTATGTATAAAAAGGAAGTGAGAGAGACACTAGACAAAAAAAGAGATCAAGCACACAGAACACACTTGCGATCAAGCTCAAAACGTGCCAAGAACAACTGGAGAACTTGCACTCACGATACTACTACTACTAGCCTCCAGAACATAGAGCATGCATCGAGCAATCTATGCTAAAGAAGAACTACACAAAACTATTCATTCTTTGAGCCGATAAGCAAGCTGAACCTGGAAGTCAAGGAAACACATGATACTCTGTTTTCCAGACAAAAACCAGAAGAAGACTCAGAACGAATTCTAATCAACAAAAGGAGTCAAGAGCTGCACGAAGATCACTAGAGCCATTTCTAAACTCTAAATATTTATCTCTGTAATTCATTTTTACATTACGAGCAGTGTGTGTTGTCTGTTGTATTTTACACACACACTGTCTCCTGAACCTTAACTGGAGGATTTGTAAACCCTCACTCACTATCTTTTCGTTCATTTTCCCACTGTGGACAGTGGTAGAGGTCGTGTGTGACCTGGATAGCTGGTTGCTGTTGTTTTGTTTCCCATGAATAACAGTGGTAGAGGTCTTGGACCTGGACAGTTGTAAACTGTTGAACCCCGATCCAGGGTGTGGATCATCTTTATATAAACTTTTGAGAGGACTAAGTCTTGGCTTGAGACTGAACCTCTTGGTTAACTCCTCTATGTTTTTAGTTAAAGTTTATATCCATACAGTACATATTTATTTCATATTCTGCTGCTATTACTTTGAAATATAATTTATCTTCAAAGCTACTTTGATTGTTAAACTCGCAAGTGTTTATATTTATTATAAACCAGTAAGTTAGTTTCAAAAGTTAATTTAATCATAAGATTAAGTCAACTGAGAATTAATCAATATTTGAGAAACTAATTGAAGCTTTATAATCTGTATAAATTCACTACAGTTTAATTTGTTTTTGAAATTGGGGGATTTTAATAGAAATTGTTTTTAGCAGAAATTTTAATTGGAACTCAATTCACCCCCCTCTTGAGTGTCCACTCCGACCAACATTTGGTATCAAAGGTTGGAAAATATTTTCTATATTACTCTGTTTTCAACTGTGATTTTAATTGTATTTTAAAGTTCTTAAAATTTCTGTTATTTCTAAATTTTTATCTCTTTAAAATTCTTTTTGTGATATCATGGATAATAGACTAGAGGGTGCTGCTACTAACCGGCCACCTTTCTTTAATGGAAATAACTATGCTCAGTGGAAGCTCAAAATGAAAATCCATTTGGAAAGCATGAGTTTTGATATTTGGACTGCCATAGAATCTGAATATAAAGTTCCCACTACTGATAGATCTACTTGGGATGAACCTACAAAGACTGCTTACAATAATAATTGTAAAGCTATGAATGCTCTGTACTGTGCTTTAGGAGATGGAGAATTTAATAGAATTTCTGCATGTAAAACTGCTTTTGAAATTTGGGATACCTTGGCTGTTTCTCACGAAGGAACAACTAATGTTAAAGAAATGAGATTAAACACTTATACTATTAAATATGATAATTTCAAAATGAAGCCTGATGAACCTATTTCTGACATGTATCTCAGGTTCAATTAGATAGTAAACACAATGAGCTCACTCGGAAAGATTGTTCCCGCAAAAGAACAAATTATGAGAATACTGAGATGTTTGCCAGATAGATGGAGAGGTACATCCATTTCAATTAGAGAATCCTGTGACATTGGAGCACTGCCTGTCAAGGAGTTAATTGGTAAGCTGATGATGTATGAAGAAGAGATTAAGGTAAATAAAGAAGAAGATGAGGAACCCAAAAGAAAATCTATAGCGTTTAAAACTACTACCTTGAAGAGTAAAGACAAGGGTAAACTACAAATGGAGACTGAGAGTTCAACGAGTGAAAATTCAGAATCTGACAGTGATGCCGAGATGGCTCAAATAGCCAGGAGATTCAAGAAGTTTTATAGGAAAAAGAAATTCTTTAGGAAAACAAATTACAAAGGAAAGTATGATCAACAAGGAAAATGGAAAAAGGATTGGAAGAAGGCTGATAGGACTGATGAAGTTGTCTGCTACGAATGCAAGAGAAAAGGACATATCAAAGCAGACTGTCCAAAGTTAAAATTCAAAAAGAAATATGATTACAAAGACAAGAAGTACAAGAAAGACATGAAGGCTACCTGGAGTGATTCAGAAGACAGCACTAGTGAAGCCGAATCTTCGGACTCTGAAAGAAATCGTGCCAACATGTGTTTCATGACAAATACTTCTGAGGTAACATCTCACACTCCTGTTTTATATTAATATTATTCTGGAGATGATTCTAATTCGGAAAACATGTCAAAATTTGAACTTTTTGAGTACTGTGATATGTTGGAAGAAACCTGTAATGATCTTAAAGACAAATACAAAGGTTTAAAGAAACAGTATGATTTAAGTGTTAAGCATAAATCTGATCTTGATATAGAAAAGGAAAAGAATGCTCAACTACTAAAGGAAAATACAGAACTGAAACTGTCAAATGAGCAGCTCAGAAATGACTTAGAAAAATTCACAAATGGAAAGGATGCTTTAACTCAAATGCTAGGAAAGAAAGTTGCACCTAGATATGCTACTGGTTTGGGATACCAACCTGGACAGAGATAGTTCACTAGAACCCGATTTATTCCTAAGTCTGAAAAAAATTCTGCTAGTTCCAGTTTTGGAAATCTGTATGCTTCAACTGGTTATTCACATGGTTATAGACCAAATAAAGTTTATCTTTCAAAATCTGTTGTTTCTGTTAATTGTATGGGACCCATAAAACAAATCTGGGTACCTAAAGCCCTGATTGCTAACTTATCTTGACCCAAGAAAATCTGGGTACCAAAGTCATTTCCTGTTTAAATCTGTTTTATAGGAGACCTGCTTGAAGAGCTGTCACAAGAAGATATGGTATTTAGATAGTGGGTGCTCAAGACACATGTATGGAGATTATTCTTGCTTCAAGAGCTTAATAAAGGTTGATGGAGGTCATGTCACCTTTGGTGACAACTCTAAGGGAAAAATCATCGGCCTAGGCCAGATTGGTAACACTGACTCAGTATTAATTTCTAAAGTTTTATTCGTTGATGGACTTAAATATAACTTTCTTAGCATATCTCAATTATGTGACGATGGTTTCAATGTCAAGTTTGAAAATGATTCGTGTGATGTTTTTAACTCCAAAAATTCTTTAGTATTTTCTGCTCTAAGGAATGAAAATGTTTATGCTGTTGATTTAAATTCTTTAGCCAAACAAAATATGTCTTGTTTGAATGCTTTTAATAAAGAATCTTGGCTATGGCACAGAAGATTAGGACACTACATCATTCACTCACTTAGAAAACTGGCTAGGAAAAACTTAGTTAGAGACTTACCTAAGTTAGAATTCCCAAATGACAAAGTGTGTAATCCCTGTCAAAAGGGAAAACAACACAAAGTTTCTTTTAAATCAAAGAAAGAAGTGTCAACTTCTCAACCACTTGAGTTGGTTCACATGGATTTTTTTGGACTATCAAGAGTTTCTAGTTTAAATGGTAAGCATTATGTCTATGTCCTTGTAGATGACTTTTCTAGATATACTTGGGTATACTTTCTAGCTCACAAAAGTGAAGCTTGTCCTTACTTTATTAAATATTCCAAGTCTGTAGAGAACCTTAGTGGACTTAAGATTAAAACCCTAGGAAGTGATCATGGTCGTGAGTTTGAAAATCATGAGTTTGAATCTTACTGCTCACACAATGGCTATAGTCACAATTTCTCTGCCCCTAGGACACCCCAACAAAATGGTGTAGTAGAAAGGAGAAACCAAACCCTTCAAGAAATAGCTAGAACCATGCTCAATGAATATGAACAGCCTATTTACTTTTGGGCTGAAGCTGTTAATACAGCTTGTTATGTTATCAATAGAGTCTTGATCAGACCTGTTCTTAAGAAAACCCCTTATGAGTTGTGGAACAATAGAAAGCCTAAGGTTAATTACTTCAGAGATTTTGGTTGCAAAGTCTTTATACTTAATACTAAAGATAATCTGGATAATTTTGCTCCCAAAAGCGATGAAGGAATTTTTCTAGGTTACTCTATTTCAAGTAAAGCTTATAGAGTTTTCAATAAGAAAACCAAGTGTGTGGAAGAATATGTTCATATCAAATTCGATGAAACTGATCCACATGAGCCTAAAAACCCTCTTGAAAATCTTGAAGAAGATTTGTCTATTCTGGACCTTAATGATAAATCTAAAGAACCTGTTATAAAAACATCCAGTTCTGGACCTTTTCCAGAATCTGCTTCTGTTGAACCCGAACCTATAGATGAACCTGAAGTTTCTAGTCCAACCTTTACCAAATCGACTAAGATTCTAAAGAATCATCCTTTAGATGCTGTTGTTGGTAATCTTGATAGAGGAACACAAACTAGAGCTTCTCTAAGGAACCAGGTTGAACATCAAGCTTTTCTGTCACAGCTAGAACCCAAAAATATCAATGATGCTATCAATGATGAATTCTGGGTAATAGCCATGCAAGAAGAGTTGAATCAATTTGAAAGAAACAAAGTCTGGGAATTAGTTGACAGACCCAAGGACACCCTGACAATAGGCACAAAATGGGTTTTTAGAAATAAAGTTGATGAATCAGGAAACATAGTTAGAAAAAAAGCTAGACTAGTTGCACAGGGATATAGTCAAGAAGAGGGTATAGACTATGGAGAAAATTTTGCACCTGTAGCTCTACTGGAAGCTATTAGGATCTTACTTGCATATACATCACATCTGAATTTCAAGTTATATCAAATGGATGTCAAAAGTGCATTTCTAAATGGTTTTATAATTGAAGATGTTTTTGTGGAACAACCACCTGGATTTACAAACCCTCATTTTCCAAATCAAGTTTTTAAACTTTCTAAAGCTTTATATGGTTTAAAACAAGCTCCAAGAGATTGGTATGATAGACTCAGCAATTTTCTTATTTCAAAAGGTTTTACTAAGGGGATTGCTGATCCAACTCTTTTTATTAAAAGAATTTCTAAAGATGTTTTAGTTGTACAAATATATGTTGATGATATTATATTTGGATCTTCTAAACACTCTCTATGTACTGATTTTTCAAAAAATATGCAAAATGAATTTGAAATGAGCTTAATGGGAGAGCTTAAGTATTTTCTTGGTTTTAAAAATTTTAAAACTAGAGAAGGAATTATTCTAAATCAAAGTAAATATAAAAAATATCTTTTAAAACGTTTTGGATTGGATAGTATTAAGGAAAATGATACACCTATGAGTACTACCTGTAAGTTGGATACAGATGAAGCTGGGAAACCAGTGGATCAAACCAATTACAGAGGTATGATTGGGAGCTTACTTTATCTTACTGCTAGTCGACCAGACATTATGTTCAGTGTATGTATGTGTGCTAGATTTCAAGCTAATCCTAAAGAATCACACTTACTGGCTGTTAAAAGGATTTTTAAATATCTTAAGCATACTGTAAATTTAGGTTTGTTTTATCCAAAAGGACAATCATTTGAACTCACTAGCTATTCAGATGCTGACTTTGCTGGATGTAAGTTAGAAAGGAAGAGCACATCTGGAACATGTCATTTACTTGGAAGATCCCTAGTGTCATGGTGTAGTAAGAAACAAAACTCAGTTGCATTTTCTACTGCCGAAGCAGAGTATATAGCTGCTGGTAGTTGCTGTGCACAAATTCTGTGGATGAAACACACTTTATTGGACTATGGATTTGAGTTTAAACATGTTTCAATCAACTGTGACAACACTAGTGCAATAAACATATCTAAGAACCCTGTATCTCACTCTAGAACCAAACACATAGATGTAAGACACCATTTTCTGAGAGATCATTATCAAAAAGGTGATATTACTCTTGAATTTATTGGAACTGAACATCAATTGGCCGATATTTTCACTAAACCTTTAAGTTCTGATAGGTTAAGTTACATTAGGCACGAGATGGGGATGTTTAATTCTCACCGATGCTGAAATTCTCTCCGATGTTGAAATTCTCACCGATGCTGAAATTCTCACCGATGATGAAATTCTCACCGATGCTGAAATTCTCACCGATGTTGAAATTCTCACCGATGTTGAAATTCTCACCGATGTTGAAATTCTCACCGATGCTGAAATTCTCACCGATGTTGAAATTCTCACCAATGCTGAAATTCTCACCGATGTTGAAATTCTCACCGATGCTGAAATTCTCACCGATGTTGAAATTCTCACCGATGCTGAAATTCTCACCGACGATCAATTCTCATCGATGCAATGTTTTAAAACTTCTGTCTGCCGCCAAGAATATGAATCGTTTTATTTTTATGTTATTTTACTTTATTCATTTATTTATGATTCCTACATGATAAAACTAAGCCTAAACCGCTTCTCACTCCACCGGACCCAAAACCTTTCACCTTCGAATCTTAGCTCCCTATTCGACTAAGAACCCTAAATCCGCGATGGCAAAAACCAAGATTCCTGCCAGCAGAGATGAGAATGTAGAGCCTAAAACAAAGAAGCAGAAAGTGCAGCAAGAAGCTAGTGGAAGTAATGTCAGAACTAGGTCGGGAAAGCGACCAGTAAACCCTCATTTGCAGAATAGAGATATTGTGATTGAAAAGGAGCTATGCGTAGATTGGCTGCTACTAAGCAAGTCGTTGGTGCTTGCAATTCTGGAAGATCAGAGATGGGTAGATTGTTTTTCAAATAAAAATGGTCCCTACTACCCAAAGTTAGTGAAATAGTTCTACGAATTCGTAAGCTTCGAGAAGTCTGAGAATGAGAATCGGGTAAGTTCTTTTTTAAATGGAAAAGAAATGTCGTTTTCTTCAGTAGAGTGGGCTGAATGTTTAAAAGTCCCACATGAAGGTGTATCCGGGTATGTCTCAAGGGCAATTCCACCTACCAGTAACATCTTTGACTATGATACCGCATTAAAAGAACTAACGGGTAATGGAAGTCAAAGGCAAGTGGTTGCTACTGAATTGGATGGAGAGAATAGATTGCTTTTCAAATTTGTTCAACATGTTTTGATACCGAGGAGAGGAGATTTTTCTAATCTGAGATATCAAGATATTTATCTTCTACATCTGTTAAGACATGGTGTGAAAGTTAATCTGTGCAGACTGCTGTTGAGTCAAATGGAAGACATGATTAGGCCGAAATCAATGACTAATGCTTTATTCTTTGCCAAAATGATCTCTGTAATGATAAAAGTGAAAGGGATAGCTAAGTCTCAAGATGAGACAGTTGTAGTTAAGAATAACTTCTGTATCACTACTACAGTTTGTAAGTACATGAAAATCAATTGGAACCCATGGAAAGGAGAATGGGTCAGTGATGACCAGAAGGTGTATGATAAATTTAATCCTATGGATTATCCTTCAAGGCCAAAGGATAAATGAGATCCAGGTTTAGGACCTGATGAAGAGGAACCCGAGTACAGTGATGAGTCAGAAGAAGAAGAAGAAGAAGAAGAAGAAGAGGAATAAACTCCTATGGATATTGGAGGAGATCCAGACTTTCCCCCAAGTCCTGTTACTGAGTTTGTATACTCAAGAAAAGGAAAAGTAGAGGAAGTGTTATCTATTCATGAGGAAGACCAGCCAGTTCCTCAGCAAGGAGAAAAAGAGAATATATCTGAATCGTCTGATTCTTCTAGGCTGAGTCTGAGTCCATTGATTGGAAACTCAGTTGTGCCTACTGATGAAGTAGAAAAAGGAAGAGAAGAAGCTGTACCTTTTTCAGAAAATCTCCTTACTGATGCTGAGATGGAATTTGTTGTGGAAGATTCTGATGAAGAAAGACCAGCAGAGAATGTAGCTGTTGTACATAAGAATTCACCCATTGAGGGGGAGCATCATTCCAATCTTGGAAATGTTACAGTGACTGTTGAGGTTGAAGACTGGGTAGAAGACCCAGGTTTTATAGTTTTTGGTTTGGATTATCCTGATTCAGATAATGAAGTATCGTTGAATAGACCAAAGATCAGCTATGACATCAATTCTGAGTTATTACCTGATGATGTGGTCCGAGTACATGATTTAGATGTGCTAAAAGAAAATCTCAAAGTCAGTTTTGTAGAAGAAGTAAAGACAATGGAATCTTGTTTAGTATCCTCGATTCAATCAGTCATGAATGATTCTGTAGTCAGTTTATCTTCTGAAAGAGTATCTACTATAGTTCCTCCTACTGATTTTGTTACAAAGTCTAATCTCGAATCCCTAAAGCATGAGCTGAAAGAATCCTTCAGTGCCTCAGTTGCTGAGATGAAGCACTGTTTTAGTGAAGAAATGAAGTTGTTAGAACAATCTTTTGAGCTTTCTCTTGGTTTCAATATGTCAACTTTTATGGGTGAGCTGATGGAAGCAGTCAAAGAGTGCCAGACCCAATCTTCTAGAATAGAAGCAGATATTGAAGCCTGAAAGAAGTCTGTTACTGCCTTAGATTCTTACATGAGCTCAAAGCCTCAAGCTGATAAGGATTTAGCCTATGTGAAAATTGTTGTAAGCCAAATGGTCTCAGTATTTGAAGATTTCAAATCTTCTATAAAGGATCATGTTAAAAATCAGGACTCTCAACTGAAAACTCTGATTAGTGGTTTGACCAAAAGTTTCAAAGAAACTGTATCTTTCTCAGTTGGTCCTCTAGCTTCAAAACCTGCATTTGATTTGAATCAATTACGAGCTATGATGAAGGAGGAGCTTGGTTCTATTTCAACCAGTGGCTCTGTGGACTCATCAGATCTAAGACGAGTAGTGCTCTCTACAAGAGATCCAGTCAGGGAAATAGTGAAAATCGTCCACGACCATATGAAAGAGGCCTCTGCCTCTCAGGAGGAAATCAAGAACAAGGTGTATTATTATTTTGAAAGGATTTTTACCAAGAAACAACTCAACCATCATTTCAAGATGATGTTGGAAAACATGAAGTTACCCCCTGTAACTCAAGCCTTCCGAGAACAAGTGAGCAAGCTAAGGCAGCTGACTCCTGCCTTAGAAAAATTCATGGAGAATAAAGATGATTTTATATCTGCTATGGAAAGAGGAGGAGGAATCATTATGGATTTCAGAAATCTGTTGCTGCCCTTTTTGCATGTTGATGCCAGACCAGTTATTGTCCCTCCTGCCTTGCCTGCCTCTACCTCTACTGAGTCTCCAGTCCAGATGACTCCTGCTTAGGCCATCCGAAGCCTCACACCTATGATCACTCAACAAACTTCCCAATACAGGCCAGACACTGTATCAGTGGCTCAGCCTCCTGTGATCATTTCTGGGATTCCAAAGCCCTCACCCACATCCTCACCACCTGCCTCCTCTTCTAACCCAAAAGGAAAATCTCATGTTGAAGATCAGGATTTCTAAAGTGGCCAGGCTATTTGATAAGAATTTTTTTTTCTTTTCTATTCTGTTTATGTAAGTTTTGTCT
This sequence comes from Viscum album, assembly GCA_963277665.1. Lineage (NCBI taxonomy): Eukaryota > Viridiplantae > Streptophyta > Magnoliopsida > Santalales > Viscaceae > Viscum > Viscum album. The sequence continues at coordinate 953,461,463 of OY728121.1, forward strand.
GGTCTAATACAAATGATTTTCTTTACACTATCTCTGTTTATCGGTTTTCTATGTCTCCTTTCCCACTTTTTGATTATCACAAAGGGGGAGAAAAATATAAAGAAAGGGGAAGAAAGGGGGAGAACATATAAAGAGAGGGGGGGGGGGGGGATATCAAAGGGGATAAATTTGAGCCTTTGATACTATTTCTTACATTTCCTTCTTTGGTACCAATTCTTTCAAAGCTTATCTCTGATACTATTGTATTTAATACTAACTATGATAATTTTTGATCTCTCTCATTCTATTACTATTTCCTCTATTTTCTCTGATACTGATTTCTTTGAGAAATTAGAATATAAATGTTATATTCTCTTATAGTATATTCTCACTATTTTTTTTGGTCATATCATAAGTTGTGATTATCAAAAAGGGGGAGATTGTTGACCTCACCTGGTTTGATAATCCCAATCGTGTATTTATATGTTTTGATAATCCCAATTATGTGTTCATATTTTATGATATTCTCAATTACTGTTGATCTACACTTTAATTCTTTCAAATCAGTGATCCAGTTAATAATAATGTTTAAATAATTTCTGATTTATGTTAATCTCGATTATCCTTGTTTATACAAGCTTTGAAACAATTCTAAGTCAATTAGATGTGGTTTGCATAAGAGTTTGAAGAGCTACCGATAGCCAGAGCTACCGATAGCCAGAGGTACCGATAGCCAGAGCTACCGATAGCCAGAGCTACCGATAGCCAGAGCTACCGATAGCCAGAGCTACCGATAGCCAGAGCTACCGATAGCCAGAGCTACCGATAGCCAGAGCTACCGATAGCCAGAGCTACCGATATCCAGAGCTACCGATGGATAGAGAGCTACCGAAAAGAGCTACCGATAAGAGCTACCGATAAGAGCCACCGATAAGAGTTTGAAGAGCTACCGATGGAAGATCCTACACCGAGTCAACAATACACGTCTACAAACAAACGGCTACCTATAATGAACTGCGGAGTCAAATCCTATATCCTCGACACTATTGGTTTATTATACTAATGGTTACATTTGTTACTTTTGATGCATTTAATGTTATTAAATGATTTGTGTTGCCATTTCAGGAAACCGTACCAAGTACGATAAAAAAGCATAATCATTCCTTCTTCTCAGAAAAACAAAAACAAAGGGGCATAAAAGAGGACATCATGTATGTATAAAAAGGAAGTGAGAGAGACACTAGACAAAAAAAGAGATCGAGCACACAGAACACACTTGCGATCAAGCTCAAAACGTGCCAAGAACAACTGGAGAACTTGCACTCACGATACTACTACTACCAGCCTCCAGAACATAGAGCATGCATCGAGAAATCTATGCTAAAGAAGAACTACACAAAACTCTTCATTCTTTGAGCCGATAAGCAAGATGAACCTGGAAGTCAAGGAAACACATGATACTCTGTTTTCCAGAAAAAAACCAGAAGAAGACTCAGAATGAATTCTAATCAACAAAAGGAGTCAAGAGCTGCACGAAGATCACTAGAGCCATTTCTAAACTCTAAATCTTTATCTCTGTGATTCATTTTTACATTACGAGTAGTGTGTGTTGTCTGTTGTATTTTACACACACACTGTCTCCTGAACCTTAACTGGAGGATTTGTAAACCCTCACTCACTATCTTTTCGTTCATTTTCCCACTGTGGACAGTGGTAGAGGTCGTGTGTGACCTGGACAGCTGGTTGCTGTTGTTTTGTTTCCCACGAATAACAGTGGTAGAGGTCTTGGACCTGGACAGTTGTAAACTGTTGAACCCCGATCCAGGGTGTGGATCATCTTTATATAAACTTTTGAGAGGACTAAGTCTCGGCTTGAGACTGAACCTCTTGGTTAACTCCTCTGTGTTTTTAGTTAAGGTTTATATCCATACAGTACATATTTATTTCATATTCCGCTGCTATTACTTTGAAATATAATTTATCTTCAAAGCTACTTTGATAGTTAAACTCGCAAGTGTTTATATTTATTATAAACCAGTAAGTTAGTTTCAAAAGTTAATTTAATCATAAGATTAAGTCAACTGAGAATTAATCAATCTTTGAGAAACTAATTGAAGCTTTATAATCTGTATAAATTCACTACAGTTTAATTTGTTTTTGAAATTGGGGGATTTTAATAGAATTTTTTTTAGCAGAAATTTTAATTGGAACTCAATTCACCCCCCTCTTGAGTGTCCACTCCGACCAACAGTTTGAATTATTTTCTCTATATTATATTCAAGTTTATTTTTAAAAGGATATTGTTTTTATTGCACAAATTTACTTAAAAGTTTATAGCTTTTATGAAATTATTTACCCTTACTGAGCATCTGAGCTCACCCCTTTATTATGTTTTATTTTTCCCAGGATTCCAAGAAGTGTATTATGTTTGATATGCAGGGTTAAACTAGGGGAATAATGGTGTTCCCAACATATTATTTATGTTGTGTTTTATGTTTGAATGCTTAATGTAATGTTCATGTATGTAATCTATTTTCCAAGACTACTAAGCTGATCGGTTCTTTGGGACTTGATTCCTTGTAATTATGCCAATGTATTAAAATAATGCACTGTCTCCAGGCTTCTGGGGTTGGGGCGTTACATATATAATCTGGTTGGGAACAATTATAGTGGGACTTATGTTCTAAAAATATGTTAAGATTTATATTAGGTGTTTTTCATATTTATGATATTTACTTAAAACTCTATACATTTCATATTGAGCATGTACTACTGGAATTCAAGTGATTTAACCCTTTCTTCACAATATTCCTTCAACTTATTCAACTAATCATTTGGATTTTAACTTATCTCTAGTGGATATTTTTTATATATCTTACTCTCTTGGGATTCACCTCAAGCTATGCATATTTTACCTTCATATAGACTTTATGTAATTTCTCCAATACATGGATCACTTATTTAAAAAATTTGTCAATCACTTCCTTTTTAGAAAGATCTCTTTATATATCCTCATAATTTAGTGAACTTGTTTCATTGAAAAGTATATCATATTTCTCCTTAGCTTTAACTAGCTTTGTGTGGATTTTCAACTACTTACATTATTAACCAATGTATCTTATATATATTGAGATTCTTTTCATATCTACTATTTATCATCATGAAGTCCCTTGATATGTGTAAAAATGCATATTATAACTACCAGAGGGACTTTATTCAAGTAATCCTTGATTTAATAATAAAAATAAGTAAGTGATTCATTGAACTCAAATTCCTCACAACTCAAACATGATTCACTAGGGGGACCACAATCAATATATTCATCAAGATAAATATCATATCAATTTACTTAATCTAGTGGTTTTTCCTCTAACTCATTCAATTTATTTCTCTAATTTTCCCACATTTTTATGGTTTTGCATGGTATTAGCCAAAACTTCTATTGCAGTTGGTACATGTATGGAATCTGATTCTTCAATCTAAGGCTCTTTAGGGAACAATTAAAATGTACACTTCATAAAATTTTGATAAAAAAACATAGTCCAATAATTAATAGATCCAATCATAGGGAACCCAGGATCTGATACCAATTATAAGTGACAATGGATTGGTGAAAACACACCTAAGATGGGAGTGAATCAGGCATGGTAAATTTTTTACCAAATTCCAAATATTATTTTATCCTTTTACCCCTTAGAATAAGAACCTATATTTACTATTAAGTAAAATGGATATTTTTTAGTTTAATATAGCATACAACTATATGAATTTTGAGTAATGAAGTAAATTTGGCATTTGTGATTTTATAAGTTTCACCGCCACCATGGAGTCCAACGATGTTATTATTGAGAAGTCCAAGGAATATATTATCCACTATAATTTTATCATTAATACAAGTGGATTTTTTCCGGGTATCATCCTAATTGTTTTTCTATATTGTAAGATATCGGGACATCCTGAGAGGGGAGGGGTGAATCAGGGTGTCATCTTTTTCTTTTAATGTGATGGATATTGTTTCCACAATGGTAAGAACTCATTAAACCTGTATGATTTATATGATCAGATATTAAAAATTCACATGAAAAGAGATGACACAACACTTTTACTTGGTTCACCACTATGGGCTATGTTCAAGGAGCATATGCCGACAGTGTGTTGGCCATACCAAAATCCACTAATATTCTCTAGATGTGGAATACAGAGGTTCGGTCCTAGTCACTCTATGCCAGGCTCACTACCTTTACAAGATATTAGGGATAGATTATTGCATCCCATGGAACACTTCCATAGACTCCCCCAATATCAATTCTTTGAGATTAGTTTAACTAAGTTTATCGACTTGAAGGTTGCTTCAATGATTTGGAATTAAAGTCTTTGTCTCTATCCAACATGAGAATCTTCTTGAATAGAAATCTTGATTTAATGCACACTGAAAACCCCATTCAATTAAAACTGATATTTAAAAACTGCATGTTATAAAGCTCCTTCGCAAAGCTCCTTCTTCTCAAAGCTCAGTCCTTTACAATTCTCACTAATTCGCAATGCTCAGTACTTCACAAAGCACACTACTTCAAAAAGCTCCTTCACCTTTGTGGAACAACCTGCCATCACGAAGCACACTACCTTCATGGAACAACCTTCCTTTATTAATCCCACTAATCGAATGTGGAACATACCATCTTTGTGAAGAACTCAATACATAGAAGTAGTGAATTCAGTCAAGACTAAAGTATTCTTTTTCACAAAGCTCAAGCTTGCATAGACAACCAGTTTCACAAAGCACCCCTTGCTTCAGGAAATCAGAGAGATTTTGGATTTTCTTTGAAAATTTAATCTCAAATGTTGAGGGGTAGCCTTTTATTTACAATCTTGACCTATCGCAGAGCTCCACCACCTCCATCACATTTTCTGGATCTATCAAAAACATCTTCATGGTGCTCCTCCATTTTCAAAGCACCATGGAAATTCTCTATTCACAAAGCTCGTCACAACTGTAGAGATTTCCATCAAAATCCTTCACACCGCCGCATATATCCAATTCTCATAATTTCAAAGTAAAACCATCTCAAATTTCAATTATTCATATCCATGAAATCCTCAAGCCAGTATTCGTAAAATCCATGCCCTTACCATATTTATGAAGATTTGATTCCAAAAAATACCTTTCACAAAGCTATAATTCTCAAAATCATAGAGCATAACGTCACAATACATTAATCCTTCAAGAAAAAAAAACAAAAAAGCCCATATTTTTTGAAACTCATGTACTTTTCAGATTTTTATATTCCCTTCAAGAATAACCACTTTTCACAATGCATTCCATTATCTAAATTTTTTGACCCCCAAATTTTTGGCTTGAACTGTATGAACCATTTCCTTGAAATATTCCTGATCATCCATGTGAGGATTGAAAAAAAACAAAAGACATTCTCTATTTATAGAAAAAATAGCCTTCGTCACAATAATCTCCCCCTTTTGGTTTGTTGGAAATATGTAGATAAATTTAACAAAGAAACAACCGCTATCAAAACCTCATATGCAAGAATCAATGCATCGCACACTCTATGTATACGTGAGAAATGATCGATGTAGAAAGATAAGAGGGAAGACATGAATTGTGTTCCTATGTGTTTGAATGAAATATTTGACTGATTCCACATAACAGTAGATTGTTTTCTCCATTCACATTATCTTCTTTGAAACTCACCATTCTCCCCCCTTGTTTCATTTGTGACTTTATATATTATCTATCTTTCTACATTTATTCCTCCACATTTCCACATTTAATTTATCCATTTATCACCCATTATAAATAAACCCAATGGATGGTATTTGAACAATGTAGATATTAGAACATACTACCCCTGGATTTTATCTCCCCCATAAAACTACATCACTTCCAAAAACGGATTAAAAAATTTAATACAATTGGGTGGAGGGGAACACTTCTAACCTCCTCATGCACTAAGAGGTGGTTGAACACCGAGTTTCAACTTATGCTTCTCGAACACCTGTGTTGACAATGGATTCATAAGTATGTCATCCACTTAATCATCAGGGCCAACATGATCCATTTTAATCATTCCTTGTTCAAAATTTTCCTTGATAAAGTGATATGTGATTACAATATGCTTCAAACGATAATGATGAACATGATTCTTCATAAGATCAATTGCACTCTTGTTGTCATAGAAAGACACTATTGGCTGTTTCACTTCATCACCAATATCTGTCAGCTATTGGTTCATCCACAGTAGCTGAGTAAATGCCTTAGTAGTAGAGATATACTCAGCTTCAACAGTATTGAGAAAGGTGATTTCCTGTTTCTTTATCAACCGGCCTACACATTTCTTCCCAATATAGAATGCTCCACCACCGGTGAACTTTCCTTCCACTATATCTCCAACCTAGTCAGTATCAGAAAAGGATGACAGTTCACTATATCTTCCTGCAGAAAAGTATAACCCATACTTATGAGTACCTTGAATGTACCTCATGATTCTTTTCACTTCCACCATATGTTCTTCCTTAAAATTACTTTGAAAACAAGCCACCAAACATGTTGAAAATGTTATCTGGTCGTGTCAAAGTCAAGTACAATAATCTTACAATGATTCTCCTATATATTGTGGGATCTATAGATGTACCATCCTCATGATTTCCCATTTTAGTTCTAACTACAATCAGAGTCGACATTGGTTTAGAGTCATGCATATTAAATTTCTTCATAAACTCTACTGCATAATTTTCCTAAGAGATAAATGTGATGTATTTCCACTGAATCACTTTCATCCCTAAGAAATATGTGAGTTCGCCACTTATAGACATTTCAAATTATGATTTCATTTGATTGTAAAATTCATCCACTGATCCCTACCTGCTTCAACTAAAAATAATATCATCAATGTACACCAATACCATGAACTATTATTTTTGAGAATTTTTCACTTAGTGATTGTGATCAAATCCTCCTCTTTTGAATTCATTCTTTTTCAGATCATAATTCAGCATAGATTACCATGCCCATGGTTCCAACTTCAATCCATAGAGAGCTTTATTTAGTTTGAAAGCCTTAATTTCCTCATTTATAAGAACAAAACCCACTAGATATTCTATATAAACTTCTTCTTCAAGAATACCATTTAAGAAAGCTATTTTGACATCCATTTGACACAGTTTGTATCCTATTTGAATTTACATGGAAGGAAAGAGTCTGATTGAATCTAATCTAGCCATAAGATCAAATGTCTCTTCAATATCCCCACCTTAAATTTTATTAAATCCTTTTCATACCAAACATTCCTTATTTATGATCACATTACCATGCTCATCATATTTGTTCTTAAAAATACACTTTGTACCAATCACATTGTAGCCTTTGGGTCTCTAGACTAAATCCCATGTTTGGTTTTTATTGATATGGTACAACTATTCATTTAGGGATTTGACCCAAGATTTTTCATTTTTAGATTCTTAAAATTAGGATGGTTCCACAACTAAAAGGAATGAATATTGTGAATTATTCCTCATTATCTTTGTCTGTGTGGGTGCAGACCAATCCATAATGATATTGTATTGGTAATGTTTTTCTCTTTGATTTCTCCTATGAGGTTCAGGTGGATTTTATTTATCCATGGTTTCTTATTATGATTATTCATCTAAATCAACGTCATTTTGTGGCCTCTAAATGTTTTTCACACCTTCCACGACTTCTTCATTTGAATGTATTCAATGTCACCTATCTTTTGTATCATCAATCACTTCAGTATAAGATCTCCTCCCAGTATATTTGGTATTTTATTCAATTATATTTACATAATTTATTTCCACAATTTTTCCAATATGCTTACTGAAATAGTTCTAGGCTTTGATATTCATTGAATATCTGAGGAATATTCTTTCATCATCTACATCACCATATTTTACCTGATTTTCTTTTTTGTTTCTAATAAAAAATTTAATTCCAAAAACATGAAAATAATTTAAAGAGGGATTCCTTCCATGCCAAATCTTATACACTGTATTAGTTTCTCCCATATATATCCCTATTCAATTTTGAATACACACCACAGCTTGAAAAACCTCTTTCATGTAATGTCAAGGGATACGACTCTCAATCAGCATAGTTCTAGCCATATTGTTCACCTGCCAATTCCTATACTCAAAAACTCCATTTTTCTATGGGGTTCTCACAACAGCCACCTCATGTTGTATTTCATGATTCTCTAGGAAATTTTCATACTCAATGGATATGTATTCCTCTCCATTTTCAGACCATAGAACTTTTATTGTCTATCCAAAATCATTCTCATTGATTTGTTGATAACTTTTCATGAATTCAAGCACTTACCGTTTCCTATGTATCACAATCATACAAGCCATTCTGCTATAATAATCAATGAAAAGAACAAAAAACCTTTCTATATGAACTTCAACAACATTTATCAGGCCACATATGTTTGTATGGTTGAAATCAAGAAGATTTTATGCCCTTTTCTTCTTTGGATGATATGAACTACAGACCAAAATTCCTCATATGTAGGAATCACATATCTTTTTCCATTAATGTTTCAGATTAGGGATATCCATGAATATATTTAGGTTAGATATCTTTTTCATTTCCTCTTGATTAATGTTCCCCAATCTCTAGTGCCACATTTCATTTTATTATTCAATAGTTAGATATCAAATATTCTCTCTTCTCTCAAAATGGTATTAGTTTCCATCTATTCTTCAAACATTCATTAGAGAATTCATTATGTTTCCCTTTATAGTGCATCATTTTTTTATTGAAAGTCACTATAGGTCCTGAGTCATAGAGTTGACTAACACTAAGAAGATTGTGACGCATACCATCTACATAGAGAACTTCAATTTTCTTCAACTATCTGTTAGCTAGCTTAGTACTTACACAACCTTTTATCTTTAAAGAACCATCATTACCGAATCTTACTATTCCATAAACCTTTTTATTAACATTTTTTTAATAAGTCTATATTTCCCATCATGTTGGATGATCACCCACTATCAAGAATCCAAGTTCCGTTGTTCTTTGTAGCATTGAGTGCTACTTCTAAAAGGTTGGATTTTTCATTTTTCCTCTTTTCTTTCCCTGAAATATTATATTGAGAGGATTATAGAGATGAACATTCATATCTATTGTCCTCATGAGTGGGTTCTTCATATCCATACTCTTCTTCCAATGGAGAAAAACAATTTGAAATAGAAACACCATCTGGTTGGTGAATATTGACCTGTCTTTGAGTTATGTTTGAATTTCTCATTTTATTCCTCTACCTGCAATACAAATCTTTATGAAAAAATTTAGAACAATGAAAGAAATATCCATATAAATGATTACTTCTATAAAAATTGGGATATAAATTCTTTCTCCTTTATTGAATTTCAAGATCTTCCCCATTCAAGTATCTATTTTCCTCTTCATAGCATGACATGGTATGGAATAGATAGCCACAAAATTAACATTTCATATGTGGATATGTTTTCTCATCTCTATTTCTCCTCATGTCTCCTTCTTTAGGAAAATAATTTGTTAGTCTATAATTTCTGGAGGCCCAAGAATAGTTTTCAATTCTTCTTTTAGTTTGAATTGAGGGTTCCATTTTCAGCACTTCAGTTGAGTTTTCAACATGTCTGACTTTTATATTTCCTTTATTTTGGCTCAATTTATTTCCATAATTTTATGTCTCAACATCACAACTGATTCCACTATTACCCATTCATGCAGGTCTTTGATCATTCAAAATATTTTCAACTCTATTGGAACCACACTTAGCTCTTGTCGGAAACTTAGCATATGAGAATTTTCCAAATTGAATTTTATTCTTTTATTTTTTTGAATCTAATTCAATTTCGAGTTTACTTATAAGAGTAAAAACTTATTCTTGGATTCAATCAATGGCCTTTAACTTCTCCTCTAGTCTCAAGGTAAGATCATTGATAACTTTTTCTTATTCCTCAATTCTAAGATTTAGTTTCACTACATCTTCTGTGTTTTCAAGGATTGATAACTGTAATTTCACTAGTTCTTATAGTCATTTGATTTTAGCTTCATGTTAATCAACATATTCTGATGATTCATCCACAAATTCTGTCCACTTTTTTCATCCCTTACTTTGATTCTCCAGATTATCAAGAGCATTATTAACTTGAAACATGAGATCCAAATCAGTGGTCAGTTTTCTATCTCTAGCTTTATCTCCTAATGGTTTATATTTTTCAATAGTATCCATCATGGAAGCATGAGTTCCAAATTTAAATTCTAGTTATTATTCCTCAAGGAATTCATTATCTTCATCTTCCTTTTAAAAGAAAAAACTCCTCCTCTATTATTTATTAACATATTTGATGTCTACCTTTTTAAAAAAACTTTTTTAAGTATTCTCCATGTTTCCAGCTTTAGTCTCTTGATCATCAAAATTTCTTGAGCATTGAGAGGAAATGTACCCAAATCTACCACAAAAAAAACAAGATAGAGGTAAATTGCCTTTAAATTTCCATTTTCCCATTTTGAATTTCTTGTCAATGTGAGAAAGAACTTCATTTTCGTCATTATATTCATCAACAATATCTCCTAAAATTTCAAGTTTATCTATGGATTTAAGTTCTATTTATTTTCTTACATGAGTCATTGCATCTTCCAGTTTGACTCTTGTCGCATATTCCACTAGGCTACTCGGTAGATCATCCAAATAAAGTGTTGATATATCCATTTTCTCAAGGGATAACACCGTTTCATTGAATAGTGGTGGAAATATTATCAATATTTTCTTTAAAATATCAGTTTCATTGATCTCTTCACCATGCCCTCTAATTTCTCCTACAACTTTAGTAATTCGATTGAAGAAAGAATATGAATTTTCATTAGGGTGAATATTCAGATCATCAAACCAATTTTTCAAAACTTGGAGCTTCAAATCCTTCAATTTATTGTCTCCTTAATAAATATTTTTGAGGTTTTAACACATATACTTTTCCTAGGTGAAACTGATCACCTTCAGATATATTTGACCAGAAAGTGCTGTAGTGAGAGCATTCTATGATTTAGCGTCCTCTTCAAGCATTTTTTTCTATATCAGTCATGGACAACCCTATTGTATCAGTGACTTGTACTCCATGCGCAGTAGCAAAAAGGACTTCCATTCAAAGAGATCTTTGATGAGATCTCATCCTTTTTTTTTTTCCAAATATGAATGTTAATTCCATCTAATAGGGGGACTCCCATAACATTGAATGAATTATCCAAGATAGAAAATGATAGATTTAACAAAAGAAACCTTTAACCTTTGATACAACTTATAAGAACCTGGGACACCCTGAGAGGTGAAGGGTGAATCAAGGTGATTTTTTTTCTTTTAATGTGATGAATATTGTTCCCACATTGGTAAGAACACATTAAACCTGTATGATAGATATAATCAGTAATCAGACATTCACATGCACATAAAAGACATAACACATTTACTTAGTTCACCACTAAGGGCTATGTCCAAGGCGCATATGCCAAAAGTGTTTCAATCGTACCAAAATCCACCCATCTTTACTAGCAATAGAATACAGAGGTTCGATTAGAGTCACTCTATTCCAGGATTATTCCCATTACAAGATATCAAGGATAGCTCAATGCATCCCTCAAAACACTTATGTCAAATCTCCCAAGCTCACTGCTTTGAGATAAGTCTAAATCAATTTATCAAATTGAAGTTCACTTCAATGATTTTGCATTAAAGTCTTTGTCTATGTCCAGTATGAGACTCTTCTTGCATCAAAAGCTAGATTTTATGCCCACTAAAAACCCTGTTCACTTAAAAATGATATTAAAAACTTTGTATCACAAAGCTCCTTTGTAAAGATCCTTCTTTGTAAATCTCATTTCGTCATAATACCCACTCCTTCGCAATGCTCACTACTTTGCAAAGAACACTACTTAACAAAGATCGTTTTCCTTTTCAGAACAACCTACCATCACGAAGTACACTACCTTCATGGAACAAACTTCCATTATGAAGCTCACTTAGTGAATGTGGAACATAAAATCTTTACAAAGCACTCAATACATAGAATCATTGACATCGTTCAAGATTAAAATATTGTTTTCACAAAGTTGAAGATTTCATAGAAAACCAATTTCACAGATCACCCATTGCTTCTTGAAATCAAATAGATTCCAGATTTTATCTGAAATGTTTGTCTCAAATGAAGAGGGGTACCCTCTTATTTATAGGCTCAACTGAAAAGTTCTCTCCATATTACATAGGTGAGGTCACCATATAACGTAGGTGACTTTATAATATATTTCATAAGTGGGAATTCACAATATTATGAAGGTAAATAGATCTTTATACTTTAACCAAAATCTTAAGTCTCCCAACCAGTGTTGAAAACTCTATTCCACCTTTTGAAGTAACTCACCAATATTTCTAGGGATGTCACTACATCCAAAATCTTATATATTTCCGCAAACATAGAGTCTCCTTATAATTTCAGAATACAACACATAAAATATGGTCTATTTTCTCTTACTTACTTCACATATCTTATCCATCATTTTATCTATCGTCCTATTCTTCTCCTACTTCCCTTAAAATACATAGAACATGGAGAATTATTTCTCTATGTTAATAACGCATAAAACTATTTCATGATATGAAGAAATTTTTTGTTATAACAGTTCCCACTATTCTTCTTCAAAACCTAATACTAGTTCAAATTATTCTTCTTTTTCTTCTTCCTCGAGAGCATTGAATATCTGTTTTTCAGTCTGCAACACTCTCGATTTTTTATAAAGGCTATTTCATAAACATCATATTATATTACATGTTTTTTATTATACACATTTTATATCTTATGTGGTGATGGTAATATACATATTTCATGTTACATATGTTTCTTCTATGTCATAAAAAATTTCAATCTCAGGTGTTTTTATTTCATACACGCTAGGCCAACAGTCTTATTAGAATGCATCATAAAAACTACCTATACATAAAATAATGGGACCACAAACTATCATAAAAACTTAGGATCTATATTATAGTTCTTGTAAGTTACACTAAACCTTGTGAAGTTTATATTACACACTAAATCTCTCAGTCATTCAAACGTGTTGTATCATACTAAATAGACATTCAAATAAATTTTTGATATCATACAATAATTTTTACATATGAATTGGTTTTATATTACAAAGTGTAGTAAGAAACCATATAAAGCAATGGATTAACCGTACAAGGTCCCTAAACCATAAAATTTTTATTGTATACCTTACAAAGGTACCCTATGATGTAACTTTTGTACCCTGGCGTAGGGTTCAATAATTGGGAATTTTTTTACCATTAGTCAAATTATAGAATTCACTAAATCTAATTACATGTTACTTTTAATCTACTCTGGCCTTTTAAAACACTTCAAATCACCTTTTTCTAGCTTTAAATAGTTCCATAAATCATCAAAAAATTACAAATTCTTTTAGATAGTTTATTTTGTCTTGGATCATGTAAAAACTCAAGATATATTATCCCATGTATCTCAATACCCTTATACTTATATACTTCATTTTTAGACACTAAGGAATTTATCCAATACATACTATGCATTAAATTCCATATCCTTTATATTAAAAAACTAAAGGAAGGCTTCTCCAACTTTGGATATCACTTCATAATACTTTGAACCTTCTTACTTTTTCAATAATAGCTTTACAATATATCTTTAGTAGTTTAGTGGATAAAAGCTTTATACGACTCTACTCCAAATATTATAGAAAATATTAGAATCATTCCTCAAAAACTTATATTGATTCCATGAAGGCTTGATCAATCAAAAATATGTTTTTTGGGATTCCCATGAATCTATCCAAATAGATATTTATTGGGGGCAGTGGAACTCCTTATGATGGAATAAAACTAAAACAAAAAAGAAAAATGATGAATATGACAGATTTACATGGTTCAGTAATGTGTATATGTCCACAGGAGAAGGGGGTCATTTTTATTATTCCTATCTAGATTAGAACTTAGAGGATCACACTCATTACATATAGAAAATTCAGATGAATTAATCCTATAATATAGATGAAGGAAATCTCTGGTGTCAATGGTTGATGAGGGTTGGTTCATCAACACTTGAAAAAATCATCATTATAGGCTACAATCCTTGTTAGCTATTGCGCGTATGATGTGGTTGGTTTCCCACCAAATGAGAACTCATCCTGCTAACATAAGACTCCAACAATTTGGGTGTGGCCCCCAAAAATCACCCCATCATGACCAATTTGGGGTAGATTCTAGACCTTCTGTCTCGTCATAGACATTTGGATTCCCTTTCTGTAGAACCTTCATAATCATGTCTGCCCTATTATAATTGGTGTACATTTTATAATGTATCAACAAAATTTATTCCAACACATTTCAAATGTCGTGGTATCACACGTCAATGTTATTAGACCTGAAATGAAATATTGAGTTTATGCTAAGATGAGTAGTGCTCTGACTATCACATATTTTTTAATATGTTTTATAAATTTTTTTAAGAAAACGATGGTTTATTTTTTTAAAAAAATATACCTTAAAGGAGGAATAACTGATTTCTCCTTCCCTCCCCCCACACCCCACCGCATTTGTCCTGGATTGATGACATGTAAAGGGTTTTGGGGGGAGGAGGTTCTTCCTTTCGCCTTTGGGTGAGGAGAAAGGTGGCACCACCAATACCTCCTTTGGCCTCACACAAAGGCGAAAGGTAGCTTTGGCAATGCCATCTTTCCTTCAACTGCCTATAAAAGGTCACCCCCCTTCTCCTCACTCTCATTTTCCCCTATATCTCTTCATTCAACAACTTTTTTCTCTAAAAAATTCGTTTCCATGTAGTGGAGTCAATTGTCCAAAAGAAGGCCTAGTTCTTTGAAAAACATCATTTAGAGGTATTTTTTTAATTTAATGTTTTTTTATTTAATTGAAATATTTTTAGTTCTAAATATTTCATTTTTAAGTATTTTAGATAGTTATAAATTTTCTGTTTATTAAGTTGTTTTATTAGTTATATATAGTTTGGAATAATTATTATTAGTAGTAATGATTAAGTATAGATTAAGTATAGATTATGTATAGATTAAGTATATCATAAATTAGGATTAAGTATTGTGAAATTTTGGTAGCATAAAGATTATGTGCTTATCTAAGAAATCCAATCTCTATTTGGATACAAACAAGTTGATGTGAATCTTGGACAGATGTAACTAGGGGTAAAACCTAAAAACACCACTTTGAGCTAGACTCAAATGGGAACTGGTGCATGACAACTGGCCTTGCCGCACTCTTAATTTGACACTCCCGGGGGATATTCTTAAGATGATTCAAATTTTCTTTATAAACTACTAAAATAACTGAGAAAATAAAAATAAAATCACTATATTTATCAATGATAAAATGATAATTATGATGATATAGAATGAAATGGACAAGGACAAAGGCTTTAAAGAATGAAATTTATTATTTGTAATTGAATTATTTTTAGTTAGTTTAAAAGATGTTATTTATTAAGTAGTTTAATTAGATATAATAGTTTAGAAATAGTACTTATTATTAGTAATGATTAATTATATATTAATTAATGAATAACATAGGATTAAAAATTAATATATATGATTGGTTAATTATAATTAATTAATGAATATCTGATGATTAAAGATTAAAGAATAAATAATTAAATAATAACTTAATAATTATTTACTAGTGATTAAAGAAAGAATTATTAATTAAAAACTGTACTAAGAAGCATTAGTGTTATTGTTTCGGATATAACAAGATGTTATAAAATTATAGTATCATAAATATTATATAGTCTAAAAAGAATAGTTTTTATTAGTAATGATAAATTATTGATAAATTATTGAATAACTTGGGATTAAAAGATGAATACATGTAAGGATTATATAATAATACTTATCGTTGATAAAATAAAAATTATGATTATAGAAAATGAAACCAAGAATAACAAACACATTAAATTACACATTAATTTTTTACAACATACAAGAAATACCTTGATACTTTTCAATTAAACATTGGTTTGGATGAGATTTGTGTGACTTCATAAGTGAGGTAAAATCTATTTTATTTTTATTTGGTAGCTTAATGAAATAACCTAAAGATATGTACTTAATAAGTTAATTATATAATTTTAGAAGATGTTATTAAGATAGAAAACAAAAATTAGTTGAGTTTTACCTCACTTTCGAAGTTAGGCTCATATCATCCAAACCAATTTTTTTTTGAAAAATGTTTGTATTTCTTATATGTTGTAAAACATTCATGTGTTATTTTATGTGTTTGTTCTTATCTATTATAGAGTGATTAAAGAATGATTAATTAGTGATTAACTAATGATTAACCTAGTAATGATTAACTAGTGATTAAATAATTATTAAATTAGTAAAAACTATACTAAAAAACACGAGTATCATAGTTTAGGATATAAGAAAACGTTATAAAATTTTAGTATCATAAAGATTATATAGTTTTGAGATAATATTTATTATTAGAAATGATTTATTATTTATTAATTAATGAATAACATAGGATTAAAAAATTAATTCCTATAATGATTAGATAATGATACTTATGATCATATAAAGTCAAATGAAGAAGAATAAACATATTAAATAACAAAAGAATGCTTTGAAACATACAAGAAATAAATTAACATTTTTCAAAAGATTGTGGTTTGAATGAGATGAGTCTCACTTCTTACATGAGGTAAAATCCAGATTATTTTTAATAGGTAGATTAATAAAATCATTGAATGATATTCACTTCACTTTTTAAATTTTAAATGTTTTTGGCATTATAATGACATCTAATATGACATATAAGATATGTAATTAGAAGGTCAAAAGATTTAGAAAGTTCAAAAGTGAAGTACATATCTTTAGAAGTTGTTATTAAGCAACCAATTAAAAAAAATCTTGATTTTACCTCATATCCAAAGTGAGACTCATCTCATCCAAACCAAATTTTATTGAAAAATGTCAATGAATTTATTGTCTGTTATAAAGAATTCATGTGTTATTTAATGTGTCCATTCTTCTTCATTTCACTTTATATGATCAGAACTATCATTTTATCAATGATAAATAAACTAATTTGTCATTTCATCTTCTTTTTAACTCGGTTTCCAAAATATTTGGTGACTTATATTCTAAGAATTTTTTTTTATAATGATACATTACTAGAATATTTTAGGGGATAAAAAGGAGTCTGAAAATTACATTCTAATAAACATTATATGGTCAACCATCATTGTTAATTTTTGTTACACTATCATAATTTTGATCAAAAAAATATTTTTTTCATAGAGAGTCATGTTTGCCTCTGCATACTTCTATGGTGAGGTTATTCAAAATGAGAAAGAAGCATCTTACAGTACACAACCAATAATAGTGGTTAGTGCAACTGATTATGTAACCCTAAGTGACCTTCAAGACAGAATTCGTGATTCCTTAAACCTGGGACCAGATCAAGAGATAAAATATATGATCAATAGATATTTTCAATTCTCAAAAACGCTTTCACATCTAGATTGTCCATTGGCTGCTGATGCATAGTGGGTCCAAGAAATAAATTTATTATCTCAATGGTCAGATGGTACAATGATGGAGTTATATGTTGATGTTTCTACTGTACAATAACAACTTCCAATTGTATGAAGATGTAGACTTACTGGAGTGGTTGAAGATAGTACACCCCTTGAAATTGATCCTATTAAAAATGATGCATAAGAGGACAACCTAGATAATATCTGGGATATAAATGTTAATCCGACTTCCGATCAGAGGTTTCATAATGACGGAACAGATGGTGACAATAGTGCTGATGAGGAGGGACCAAAAGAAGTTAGGGAGGAAGTTTCATAAAATGAATTATTTGTACAGTAACCTCGACCAACAATAAATCATCCACTACTATTTGAATATTGGTTAGAAGCAATGAATCATGTGATTGAATTTGAAAATAATGTTCTCACACCAGAAACTGAGTTTCCCAGAGTTGTACAAGATAGGTTTAGTGATCAGGACAAAACCCTATAAGTTGGAAGGGATTTTCCAAGTAAAGATTCATTAAAAATAATTCTAAAGATATTTCACATTAAGAGGAACTGTATATATATTTTTTAGGAATCAGTCTATAGTAAATATCTCATATGGTGTGAGAATTATGGGGATGATTGTAGATTCTACTTGAGAAAGATTCTAGACATTGCATTTGGAGGCTGGAGAATCTCAAGGATTGAGGCAGCTCATACTTGCATTCAGCCAATCCTGACACAATATCATATCTCATTAGATGCTTAATTTTTGTCATCCATTATTATTGAGATGATTAGGACATGCCAATATTTTTGGATGGCCCTTGTGTAAGAGAGGATACCACAGATAGTTGACTATAATATTTCCAATAATAAGGCATAGATGGCGAAACAAAAGGCAATTGTGAAGGTCTATGGTGATTGGGATGACTCATATCTAGTGTTTCCTCAATTTCTATCCAAAATGAGGCATCATAACTAAGTTTTCTTCAATATTAATAGAAACGAACATGTGTCTCATGATAACCGACTTGATCCATCTCTCGTTCAATTTCATCAGTTATTCTGGGAATTCTTTCCCTATATCTCCACATTCCGTTTTAGAAAATAGTTCATTCAGATTGATGGAACATTTCTATATGGAAAATACAAGGGCATATTGTTGATTATAGTAACACAATGAGGAAACTTTTAACCTCTTCCTATTTCCTTTTCCATTGTAGATAAAGAAAACTATGAATCATGGAGTTGGTTTTTGGCATGTATCAGCAACCATTTCAACAACATTCGGGGTGTTTGTTTGATATATGATCAGCATCGAGAAATTAATCAGCAATCAGTGAGGATATTGATATATAGAGACACCCAAATTCTCCTCATCGATTCTTCATTAGACACATTTCTTGCAACATTTATAAAAAATCCCACAACGAACTGATGAAGAAGGCAATCACGAGGCTTGGTATGCATTTTATTTGTTATTTTTTAATATTTCAACATCAAGATAAAATAAATTTATGTGAAATATCATTTATTATGTATAGAATATGAGTCGGATCAATTGAAGTTTGAATAACATTTCGAACTAATCCACCAAGAAAATCAAGAATTTTATGATTATATGATGCATATTCCTAAAGAAAAATGGATATTGGAATAGGAAGGGGGAAGTGGTGCGAACACATGAACACCAATATTGTGGAGTACATCAACGGTTTCTTCAAAGGGATTCACAGGTTACTTATAAATTCTCTAGTTCAGGAGACATTAAATCGTTGTGTGAAGTACTTTTTTGATAGACAAACACTAGCATTAGATAGAATATAGCAGGGGAAAAGGTAGGGAAGACACTTTCAATGAGGGATTGAAAAGAATATTGAAGATTATTTTTGTTATCATATCTTCCTTTTTTGACAAAAAGACTCTTAATCTGATGTTCAAGAGCATTCATACCCCCACCAAAGATAGCATCAGTGAAAAAATGGAAGTATTACTAGCAATGAGGCAATGTCAATGTGGAAACTTCCAGTCCTTACGATTTCCATGCATGCACGCCATCTCAACATAAGCCTCTGTGAACATATCATGGGAAGCATATGTTGATCCATCGTACCAGATGGACATCATTTCTAACTATTATGTTCTACCATGGATTCTTATTAGGGAGTTTTTTATTTCCCATTGCACAAATGCCAGCCGATAGTGATACCTGACATCAATCAGTTGTGTCCCTATGGGAGACTAAAGGCCATCAGGATGTGGAATGAGATGGACTAGCCTCAAGAATGAGGTAAGAGTTTGAGATGCACCATATTTTGTCAAGAAGGTCATAACCAAAAATAATTCCCTAACATTTATGGGTTGATTTCACACTCTCATCCAAAATGATGAATTATCTTCATTGTGAGATTCTCATATTGTAAATTATATGTTCTTATCTCTTCTTTTTACCTCAGTTTTCTAAACCCCAAAACCCTAAAAAATCTTCCCTATACCATAATCTCAAAATTATAAACCCTAAACCTTAAAACATAAACCCTAACCCATAAATCAAAAACCTAAACCCTAAAACCTTACAAAAAATCCAAAAACCTAGACTAAAAACTCAATATATGAAACCGTAATCACTAAATACAATATCCTAAAAGATGAACCATAAACCCAAAAAAAATATTCCCTTTACCTTGGTTTTCAAAACATTATGTGGCTGATATTCTAATAAAGTTTTATATAATGAAATAATAGTATCATATATTACTGTACAATAAGATGTTATGAAATTTTAGTATAATAAATATTATATGATAAACCATATTTTTCAAAAGTAGTTATACCTTCAGAATCATGATCAGAAAACAGTTTTGACATATAGAGTCAGGTTTTACCTATTTTTACTACTACAAGGAGGTTATAAAAACTGATAACGAAGATTTTTATGTTACACAAACAATAATAGTTGTTAGTATAGCTTCTTTTGTAACACTAACTAAACTTCAATAAAGAATTTGTGGGAAATGAACCATGACGCAGGAGGAAGTGTGACAACGACGACAATGATGGAATGAGTTTACGTCATTGTCATATTTCCTCCTGCATCATGGTTCATTTCCAACAAATTATTTCTTAAAGTTCAGTTAGTGTTATAGAATGCCCTTTACATGTGAGAAAACAATCATGAAACATACTATCATGTATATAGTCATACATAAATTAAAAATCACACCATTTTCTAATAAACTTCGACATAACAAATACAAGTTGTTTATATATATAAATATATAAAACCATATATTTAAAAACACCCTTTCCAAGGTAGAAGAATTTATTTACAACATGTTAGTAATTTGATTTCAAAATCATGAATACATACCTCTTTATTTTGGTAAAAATAACCTCATAAATCAATGTGAATAAACCTGGAATGTCTTGCATTCTACAAGTCATAACATTCTGATAAGAATAACGTTATGTTTAAATTTTACACTTCCAACTCATTTCATTTGTTTATATACAAATGGATGATACCATACAACTCACTTAGTAGGATAGTCATATTTCTTAGGTTCTGTTAGAAAATGGTGAGGATTGATCGATTAGGTTGCGTCAAGTGCCCCATTTTCATCACAAGGATCCTCCACATGCCATTAGACCATACTTGCACCATGCTAGCTTCTATGGCATTGTCGTATCATATTTCACATTTGTCGACCATCACCTACTTGCTGCTCTTGTGGAGAGGTGGAGACTAGAGACACACACATTCCACCTACCTGAGGGAGAGATGACCATCACCCTCCAGGATGTGGTAATGCTTCTTGGTATTCCTATCTAGGGGGGAGCCGTTATTGGACCCACTCAGGCATCATGGGCCGACCTTGCTCAGTGATTATTAGGCGTCGACATTTTGTCTTACTGTAGGGATATAGTTGGATCATTGATATCTATACCTTGGTTAGAGGCATAGATTCCACATTTACCTAATGATGCTTACGAGCAGTCTGTCATGCGTTATGCCCATGCATATATATTATGGCTCATTGGAGGGACCATGTGTACTAATCACTTAGGGATTCTTGTGCACATGATGTATCTACCCCTACTATATAACTTTGATTGGGGTAGGATGTATAGTTGGGGATCAGTTTTCGTGGAGTATACATATAGATAATTATGCAAGATATCCCATTGGGACCGCACAGGTCTCGATGGATGCGTCATCCTTCTTAATATGTGGGGATCACATCCCTGCATTCCACCCTGATCTTGCTGGTCTTCCAATCGAGATGGGGGTGATTCATGACGCTCTACGTGGATTCTGGTATGATCACTCATTTCTATTGATTTTTTATGCTACTAAGAGTTATTGAATTTAATTTATCATTATTTTTCAATATTGATGTTTTTTTATAGGTGGTATTAGAGACACAATTTCCACATAGTTCGAAGAAACCATTTGGGTGTAGATCATATCTAGTTGGACCGTCTCTTACTTGACCAGGTATGTATATAAAATCTGTCACTGTCTAAAAAATTTAATAATAGCATCAATTTTTGTTTTTAGTAAGTAGATTTTTTGACAAAGGTCACATGTCATTTCAGATTTCACGTCTTCCATACTAGACTATTATGGACTAGTTGCCACTATAATGCACTATTGGGCTTGAGGATTCTATGGCTATAGTTCCCCTCATTCACATCCTTATTATTGAGTGGTAGAAGCCTGATAGAGTCATGCACCAGTTTTTCTATGCTCATCTGCTTCCATTACTACCGAGACAGACAGGGAAACTTCATGAGGTGAAGCTGAGAGGGAGGCAGGATGGGGACTGGCATTGAGTACATGCCCTCTTTATCGACTACTGGCACAAACATGTAGAGTTTCATATCCAGGGTGTACATACGAATCAATTCTTTTTTTTTGAGTAGGTTGAGTATGAGACTTGGTATAGACTAAAGTTTATACTGTATATTACCTGACACAGTAAAGAGATTCATAAGATTACAAGTTAATAAATTTCCATTAATTTGTTTATTGAACTATTTTCTAATTCATTTTGAATCTCTTACAGGGTAGTCACTCAGAGCATCTTGTTCACATGAGTGATGAAGAGGAGGAGGGGGTCTTTAGCTGGGCAATTTTCCATGTTGAAGTGTTGGAGATAAGGTCATCTTATCATGAGCTTAGCATCTTTGAGTTTCCATCCAGGATAGAGGATGATACTATCCGGGAGGAACATCCTACCACAGCTATTGGTGCTGATGATCCACAATGATGAAGACATAGACAACATTGTGATGCATGTGAGGCCTCACCTATTCCACAATAGAGCTCGACCCTCTAGTAGTCCAGCCCTAGTCGATTCAGGATATGCCTTAGGTGGCATGGGATCCATCTTTCTTGAAAGGATATCCGTAGTTCTCTCCATCTTAGGGTCCAGATCCATTGCTGCCTTGGGATCCGGATACATCGTAGCCTTGGGGTCTATATCCATCACAACCTTGGGGTATAGCTTTATCATAGGCTTGGTTCTCCAATATGATGATTGAAGGTTCTTTGACCACCCTAGTAGGAGATGGACCAGGAGCACAGTATGATATGTAGTTGATAGCTCCCTACACTGACACATAGGTGCAGGATGTGAAATTCAACATTCCAATGCCCGAGGATCATCCCTTTCCATGTCATCAGACTCCACATCGAACTTGAATTGGACGTCCTATTTGAAGACCACTATATGGGATGGAATCTCCTCACCATAGACATAGACATTGATTTTACATGTTCATTTATATGTTTTATGTATATTTAAATGAAAATACTATTATTACCATCAGACCTTACTATATGTTTATCCAGTTTTTTGGTTTTCATTAATATTTTATAAATAGTTTATATTTGACATCTTTCAAAGTAGACTACTTGAAAACTAGGAATAATTATTAAATTTCAAGTAGATAAATTTAAATGCATATAAAATATACAATATAAAAACAATGTAAATAAAATTTAAAATATATCCTCAACATATATTTTTTTTGAAAATAAAGAGTTTCATAAATAAAATAAATAAATGAAAATGAAAGGAATGTATGAAAAGTTACTTAGAAGTGAGGGAAAAAAGAAGGAATGTTGAGGATCCAAATCCACTTACTTGACTTTGAAAGCCTATAAAATATAAACTATAAGACCTATATAAATAAAAATTAAAACTTAGACTATTTATTATATGTTTAATAAATGTTTTAATTTTCATTTATATTGGTATAACAGTTTATATTTTATTGGATAGCAACGTCACGTACTTGAAACATTTTTAAGATTCATGTTTGTGGATTAGAAATCTTATAAATTATTTTTCATCAAAATTTTTTAAGGAATTATATTTATTTTTGAATATTTCTTATATTTTTAATCCATTTTTTAATTTTTATTTATATTGGTCATATAGTTTATATTTTATAGGCTCGAAAAGTCTATTACTTGAACCATTTTTAGGTTTCATGTTGGGGGATTAGAAATCTTATAAATTATTTTTCATCAACATTTTTTAATATTTTTTAATATTTTTGAATATTTATTATATTTTTAATCCTTGTTTTACTTTTCCTGGAAATCCTTTTTTTGATTTTCAATAACCGGTTTAATGGGTTCCGGTGCCCAAGAATACAACCACAACATAAACCCAGAAACAGTAATAAACACACTAAAAACATCAGTAAAAATCATCAAATGCGTACTCCTCTCCGCATCCCCTGCCAGACTCATCTTCACCAGTGGCTGAGGCTGTTTCCCAACATGGTGTCCTCCAATACTAAGGACTTTGCACCTGATTCCTGAGAAGTTCCAGAACAGGGTCTGGTGAAGTCCTCTCAGACACAATGTTGTTCGCAAAAGACACAGCGACCTTGCCTTTCATCCGAGATGCTGAACGAGTCTGCATAGGCCGCGGGAGACAGGAGTAATCCTTCCTTGACCGACGTCTTACTGTGGGTGAACCAGGCCCTCCGACTTGCTCACTCTGAACCACCTCACTGAACAAGCGGTCACCTATTCCGCTCACCTTCTCTATCCCTCCCAAAGGGAACTCCCTTCCTTTATCATCCTGACCCGTAATAGGGTTCTCCATCACCGGCAGAAGCACCCCCACTGAAACACCTTCATCCACTTTTGCCGCAGGGACTGCTTTCAGGTCCTGCTCAACCTGGCCCTCATCAGCTCCCACCACAATGGTGTTTCTGGTTTCCGTGCAAACAGCCAAGTGTGCTCCCTCCAAACCCAGTCCCCTGTCACCCTCTTGCATAACCTCCATAGCCTCCATTCTGACCAAGCCAACTTCAGTCTCCAAACCTCCAGCCAACTGATCCTCTAAGGCCCTGTCACCATTCTCCTTACCTGCAAAATAATTCTCTTCCAGGCATTCAGATCGACCATCCACGGCAAAGATAGAGAATCTATTACTCAAAGGTATAAAGGGGGGAGATACAGGATCCAATCCCCTGGAATCCTTCGAACGATCCAAATTCGGGTAACTACCTGGCCCCTTCCCATCCAAAGAACCAGTACCCGAATCACCCTCCAGAATTGCCTTACCAGTCCTGACTGATTCCCCATCCAGTGTCAACGAATCCACCCCAGAGCATTCTCCTCTGGTAGCCGGCTCCATCGGTCTCGAGTGAGAACCCTCCTCAACCTGCAAACAGTTATTCCCCTTCAAGTCCGGTGGGATATATTTCCTTTTACCATCTCCCTTGGTCGACCGAGGAGGAAGTCCCCTACGGCAGACCTCGGTCGAGTGCCCTAACCTCCTGCAAGACCCACAGAAATCAATCCAATCTTCATAAATCACCCGCTGTTTACAGCGGTACTCTTCACCGATCGTGACAGAAACATACTCAAAGGGAGATCTAGATGCATCTATCTCAACACAAACACGAGGATTCACTGGATGACAGAGCGCTTCAGTTCGACTATCCGCGCAAAGGAATCTACCTACCATATTTCCAAGCATTTAGATAATTGCAGGGTTCTGGAACGGTAGGGGAAGCTTGGGAAAACTTACCCAAACTGCGATTGAAGGTGAGTCCCTTTTCATGTGCAGGTCAAATGACCACCGCAACAGCAGAAAACGGGATCCCTTGTAAAAACGAGGCGCGCTTGACCATGCTTTTATCAAATCAGCCTCCGTCTTGAAGCGAACCATTATCTGCCTATTGTCGAGTAAACCCACCACCGCTCGTTCTTGGAGATCCCACGAACCAAAAACGAAACGATCAAAATCATCAACCGAGGGCCTCTTGTCCTTGAAGCGGGCAACAAGAGTGAGATTCAATAGGTTGGTCGACTAAAAAAACTCCATCGAGGATAAATGAAGATTCGGGACCCCATCCACCAGATCCGGGACCTTAGGGTTTAAAGCCAAATTCGGGAAGGAAGGGAGAAACTCCGGGTTAGAGAAAGGTTGGAAGGCCCTCGCCCACCTAAGATACGACGATTCTCCCTCCCCCATCGAAGGGGGAGGGATCGGCACAGAGGCCGCCATCGTCACCTACAGAGGGGATTCATCGGGAGACCTCCGCCGTCCTCCTCACATTTCTCATTCACTATTCAAAAAAAATCCTTGTTTTACTTTTCATTTTATTGTTATTATAGTTTATATTTTATAGGATAGCAAAGTATCATACTTGAAACATTTTTATGTTTCAGGTTGGTTGATTTGAGAGCTTATAATTTTTTTTCATCAATATTTTTTAAGAAATTATTTTTATTTTTGAATATTTATTATATTTTTATTCCATGTTTTAATTTTAATTTATATTGGTTTTATATTTTATATTTTATAGGCTAGAAAAGTCACGTACTTGAAACATTTTTAAGTTTCAAGTTGGTGGATTAGAAAGATAATAAATTATTTTTCATCAACATTTGTTAAGAAATTATTTTTATTTTTGACTATTTCTTATATGTTTAATACATTTTTTAATTTTCATTTATATTTTTATTATAGTTTATATTTTATAGGCTAGAAAAGTCAGGTACTTGAAACAGTTTTAAGTTTCAAGTTAGTGGATTTTAATGCTTATAAATTATTTTTCATCAACATTTTTTAGGAAATTATTTTTATTTTCAACTACATCTTATATGTTTAATCCATGTTTTAATTTTAATTTATATTGGGCCTATAGTTTATATTTTTTAGGCTAGAAAAGTCATGTACTTAAAACATTTTTAAGTTTCAAGTTAGTGGATTAGAAATTTTATAATTTTTTTTCATCAAAATTTATTTAAGATTTTTTTTATTTTTTACTAATTCTTATATGTTTAATCCATGTATTAATAATTTTATTTATATTGGTCTTCTATTTTATATTTTATAGTCTAAAAAAGTCACATAATTGAATAAGAGATAAATTATGTTGAAACATTTTTTTTATATATATAAACACAACAAAATAAAAAAAACTAAAATTTTAAATATATAAAAAAGATGAATTAAAATAGAAAAAAAAAATTTAGGGAAAAGGAGGCATCAAAGATGCCTCCTTTCGAGCAAATTTTTTTTAAAAAATTAACCTACATATTTTTAGTTTTTTTCAGAAAACATATTAAAAAAGAAATAGTGAATATAATTCTATCGACTCTATCCCAGCTCCAATAAAATATTTTTCATCCATATAATCATTTTGTAGCCTTTAGTGGCCATGATATACTCTACTTATGTGGTATTAAATGAAACATACTTCTGAATTCATGATTTCCATGGGACCGTTCCCCCTGAAAATGATATCGGTTACCCGGATTTAGATTTATTCATGTCTATATCTCTAATCATATCTGTATATGTGTATCCTTTTAAAACCGATTTATCACTTCCAATACATAAAAAACAACTAGATGTACCATGAAGGTACCTAAATATCCATTTGACCTCTATCCAATGCTCCTTTTTTATATTTGATAAGAATTTTCTCACAACCCAAACAACGTGAGAAATATCTAGTCTAGTGCACACCATCTCATACATAAGACTATCAACTGTTAACTGATAAGGAACTTTTTTAGTCTCTGGTTTCTCCTCTCATTTGATGGACTTTGGCTTATCATGAGCCTTAAATGACTCTCAAGTGGTGTGATAACTGGTTTTTTTCCTTTCCCATGTTGAATCATTCAAGAAACCTCCCATTGTAACACTCTTGAGATAGCCTAATCTTTCGATTCCTCCTATCAGGGGTAGTCATCATACCAAGAATCTGAGTAGCATCTCCTAAGTCCTTCATTTCAAAAGACTTAATCAACTATTTCTTCATCCTATATATCTTGGTGACATATCTTCCAATAATCATCATATCATCAACATAAAGCAACAATATAAATAAATCTCCATAAAAAAACTATTTGATGAAAATGTAGTGATTAATAGTCGTCCTTCTGTACACATTTTTCTAGATGAATTAATCAAAAAATTTATACCATTACCTTGGTGGTTGTTTCAAACCATATAATCTTTATAAAGCTTTCAAAATAGGTTTTATTTTACTTTCACATGAAATCCATATTGCTTCTCAACACATATATTATCATCAAGATAACCATCTAAGAACGTTGTATTTACATCGAGTTGTTGAACCTCTAGGTTAGACTAGCCTCCAATCCAAGAAAAAAATCTTATATAAGACTTTTTAACCATAGGAGAAAATTTTCATCAATGTAAACACCTTTATAATTATTGAATCCATTCATAACCATTATTGTTCTATAGAATGACTATGAGCTACCATCTTCTCCTTTTATTCTGTACACTCACTTGTTCTTGAGTGCCTAATTTCCATGTGGTAATTAAACCAAATCAAATGTATGGGTCTTATGTAAGGATATGATATCTTCTTGCATGAAATTCTTCCATTCCATCTTCTACTAACTCTGGATTGCATTATTATAACTATTTGGATCTCCCCCATCAGTGAGCATTAAATTTTCATGTAGTGAGTATCCATGACTTAGTTGTCGTTCTATGGTGGATCTCTTCAACTGTGATTTAGGGGGAATTTGATCTGGAGTATCATATTATGGATACATATTAGAATATTAATACAAATTACCTGGTAGTGTTTTATCATCATTATTGCACATCTCTCTCACTCTAACTGGTACGGATTGTGGTGATACTGGTTCCAGACTGGTTGTAATTTCCTAAAACTACGACTTCTCTACATTTTATAGATTCTCAAAATCATTAATCATCTGATCCTCATGGAACACCACATATCTACTTATGAATATACTCCTACTAATGGGATCCTAAAATTGATATCCAATATCCTAATAAGAATATCCCAAAAGGATAAACTACTTTACTTTTCCATCCAGCTTTGGCTGCTCATCTTTTGGGATGTGAAAAAATACCCTACTAAAAAATAATCTCATTTTTTTGTATGAAGCATATTTACATATCCTAAATCTTTCTAGACCATCTCAATTTAGTTTAACTAATGGATAAAGGTTTATAAGATCAATTGCAGTCCTCATTACCTCCCCCAAAAAAGTGTTTAAATGCTTTGCAGCATACACTTGAATCTATTCAAAATTATCCTATTCATACTCTCCGTAACACTGCTATGATGGGGAATATTCTATACTAATTTTTCTAGAATAATTATGAAAATCTTATAGTACTCTTCAAATGGACCATTGTACTCTCCTACATTGTTTTCTCGCACACACTTTAACAATCTCTCTATTTCTCTTTCTACCTTCACATGAAACTGCTTGAATACATCCTACACTTGATCCTTAGTTTTAAAAGAAAAATCCTAGACTTTTCTATAATGATCATCTATGAAGGTAAAAAAATAAATAGAACCTCATATATACTTAGTTATCATCATCAACACATCAGTGTGAATCAAATATAAAACATTTTCTTTTTTGGATGGTATATAACCACAAAATTATGCTCTGTATTTTTTCCCATGATGTGATCAACACAAGTATCCAAATGTGTGAATTTTATTTCAGGTAATAGATGCTTCCTAGAGATCATTAAGATTCCTATCTCTCTCATATGACCAAGCCTCATATGCTGAACTTCTACAGGAACATATTTGCTAACTGTATTGACTTCTCTTCCACACAGTATAAGATCTGTGAGATAAAAAAAATATCTTTCTTTCCTTTAACAATTACCAAGTTACCTTTTTTAAGATTTCATTTCCCATAATTGAATGAAATAAAATATCAATAATAATCATTCATTCTAGTGGATATTATATTGAGGAGAATATTAGGAACATGTCTCACATCCTTCAATAGTAACTAGAATCCAATATTAGTATCTAGAAAAGTATTACCAATACTAGTGATTTTAGATGCCCCATCATTTTGAATATTCACATGTCCAAAATTACTTGAAGTGTAATATGAGAAGAAATATATTCTATCATTGACATGGTAGGAGGCTCCAAAATCAATCACCCATTTTGAGTCTTAGATTTTAAAAATGACCTGATTATCTTCCTGAAAAATAATTACTTCTTCATTAATAACTGCAAAATCATTATTTTGGGTCTCACCTTCACAATTTATTTTCTCTACCTTCAACCTTTTACACTCCAATATGAAGTGTCTAAGCTTTCCAAACTAGTGGAACTTCATGTTATATCTTGATCGAGATTTCAATTTCTACCTCCTCTGTAGACTTTGGTCACGGGTTCTCTTCCTCTCCTTCTTCCCTAACATTTATCCTTCCCTTGTCTTTTAGTAACAAATGCCTCTGATTCAGGTGAATATCACTCATCTTTCTATCAGGACTCTTCATTTTACATGATATATTTCACCATCTCCACGGTGAGAGTTTTATCTAGAGTTTAATTGATGACTGACACAACTAGTGTGTCCCATGTCTTCAGTAAAGAACTCAAAATAAACTGTGCCTAAAAATCATCATCAATAATCACTTTCATAGAAATAAATAGATAAAAAATACCCTAAAACTCACTCATATGCTATAATATGTTGGTCCCATTTTTTACTTCAAGTTGACGAGACTTTTTATCAGGTTTTATTTGTTCCGCACGGTTTTACTTGTATACATATTTTCTAATTTTTTCCAAAGAATAGAATTATCATGTATGTTGGATTTTATTGAAAGATATTCTTTCTGATCCCCTTTCTAATTTGGGAAGTTAATTTCCTATTGAGCATGACCCACTCCACATCAACAGGTAGGATACTGGTTTACATTTTCTCATAGTATTGACCACTTGTTGAATAATACACTACTTTCACTGAAATGGGCTTAGTGGTCTCCAATATTGGTTTCTATAAATCATTCATTTAAAAAAGATCCTCCATTTTGAATTTCTAGATGGAATAATTAAAAGTGGGAAGCTTAATCATATTACTAGTATTTTCTTACATTAATAAAATTATAATATAGAAAATCTTACCATACAGATGTGTTTGGAATGGTTGAAAAGTTGGGAACAACTTCTGGATTTCTGAAAATGGAATTTGATTTTATGAGATATAGCCAAAAAATTTAAATGGTTTAGATTGACCAACGAGCTGGCATTGACGCAACTTGCTGGAATAGCCACCAAGAAACCCACTAGAATGTCACCATCAGAATTAATAATGTCTTCTTCTTTAGAAAGGGGTGTTGTGGCACCTAGTGTTTGACCAAAACATTGACCAACTCTACTAGATTTATTTCAGATATGTTTTTTAGATCACTTGTTCCTTTGCAATCATCTCGCTGAGGTCTTTACAAATCTAGAAGAAAAAAATCCAACCAACCTCACCTTTTCAGTCATTGGAAAAATTCTCTACACCACCACTGTTTTGACCCCAGTGGATATGATACCACTTTGTTGGGTAAGCGTAACCCCTTTAAATGAAATTGAAGAAAAACAATGAAGAAAAATTATTAAAATGATATATTTACGTGGTTTGAAAAGGTACCTATGCATGTGGGATAAGGGGGGTTGTTTTTATTATTTTTCTCTAGATCAATGCTCGAAGGATCACACTGATTATAGATTGAAATTTCATGGGAATTAATCTCATTATATAGATGAAGGAAATCTATGGTGTCAATGGTTGGTGAGTGTTGGTTCACCAACTCTTGAAAAACTCTTATTCACCAGATATGTTCCAAGTTGGCTACTACACATCCACTATGGTTGGTTTCCCACCGAAGTAAATCTCATCCTACGGATAGAAAACCCCTACAATTGGGAGTGTCTCCCACAGTATTCATGGGAAACATCATCTCATCTCTACCGATATATGTATGGGTAGATTCTCATGTTCCTTTATTATCAATGGGTAGATAATCAACCCATCACCCAATAAAACATTCATTTAATTTTCTTCATATATAGATAAGTCATTTATAGTAAAAAAATATCATAAATTTTGACTAAAAAACATCTCATGGGATGTATAATAGACAAAATAACTTTCCACCATATCTATTTTTAATCAAGAAACATATGTGTCCTAAAAAAATTAATATCATTTTTCAGTGGTTTTTGAAATAAAATCAATATATACAACATAATATATTTTCACGTAATACAAATTTTTGGGAAGAAGTTGTAAATTATAAAAATCAATATTTTTTACATTCAGGTCTTTGTAAATTTTGGGGTGTTGGAGTCGGAAAAAGAGGAAATAGGAGATAATTATTGAATTTAGGATAAAATATTTATTTTAGAGGAAACTTTGACTAGGTGTTGGCATTATTGAATCATTGTTGGTTAGAATCATCATGGTTAATGATCTTATTGTAGTGTTGAAGGTGCTTTAAGAGAAAATAAATTTAGAGTTTTATTGGTCATTTTGGGGTGAGATTATGATGTGGTTTTTTACACTTTGACATGGTTTATTAAAAATTTCCATAATTACTATTATGGTTTGGAAGTATATTTTGTGGGATCAAATGTTGAAAATTGTTAATTAATATATAGTGGTTTGTAATTATTGTTGGAAAATGATGTGGTTTTGAGAATAATAATCATGGTACCATATCATGGATTGAAAGGTATTCAAGGAAACTGCCACATGGTTTCGGGGAAAAATAATGGTTTTGGAAAAGTAATGTTATGTTAAGAATGAAAAAAATAATGAATATAAATGGTGATATAGAATTAATTTATCATGGTTTTCAGATATTCCTTAAAAAGAAGAAACTATGATGTGGTTTTCTACACCACACCATGGTTTGGTTAGTTTCCATTTTATTATATATTGATGATACCTCTAACCTCTAATTTTTTTATATCTTTCTAAGAAACCCCTAGATGATAAGGAGAATATATTGGGAGATTTTAAGTGCAATTGTGTGAATTTTGGAGTTATTTCCCTCATGGGATTGAATCAATGAAAGTAAATGTGGTCTGTCTTTTATTTCCAATTCCTTTATCTTCTTGAGGATTAGAGAAATTTTTTATGAGAGGTTTTTATGGATGAGTGATATAATATTTATGGAATATAGATTTATTGTGATTTTTTTGTGAGGACACGAGAGTCTGGATATTCAAGTCACATTCTTCAATGACAAATTAAGGTAATAGATTATAAGTTTTAATTTATGCATGTTAAATGGATTTTTTAGTAAACATGAAATATTTAATAAGTGTAAGAGTGGAAGTTGAATCGATATTTAAAATTGTGTTAATTGAGAATATGATAATTATAGTAATTAAAATATGAGAGATTGATTTAGATGGAAGTTATGGATTTATAAGAGAATGAGATTCAATGATATGGGATGAATGGATAATTTTCTTTAGGTGATATTTTATAATATGATTCCAGGTTTATTATAATTTCTATTTTTATTGGTGATTGTTGAGAGTCTTGATGTTTGTCTTTAATATGTTGGAAATTATAAGAAGTATAGATTTTACATGGTAAAGTTGTGATGGTTTATTAGTTAAATTACAAGTTCTAGATATGGTTTGTTAGGGTAGATTACCTGCTGATAATTGGATGTGGTGAACATTAATGAGTTAAGTAAGTGGAGTATTGAGGAAACCATTGTGACTATTTCGTTGTGATTTTGATCATGGTGTAGATTATGTTTACATGTATATTGGTATGATTGCTTGTTAAGTAACATACTTATTTGATGTTGATGTCTGTACTATATCATTAGGAATATGGTGTAGTGCCTTTTATCAGTGTTTTTTTATAAGAGCTAATAAAGGTCACCTTTATGAGTGCTAAAAAATGTCGACATTTATCAGTTATTGTTTTAACGCTAATAAAATTAGAACTTTAATAACATTAATCATATCATTGATAAATAATTTGTCTTATAAATTTATAAATTAATGGATATATATATATATATATATATATCACAAACACAAAAACATCTTTATAGGGACTTTTGGTTTAACCACGAGTCACGATCCTTTATGTATCTCATAATAGTACACACACACTTTCTTACAAAAACATTTATTTTCCTCATAATAGTACACACACACATTATATATATATATATAATTAGACTTACTATATTACTATATAATATAATATATATCATTAATTGAAAAAATTATAACTTTTATTTTTAGATTAATTAATAAATTGATCTTAGATTTTTTTTTAATATTTTCAAAATTTCATAAAAATATATATTAATAATAATTTCAATATTGTTGTATATAGATAAGTAATAATTATTTAAAGTACAATAAATAATTAAAATATTATTAAAAAGTAATTAATTTTTTTATATAGAAATTCTAATATAACTAATATTATATATATGATTATAAATTAAAGATATTTTTAAATATAATTGTTTATTTATATAATTAATAAAATTTAAATATAATTATTAATATATATATATTAAAATATAAACATAAATGTATATAATTGGAAATTTATTATAGATTTTAAATTTTTAAATATAATTATTAATAAAAGTGTCCAACGATCCAAGCCTATTTCAATTAATTTTTTTATATTTAATCATGAATCTATATAATTAAATATATGTTGAAAACCTTTATATAAATAATAATATTTTTTAAATATAATTGTAATCATTAAAGTTATATATATATATAATTAATATTTTAAATATATTTTAAATATACTTAATAATGTTTAAATAATATAATTTCATTTTAATATTATTATTATAATCAGTTACATATAAATATATTTTAATATATATATATAAATATTTATATGTAAGTAAAAAATGATATAAAAATATACCAATTTTAATATATATAATAGATAAAAAATAAATATAATCAATGGATGAGATCACCATGCCAAACAATATGTACTTATGTTCCCAGGATCGAGTGATAATGTTTAAACCACATTGTCTCATAAGGCTAATTTTTCTTTATATTTGGGATTTATCAG
The DNA here is from genome assembly GCA_963277665.1 of Viscum album. NCBI lineage: Eukaryota > Viridiplantae > Streptophyta > Magnoliopsida > Santalales > Viscaceae > Viscum > Viscum album. The sequence goes on from OY728121.1 coordinate 953,496,438, forward strand.
TGCTAATTTTAGCATTAATAAAGTTATTTCCCCCTTTTAAATGAACCTTAAAATTCATGACACTCCTTGTTCTACACTCTCTTGTGAAAGGTGACCACTGATGTGTTTTTTTGTGGAATCCGTTAGAAAAATTTACTTAAAAATCGAAGGTACATATTTCGAAACTTAATTTTAAGGATTCATTTACCGATCATATATTTGTTTTTGTGTTTTTTTCAATTATTCAACATGTGTCATATATATATTTATATCAATTGTCCACTATAATTCCTCCATATTTTTCAATACTGCATGTCTACATATATAGACATAATATATAGTTTTACACACCCACACATGTATATATTTTTCTTTTATGTGTGTGTGTATAATTGTCTGTATTTGATTTGTTTTTATATATATATATGTGTGTGTGTGCATATATATTTATATATTCACACACACTCACACATGTAATTATAATTATATTATTTATATTTATATGTATTCTTTTGAATGTTCAATTGTTGTATGTATTGTAATTTGTAAGCATATTATTTAAATATGTACTTTATATTTTAAAATTTATACTTTATATGTGTGTGTTCATGTTTAATTTTTTTGTATTTATATATATGTGTGTGTGTGTGTGTCAATACACACACATGTCATTATATATTTATACACAACTTTTTAATTTTTATAATTATTTATTTATATATATATATTATATAAAATTAAATATTTAGTAATTTTTTTGTATGTATAAATGTAGCAATGTATTATAAAATTTAGTCTATATAAGTATTATTTTGTATACTTTATATGCGTATCTACTATAGTATATATATATATATATTCAAATTTATACTTTAGATAATTTTCATATATAAAAAATGATTCATTATATGAATACCTTTAGTGTATCTATTTTTAGAGAAACATGGATATTATTGAACCAAATAGGAAAAATATGATTCAGAAATAGATGGATGTCAATTAAATGATAAATTAGTATATGAATGGGGTTAAATATTTCATGATTTTTGCAACATATCATGTAATTGAACCTTCTTGAATTATATATCTATTTTTATGTTGTTTTTTATTTAAGAATAATTTTTTCCAAATGAGTTGGTGGAACACATTATATGTTATAGAATAGATGTAATTTATAAATGATGGATTAAACATGGGTAATAATTGAATGTTACTTCTTATTGTGATAATAGTATGGTTTATGGACCATCAAATTTCAATATAAATGTATATGATGGAAAATATCATATTGCGGAAATGATAATGGTTATTGAAAATGACCTTTACAACTATTAAAATAAGTTCAGGAAGTTAAATAACTTTGAATAGAATCCACTTTATATAGATCATAATAATAATATACATTATCAACTAGAATAAAACTAAATAATTTGAATGATGGAAATTGATAGTGTGAAAATAGCTCTATATAACTACTTTCCCTCATAAAAAAATTTACTAGATGAAAATGAGATTTCTTGTTGAATATATGATGATAAAGGAATGTTGTAATCAATGGTAATGGATTATAAAATATTATATGTCTTTCCAAATTACTGTACATTATTTTTCAAGGATTGAAAATCATTTAAAAATTCCCGATGCATGGTACAACTTGATACAATAAAAATGAATCAAGTCATTTAAAATTCATATGGTACTTTCTAGTTATTACAAGGGTTAGATGGCTATGTGGAAATTAAGAGACTATAATTCAATTGATGTAGCACATAAATAAAATAATTCAATATGGAAAACTTCATCACATATCTGATGATCTTCAGTGGAAGAAAATTGACCATGAGTATCCTAAATTTGGAAACGATTTATGAAACTCCCATCATGTGTTATCTGTGGATGTCATGAATCCTTGCTGTTTACAAATAATTACTCATAATTTATGGTCATTTATATTGAAAAATTATAACTTTTCAAAGTGGTTATGTATGAAGCATATGTATATTATTTTTTCTCTACTTATTTCTAGTCTAAGACAACCTGGTGATGTTATTGATATTTATTTATATCTATTTATTGAATGTAAGACCCTAACCTTATCTGAAGGTACTTCCATGTTAAAATTTATATTAAACATCACTGGTTATGGCTAATGAATTGGATCTTGGGTGTAGTGGTATTTTTGGGAGTTTTCTAGGGGTGTCAGACATGAAAGGAGGATAAAGTAGTCCAAACTGTTTATATTGCATGATTGGCACATGGTTAGTGAAAACCTTGCACCTGGCCTAGGGAACTATGCAGCCAGATCTCCTAAGGGATAAGGGATGTAACACATGCTCCACATGGCTTGAAAAACTATGTAGGTTCACCTAGGAAACCCTGTGAATTGGACCCTCTTAGATAGAGGGCTCCATACAATTGGAGCTTTGTTTGGCTAAACATGTGGCCAAACCATGCAGCCCTTAAAAAGTGGTAATTTATAGTTTTCCCTCTCGACCTTTGAGGGTTATAACCTGATTTTCTCTCCTATTCCTCCTTCAACAACTTTTTTTACAAACCAAACCCTCCAAAACTTCCAAGAGGAGATTCCCCTTTGATTCTTAGGCATTTGGAGCACGTTTGGGTGTGAATCAAAGATCTGAGTGAGCCTAATACTCATATTTTCTCTATTTTATAGATTAGGGATTATAAAATATCTTCTCTCCTTCAAAATACCTAAATCCCACAATTTTCTAGTAGAATATAATTTTGGGCTTTAAAGGGTGTTTGAGTTCGAATCAAGGGATGCCTTTGGGCTAATAATAATCTTTGAGCATGAGGTAGGCAACCTTTAAGTTTTTTTCCTACAGTCTTAATATTCTTTATGTGTATGTGGTTGTGCCAATATATTTCCTTGTTTTGTTCCTTCATATTAGGTTGTTTGATGTGATTTGGGTCTTAAATTGTGGTGTGAAACCCTTCACAGACTCCATTGGGTCCGTAGGTGAGCAAGACCAAACCTAGGGTTACCCATGTGGTAAGCCAGGATCTTGTAAATTGTGAAAGTAATTGGTAAAAATTGATATTGGGGAATTATAGAGTTGAATGGGTAGTAAACGTGTAATTTGAATGTGGGTAGGTTTAATGGTTAATTTAAATGATTATAAGTTGGTTTTTTAAATTCTTAAGAGGTTTTGAAATGGTCTTGAGGGTATGTTTTAGGGATTTGACCCGATTATAGATTTATTGATGAAAAATTATGTTTGAAAGTGAGAGATATCTTGAAAGAAGGTTTTGAACTCAAGTGAATCAAAAAGGGGATTTATAAAGAGAATTCAGATGATGTTTGAAATGTGGGAAAGGTCCCCTTATTACGAAAAGGTTTTTGTAATTGTTTGAATGATTGGAAATGGGAATGAAAGACTTGGGGCTTGTCATATTTTTCAAAGAGAAAGACCTATGTTTTAAAGGGTGGATTAAAGATCATTTCAAATCAGTGTTTTGAATTTTTTTATACCTTGATGTGGTCTTAAAGGTTTTTTTGGACCATAGACATTAAATAAATTTAGGGTATTGTGAGACAGTACCCATGAATATAATGTTGGCATGTTAAAATGGTTATGAAATGAACTAAATTATGTATGTTCATATTTGATGACATAACATATGGGGGTGTTAGGAATAATGATACTTGAGTTTAACAGTTTCTGTTTTTGTTGGGAAATGTGAAATTGTTTTAAATGAGATTAATATTAATTCTGTTTAATTAATAATACAGAATAAAGGAGTGATTATTATGACGAAAATGAGTTAAATGAGATATGTTATGCGAATGGTAAATGTTTTAATGGTTTATGTCATGTGGGTGGTTTAGTTGTTAAATTAAATTTAAAATTGGAATGTTATGTGTTTTTATTTTGTATGGTTTGTGATATGGTATATGTGGTAAATGGATAAATAAGAATGTGCACATGGATTGGTGGTGTGAGATAAATAATTGAGTCTCTTCAATTGGGTCAGGTTGGACTGAGGCTCTAACCCACCCCTAGAATGCATGTGCTAGGGACTCGGACTGAGGATTTATTCCTCTAACGGTTTCATTTGATGAGACTACCTATACTATGGATCCAAGGTAAGTTTAATGTAATGTATGGTTTGAATGTTGGACTGAGAATCTATGATTTCCAAAATATGGACCTGGAATGGTTTGGTATGTCTAAATGAGGCTCTATGCTTTTCAAACACATGAACATGTCTTTTTTAGAAGATCAAGGATCTGGATCAAGTTGAAAATTTGTCAATTGTGATCACACATTGTGTTGTAATGTTTATAACCCCTTATGATATGGCTTATATTTTTAATGTGACCTGAGTTAGTTTTATTGATAGATTTAATCTAGAGAACTTAATGGATAAAATGGATGTTAGCTAATTTCTCAAATTATTTTCATTATCTCCATGTTTATTTATTGAATTTTTTTAACTGCATAAACTTTTTTATAGACTAGATATTTCTTAGACACTATTGGTGGTGGCCTAGTGACTTGTACACACCCTTATCGGTCCTCCATGACACTTGGATACCTGAGAAGATACTAATTATTTTCAAGGTATAGGTTTAGGATATGGAATTAGTATGTGGTTGCGCATGGGATGATGGGTTGGAGCTTGAGAGGTCAGGACCGAGTTGGGATACAGGTCCAGGTTCAGAGACTTATGATAGTTTTGGAATTGGGTTTTATTATATTACTGCCTGACATGTAGTGTATTCACTAGATTTTTTATATCATGTGTACTTGTTTACCTGTTGGTTTTGGTCGTATGCTTTCCATTTATTATTCATGTTGGTTATTTTAACTATTTATGTTACTTATGTTTTTTCATCCCTTTGATAAGCGGGTATAGTCTACCTATGTTTCTCTCTAGATTCATGCTGTTAGTCAGCAACCTCTGCCATACGGGGAGGCACCCTTCAGGTCATGTGATGACTCGGCTCGAGGCACTGGTTATAGTATATTTTGAGTCGGGGATGTTACAAAGCCGTATCAGAAGAGGTCATATTTTGTATTACTATTTTTTCATGGTAGATAGGAGACTAGGATCTTTTTACGGCTTGGTAATGAGTTTGTGCAGGGTACCTAGACTCCATGTATGAGGGGGAACCCAACTTTACAAGGGTGGGAAATTATATTATGTTTTTTTATTTTTATATTTGGTTGATATTTCCACATTGGAATGTGTTCTTGGATGTGATGTTATTGATTTTTTTAGGTTTTATCTCTTATCCTGACACAGAAATAGAGGGTGTGTGAGTTCATGTATCAATATAGGAACATAGGATAAATAGTTCATCCATATGTTTCCTATTATTGACTTTTGAATGACATGATGATAAGGTAAATGGTTATTAAAAGTGAAATAGAATGAAATTATGGTTATTGAAAAGTGGTGTAAAAAGGGTTTCGAGAAATGTAAATTCATGTGTTTGGAAAAGGGAAATATTTGGAAATGTGATTTTGAATAAGGATGATATTTTTGAAATGATAGGCGAAAAAAAGGTTTTTAAAGTGTAAATGATTGAGTTTTGAAAATGAAACGTTTGGAAAAGTGAAATCGTCGGTTTAAATGGTAAAGTTTAATTAAGAAGGGAAGTGGAAGAATAATGTAACTTTTAGCAACACTAGTGGTGATTATACCTTGTATTGTTTATTGACCCTATGTATGGGTGGTTTGGGAAGTGATAGTGCCATAGTTTTGAGACATCAGGTTATGAGATGTGAGACCATGTTGAGTTGGGTGTGCAAGTTAATGGGATGTTTCTTGTTTCATCCTTGGTGAGTTTGTGACCTTAAGGTTTTGAAATGAAGTATTTAATGTGATTGTGGTGAATCTTATGTATTGAGACCTTGTTAGTTCTGTTTTAGACCCTAGAGCGGGTGTTTGACTCATGGTACCAGTGTACTTGTGTAGGTGTCTTTGGTGTGGGACCTAGAGTAAATGGTTGTTTGGTGTATTAGATACAGGGTGTTTGTAATGGGTTTAGGATAACCATTTTGAGAAGCCGATTGTTATGGTTTGCTGTGTATGGATTAGAGAGAGACAATGACCATTTCTTGGTGCGACTCCAGTTTGAGAGATGGAATCGTGTGACTTTTGAGGATGACTTGTGAGAGGGGTTGTTCTAGGTTTCGGTGCTTTTGGCTACATGTGAATGAGTAAACGTTTTGAACCTTTTATGTGGCACAAAAAGAGTGTTTCCTAGTGTGGGAATAACCTATAGGGAATGGCGGAAAGGTTAATGGTTTTGTTAGGTGTGTATTGAGTTGTGGCTATGAGTTGAAAATATTTAGAAATCATGGGTAGCCTCGAGGGAGGTCAACCCAATGTTTCGGATGCCTTGGAATGTGAAGCCCAGTGGTTTCTTCAGAGATGAAATAGATACAAATTGGGTTCCATTTATTTTTGGTAAAAGTGCATAGTTATACCTTCGACTCACCATAGGAAAGAACTTGGGTGCTTACATTTGGTTATAAGAGTGGCTTAAAATGGCATGATCTTTCCGAGGAATGACCCTATGGTTTTGATGGAGTTAGACGTGGAAAGTAATGATAGTTTGGGATGGAAAAGGAAAGTGTGATCACGACATGGATGGGATCTTTTGTTGTGGAGGATTCTCAGGGTGAGGGTGGTCATACAGTTGGGCTATTTGTAGGATCAATTTGTTTATTGGGTGGGATGTTGAGAAGGCATTAGGTATTATGAGGTTGGTGGATTAGTTGTCATGGTTAGTTTAGTGAGTGGGAATTTTGGTTTAGCTCTGGTGATGTGTGGCTTGTGGGATCTAGAGTTGGGTTCAGTGTGTGGTCGTTGGAGAGTGAAAGATCTCAACGGTTACGATAAGTATTGGGTGATGGAAACATGTTAGAGGTACATGATTCCATTGGGATATGTGTCTTTGTGGGTTGGAAAAAATCACACATGCTTCCCAGGGAATCAAAGTGAAGAAACCGGGTAGTGTGAGAACCGATTGGTGTTGGACCAGTGGAATGGATCATTGTGTATCTCTTGTAATCATCAAAACCACACTAGAAGAACCTAAGTTGGGAGATGATAATGGTTCTAAAAAGAATACTGGGCCACGACCACTTGGTAGAGGAATATGAGGTGGAAGTGAGTTTCATTGGAAATTCCATTCGATTTATGGTGTTTTAGTTATGATAATACATTGGAGGACATAATCACAAGACCTTCTATAGATTGAAGTTTCTTCCTGTTAAGAGGTGATGGTGGTGGTGGATAGTTTTTTGTGGTGTTCATCGATAATTTCTTTTCATAATTTTCTCTAGTGATGATCATACTCAATACCTTGACATTGTATTAGGTACACTATAAGAGCTATGGATTTACACCTAGATATAGAAATGTGTTGTGGATGAGAAAGGACCCTCTTAGATGATATACACAAGGAGTGGTGTGTGTGTGTGTGAGCCATATGGTAGGGGAGTACACCATCAACTTTTTACTGGAGAGGTCCTTGGGATGGAATGGAGGTTGAAGAATTCCAAGAGTGTCATTACCAAAATATGAGAAAGAGTTGTGGGTGATGTTTATTTTTTTATTGCAGTGGAAGCTCGATAATTGCGTCCATGTTTTGGGGTTTCACATGTTTTTGAGAGTGAGCTGCGGAAAATGGTGACAACGACACTCCTAAGGTGGGGAGAATTATGTTAATTCATGAATGTGTGAATAAATATATTAAGTGGAAATGGTGGCATTGAGATTCCAATTAGAAACCTAGGAGGTGCATGTTTAGGTTCCTTGGGAGAAACCGGGATGGCCTTGGTTGTGATGGTCGATCGAGCTGAGCGATGGATTTGGGCTTGGGTTAGTACTAAAGGAAATTAAAGTGGTCATGTCATATCTATGTTAAGGGGTTCTTTAGGGCATAAAAATGGTTTGAAGAGCAATGAATTCCGTGACAATGGAGTTTTACCGGATCATAGGGATTACATCAGTAGGTGCATGCAGATGATTGTGTTATGCCTTTATTGAAAAGGGTGTTGTGGCCAGGTAAATTGGTGATGTACCAATAGTGGAAGTTGGGCATCAATGTGGTGAGTCAACTGGGGATGTCCCAAATCCGTTGAGTAAAAGGGAATATATGAGGTGAGTTATAAGACACCTCTGGTTAATGTTGATATATTATGTGTTCCCCAATAATGTAGATAAGATTTTAGAAAAAACCAAGATGTTACTAATTGAGATATAGATGAATAAGGTGTGTCCAATCTTGGTATATTTAACAAAAAAGATAAATTCCAATGTTCAGTATAGTTCTTGGGGATTTTTGGGAACTGAAATTTGGGAAATGTATCAGGAAAGTTGTGAAAGTTGAGTGGATGTTGTGTTGGAATCTTTTTGATGATATAGGTACCAACACTGGATGATGGTGGTGGATAGATAAAGTGTATGTTGGGGAGAACCCTAGAGATCAAATGGTCATTTGGTTTTGTGAGTGGTAGTACGGGATGAGTGGACTTGTATGAGTGTATCCATAGTGTTTTGGTTTTCGTAATGATTGTTGAATTGTGTTTTGACTGGTTGAGTACCTCAAGATGAAAGTCATGGTTGGGTTGAGTCCTTTAGAAGTTAAAAAAATGGATTGTAGTTGATGGGTCTCGAGTTGGTGGTCATTTTAGGCTGGAAGATGTGGTTATACTTTGGATGTTTCTATGGGTGATGTTGGGATTGAGTCACTATTAAATCTTTGAAATAATTGGGTGAGATGGAAAAAATTGATTTGGGCCATGAGTTGTGAAGAGGATCGGACATAGGGTGTTTTGAATAGATCTTCCAAAGAAGTATAGTGCCATTTGGTATCCTCTTATATGGAGATACATAGGTGTTAATTAGACCTTTCTCTTTTGTTTTCTGTTAGTGATAATGATTTGAGGTGGATGTGTCCTCAAGAAACATCGGTCTGTGATTGTGGATCATGGAAGGTGGAATGTTTTCTGGGTGTGACTATTTACTTGGTCCGAGTGTTGAAATAAAATGATCAAGTTTAGGGAGAAACTTAGAACTTGGAAGTCGATAGGTGGTCCCCATTGTATGACCTTTTGTCTTAGAGGTTTAGGAATTCTTAGAGGTGTGGGTTGAGGATGATCCATTATAATTTGAGGAGTTTATAATATCCTAACCTTACATAAAGGTATGTCCTTGTTTAAATTTCGTTTAAACATTCTTGATTATGGATAATGATGTTGATATTTGGTGAATGGGGAGTTTTGGGAGTGTTCTAATGGTGAAAGAAATTAAACAAAGATAAAAGAGGCTAAAAAGTGTATAACGCATGGTTAGAACATGGTTAGTCCAAACCACACGACTGCCCCAGGAAACCATACAGCCAGATCTCCTCTTGGATAGACACTGGTGTACGATCTCTCCATGGTTTGAAAAACCATATGGTTTCACATAGAAAACCATACTAATTGGCCCTTCTTGGATAGAGGGATCTACATGGTTGGCAAACAGTTTGGAAAACTATCATGCCAAACCATGTGGCCCTTAAAAATTGGGTATTTTTGTTTTTCCCTCTCGGGATTTAAGGGTTCTAACATGATTTTCCCCTATTCCTCCTCAAACATTTTGTGTCACAAAAAAAACACTCCAAGACTTCTAAGAGGTGATTCACCTTCTATTCCTAGGCTTTTGGAGCATGTTTGGGTGTGAATTGAAGATTCAGGTGATTTGACTACTCCTGTTCACTCTATTTTTCGAATTATGGAATATATAATCTCTTCTCTCCTTCTAAATCCCTAAAACCTTCACTTTTCCAGCATATTTTAAGCTGGGGTTTAAAGGTGTGTTTGTGTTTGAAGTAATGTAAGAATTTTGGCTAGTAATCATCTTGGGGTATGAGGTAGCAGGTCTTTAAGATTTTTCCCATAGTCTTGATGTTCTATGTGTATGTGGTTTTACCAATGTTTTTCCTTGTTCTTTTCCTTTGTATTTGGTTGTGGAATGTGATTTGGGTGTTATATTGAGGTCCTAAACCCTTCAAGGACCCTTTTGGGTTTGTCGGTGAGCGAGACCAAACCTAGGGATACCCAGGGGGTATGTCGGACCCCTGTAATTGGTGACTAGAATCAGAAAACATTGAGATAGAGGAATTATGGAGGTAAATGGGTATTAAAAGTGTAATTGGTATGTGGGTAGTGTTAATGGTTAATTGAAATGATTATAAGTTGTCTTTTGTAAATGCTTAAGAGGTTGTGAAATGGTCTTGATGGTATGTTTTGGGTTTTTGATCCAATCATATATTTATTGATTAAAAATGATGCTTCAAAGAAATAAATGTTTTGAAAGGATGTGTTGAACCAAAGTGAATAAAAAAATAGTTTTATAAAGAGAACTAAAATTATGTTTGAAATAACGAAAAGGTCCCCTTCTTGTGAAAATCTTTTTGTAATTGTTTGAATGATTGGAAATGGGAATGAAATCTAGGGGGATTGTATTATTTTTCAAAAAGGAATACCAATGTTTTAAATGGTGGATTAAAGATGATTTAAAATTAGTGTTTGGAATTGTGTTTTATACCATAATGTGGTCTTAAAGGTTTGTTTGAACCATAGTCATTGAATAGATGTATGGGATAGTGAGGTATGACCCAGGAATATTATGTTGTCATGTTAACATGGTTATGAAATAAAATAAATGATGTGTGTACATAGTAGATGAAATAACATATGGGGGTGTTATAAATAATGATACATGTGTTTAATAGTTATGGTTGGTGTTGGAAAATGTGAAATGTTTTGTAAATTATATTAATGTTAATTGTGTTTAATTGAAAATATGGAATAAGGGAGTATTTGGTATGAGGAAAGTGAGTTAAATAGTCTATTCTAAGTTAATTATAAATGTGTTAATGGGTTAAGGCATGTGGGTGGGTTTTGTGTTAAATGAAATATGAAATGTGAATGTTATGTGTTTTGATTTTGTTTGGTTTGTGATATGGTATATGTGGTAAATGGATAAATAAACATATGTACATGGCTTGGTGGTTTGGGATAAAGGACTGAGGCTCCTCCCATGGGTTGGGTTGGAATGATTCTCTAATCCACACCTATAATGCACATGTTAGGGATTCAGACTGAGGCTTCATTTCCATGAGGGTTGCATTTCATGAGACTACATGGAATGAGGCTCTAAGGAAAGTGTTATGTAATGTATGGTTGGGATTTTAGATTGAGGCTATATTCTTCCCAACATATGGGCATGAAATGGTTTGGGATTCAGACTGAGGATCTATACCTCCCAAACATGTATAGATGTCTTGTTTACCAGACCAAGGTTCCAGAACAAGTTAAAAAATGGTGAATTACAATTTCCCCTTGTGATTTAAAGTGTATAACACCTTATGCTATGGCATAGATTTCTACTGTGACCTGAGTTAATTTCATTGATAGGTTGAGTCAAGAGAACTTAATAGATAAATGGATGTTTGATAATTGATTAAACTATTTCCCTTCTCACTATGTTTATTTATTGCATGTTTTTACCTACATAAATTTTTATAGACTTAGTATTACTTAGAAAATATTGGTGGTAGCCTACTGATTTGTACTCGCACCTTGCTAATGCCTCTATGTAACTTAGGTACATGATAAAATACTACTTTTTTCAGGTACCGGTTCAGGATAGGGACCGGTGTTTGTTTGTGCATGGGATGATGGGTTGGAATATGGAAGGTTATGACTGGGTTTGGACTATGGTCTGAGTTCAGATTCTTATGATAGTTTTAGTCTTGGGTTCTATTGTATTACTGTCTTACATTTAGTGTATTCAATAGATTTTGTTATAGTATATGTACTAGGTTACCTATTGGTTTTTGGTGTATGGTGTCAATTTTTTATTCCTGTTGGTTATTTTACTTGTTGATGTATCTTTTATTGTGAAGTCACTTTGATAAGTGGGTATTGTATCCCCATGATTCTCTCTACACTCGTGATGCTAGTCGATAATCTTTAGAATACATGGAGGTGCACCTAAGGTCATGTGATGATAGATAAATGGGAACTGGTTATAGTGTCTTCTAAGTCACGGATGTTATGTTGAATATATAAAATTTATGTGGGATATGTGTGTTAAAATATATGATGATTATGGAAATGAATATTTCACATTGAGATTTGTATTTTTTGGTGTTATAAATGAATTTATTTATTATAGAAAAAAATTTGTTCAAAAAATTAAGGAATGTTAAAGTGTCCCATTTTTGAAGAGGGTATAAACTCAGTTAGGTTGAAACATTCTATGAAGGCACTGTTTCTTAGAATTCATAAATTTTAACATTAGTAACATAAATACGAATCTTGGAAAAAAATATTCAATGTGAAATTTGAAAAAGGTATAATACCTTCTCCATTAATAGGCGATGAAAAATTTGGGAAATTAAAGGATACTATCACCATTTTTAGTAAACATTTTTTGAAAATACTAAAGAGAATGGATTGAAAAAATAAATTGGTTTTGTTCAAATTGTTCTATTAGAATTGTTTTCACGCCATATATTTTCTTAAAGTCATGAGTATTGAAAACAATGTGATAGAATTATTATAACATTACTAAATGAATCAGGAAAAACAATAATATAACATTATATCCATATTAAAAATGATTGGAATGAGGAAAATAGAAGAGATGGGGAAAGTAGAGGATAAAATAAGGACTTTTCTTCCCCTTATGGCTCACACTCTTTCTAGGAAAGTGAGAATTAAGTTTCAAAACATAATTTTTTTATAATGGTTTCATTTTGGAACTCATAAAATAAAAAAATAATTCTGAATAATGAATTAAAATTAAAGTTTTTTAAATCACATGTTTTTTCATTTTTTGATACAAGATCTAATTCATGTGGATATAAGTATAATTCTGCTTAAAAATTTTTAACACACAGTAACCATTCTTTAATTGTTTTTAAATGCTACATATAGAAAATCCGTTGACCTGATGATGTTTCTAGCTATTGAAAAGGAAATTTTTGTTATATTATGAAATTTCAAGATATAATTTCAACCATAATTCATTGATATAATGTTTCACTTGGTGATAAATATCTATTTATATTTTCATATTCATTATAAATGGATATACCCCATTTAATTTTATATAAATACTTTAAAAGGATGCATAAAAGATCATAGTCACCAAAAATTTAGTATTGCGGAGAGGTATATTTTTAATGAATCTGTTGAATTATACATTAAATACCTACCGATATAGATAGAATAGGACCCCAAAATTTCATTATAACAGATTCCTTACGAGTAAAAGAATTATATGTATAGAATTTTTCCCCATTACTATAGTAGCATGGGAGAAATACCACCTTTATAGTTTATATAATAGTATATAGGTTTCACTGTGTATGAACTCAAAATAAATTCTTACAAAATTTAATCCATCAAGGGATGAAATTTGGATATCAAATACAAATAATTAATTGTTTATATGGAGGTTTAGAGAAAATATAAATAAGTAATTCTCTAAAAATAATAATTGAATTTTAATAAGAATTTGATATCTACCCAGAGGAACAAGTCTACATTTACTATCTTATAATGGTTATGAAATACATTCTCTATAAAAGAACAATATGAACATATCATAACGAATAATAGTGGATTTTTTATTGTGGTTTAAATGATCTATGTATTAGGTACTAATGGAATAAATCCAATTTATATTACTATGTATTACTTTGGGATCATTAAAAAATATGAGTGTTGAATTAAATGACATTCTAGGAATTTATTTTTTTGATATAAATCGGTTTATAATAGGAGTTCTGTTAAAATAAATGAATTAGGATTCATAAAATTGAATTTCAGTAAGGAGAGTATAAATATGAACCCTTAATAATGTCATCATAAGTATTATATGTATTTTAAGCACTATATCATATAAAGAAATTGGTCAGTAATTCTATTGGTGATAAAAATAAGTATTGAATCAAGTGAGAATTTCGTGGAGGATGATCCTTTCATCATGGAAACACAATCATTTCATGTTATTACCTATATATATTGTGTCTTATATATCCAAGGGGACCATGAGGAAGGTATTTGGATACTTGATAAAGTGTCCAGAACCATTTATCCTTTAAAGAAATGAAAAATTGTTAAATAGATAGGTTTGATATCTCTGATTAAGTTTTATTCATATGAATTATATTTTCTATATATATTATGTGTTCAATACTATTTTACACATTTTAAATTTTTGTACTAATAGTCATTCTGGAATTTTATTTTGCACCAAGTAGAACTAATGATATTTAGGAACAATATGCTAGTAATTTTAAAAAAGAGAAACTATCAAAAAGTGAGAAATAATTTGAAGGTGATTAACATAATAGAACCGAGAAACATCATAGAGTTAAGAAATATAGAAAAATTTATCATGACAAAAAAGATAAGAGATACATCACATGATAGTGTTATCAAAGGTTATTAAGGAAAGGAGTATAGTTCAAAAGTTTAAGGTTCGATGGAATGTACATGGTAAACCAATTAATCTAAAAAATTAAATTTTTATTAGTTACATTAGGGTTAATACTATAATGCACATGTCAATTGATATAAAAACCGGGCACAATCTTTTTCATGCATTGTAGGAATAAATTTGTGCAAAAATTATAATAACATTATAACATACTTATATATTATACCTAAAAATAATTTAATGAAATGTTTATTTTCTCATCCTTATCTCTTACACAGTACATTTATATTATGATATTATAGGATAAAATTTAGATTAATGGTTTCTATAAAGAGTCATTGGGAATTTCAAATGTTTCTTACCAAAAGACATCTTAGGGACATTTAGGTTGATTTCAAAAACCACACTCCATACTTATATACAAACATCATTAATCAAGAAACTTGGGAAGGTGGAAACCCATTTCAAAGGGATTCTTACACCTTCCACCTCCCTTAGGTATTGTATGGCCTGATGGAAATGGATACTGCCACTAACCCTCACACTATAGAGAGGGGTAGGCTGACCTAGTCCATCATTGAAATGAACTTTATTTTTCGATCTTGTCACCAATCCATCCTCTATTTGACCATTACCTTTAAAATTGATCGATCCCAAGGTCCCTTATTTTTTTCAAGGTTTTATCAAGCTCCTACTCTCCCTCCCTCCATTCACAGAGGCTACAACATCACTCAACCACTCCCTAGCGACTTGATTGGGCTATAATAACCCCTTAGTTGATTCTTCCAACTGGTTCATCTCCAATTCATGGTATTTATAGGACCACATGATTATCGAATTCTAAAACACCGAAAATATCTTCATTAATTTTGAAATAGAAGAATATTTGAACTCTTTATACTCATTCACCCCACAATTATTTATTCGATTCTAGTTTTCTATCTTCTAGTGGTCCTCTGAATTAAATTTGAAGTGAAATCCTCTAACCTTAGCTATTTGGGTAATCCTTCTGGGGTTACCACTAGGATTTCAAAATACATAAATCCTTTTGATGATTTGAAAAATGGTTGGTAGTTTTTTGTTCTTAGACTTTAGGTCCTAAGCTCTTTTCCATCCCATTTATCATCAAATATATATTAAAGTTGATGTCTCAAAAACGTTAGTGAATTTTGTTTGGATAGTGGTTAAGAATTAAAAACATTTTAATATAGTATTGAATGTTAAATCTTGGGTGTATTTGTTATCCAATTTCAATAGACTGGGTCATCTTCAATAATTTTATGGGTGTGGATCAGTGGGTGAAAATACCAGTCCCTTAGATTTAGTTTGTGTGTATACTACTAATTATACTTATTTTTGTGGAAATGTTATTGTTTATTTTCCTACAGGTATCCTAGCTAATTCCATTTATCTGGATGAAGTGGTGTCCTTTTAAGAGGTTGAATTTGATAGATCTATAACTAAAAGTTTTTTGGTACCATCAATGAACAATGCTCAACTCACATTGTCCTCTTCAAGACCTTATTCATAAGTGTACAAGTCTTATGCATCAATTATAGAATTCCCATCTGGTATAAGGAATGGTTTTGATGAAACTTAAGGTCATTTATCTATTAAGGATCATTTTAATATTCAATCTAATTGAGATTAAACTCAAGGTGAACAAAACCTTAGGATGTTCAATGTTTTAAATACTCAATATGCGAGGAAGGTCCAGAATATGCACATAGAAGGAATGAAGATGATCCAGAAGTCTCCTAACCATCCTGTTTCTATCATTTTCTCGTAACTTCATGAAGATTTATAAATTCCACAGGTTCTTCTAGGATATATATTGATCAATTTGGACATGAAATATTATACAAGGTAGGAATCATCCCAAGATTCTAATTAGGAGGGTTAGAGGGTGGAATCTATGGAAGGTGTGTAGGTTCTTGGACCTTCCTTACTAAAAAATACAATCATGAAGGGGCCCAAATCAAAGTTTGAGTCATAAAATATATTCATCATAATATCATAGTTTAATGTGTGTACTATTGATATTGTGGTTTGGTCAACCATTAGGCATATGTAGAAGAAAGAATAACCTAGAAGAATCCTTGAGGTTGGGATTGTAGAGTAGAGGCAAGAGACTATCCTTAAAAAAGATTCATTTTAAAGGGTGGATGAACTTTCCCCAATTTCATATGATTATGAAGTAGATAAATAGGCCACTTCCTGTCACTTCTCATGTAAAAAGTCTATAAATAGGGTCATGTTTGATTTGGGAGAATAAACTATAGAAAAAGGAATAAAAAAGAGAGCCTGAAAAGAATACTCCAACCTCCACAAACAAATGACCACTAGATTGGTTAGGAAAGTCATTTAAATTTATCTTTGTAAAAGTTCAATGTTTGTTAAGAAGATATCAAGTAAAAAATAACTGGAAAATAAAGTCAAATTAGGAAGGCATACCCTATAGATCAAAAGTGTAGGAGGAGAATGCATGACCAATTTGATACTTATAATGCTTTAAAAGAAGTAAATGAAGGAAAAAATTAATTTCAATGCCATAAAAGAATAATATTACTTTATGTGTGATTGATATATTCAATTGGAAAAAAATAAAGAATAATTAGATTAGATTGATTCTCAAAATCATATTTTAATTTGAGGATTTAATGAGGGGAATATCAACATGGAGGAGTCCTATATGAGTTAGGACAAGATGGAATCATAATTTGAGGATCTTATTCATGAGTATTCAAAGTGGAGTTCATATCAGATTGTTTAAGTCATGCACAAGATGAGTGTTTCCAAAAATTTAACGCTTTTATGGAATGGGTTTTATTCTATAATTGAATCTAAATTCAGACTTGTTCAGGTGCCTACTCAACTATAAAATGTGTTTTATCTAAAAAATAAATAAAATGGAAATTTGGAGGTTGGAGTAACTTGGGACGATCTCAATTCCTTTTACAATGAGGAGGAATTAAAGGTACATTATATGAAAACCCATATTTTTAATACTGTTTATTTCATGATTTATTACAAAAAGTTACACAAGATACAATACCAGAAGATTAGTAATCCTATTGTCTTTATTAATTAGGTATATATAATATCAACGTGATGCATGGATATAGAAAAATTATTTAAAACTTTATTTACATGATCCTCAAATACCATTTCTCTTAAAACTATATGGGATAACCTAAGGACATACATAAGAAAGGGGTGATCTATAAATCCCAATAAGGGAATAAAAAAACAATGTAATAGGGTAAAGAAATATTTTTTATCCAAGAGGCATAACAATGCAACATAATATATTAGAATCATGATCACAAACAATGATCCATAATATTACATGATATCCTAAAGGAAACATCAGAAAGTGGTAACAAATCTAAATATGACATCATAAGAATAATTCGAGGTTAACCAAAAGATGTCATTCCATATTGTGATTAGGATAAAATACCTTGCACCATAAATGTAATCCTATGAGATTAAAATAATATCCAATGCATTGGATCTCTATATCGTCACACCCATCATAATCATATCATGTACATGCATAAATGTGCTACATAAATCATTCAAAATAGGATCATGTTTTGAAAAATATCACCCCATGATTAGGGAGTGTGAAATAAATATATATAATTACCCCAAAAAATAAGGATAGATATGATGATATGAATAAAATTGAAGGTAAATGGAGATGGTATTCAGAATACAAAGTCTTGGGATGAAAGAATCATAGGAAAATTTAAACAGAATAATGGGGGAACATAAATAATCAGGGGTGGGATTAATGAGATTAAAAAGGGTATCTCTGTCACGACCTGTACACCGTGTCCTGGGCCGTGACTACCCCAATCTCGCCTTCCAAAGTCCAGGGGTTGGAGACTAGAACCGGAAAGGCGTGTTCCTAAAACGAGAGGGCATTTCCTTTAATCCTATACACACACATACTAGGTACACAAAAACAGTAAACCATATAGTAAAACTGCTAAAGTAAAAGTGAGAGCTAAAAGTAAAGGGTACAATATAAAAGCCCAACTGAAAAAGTTAACACAATAGAAATAACATCTCCGAAGATCATCTACCAAGGATCCTACCTGAAGGGAAGGTAAAACACATCACTCCAGCTCTCTGCTTCAATCAGTCACCTCCGTGCACCGTCTGGTCCTAGCTCCCAAACCTCAGTCAAAGTTTTCCATCGTCTGCATATGATACAGCAAGGTGTGGGAAAATTCTCTGTATGTGTGAGTATAACAATACCTAGTTGGGACACTAAGACCCTCAAAGATCTCTCAGAATTCCAAAAAGGAAAAACCACAAAGCATGATCTCAATCACAAAGCTCAACAAAAAACTCATCTCAAACTAGGTATATAAATTAAAGAACAAGAATAAAAATGATTAGTCATAAAGGTTGATCATCTTATTTTGTCAAGAGGATTTTGTTGCTAGACTGAACAAGGTCGCTAGGTGCTGACCCCCCGAGGATCGCTACGTGCTGACCCACCGAGGATCGCTAGGTGATGAGCCACCGAGGATCGCTAGGTGCTGACCCATAGAGGATCGCTAGGTTATGACCCACGGAGGATCGCTAGGTGCTAACCCATGGAGGATCTCTAGGTGCTGACCAACAGAGGATCTCTAGGTACCGACCCATGGAGGATGGCTAGGTGCTGACCCACGGAGGATCGCTAGGTGCTGACCCACACACGATCTCTTGGTGCTGACCCAAGGAGGAACACTTAGGTGATGACCTACGAAGGATCTCTAGGTGCTGACGCACAAAATATCTCTAGGTGCTGACTCATAGAGAATCACTAGGTGCTACCCACAGAGGATCTCTAGGTGCTGAACCGTGGAGGATTGCTAGGTGTTGACCAACAGAGGATCTCTAGGTGATTTTCCATAGAGTATTGCTATTCTTTCTTCATATCACAACCAACTACTGGATTCTCACACTTAGTACATTTGATTCCGGAGGATCCGCTCCATAAGAAATTTCCCATATTTCAACCTCCACAAATTCCCACAAAGAAGTTACTCTATGAACCTCCATGTATTAAGGGTTCCAACATAATGAACGGCGCATCAATGTAATGCTTGATCTGTAAGTTATAGGCATTTTTGTGCCATGGGGTATGGTTGGATTCAAGTCCGATCCATCTTGGTCATACTCAAACGTTCTCCAAAACCCAAGTGGAGTATCTCAAAAGTAACGCCTCATCATAAGGTTTCTAATGACGTAGATGGTTCAACAAACGGACGTTCAGTTTATGAGATAGAGACCTTTAAGAGAAATTGGGCTGTAACTGGGCCTAGGTCTAGTCCAACCCGACCCGGCTCGCTAGGCCCGACCCGAAGGGGCTAGTATTGGCCCAGTTCAGCTGGGCCTAACTAGAAGGGGCTTGGCCATAGGAGAGGTCTGCTGAGTTACAGGCTCAGCTCAGCCCACCCAGCTGGGCGTGGACCGCAGGGCCGCTGGACCAACCTGACCCATTGGCTGGGCGCGGGGGACTGCTCCCCTCTTGAACAAACATATTGTTTGTTTGAATTCTCAATCAGCGACACCAGTGGGTACTGATCCACCTATTCGGTCCGCATGGACTGGTCATCAGCTGGACACGTAGGGCGCAGGTCTGCCCTCCGCTACAATGCTCAGCCACAGTGCATCGCTGCCTTCATCGCAGCTGTCGATGGACGGCTGCCCCCTTTTTCCACCATGGTGCATTCAGGTACCGTCGCCTTCTCACGGTCGATGAGAGCCGGCCGCCGCCACTTCCAGTCGTCAAAACTACCATACTGGTGGAGCTTACACAGGCCTCTGGTGAAGCTCCAGAGGTCTATTTTCTCTTCTGACTGCACCTACGGGCATTCCGATACATCTCCATCACTGTGTATCGTTCGGTTTCATCTTGCTTATGTATTGGTCAGTCTCCCACGATGAACACAATCAATGCATTGTTTTTGGAGGGTCTAGGCCTTATTTGGTTCGGCTTGTTCTCTCCGCATTAGAATTATAATAAGGAATGTGGTTTTACATCATTGAGAGTTGATGAAACATAAAACTCTTAGAAATAATTCTAGAAAAAACACCACCTTGAATTCGTTGGAAGGCGCTGTAGAGGAAGAAGAAGGGTCCATGTCCGAAGGTGTTCGTCAGCGTTCCTCGTCGCCCTTCAATTCCTACAACGACCGTCACTCAATCACCATTTTTCATTGGAGCAGAAAGTCTCTAGAATTTTGTGTTAGCCTCCTCTCATAGCTCTCCCAAAACCCATGCCCATGCTTTGGTTAAATAGGAGAATAATCTCCAACGTTGTGTTTAATAGTATGGCTCATTAATTAACTGTATTTAATAAGTCAATTAAACACACAAATTTTGTTGTTACAAAACCAAAGAAAAATGATGTTCATGACATTAAAAGTATCTTATTTAATGTCTAACATTGCACAGTGGTGCCGCCATCCACTGCTCAATTGTTTAAAGAAAAATAAAATAACTCATGGAGTTATTTTTTTATTATTTTTGTAAAGTCCAAAAATTATCTTTTTCATCTGACCCTTTAAGATCTATGTTATGTTTCCCTTAAGAGATTCTTGGCTCTATGAATTCAGTCTTGCCCTCATATTTTCAATCCAATCATCGGTTCAAAAGATAAGAATTACTACTCGTACATTTACTGAACATACTTTAAAAAAAGTTCAAAAATTATTAACAGCCACCCTCAACCCGCTTCGGTTGAGGTTAGACTCTACCTAAGGGGAACAAGCCTTCATGATCTCAATGGTACTCTAGGATTTCCAATCCGAGTTACTATTTAAGAGTTATAAGTATTTGACAATAAAATAATTGTTACTTAGTTATTTTATTTACGACCAAAAACTAACTTCCACTGTTGGCCTGCACCGGTCAATGTTAGGATATTCCTAAGGAATGAATACCCTCATGAGTTCATATGTGTTCTTAGATTTTTAATCTGAGTCACCATTTGTGAGTTATAATCATTTAAAAAATAAAATAATTTTATTTAATTATTTTATTTATGGTTATGCCATTTTTGGGTTTTCTCACTGAAGGCCTGCACCGAATAAATTTAAGTATATCCTAGGGTAAACCTACCATTCTAAACACAACATTTCCCTCATATTTCTGATATGAGTACCCATTTAATAGATATTCCACTTGTTCAGTAAAACTACTCATGTGTGGTATTTAAAGCTTAACATTTTTCGATGGATCATTCCTGGCACTTCGGGCCTCAGAATCATGTGCCAACAATTTTTACAGTCTTGTAATAATTCCATATAAAAAAATTATACATAATTTCTGGGTCTTCACATTCTCCCCACCTTAGGGACTTACATCCCTGAAAGCCAAAACAAAGGAAACTCCAACAAGTGGTGTACTGAGCAAGAATCTGAGCCTCATGCTCCCATATGCTCTCATAGAGGTTCCCGTACTACCATCGAACTCACACCAAAGGAGTCGAACTTTCATGGAGGACCCTCTATTGTCGATCCTCAATCTCTACTGGGAACTCTGTAATAGTTTCCCCATAATCAATGTTCAGCCCGCCCCAGTCGATGACGTGCGATGGGTCATGAACATATCTCCTCAACTGCGACACATGGAAAACATTATGCACCTAGTGCATCTGTGGGGGAAGAGATGGGTAGTACACCATGTTGCCTACTCTACAGAGGATCTAGAAAGTTCTGATGAACCTCAGAGATAGTTTGTCACCACAACCAAATCCCTACAGTCCTCATCGGGGTGAGACCCATAAGAATACATGGCCTCCCTCGTCGAACTCCATGAGTCTCCATTTCCTATCGGCTTAAGACTTCTTCCTGCTCTGTGCAGTCTTCATACGCTCCTAGATGATCTTCACCTTCTCAATGGTAGCCCATACAAACTCTGGACCCATAAGTACTGACTCCCCAAGACTTTTCCATCATAGAGGCGACTTGCATGGTCTTTCGTACAAAGCCTCAAACTGTGCCATGTTGATGGTGGAGTGATAACTATTATTGCATGTGAAGTGCACCGGTGATAGGTGGTCCTCCCAACAACGACCAAAATCAAGGATGCAAGCACAAAGCATGTCCTCAAGGGTTTATATGGTCGGCTCCATCTGACCATCTATCTGGGGTGTAAAGACCAGGAAATTCCATATTTTTTTTAAATTATTTTGGATTATTACGAGTCTATAAAAATTGACGGAGCTTGATTCTAAGGCATGGTGTGCCCGAAACGAATTTTGAACTTTTTTAAGGTATGTTCATAAACGCGTGGGTGGCATTTTCTATCTTTTGAACCAGTTCTCAGAATAAAAATCCATGGGCACCATTGAATCCACAACATCGAGATTCGCTTAAGGGAGGCTTAACTTCAACCAGAATAGGTCGGGTGAAAAAGGTAGTTTTTGTGACATTTAAGGAAATAATAAAATAACATAAAATTTGTTATTTTATTTCCAACCACTTCTTGAGCGGTGGTGGCGGAGACCATTCCAGTGGTCATACTTTTTAATAAGCGTAATTAAATTCCAGTTACACATCAATTGTGTAACCAAACCTCATTTAATTAAATGTAACTCATTAATTACACTAATTAATGTATCCTTAATAAATTGGTGGAATAATCTATCAACTCCCCATTTAGTTTTTAAAATCACTAGAAAAGGGGAGAGGGTGGAGGATTGGTGGAAGAACTTCGACGAAGCACCGATGGTCAACCCTTCCAATGAAGAATGAAAGCTTGAATGATTCCCGTTGAGGAAACGATCTGGGATCGAAGAACACCGGCGGATTCAACGAACGAGGAATCTTCCTCCTCCACAAGTGCGACATCATCCAAAGGTTCTCAAGGTAGGGGTTGTGGTATTTCTGAATTCATAAAAATTGTTTCTTCGCCGCGTTCTTGATGCATGATGAATCGAGGAAGTTATGAATGGTTTAAATTTATCTTTATGATGAATTGTTTATTATCTTCTTGATATAACGCTAACACAGAGGGAATAGGACAAATGAAAAAGGCTCGGACACTACACCCATTTTTTTTGTCGTGTTATTCACGGGTGAACATTGTATTTGATGGCAACACAAATTAGAGGGTCACACTATGACAACGGAATTCCAGGAGGCCATAAGCATAGATGAGAGTGAAAACAGAGATCCAGAGCATCACTGGAGCCCTGAAGATGAACCATCGGCACGGTGGCATCGACGATCAACATCGACAGACAAGGGCGGTGTCTAGAAACCGCTAGCTGTGGTGGATTGGTGGCACCGTACGGTGCCGGGGTGGATTGAAGTGGAAACCGACTCTTGGGGGGCTGTGTTTTGGAAGAAGGTGGCATGCCATCATGCACCACAGTAAGGAGGCCGCAACATAGAATCCATGGTAGAAGGTGAAGGGACTCATGCCCCAAGGGTCCTACTGACAGCTGAGGCAGCGCCACATGGTGCCGCCGATTACACAATAGTCGAATCGCTCTTTGAGCCGTTTAAGATGGAGGGGAAGTGTGACCCCTGGCATAGGTCGCTCCAGCAGGCGGGCTAGGCCGATCCTATGCCCAGTGGGCCAAGCCCATCGCCACCCAGTCTAGCCGGCTCTGGCTAGGCCATCCATGGCCCATTTGGTTCGGGACAGGCCAGGTCAGACTGGACCCATACCCATTTCATCCCCAATATGCTTAAGAGAATGTATCTCGCAAACCAGATCTCTATTTGAGAAACCATTTGTGGAAATAGAATCCTTGGAATGAGACGGTCCTTTTGAGATACTCCACCATAGCTTCAGAGAAAGTTAGAGTATGGCTGGGTTAGATCATACCTGAATCCAACTGGGCCCTCAACACTAAAATGCATATAACTCTCAGACCGGGTTCCCGATTGATGTGTCATCTATTACATTAGAACCATTATGAAATGAAAAATCATTGGGTTACTTCTTCGTGGGGCTTCATGCTATTTGATGAACGACCGATGGCTTCAGGAGAGGATCCTTCTAGAATCAAGTGTACTATATATGAGAATCTAGTGGCTTGCTGAGATGTGTAGAATGAATAGTGATCCTTTGTGAATCAGCACCTAGCGATCATGTGTGGATCAGCACCTAGTGATCCTATGTGGATCAACACCTAGTTATCCTATTTAGATGAGCACCTAGTGATCTTGTGTGGATTTTCACCTAGGGATCCTGTGTGGATCAGCACATAGCGTTCATCTGTGGATCACCACCTAGCGATCTTGTGTGGATCAGCACCGAGGGATCCTGTGTGGATCAGGAGTAGAACCCTTGACAAAATAATATGATCTATATTTATTACTAATCATCTTTAATTCTGCACTTATGTTATACCTGGTTTGAGATAAGTATCTTTCTTTGTGCTTTGTGATTGAAACCATGCCTTTTGAGTTTCCTTTGTGGAATTATGAGAGACCTTCAGGGGTCTTGGTGTCCCTACTAGGTATTGTTATACTAACCCATGAAAATGCTTCACCCGCACTTTGTTGTGTCTTATGCAGATGACGAGTAGCTCGACTGAGATTATAGGAGTCAAGACCAGGAGGTACACGGAGGAGACTGGGTTGACGTGGAGAGTTGTGGAGATGAGTTTTACCTATCCTTCAAGTTGGATCTATGGAAAATGATCAAAAGAGCTATATTCTATTTTCTGCTGTAGTTGTATCTTTTCAGTTGGGCTTATATTCCGACCCTTTTTCTTTCAGTAAACACTTTTACTACTGTAGTTTTACTTTGTGGTTTCATATTGTTGTGTTCTTATACTGTGTGTTTTTATAGGTTTAAAGGAAATGCCTTCCCATTTTAAAGATGTGCCTTTCCAATGCTAATCTCCAACCCCTGGTCTATGGAAGGTGGGCTTGGGGTAGTCAAAGCATGAGACCTGGGGGACGGGTCGTGACAAAGTGGTATCAGAGGAGTCACTTCTACCGAAGAATTAAGACTCTGATATTTCCAATGGAGCAATAGTGTTGAGTGTTTTGAGTGTGGTTTTCAGTTCAGGGAGTCCAGTGTTGGTGCGGTGACTGACGTATCCATACACCCAGACCCTAAATTCTGATTTTCGACTCGGTGCAAGAAAACATAGATTTCATGTGTTTTGGAAATGTTTTACTTTTAATTTCATTAGAGTCATCTCACCAGGTATAACGTATTGAACGTGGTGCACCTTTTTCTTTTTAGGATGTCGTTGCATAGATAGCTAGCTAGGATTCCAGAGAGAGTTCATAATGATGGCCCAATGAGTGATGAGACTTCGGTACATGGACCCCATAATATGTTGTAACCTTGAGGTGGTGTACCAGTAGCACCACCACGTGGAGGGTAGTAGTTTCCACCATCCCCAATAGCATACCATTCATGCCAAATGAGTGTGTTGCATGAGTTACAGATACAGAGGCCTTCGAGGTTTCGAGGTGAGAAAGATCCCCAGGTAGCTGAGGACTAGCTGGAGGCTGTGGCACATGTTTTTCACTTAGTAGAGATGCTTGTATATCAAATGGTGATCCTAGATGCTACCCTCTTTCAGGGTATAATGGGTATTTGGTGGATTTTGATACTTCAGAAACATGAGGAGGGGACACTCTCCTAGGTGGGCTTCAAGACCCTCTTAAGGGTGGAGTTCGTACCAGAAACTTTACACTCAAATCATATCCAGGAGCTGTTGCACTTACAGTAGGGCAGTTGATCAGTGTCCCAGTACTCGGTGAGGTTCACTAACCTCTCATGCTACTCTGATAACATCATACGTGATCCTTTACCCAAGGCCCAAACCTTTGAGTAGGGTCTCTGGTGGGAGACCATAGCATTGATGATATCACTCAATATCCCGACACAGGATAGAGTGCTCGAGCGAGCATTATTGGTGGATAGGTTCTTAGTTGAGCAGGCACAGATGGTGAGAGCCACCAATAGATGAACGGTAGCCGATTCATCTATAGTAGGCAGTAGGCAGATGACGCAATGGTCAAAGTGGGCGAAAACTTCTGGTGGATGACCCCAGGATGTAGGGTTAGAGGTGCAGATCTTGCGAGGAAGAAGTGGTCTTTTGAGGACTAAAACCTATTACTCTTGCTGTGAACAAGGACTCAAGGCTCACAACTTTCCAACTCCCTACATAGATGATCAGTAGATGACTAAGGAATCTATAAGATAGCGTCCGAGGTTCATGCGAGGGGATCTGCAGGGCGGCAGACCTGGAAGAGGAGCATGTCGTGTAGTAGGTGGTGGATGACAGTTTGAGGTTCTACCACCACCACCCCCAGGTGGTCCACCCTGACCATTGGGAGCATGTGGATAGGGGTGAGCTCAGCTTCAGGCGGTAGAGGCCTATAAAAATGGTGCTCCTTATATCATTATGGGTACAATATGTTTCTATTCCACCCTAACTGCAGTTATTATAGACACGAGTGCTAGTCACTCTTTTATTTCCACAACACTCATTCAAATCATGGAGATTCTAATTGAGTCATTGGATTGATCCTTATGATTAGAGACCCCAATGAGAGAATATTCGATGAATATACACTGGTGAAGAAAGAGTGAGATCACTCTAGGAGGCTAGAGCTTTGGGTGGGATCTCTTAGTAGCATCTTCGAGGCCTTATGACGTCATCTTGGGTATGGATTGACTATCCACAATCCTTTCTTAGATTGACTATTTTAGGGGAAAAGTGCGGTGTGTCGGCAAGGATGGGATTAGCTTTACCTTCACCAGTGAGAAGGGAACCTTTGCAGAACATGATGTACTTACTCAGAGGTGGGTTCATCGGATCACTCATCAATTGGCTAGCCTTACCCTCAGAGCAATTAATGTTTGGAGTATGAGTTATCCTATAGTGGTGGACTTGTATTCTGATTTCTTTCTTGATGATGTTCAATGACTACCTCCTCATAGAGAGGTATACTTCTACATCGACATGTACCCTGGGATGAAACTGATATCTACACCAGTATATCGGATGGCTCCTGTGGTGCTTTGTGAGTTGCTAGTACAGTTGGAGGACTTGCAGTGGAAGGGGTTCATAAGACCCAGTGTTTCTCCATGGGCATCCCAAATTTTGTTTTCCAAGAAGGAATATGGGAGTCTGAGAATATGTGTGGAATATCGAGGCCTGAACCAAGTGATTGTGAAGAACAAGTATCCACTACAAAGGATTTATGATCTCTTCGACCTGCAGAAGGGATCTCGATGGTTTTCAAATATAGACCTCAGATTAGGTCATCACCATCTTAGGGTACGGAATGAGGATGTACTAAAGATAGCCTTAAGATGTCGGTATGGCCATTAAAAATGCTTGCTGATTAACTTTGATGTGAACAACTCTCCATAAGTGTTCATGGGGCTCATGAATAGGATATTTCATCCCTGTATCGATCTCCAAGTGGTGGTCTTCATTGACAACATCTTGATATACTAGACTTTGGAGGAGAACGCCACACACCTACAGATAGTTCTGGATACACTCCTAGAGCACTATCTTTATGGAAAGCTCTCGAAGTTCCAGTTCTAGATACAGGAAGTCCACTTCATGGGGAATGTCATCTCGTAGTCTGGATTTGTAGTAGATCTGGTAAAGATAGAGTCAGTTCTTTCTTGGGAGAAACCTAGGAGTGTGACCAAGGTGCGAAGTTTCCTAGGATTTACTGGGTACTACTAGAGATTCATACCTAACTTTTCTTGAGTTGATACACCCTTTTCAGCTTTGATAAAGAAGGGACAGCCCTTCGGGTGGATGAAGAGATGCCAGCTGAGTTTTTGGTATTTGAGGTAGAGGCTGACGAGTGCCCCATCTTTAGGCTACCAGAAGAGGGAATTGGGTATGTAGTCTACTGCGATGTATCTGGGACGGGACTAGGTTGTTTCCTGATGAAAGAGTGAGCACTGATCACCTACGGTTCATGGAAACTAAGATAGCACAAGCAGAACTATGCTACCCATGACCTGGAGTTAATAGTAGTGGTCTTTATATTGATGATGTGGCGACACTACTTGATGGGTGAATGTTTTACAGTCTAATTTGATAACAAGAGTATCAGTTATATCTTCTCACAGAAGGACCTAAACCTGAGACAACAATGATGGCTAGAGTTCCTCCCGGACTATGACTTTGAGGTACTCTACACTCCTGGGAAGGGGAACGTAGTAGAATATGCACTCAGAAGCAGGTATGGTTTACAATTTCTGATTGAGATGACATAGTAGCTAGTCGCGTTGTAGTTATCCTTCATTGATAGAGTTGGAGCATCTTTCCTCTGGTTTATGATAGATACTCCCCACTCTTTCAGAGAGTTAGGAAGTCCCAACTTGGGGACATAGACTACAAGGCCTGACGTGCTCAGATATCCTCAGGACATGCCCCTGATTGATTTTATGAAGGTGGGGAGCTCTTCATCCTCTTCATAGGACACACTATGGTACTCGTGATGCTACGAGTGGAGGTGTTGAAGGTGTTCCATACATCCCCTTTCACGGTACATCATTGAGTGGCGAATATAAGGACCCATTTTTAAACATTACATAATCTTGAATTAAATGAAGAATTCACATTTAGGATCTTTTCAGGTTTATATTTTTAGAGAATTAGGCCATAACTATTACATTAGATCACAAAAAATTACAAGGTAGACACTTCTACACAGTTTTATTTTTTTTCCTAAAATAAAAACTCTTGAAAAAAAGAGTCATTTATAGTCTCATGGTTTAGACAACATGACTTTTCCTTGATCCCATCCTTAACCCTATTCCTCTTTAGGTCCTGCGAAAAACATTTCAAAACTTAGGATGGCATAAAAATATCTGTAAGGGTTATAAAACAAAGAAAGAAAACATTAGTCCATCCTTACAAACATAACATAAGCTCTTTAACAAACCTCATGAAATCATAAGATTTATGAATTACACATATAAAACATAAATCTTTAAGGAAACATGTGGCATCCATATCATACTTACATTATAGCTATCACAACTATGTAAGTAATTTCATTTGGAATACCCATCACAATATATTCCCTGAATCTTTTAAGAGAAATACTCACGTTTACCTCTATCACGTTACCTAATGCATTGAAGAGCTATCTCAGGCTCACCTGCCCTATGTTTATCATGGAACTGCCTATATACGTAACAATTCCAAAGGACCATATCATATTCATAACACATAAAACAAACATAAAGGAATGATAACATTTCTACATTTCAATCGCAATATATCGTTTAAATATA
The DNA here is from genome assembly GCA_963277665.1 of Viscum album. Classification (NCBI taxonomy): domain Eukaryota; kingdom Viridiplantae; phylum Streptophyta; class Magnoliopsida; order Santalales; family Viscaceae; genus Viscum; species Viscum album. Next base: position 953,526,165 of record OY728121.1, read on the forward strand.
TTGACATAACAAAACCATTATAAAAACCATTTTCAATACCAAAATACATAAAATATTATAGCATATTTATTTTTCTTTTAAAAACATTATGGATTATTAAGGAATCCAAAGATCAAATAATACTCATGGTGGCAGAAAGGTCATTGTCCCCGCGTACGTTAAAAGAAACATTATTTTTTGTAATTTAGTAAAACGATTCATAGAAAAAGATTCCCTTTGAATGAAATGAAATGTAAAAGGTGTTTATATATTATATAAAGTAAAATAGTTTATTAAAACAAAATATGACTCAATTATAAGAGATTGAGACGAAGTCCCTTACCTCGGGTCTGACTTGACCTGTTCATTCTTCAATCTCCTGAATAATAAATTAAAGTTAATTTATAATTTATTAAGAAAAATTTTCAAGTTTATTATTCCTTTTATATCACTTATTACCATGTTATAAACTTTATGTAATCATTTAAGTTAATAATGGTCATTTTTTTCGATATTTGGTACTTGAGTCAAAAATGGACTTCTTATAATTACAAGTTGGTCATGTGATCAAAAGTTAATTATATCCATAATGATATTAATTATTTAGAAATCATATATAGAATATATATTCAGTATGTAAATGTATTTATAATAGTACATAACATTTGGAGATAAGAAATGAAATGCACCGTTCACGGAGACGGTAAGCCGTACGTACACATGAACGCCACTTTCATTTATATTTATTATTTTAATGGAATTAAAACATAATGATACATATATATATTATAATTCCAGTATAATATCATATATAATATCATTAACTCCATCCTTTATATGTCCCACATATGGCATTAACGAATTATGTCACTTTGAGGTGGCAGTAGTCCGCACTTCCTCAAATTTACCCATAATGGAAACCATAAAGGTATGATATAAATGGAAAATAAAGAATCATAAAGAAAACATAAAAATAATATATATCATATATAAATACAGTGCCATAATAATGGCCCCCATGAGAGGTGGAACGAGATAATCGAACAATCATCGTTTCATGATGTGTTAGTTTTCCATCCACAGAAATAGTATGTTCTTCACCAATTAGATGGAGGTGTGTGTAAGTTTAGTTCGAACAATTCTTATAACAACATAATAGTATATTTAGGATACTGTTGTTATTATCAAATAATGGAATAAAAATATTTTAGGGGTTGGAGAAGTAAAATAAAAGAAAATAAGTTAAGAGAAACTGTCACCTTTAATTTGGGTAACTCCCCTTGGTTTGAACCAAAAGGACTTATTGAAGTGACTTTTGCCTAAAGTAAGGCTTATAGAAGGAGGAGAGGGATTCAGGGAGCATAATTGGGTAGATTTTGTACAATCCAAGGGGCTTGAGTGGTTTTAGGAATGAGTTAGAAGTGAGGGATTTTTATAAGGGGGAGGAGGGGTTCTTTAGGGAAGTGTAAAAATATAATTTTATAATATAATGGTTTTTGGTTTATAAAGGTCAAAAACTCATTAAGGCAGAATATAAGATGACTCATGGTCTAAATAAATTCGTCCAATAAGAATTGGACAGGTTTTGGATGTTATTTTAATATTTATAATCTTATTTATTTAAACCATTTATTAATGAGGTAAATACTGCATCATTTTTGTGTCATAAATAATTTTATTTTTTTGATGTCTAAAAATTATAGAAAAAATACCATGATTTATGAAATATTTTTATATTTCCAATTAATATTTATAGTTGAAACTATAACTTATATAACCCAATATAAAATTAATTTACTAAAATATATTTGTTTGTGTCATTTTTGTCTTTACTTTAAATTAATTAATCTAAAGTGTCATTATCACTCGCAAGTGGCCCCGTAGGGTCCCAAAATCGACCAAAGTATGATCATGGTCATCCATGACTCATCAAACAAGGTTAGAACAAGTGTTAAGGTAATTTTATATTATTATGATATTATTTTTACCTTGAATTTCCCTATTTACCTTTAACCGCGGTAAATAAAAGTCAAAAGTTAATATTCACAAAAAAAATATTTTCATCTTATTGAACCACATTTTAATTACTAATAACAACCATTGATGTCATATTTTCAAAATTAAATCCACAGAAGCAGTAAAATTTCATTTAAATGAAAAAGTCAGTTTTTTAACTACTTCTTAGTGGTTTAACTATTCATCAAAATTGAAGTTTTTCAGAAAAATACCAAAAATTCAGCCTAAGCTATATTTGATATTCCAAATTAAAAACTGATTTCTATTTTACAAAATTCAAAACATATATGTTTCATTAATTAATTTTAAATTAATTCCTATTGTCAAAACAAATAGCATGTTTTTAAGAAACAATATCTGTCAAAAGATTGACAATTGTTTATGCCCAATTTCAAAGGGAAATTTATTCCAATGACCAGTATTGGATTAAATGGTAAAATTATAATCTAATTACATTTTAAAACAATATAAAAAGATAATATAACCATATAAATAAATTATATTAAAAGGTAGTTTTGAATTAAAATACAATATTTTTCACTATTCATCAAAAAATGAATTTTATCAGAAAAATACCAAAATTTTACCCAAAGTAAATTTTTATGTCCCAATTCAAAAGAAGAATTTTATTTTGTCAAATGTAATATATTAAAGTGACCAAAACTAGATTTGAAGAATGTTTTCCATTAAAAGGTGGTAAATCAACCTTTTAAAGTATATTATGATTAAAATTTGGTTCATTCACATTTTAAGCCTCTAACTTTTATTGGATAATTATAAGAAAATTTAAAAAACATGTAAAATCATTTTGTAGTTAGTTCTATTCATTCATTCTATTACAATGGATAGGCGTTAACTACCATTTAAAATAATAATATATTATTATTTTTCAGTATGATAAAACGTTGTGTGCAACGTAAGATTTCCAAGAATCCCATTGTTTTTGTATCGGATATTCCATCTAACATATCATCCCCTTAAAGAAAAATTAATAATTAATTTAAAAATATTAATAAATATGAAATTGTATTATTTCTTTATTTACCTCGATGTTACAACCTTCCCCCCTTTTGAAAACTGCGTCCACACAATTTTATTCACTTATCAAATAAATGGGGGTATTTATCCCTCATAGAATTTTTAGATTTCCACGTGGCCTCTTCAACCGTATGGTTTTTCTACAAAACCTTTACCTGGTGAATTACCTTATTCTGCAACACTTGCTCTCTTTGGTCAGGAATCTAGACTGGTTGTTCCTCATAGGAGAGATTCTCTTTCAACTAAACTACCTATGGACTTAAAACATGATATGGATCTGGAATATACTTTCTCAACATCGAAACTTGAAAAACATTATATACCTGGGATAAACATGGAGGTAAATCAACTCTATATGCAACTGATCCAACTTTCTCAAAGATTTCATAGGGTCCAATGAACCTCGGACTCAATTTCCCTTATTACCAAAACATATCACACTTTTCCATGGAGAAACTTTGAGAAAGACATTATCAACCACCTAAAAAGAGAGATCCTTCCTTCAGTTATCCGTATAAATTTTCTGCCTACTCTGAGCTGTTCTCATGTTCTTCTGAATCAACAAAACCTTTTCTGCCATCTCTTCCTCCAATTATGGTTCCATCAGCTTTGTTTCACCTACTTCATCCCAAAAAGATAGAGTTCGACAATTCTTTCCATATAATGCCTCAAATGGAGCCATCTGTATACTAGAATAAAAAATATTATTATATGAAAATTCAAACAAAGAAAGATTTTGGTCCCAACTTCCCTAGTAATCTAGTGAACATGCACGTAGCATATACTCCAAGGTCTGAATTGTTCATTCTAACTGCCCAACTGATTGAGGATGAAAAGTTGTACTAAAATTTAATTCAGTACCCAATTATTTCTGAAGGCCTTTCCAAAAGTCATAAGTAAACCTAGGATCACGATCAGATACAATGCAGAGGGGAAATCCTTGCAACCTGACTATCTCTTTGACATACAACCAAGAAAGTTGATCTAGAGACAAAGTAACTCGAATAGGAAGGAAATGAGCAGATTTAGTCAACCAATCAATAATAACCCAGATTGCATTATTACCTCGATATGTCTTCGGTAATCCCACAACGAAGTCTATGGATATATTTTCCCATTTCCACTCTGGAACTGGTAAAGACTGACGCATCCCTTTCATTAACTTCCACTTTTCTTTAACCCACTGATAATTCAAACACTTCACAGTAAAATCAGCAATATCTATTTTCATTCCATCCCACCAGTAATACTCCCGATGATCTTTGTACATCTTAGTACTGCCAGGATGAACTGAAAGCAGAGAACTATGAGCTTCACATAACAACCCATTCTTCAATTATGAGTCACAAGGCATACATAATATTTTCCCAAATCTCAAAACACAATCATTATCAACCTTAAAATCAAGAAAATTACCATTTTTAACCAACTCTACCCTTTTCTGTAACTCACTGTCCTCCTTCTGCGCTTGCTTAATTTTGTTTGATAGAGATGAATTCACTGACAACTGAAACAAAAAAGAAGAATTTCCAGCACCTACAACTTCTATGCCAAAGTTCATCAAATCAAAAAACAAAGGATCTCGTTCCAAATGTAGCATGGTCAATGAAGCATTACTTTTTAGACTCAAAGAATCAGCCACTTTATTTTCATTTCCTGGGTGATAATGAATCATGAAATCATAATCCTTGATTAATTCCAACCATCTCCTATGTCTCATGTTCAATTATTTTTGAGTGAATATATACTTCAAACTTTTTTGGTAGGTACATATTTCACAATTTACTTTATAAAATGATGCCTCCAAATTTTTAAATAAAAAAAACACAAAATAATTCCAAATCAACTGTAGGGTAATTTAACTCATGAGGTTTCAACTGACGTGAATCATAAGCAATTACCTGATCATTCTGCATAAGGACACAACAAAGTTCTTTTAACGAAGCATCACTATAGATAAAAAACTCACCATTTCTAGAAGGTAGTTCCAAAACTGGAGCATTCACCAATATTCTTTTCAATTCCTGAAAAAAATCATCACATTCTCTTGTCCAAATGAACTTAACACCTTTTCGAGTTAACATAGTCATTGGACTAGATAACCGTAAAAACATCTCAATAAACCTCCGGTAATAACCTACCAAACCAAGAAAACTATGAATCTCGGTTATATTTGTGGTTCTTGGCCATTCTTCAACCGCTTTTGTTTTAGCAGGTTCAACAATTATGCAATTTTTTTAAACAATGTGACCAAGGAAAGAAATTTTTGTAACCAAAAATCACACTTGATGAATTTCCCATACAGTTTCTTTTCTTTTATGGTTTTCAAGATAACCCTTAAATGACTTTCATGCTTCTATTTACTTTTAGAGAAAACCAAAATATCATCAATGAACACAACGACAAAATTATCCAAGAATTCATGGAAAATTATATTCATAAGATCCATGAATACAGCAGGTGCATTGGTTAACCCAAAAGGCATAACTACAAATTCATATGGCCATATCTAGTACAAAACACAGTCTTTAGAATATTTGCTTCCTTTACTTTCAACTAATGGTACCCCGACCTCAAGTCAATCTTTGAAAAATATTGAGCTCCCTAGAGCTGATCAAAAAAATCATCGATATGAGGCAAAGGATACTTGTTCTTAACAGTGATGTTATTCAATGCTCTATAATCAATGAAAAGTATCATTGAACAATATTTCTTTTTAAAAAACAAGAAAGGATCACCCCATGGTGATGTTCTAGTTCGAATGAAAGCTTTATCTAATAACTTCTCAAATTTCTTATTTAACTCTAAAAATTTAATTTGAGCCAGTCTATAGGGGTGTTTTGAAATTGGCTTAGCATTAGGAACTAAGTCAACAATAAATTCAACTTCACGATCAGGTATAATTGTAACACCCCAGGTAAATAAAGAATATGCCATTTTTATATTTATTAGTATTTGTGAATAAAATATTAATATTACTTTAAAGGAGATGCTATGTTTGATGGCGTACCCAATATGCAAAAATGAGTTTCGTTTAAATCTTACGATGCACACTAATAATATAATAATATTATTTCAAATGGTAGTTAACACGTAGCTGTTGTATTAGCGGGAATGAATAGAAATGACTAAAATATGATTATATATGTTTTTTAAATGTTTTCACATTTATCCAAATAAAAGATAAAGGCTTAAAATAAGAAAATATTTCAATTTTAAGCATAAATACTCTAATATTCACTAAAAGGTTGATTTATCGCCTTTTGATGGAGAACACTCATTAAAAATATTTTTTTTTCACTCATATACATTCTATTAGACCAAATAAAATCCTTCTTTAGAATCGGGACATCAAAATTTACTTTGTGTATGTTTTTGTTATTTTTTTTCGATAAAGTTCATTTTTAATGAATAAGTGGAAAATGTTGTATTTTAATTCAAAACATCTTTTTAATATAATTTATTTATATGGTTATATCATCTTTTGAATTGGTTTTAAAGTGAAATTAGAATATATTTTTACCATTTAATCCAATGGTGTTCATTGAAATTAATTTCACTTTGAAATTGGACTTAAAGTGGTGTCAATCTTTTAATAGACAATGTTTCTTAAAAACATGCTATTTGTTTTGACAGAGGGAATTAATTATTAAATTAATTAATGGAACTTATATGTTTTGAATTTTGTAAAATAGAAATCATTTTTTAGTTCGGAATATCAAATATAGCTTAGGGTGATTTTTTGTTATTTTTCTTAAAAACATCAATTTTTGATGGATAGTGAAACAACTAAGTGGTAGTTAAATAAACTGATTTATAGTTTAAAATAAATTTTACCACTTCTGTGCTTTTAATTTAAAAAATCTGACATATATGGTTGTCATTAGGATGTAAAATGTGGTTCAATGGGATTAAAATATTTTTGGTGAATAGTAACTTTTGAGTTTTGTTAACTGCGATTAGAGGTAATTAGTGTAATTTAAGATAAAAATGATATTATAAAAATATACAAATATCTTGACACATGTCCTAAACTTATTGGTTGAGTCATGGAAGACCAATACAAACCATGGGTAAATTTTTGGGACCCCAAGGAGCCACTTGGGGTGATAATGACATTAATACCTTTTATTTAAAGTAAAAGTAAAAGTATCACAAACATGTATTATATTACTAAAGCAATTTTTACATGGGGTTATATATGTTATATTTTTTACTATAAATAATCATTATAAAGATAAAAATATTTCCTACAACATGGTAATTTTTTTATATTTTTTTAGACATCAAAAAAATAAAATTATTTATGATACAATGATGATGTAGTGTTTACGTCATTAATGAATGATTTAAATAAATAAGAAGATAATGTTTAAAATAATATCCAAAACTTGTCCAATTCTTATTGGATGATTTTATTTCGAACATGGACCACCTTATATTAGACTATAATGAATTTTGGCGCTTTATAAACCGAATTTCATTTTATAATAAAATAATAATTTCATGATTTCCAAAAGAGCCCCTCCTCTCCCTTATAAAAAGACCCCACTTCCTACCCATCTCTCACACTTCTCAAGCCCTTTGGCTCGTCCAAACGCTACTCAAATAAGCTTCCAATATCCCTCTCTTCATCCTAGAAGCCTCACTTTGGGCAGAATCCTTTCCAAGGAATCCTTTGGTCTCAAATCAAAAAGAGTTACCCGATTTAAAGGTAATTTTCTCTCTTATGTTTATTTGTTTTATTTTGCTTCTCCAACCCCCTAAACTATTTTTATTCCTTTATTTTGTAACTAAAACAGTATCTTAAATATACTAGGATGTTTTTATAAGAATTATTCGAGCTAAACTTGCACACAACTACGTCTAATGGTTAAAGAACATACTGTTTCTTTGTATGGCGAATTTCGGCCTCACGAAATGATGATTGTTCAATATTTTTTAACACCTTCAAAGGTGGCCAATAAGAGGTCACTATATTTATATATGATATATGATATATTTATGTTTTACTTAAGCTTTTGTATTTTTCATTTATGTCCTACCTTTATGGTTTCCATTATGGGTAAACGCGATATCTTTATTTTAGGAAGTGCGGAATACCGCCCCCTCAAAGTGATTTGATTCGTTAATGCCATATGTGGGATGTGTAAAGGATGGAGTTAATAATATTACATATTATATTATATTGTAGTTATAATATAACTTTATATAATTATGATTTTATTCCATTAAATACTAAATAGAAATGAAAGTAGCGTTCATGCGTACGTACGGCTTACCGTCTCCATGAACGGTGCATTTCATTTCTTACCTATAAATGTTATGTAATATTATAAATGCATGAATTTACTGGATATATATAATATATATTATATCTACATAATGAATATAATTCTGGATATAATGGATATTTTAACACATGAACAACTTGTAATTATAAGGCGTTTATTTTTGACTCAAGTACCAATGATCGACAAAACGACCGTTATTAACTTAAATAATTACAAAGTGTTCATAACATGGTAATAAGTGATATAAAAGGAATAATGAACTTGAAAAAGGTTCTTAAGCAAGTAGAAATTAACTCATGTTTATTATTCATGAGATTAACGAACAATCGAATCAAGTCGGACACGAGGTAAGGGATCCTACCTCTCTCTTTCTTTTTAAGAACTCTCTTTTTTGTCATTTATTTTAAGCTCCTATTTATTATGTTGGGGGATGTTATTTTATTTTCCTCTTACTGTAAATTTTATTTTCATATGATGAGAGATGCTATTTGATCTCATCAATCCATTTTTGGACGTTTTATGTGGCATCGTTAGGCTGTCGAGTTTTCGTAAGGGATTTTTCATCTCACATTTATTCCCGTGAGATTTATGCTACATTTGCAACCATTTCCTTTGAGTGGTGTATGAACTGCCCATTATTCAAATATTTGTGTAATATACTTTCGTTTATGGGTATTTACATTAATGTTGTATAGTCCTTCTTTCATGGGGTGTACGTTTCCAAAGTTACCCAAGTCGGTAAGGGAACCTATCACCCTCCTCTTTTTAAAAAAGACTTCTTTTGTTATGTATTTTAATTCACATCTTTTTATGTTGGGATATGTTCTTATATATCCTTATTGATGTAAATTTTATGTCCAAGTGACGAGATAACATTTTCTATCTCATCAACTCATTTTATGAATTTTAAAGTGATGTCGTTAGGCTGTCAAATTTTTGAAAGGGAACTTCTTAACCCAATTTCAATTCTTTGGGTTAAACCTCTATTTCTTGATTTGTCATACTATGCATATGCGTGGATGACCTATGATTGTTTTAAAATTAATATCATCTTATATTGGTTGTATTTATATTTGTCACACATAATTATGTAATTGATTTATCCTTAATCTGAGGATACCGTCTTTGTATGGGACTTCGTCTCAATCTCCTTTCATTCAGGTATATTTTGTTTTATACACAACTTTCTTTTATACGGTTTATAAACCCCTTTGACTTTTACTTTTATTGAAAGGTAATATTTTTTATATGAAGCATTTTACTAAGCGACAAAAGGAATTTTTTGTCTTACGTATGCGGCGACAACGATTTCTCCGCCGCCGTGACCAATATTTGAGTTTCGGCTTCCTCTAAAAGCCAGAACATTTTTTAAAAAATGAAAAACAATAAATACCACGTTTTAATTTTCTTTTATTTTGGTATTGAAAATGGTTTTGATAAAAATTTTATTAGATCAATGTGGTGTATTGATATCTTGTGACTGAAAGGTGGAATGTAGTGTTTCCTTTATGCATGTTTTATATGATACGATTATGTTATGGTTCTTGGGCATTATTTATGAATTCGGGTTGTTCCATGATAAACTAAGAGAGGGTGAGCCTGAGATAGCTCTCCAATGAATTGGGTAACATGACAGAGGTAAATGTTAATGTTTCTCCTAAGAGATTTAGGGAATATACTGTGATGGGTATTCCAAATGTGACTCCCTATGTAGCTTTGATAACTAAAATGTATGTATGTTATGTATGACTCAAGTTACCTTCATGTCATATGATTTCTATGAGTTATTCATAAATATTATTATTTCTTGAGGTATATGAAATTGCTTATGTTTTATGATTAAAGTGTGTTTTCATTGATTCTTATGTATACGTGGACTAATGTTTCCTTCCTGTATTTTTATATCCCTTACTGAGCTTTTTGTGCTCATCCCATGTTTTTGAAATGTTTCTCCATAAGACTTAAAGTGCAATATGGTCAAGGATGGGATCAAGGAAATTTCATGATGTCTAAAACATGGAACTAGACATGACTCTTTTGTTCAAGAGTTTATATTTGGTGAAAAAATGGAGTCTGAGTAGATGTGTCTACCTTGTAATCTTTGAGATGTAATAGTTATGTCCTAATTCTCTAAAACTCTAAACTTAAAAAGATCCTCAACGTGAATTATTCATTTAATTCAATATTAAGTAATGTTTGAGGCCAGGGCCTTATATTTGGTATCAAAGGTTGGTTTAGATAACTTTAGAGTTTAGATTGTTGTTTAAACATAAGTGACAAGTTGTGTATAACCACAATGGTTATTATATTAGATATCGTCATTGTTATTTATGAAATTTGGAATGAGTTTGAGAAAACGTGGATAATTATATCTTAGTATTTATCTTCCTCTTTAGTACATGATGATTTTTTTGATATACTCACACTGACTTTTTTGGTTTTAGTAAATGGGTGGATCTAGAAGGCACCAAAGTGATAATGGGTTTGAAGGAAATTGTGGTGGTTCTCTGATTAAGAGACTGGATGAAATGGGGGATTGAATGAGAAATCTCATGGTTATTCTAAACCAACTATCAGGAGTCATGATCAACCACTTGAACCTTGGTGAGTTCTCTAATGCATCATGTACGAGAGAACCAAATCTATGTGGAAGTTCAGGTAATAATTATAAAGGTAACCATTAGGGTTTATATGATCCTTACTTTTGAGGTAATTATGGGTTACTATATGTTATGATGCAATATGAACGACATGAGATAAACTTGAGGTTAAATTATGTTATGGTTATTTTTGAAGATTTTATCTTGTTTTGGGGAATGTTATAAGAATTATGTAGTTTTGGAAAAAGGACAACACGCAGACCGTGTGACAACCCGTCGCGTCGGACAAAGCTGCGGGAATCGAACCCACAACCAAAGTGCGACTGGTCATTATCTCCTACCACAGGACTACGTGAAGTCCCTGGTTGCTTTTACTAATTCTTTTTAGTTAGATGATTTTATTAATCAAGAGTAAGTTTATTTTGGGTTATCTATGTAAATTATTGACCTATCATGGATGATATGTGATTAGGTTAAATACTTTTCAATATGAGACTTCAAGAGCAACTAATGTTATTTGGAGATAAATGTTAATATTTACCTTGGAAGACTATATGATTAAATCATTCAAAGATTTGGGTTTCAATCTTAGTTTGGTTTACTTTAAATAATTTTATGGACAATTGTTTATCGAATGGTCTTTGTTGAACTTTGGATTTTGTTGGACAAATTTTGGAGATTAAGAATAGATTTTTTTATAAAGGATTATCTGTTTTGGGGATTTTCTGATCTTGTACTAACATTTTTGGTTTTGGTTATGGTTAAGGTATAAAGACATGAAAAATATATAGTTTTCTTTTTTGGATTAGGTGATTCCCAAGAAGTTTATTATAGTACTCTTAATGTGATCAAGTCTTCCTAAATACTCGTTTTTTGGATAAAATATGAGTTTGTGTAAGAAATATTATAGGAGATGAGAGTCTACACGACAAGTAAGTATGTTTCCTTGTGATTTAGTTAGGCTCATAAATAAATTCCTCAATGAAAATTAACTTAAAAACAAAATTTTTTCTGTTAAATTTTCCTATTGGGGAATCAAATACTGTTTAACCCATCACCAATTTGTGATTTTCTGGTGGTTAAATTTCTCCTAAACATGTTTTCTATCACTCTCCCTCAGAACATGACCCTTTGTTTTTTATTCCATATCCATGTTTTCCAACATGTAATCCTAGTATGGGTTAACTCGGGTGACCTTTGTACTTCTCTCTCTTTATTTTAAAGTGATAGTTTTACTGACTCTTGTTCTGATGTGGGACTTTCAATGAAGTTTCCGAGCCCAATTTTAAAATCTGAGGACGCAATTCCCAAAAGGGGGGAAGGATGTAACACCCCAGGTAAATAAATAATATGCCATTTCTATATTTATTAGTATTTGTGAATAAAATATTAATATTACTTTAAAGGAGATGCTATGTTCGATGCCGTACCCAATACGCAACAACGAGTTTTGTTGTAATCTTACGATGCACACTAATAATATATTAATATTATTTCAAATGGTAGTTAAAACGTAGCTATTTTATTGGCAGAAATGAATATAAATAACTAAAATATGAATATATAAGTTTGTTAAATGTTTTCACATTTATCCAAATAAAAGATAAAGTCTTAAAATAAGAAAAGAATTCAATTTTAAGCATAAATACTCTAATATTCACTAAAAGGTCGATTTATTGACTTTTGATGGCGAACCCTAGTTAAAAATAGTTTTGGTCACTCTTATAAATTCTATTGGACCAAATAAAATCCTTCTTTAAAATCGGGACATCAAAATTTACTTTGTGTATGTTTTTGTTATTTTTTCGATAAAGTTCATTTTTAATGAATAAGTGAAAAATGTTGTATTTTAATTCAAAACCTCTTTGTAATATAATTTATTTATATGGTTATATCATCTTTTGAATTGGTTTTAAAGTGAAATTAGAATATATTTTTACCATTTAATCCAATTTTTTTCATTGAAATTAATTTCACTTTGAAATTGGACTTAAACTAGTGTCAATATTTTAATAGATAGTATTTCTTAAAAACACGCTATTTGTTTTGAGAGTGGGAATTAATTATTAAATTAATTAATTCAACTTATATGTTTTGAATTTTTTAAAATAGAAATCATTTTTAATTCGGAATATCAAATATATCTTAGGGTGAATTTTTGGTATTTTTCGGGAAAACATCAATTTTTGATGAATAGTGAAACCACTAAGTGGTAGTCAAACAAACTAATTTTTCGTTTAAATGAAAGTTTACCGCTTATGTGATTTAAATTTCAAAAATCCGACATACATGGTTGTCATTAGGATGTAAAATTTAGTTTAATGGGATTAAAATATTTTTGGTGAATAGTAACTTTTGAGTTTTTTTAACCGCGATTAGAGGTAATTAGTGTAATTTAAGATAAAAATGATATTATAAAAATATAAAAATATCATGAAACATGTCCTAAAATTATTGTTTGAGTCATGGACGACCAATACAAACAATGGGTCAATTTGTGGGACCCCATGGAGCCACTTGGGGTGATAATGACATTAATACCTTTTATTTAAAGTAAAAATAAAAATATCACAAACATGTATTGTTTTACTAAAAACAATTACATGGGGTTATATATGTTATATTTTATACTATAAATACTCATTATAAATATAAAAATATTTACTACAACATGGTATTTTTTTTATATTTTTTTAGACGACAAAAAAATAAAATTATTTATGACACAATGATGATGCAGTGTTTACATCACTAATGAATGATTTAAATAAATAAGAAGATAATGTTTAAAATAATATCCAACACATGTCCAATTATTATTGGATGATTTTATTTAGAACATGGGCCACCTTATATTCGACTTTAATTAATTTTGGAGCTTTAGAAACCGAATTTCATTTTATAATAAAATAATAATTTCAAGATTTCCAAAAGAGCCCCTCCTCTCCCTTATAAAAAGACCCCACTTCCTACCCATTTCTCACACTTCTAAAGCCTTTTTTCTCGTCCAAACTCTACTCAAATAATCTCACATTATCCCTCTATTCATCCTAGAAGAATCAATTTGGGCAGAATCATTTCCAAGGAAGCCTTTGGGCTCAAATCAAAAAGAGTTACCCGATTTAATGGTAATGTCCTCTCTTATGTTCTTTTGTTTTATTTTGCTTCTCCAACCCCCTAAAATCTTTTTATTCCTTTATTTTGTAACAAAACCAGTATCTTAAATATACTATGATATTGTTATAAGAAGGATTCGAGCTACACTTACATTCACCTACGTCTAATGGTTAAAGAACATACTGTTTTCGTGGATGGCGAATTTCTATCTCACGAAACGATGATTGTTCAATATTATTTTAACACCTTCAGAGGTAGCCATTAAGATGTAACTATATTTATATATGATATATAATATGTTTATGTTTTCCTTAAGCTTCTGTATTTTTCATTTATGGAATACCTTTATGGTTTCCATTATGGGTAAATGCGATATCTTCATTTTAGGAAGTGCGGACTACTGCCCCCTCAAAGTGATTTGATTCGTTAATGCCATATGTGGGACGTGTAAAGGATGAAGTTAATAATATTACATATGCTATTATACTGGAGTTATAATATACCTATATATAATTATGATTTAATTCCATTAAATATGAAATAGAAATGAAAGTAGCGTTCATGCGTACGTACGACTTACCGTCTCCATGAACGGTGCATTTCATTTCTTACCTCTAAATGTTATGTAATATTATAAATGCATGTATTTAATAGATATATATAATATATATGACATATAAACTATGAATATAATTCTGGATATAATGGATATTTTACCACATGAACAACTTTTCATTATAAGGAGTTTATTTTTGACTCAAGTACCAATGATCGACAAAACGACCGTTATTAACTTAAATTAATAAAAAGTGTTCATAACATGGTAATAAGTGATATAAAAGGAATAATGAACTTAAAAAATGTTCTTAAGAAAGTATAAATTAACTCAATTTTATTATTCATGAGATTAAAGAATTATTGAATCAAGTCGGACATGAGGATAGGGATCCTACCTCTCTCTTTCTTTTTAAGAACTCTCTTTTATGTCATTTATTTTAAGCTCCTATTTATTATGAATGGGGATGTTAATTTATATTACCATTACTGTAAATTTTATGTTCATATGATGAGAGACCCTATTTGATCTCATCAATCCATTTTTGGAAGTTTTTTGTGGCGTCGTTAGGCTTCCGAGTTTTCGTAAGGGATTTTTCATCTCACTTTTATTCCCGTGAGATTTATGCTACATTTGCCACCATTTACTTTGAGTGGTGTATGTACTTCCCATTATTATAATATTTATGTAATATACTTTCATTTATGGGTATTTAAATTAATGTTGTATATTCCTTCTTTCATGGGGTGTACGTTTCGAAAGTTACCCAAGTCGGTAAGGGAACCTTTCACCCTCCTCTTTTTAAAAAAGACTTATTTTGTTATGTCTTTTAATTCACATATTATTATGTTGGGATATGTTCTTCTATATCCTTATTTATTTAAATTTTATGTCCAAGTGATGAGATACCATTTTATCTCTCATAAACTCATTTCATGAATTTTAAAGTGATGTCGTTAGCCTGTCAAATTTTTGCAAGGGAACTTCTTAACCCAATTTAAATTATTTGGGTTAAACCTCTATTTCTTGATTATGTCATACTATGGATATGTGTGGATGACCTCTGGTTGTTTTACACTTAATATAATCTTATATTGGGTGTATTTATATTTTTCACACATAATTATGTAATTGATTTATCCTTAATATGAGGATACCATATTTGTAAGGGACTTCATCTCAATCTCCTTTCATTGAGGCATATTTTGTTTTATACACAACTTTTTTTTATACTGTGTATAAACCCCTTTTAATTTTACTTTTATTCAAAAGAAATATTTTTTACACGAAGCATTTTACTAAGCGACAAAAGGAATGTTTTGTCTTACGTATGCGGCGACAACGACTTCTCCACCGCCGTGACAATTATTTTAGTTTTGGTTTTCTCTACAAGTCATAACTTTTTTAAAAAAATGAAAAAAATAAATAAAATGTTTTACTTTTCTTTTATTTTGGTATTGAAAATGTTTTTGATAAATTTTTTATTAGATCAATGTGGTGTATTGATATCTTGTGACTAAAAGGTGGAATTTTGTGTTTCCTTTATGCAAGTTTTATATGATACGATTATGTTATGGTTCTTGGGCATTATTTATGAATTCAGGTGGTTCCGTGATAAACTAAGGGTGGGTGAGCCCGAGATAGCTCTCTAATGCATTGTGTAACGTGAAAAAGGTGAACGTTAATGTTTCTCCTAAGAGATTTAAGGAATATTCTGTGATGGGTATTCTAAATGTGACTCCCTATGTAGCTGTGATAGCTACAATGTATGTATGTTATATATGCCTAAATTTACCTTCATGTCTTATGATTTCTATGAGTTATTAATAAATCTTAATATTTCATGAGCTATGTTAAATTGCTTATGTTTTATGTGTAAAGTGTCTTTTCATTGATTCTTATGTATACGTGGACTAGTGTTTCCTTCCTATATTTTTATATCCCTTACTGAGCTTTTTGTGCTCATCCCATGTTTTTGAAATGATTCTCTACATGACTTAAAGTGGAATACGGTCTAGGATGGGATCAAGGAAATGTAATGATGTCTAAAACATGGAACTAGACATGACTCTTTTGTTCAAGAGTTTATATTTTTGGAAAAAAATGGAGACATAGTAGATGTGTCTACCTTTTAATCTTTGAGATGTAATAATTATGTCCTACTTCTCTAAAACTCTAAACCTAAAAATATCCTCAATGTGAATTATTCATTTAATTCAATATTAAGTAATGTTTAAGGCCGATTCCTTATAATAATACTAGGAAACTCATAAGTAAAACCATAAAGGTACTCATTTACCACTGGATATCATTAATCAGAATAGTTCCTTTGTTTTCAACAATATGTGCAAGGTAACATTCATTTCCATCTTTTACTAGTTTCTTTTCTTCCTGATATGTTATCAAAATAGAGGGTTCATTCTTGTACACAAACTAAAAATATTTCTGAAAATAAACCTCTTTAGCTCTATAGTTAATTTTAGCATTATAAATAGAAAGCCAATCCATACCCAAAATAACATCAAACTCTACTAGAGGCAAAATAATAAGGTTTTCAGGTAGATTCTTTCCACACACAAGGACAGGAAGGTTCTTATGTTTTCTTTTTTATCATAACATTTCCTCCAGGTGTTTTTACCATAAGTCCTATATTAATATCATGATATGGAATTCCCAATTTACTAGAAAACTTATCAGAAATGAAAGAGTGTGTAGACCCTAAATCAAATAGCACATTGGCATAATCTGAACAAACAAACAGTGTACCTGATACTACTTCATTTGATGGCCCAATATCTAATGAAATAGTTTCAAAGGATTTCACCACCCCTTTCTTCTTGTATTCTAGTTTCCTTCCCTCAGCCGAGTTCTTCATTGGACACTCATTTTCATAATGACCCATTTCATTGCACTTAAAACATTTTACTAATTGTAAATCAAATTTTGTCTTAACATTACCCTCCTCTTTTTTGTGCAATTACAAGCCTTATGTCCCATTTTACTGCATCAGTAGCACTTACTCAAATTCAAAATACATTCCCCAACATGATTTGTACCTCAATTTTCACAAACTGTAAACTTAAGCTTCTTACCATCAGACTTTTTTGAAGAGTTCTTCCCTTTCGTCTGCCACCTTGACCTCTTATTCTATAGTTTTTTAAAGAACACTTGAACATTGGAAAACTCCATTTCCACCTTCTCTTCACAATGAACAAGTTTTTCATAACTTTTGAACTCATGAGAAGCTAAAACCCTTCGACACTTTGGCTTTAATCCTGAGTAAAAAATAGTTGATTTTACTATTTAGATCTCGTTTGAAATTTGGAGCATACCTTTCCAGTCAAGTGAATTTTTCTTCATAAGCAACCACTGAGTCATCCTCCTACCTCAATTCAAGGAATTGATTTTCTATCCTAAGATAAAACACCTTAGGAAAATATTTCTCAAGAAACATACCTTTGAATTCATCCTAATCCAGGGCATCCATCTCATCAATATCCTTGAAATTTTTCACCATCGACCACCACTAATCAGATTCAGCTTCAAAATAGTAAACATAAAGACTTACCTTTTGATGTTCTGAACACCCCATGACATCAAAAAATTTATCTAGTTCTCTAATCCACCCTTCTGATAGCATAGGGTAAGATGATCCTCTGAATGATGGGGGATGTTGCCTCATGAAATGCTCCACTACTGACATGTTCCTCTGTGGTAGATCTAGCTGATCTCGTGCATGGATACCACCACCATTTATATCCTGAGTCAATTGTGCCATCACTGCAACAAAATTTTCAGTTCTGATTCAAACCATCACAGGTTTCTAATTTGGAAGTTTGTCATCCTCCTGATGTCGTCCCAACATAGCTGCCATGTTTCCTCTATGGAAAACCATTCTGAACACCGAAATATCTTAGGCGAAGCAACATGGTAATCTGTAAATTCTATATCATTTCAATATTAACATAATGTAATTTATGGATATTAATTTAACAATAACCTAACTCCTAAAGTTATCTAAACTGACCTCTAATACCAACTATAAGGACCCAGCCTTAAACATTACATAATCTTGAATTAAATGAACAATCCACAATGATGATCTTTTCAGGTTTAGAGTTTTAGAGAATTAGGTCATAACTATTACATTACATCTCACAAAATTACAAGGTAGACATTTCTACTCAGTTTTAATATTTTTCATAAAATAAAAACTCTTGAAAAAAAGAGTCATGTCTTGTCCCATGTTTTAGACAGCATAAATTTTCCTTGATCCCATCCTTGAACCTATTCATCTTTAGGTCCTGTGAAAAACATTTCAAAACTTGTGGTGAGCATAAAAAGCTCAGTAAGGGTTATAAAACAAAGAAAGAAAACATTAGTCCATCCTTACATACATAACATAAGATCTTTAACATACCTCATAAAATCATAAGATTTATGAATAACACATAGAAAACATAAATCATAAAGGAAACTTGTGGCATCCATATCATACTAACATTGTAGCTATCACAACTACATAGGGAATTACATTTGGAATACCCATCATAGTTTATTCCCTAAATCTCTTAGTAGAAACACTCACGTTTACCTCTGTCACGTTACCCAATGCATTGGAGAGCTATCTCAGGCTCACCCGCCCTATGTTTATCATGGAACCACCCGTATGCATAAAAATTCCCAAGGACCATAACATATTCATAACACATAAAACAAACACAAAGGAAAGATAAAATTTCCACATTTCAATCACAATATATCATTTAAATATACTGACATAACAAATCCATTATAAAAATTATTTTCAATACCAAAATACATAAAAGATTATACAGTATTTATTTTTCTTTTAAAAACATTATGGCTTGTTAAGGAAGCCAAAGATCAAATAATACTCGCGGTGGTGGAAAGGTCATTGTCACTGTGTATGATAAAAGAAACATTATTTTTTCCATTTAGTAAAAAGTTTCATAGAAAAAGATTACCTTTGAATGAAATAAAAATTAAAAGGTGTTTATACAGTGTATAAAATAAAATTTTGTATTAAAACAAAATATGCCTCAATGAAAGGAAATTGAGACGAAGTCCCTTACCTCATGTCCGACTTGACCTGTTCGTTCTTTAATCTCCTGAATAATAAACTAAAGTAAATTTATACTTTCTTAAGATCCTTTTTCAAAGTTATTATTCAATTTATATCACTTATTACCATGTTATAAACATTATGTAATCATTTAAGTTAATAATGGTCGTTTTGTCGATATTTGGTACTTGAGTAAAAAATGGACTTCTTATAATTAAAAGTTGTTCATGTGGTCAAAATTTCATTATATCCAGAATTATATTCATGATTTAGATATCATATATATCATATATATCCAGTATATACATGTATTTATAATAGTACACTACATTTGGAGATAATAAATTATATGCACCGTTCATGGAGACGGTAAGTCGTACGTACGCATGAACGCTACTTTCATTTATATTTATTATTTTAATGGAATTAAAACATAATGATACTTAGGTATATTAGAATTACATTATAATATCATATATAATATCATTAACCGCATCCTTTATACATCCCACATATGGCATTAACAAGTCATATCACTTTTAGGGGGCGGTAGTCCGCACTTCCATAAATAAAATTATCGCGTTTACCTATAATGGAAACCATAAAGATATGCTATAAATGGAAAATAAAGAAGCATAATGAAAACATAAATATAATATATATCATATATAAATACATTTCCATCATATTGGCCGCTATGAGATGCGGTAGGAGATAATCGAACAATCATCGTTTCGTGAGGCATTAGTTTGCAATCCAAAGAAACAGAATGTTCTTCAACCATTAGATGGAGGTGTGTGTAAGTGTAGTTCGAATCATTCTCATAAAAAAACCCTAATATATTTTGGATACTGGTGTTCTTATAAAAGAAATGAATAAAAAGAGTTTAGGGGTTGGAGAAGTAAAATAAAAGAAAAGATTTTTAGAGAAACCATACCTTTAATTTTGGTAACTCCCTTTGGTTTGAACCAAAAAGACTTCTTGAAGTGACTTCTGCCTAAGGTAAGGCTTCTAGGAGGAGGATAGGGATATAGGGATCTTAATTGGGTAGAGGTTGGATGATTCAAGGACCATAACATATTCATAACACATAAAATAAACATAAAGGAAAGATAACCTTTCCACATTTCAATCACAATATATCATTTAAATATACTGACATAAAAAATCCTTTATAAAAATAATTTTCAATACCAAAATACATAAAAGAGTATTGGGTATTTATTTTTCTTTTAAAAACATTATGGCTTGTTAAGGAAGCCAAAGATCAAATAATACTCGCGGCGGCGGAAAGGTCGTTGTCACCGCGTACGTTAAAAGAAATATTCTTTTTGTCATTTATTAAAAAGCTTTGTAGAAAGAGACCTTTGAATTAAATAAAAATTAAATTTTTTTTATATATTGTATAAAATAAAATTGTGTATTAAAACAAAATATGCCTCAATGAAAGGAAATAGAGACGAAGTCCCTTACCTCATGTCTGACTTGACCTGTTCGTTCTTTAATCTCCTGAATAATAAACTAATGTTAATTTATAATTTCTTAAGATAATTTTTCAAATTTATTATTCCATTTATATCACTTATTACCATGTTATAAACATTATGTAATCATTTAAATTAATAATGGTCATTTTGTCGATATTTGGTACTTGAGTAAAAAATGGACTTCTTATAATTACAAGTTGTTCATGTGGTCAAAAATTCATTATATACAGAATGATATTCATGATTTAGATATCATATATATCATATATATCCAGTATATACATGTATTTATAATAGTACACCACATTTGGAGATAAGAAATTAAATACACCGTTCATGGAGACGGTAAGCCGTACATACGCATGAATGCTACTTTCATTTATATTTATTATTTTAATGGTATTAAAACATAATGATACTTAGGTATATTATAATTCCAGTATAATATCATATATAATATAATTAACCCCATCCTTTATACGTCCCACATATGGCATTAACAAGTCATATCACTTTTAGGGGGCGGTAGTCCGCACTTCCTTAAATAAAATCATTGTGTTTACCTATAATGAAAACCATAAAGTTATGATATAAATGAAAAATAAAGAATCATAAAGAAAACATAAACATAATATATATCATATATAAATACATTTCAATCATTGTGGCCGCTATGAGATGCGGTAGGAGATAATCGAACAATCATCGTTTCGTGAGGCGTTAGTTTGCAATCAAAAGAAACAGAATGTTCTTCACCCATTAGATGGAGGAGTGTGTAAGTGTAGTTAGAATCCTTCTCATAAAAACACCCTAGTATATTTTGGATATAGGTGTTGTTATAAAATAAATGAATAAAAAGAGTTTAGTGGTTGGAGAAGTAAAATAAAAGAAAAGAAGTTTAGAGAAACCATTACCTTTAATTTTTGTTACTCCCTTTGGTTTGAACCAAAAAGACTTCTTGAAGTGACTTCTTCCTAAGTTAAGGCTTATAGGAGGAGTAGAGGGATATTGGGATCTTAATTGGGTAGAGGTTGGATGAGCCAAGGGGCTTGAGAGGTGTGAGAAATGAGTTAGAAGTGAGGTCTTTTTATAAGGGGGAGGAGGGGTTCTTTAAAAAAGTGTGAAAATATTATTTTATAATATAATGTTTTTCAGTTTTTAAAGGTCAAAAACTCATTAAGGTAAAAGATAAGATGACTCATGTTCGAAATAATTTCATCCAATAAGAATTGGATATGTTTTGGATGTTATTGTAATATTTATAATCTTATTTATTTAAATCATTTATTAATGAGGTAAATACTGCATCATTTTTGTGTCATAAATAATTTTATTTATTTTACATCTAAAAATTATAAAAAAATACCATGATGTAGGAAATATTTTTATATTTCCAGTGAATATTTATAGTTGAAAATATAACTTATATAACCCCATGTAAAAATTAATTTACTAAATGATATTTGTTTGTGTCATTTTTGTCTTTACTTTAAATTAATTAATCTAAAGTGTCATTATCACTCCCAGGTGGTCCCATGGGGTCCCTAAATTTACCCAAGGATGCCCATGGTTAGAAATTACTCATAAAATAAGGTTAGGTCTAGTGTTAAGGTAATTTTTTATTATTATGATATTATTTTGACCTTGAATTACCCTATTTACCATTAACCGTGGTAAATAAAAGTCAAAAGTTACTATTCGCAAAAAAATTATTTCCATCTTATTGAACCACATTTTACTTAGTAATAACAATAATTTATGTCAGATTTCCAAAATTTAATTCACAGAAGCGGTAAAAATTCATTTAAATGAAAAAGTCAGTTTTTTAACTACTACTTAGTGGTTTCACTATTCATCAAAAATTGAAGTTTTTCAGAAAAATACAAAAAATTCTACCTAATCTATATTTGATATTCCGAATTAAAAAATGTTATCTATTTTAAAAAATTCAAAACATATAAGTTGCATTAATTAATTTAAAATTAATTGTCGTTGTCAAAACAAATAGCGTGTTTTTAAGAAACAATATCTTTCAAAAGATTGACACTTGTTTATTCCCAATTTCAAAGTTAAATTTCTTCAAATGGCCAACATTGGATTAAATGGTAAAAACATAATCTAATTACACTTTAAAACCATTTAAAAATATCATCTAACCATATGAATAAATTATATTAAAAGTCAGTTTTCAATTAAAATCCAGTATTTTTCACTATTCATCAAAAAATGAATTTTATCAGGAAAATACCAAAATTTTACCCAAAGTTAATTTTGATGTTACGACTCTAAAGAAAAAATTATTTTGTCAAATTGAACATATAAAAGTAACCAAAACTAGATTTAAACAGGGTTCTCCATTAAAAGGCGGTAAATCAACCTTTTAAAGTAAATTATGCTTAAAATTAGATTCATTCACATTTTTATCCTCTAACTTTTATTGGATAAATGTAAAAACATTTAAAAAACATGTATAATCATTTTGTAGTTAGTTCTGTTCATTCCCGCCCTTACAACGACTAGGAATTAACTACCATTTAAAATAATATTATATTATTATTTTTCAGTATGAACCAATGTTGTGTGAAACATAAGATTTCAAAGAAAGTCATTGTTGTGTATCGGGTACACCATAGAACATTGGATCCCCTTAAAGTAAAATTAATAATTAAATTAAAAATATTAATAAATATGAAAATGTATTATTTCTGTATTTACCTGGTATGTTACAATGAAGATATACCAGGACCTCCGTCATTTGTACTGGTGGTCAGGAATGAAGAAAGTAGTAGCAGAGTTCATATCACGATGCCTCACTTATCAGTAAGTGAATGATGAGCATAAGGTATCAGCAGACTTAGCTCACCCACTTGAGGTACCAGATTGGATGTGGGATGGCATATCCATGTACTTTATGACAGGGAAACCACAGACGTCCAGGGGCCACAATTCCATCTAGGTGATCATTGACCGACACACCAAGTCATTCCACTTCCTACCCATCTGAGAGTAGGGATCAGTAGAGATCAAGGGAAATCTCTACATACAAGAGATTGTATGACTTCACGGGGTGCCATCGTCGATCGTCTCAAATCTCAATGCTCGTTTTACATCCCTCTTATGGAAAGGATTATATGAGGCATTTAGGACTTAGCTATTCTTGTGAAGTACCTTTCATCCTCAGATAGATGGTCAGATGGAGTGGACCATACAGACACTCAACGACGTGTTTTGTGCTTGTGTCCTCGATTTTGGCCGTAGTTGGGAGGACCAACTGCCACTGGTGGAGTTTGTATAAAACAAAATTTATCCCTCCACCATCAGCATGGATTTGTCTGAGACCCTGTATGGGTGACCTGACAGATCACCACTATGCTGGATAGACCTAGGGGAGTTAGCACTTATGGGTCCATAGTAGGTATAGGCTACCATAGAGAATGTGCAGATCATCCAGGAGATAATGAAGACTACACAGATCTAGTAAAATTCTTAAGCCAACATGAGACATAGACCCTTGTATTTTGAGGAGGGAGATAGTTCCTTCATACGAGTCTCACCCCAATGTGGATTACAGAGGTTCGGTGGGGGCGAAACGTTATCTCTGAGGTTAATTGGACCTTTTAGGTCCTCAGAAGAGTAGGTGAGGTAACGTCCCATCTAACTCTTCCCCCTCATATGCACAGAGTGCATAATGTTTTCCATGTGTCGCAGTTGAGGAGGTACGTGCATGATCCATCACACATTATCGACTGGGGTGAGATGGACATTGATGATGGGGCGGAATTTGCAAAGTTCCCAGTAGAGATAGAAGATCTATAGTAGTGGGTATTTTGTGGGTGGTCAATTCCTCTGGTGCAAGTTCGTTGGCAGCATGTGAACCTCTATGAAATCACTTGGGAGTTGGAGGCTCAGATACATGCTCAGTACCCCCATTATTTCCCCTTGTTTTGTTATTGCTTTCAGGATCGAAAATCCCTAATGTGGGGAGAATTTAGTGACTCAGAAATTCCATATAATTTTTTTAAATTATTTGGGATTATTGCGAGTCTGAAAAATTTGATGGCACTTGATTTCGAGGCCTGGTGTTCCTAGAACAAAATTTTGAACATTTTAAAGGTACATTTAGTAAATGCGCGGGCAGTATTTTCTATCTTTTGAATCAGTGTTCTAATTATAAATCAGAGGGAACCATTGAATCCTCAGTACCAAGATTCTCTTAAGGGAGGCTTAAATTTAACCACAGTAGTTCGGGTGAAAAATTTAGTTTTTGAGACTTTTAAGCAAATAATAAAATAACATAATTTTTTTTATTTTATTTCCTTCCAATTCTTGAGCAGTGGTAGAGGAGACCACAGAAGTTGTTGGACCTTTATAATGAGGGTAATTAAATGCCGTAACACCTCAATTGTGTAACCATGCATTGTTTAATTAAATGCGACTCATTAACTACACCAATTAATGTATCCTTAATTAATTGGTGGAATAATCTCTTAACTCCCCATTTAGTTTTTAAAATAATTGGAAAAGGGGAGAGGGTGGAGGATTGGTGGAAGAACTCTGGCAAAGCACTGATGCTCAACCCTTCCAATGAAGAATGGAATCTTGGATGACGCCCGTTGAGGAAACGATCTGGGATCGATGAACGCCGACAACTTCAACGAACGAGGAATCTTCCTCCACCACGAGCACATCATCATCCAACAGTTCTTGAGGTAGGGTTGGATTATTTCTAAATTCATAAGAATTGTTTCTTTGTCACATTCTTTAAGCATGATTAATCATAGAATTTCTGAATAGTTTAAATTTATATTTTTGATGAATTGTTTATTATCCACTTGATATAATTATGACGTGGAGGGAACAGGACAAAATCACAAGGCATGAACCCTCCACCCCTTCTTGTTTTTGTTGTGTTCTTCGCAGTTGAATTTTGAATTTGATGGAAACATGAATCAGAGGGTCACGCTGTGAGGGAGACATTTTGGGAGGCATGTCAGCGTAGATGGGAGTGAAATTGGAGCTCCATAGCATCGCCGAAGCCCCGCAGAAGAACAGCTGCTGTGACACCAGTGATCGGTGCCAACATACAAGGGCAGCGGCCAACAACCACCGACCATGGTGGAAGGGCGGCGCTGAACGACACTACGATAGACTGAAGGGGCGTCCATCTCTCGATCGGCCGTGTTTGGGTGGAAGGCGGTGTGCATCGTGAGTTGTGGTGAGGATGCCACGACATTGAAGCCGTAGTGGAAGGAAAAGTGAACTGTGCCCCATGGGTCCCGCAAACTGCCGAGACATCACCTTGTGGCGCTGCGAGTTTCACAAAAGCCAAACGACTCTTTGAGCCATTCGGGATGGAGGGGTCATACGACCCATGTTGCGGGTCGCGCCATCCGACGGGCCGTGCCGATTTGATGCCCTGTGGGCCAAGCCCTCCATGGCTCAACGAGCCGAGCCCGCTACGGGCCAGCCGGTCCGGGTCGGACCCGGACCCATTTCGACCCCTACTACACTTAAGAAACTGTATCTCATAAACCAGATGTCCTTTTGATGAACCGTGTGCAGCCCTGGAATCCTTGGAACTGGAAGGTCCTTTGGAGATAATCCACATGTGTTATGGAGAATGTTAGAGTACATACAGTTTGGATCATTCCCGAATCCAACTAGGCCCTTAGCACTAAAATGCCTATAACTCTCATACTGGGCATCTAATTGACATGTCGTCTATTGCATTGAAACCCGTATGAAATGACTGATAATTGAGTTACTTCTTCATGGGACTTCATTATGGTTAAAGTAAGACCAATGGATTGAGGAGTGTATCCTCCCAGAATCAAGAGTACTATGTACGAGAATCCGCTGTCTGGCTGAGATGTGAAGAATGAATAGCGATCCTGTGTGGATCAAAAACTAGGGATCCTGTGTGGATCATCACCTAGAAATCATGTGTGGATAAACACCTAGAAATCCTTTGTGTATCATCACCTAGCGATCCAGTGTGGATCAGAACCTAGTGATCCTCTGTGGATCACCACCTAGCGTTCCTGTGTGGATCAGCACCAAGCGATCATGTGTGTATCAGTAGCAGAACCCTTGATAGAATAAGAAGATAGAGATTTATGACTAATCATCTACACTTTTATACTTATGTTATACCTAGTTTGAGTTGAGTCTTTCGATTTGTGATTTGTGATTGAGATCATTATTTGTGGTTTTACTTTGTGGAATTTTTAGAGACCTTCGGGGGTCTTGGGGTCCCTACTAGGTATTGTTATACTCACTCCTAAATGGGCTTTTCCTGTACCCTATTATATCTTGTGCAGGCGCAGAGCAACTTGGATGAGACTATATGAGTCAGGACTAGGTGGTACATGGAGTAGACTTGGTTGACGTGGAGAGATGTGGAGATGATTTGTACCTACCCTTCAAGTAGGATCCATGGCGGGCGATCTTAGGAGCTGATTTCCATTTTCTATTGTAGTTATATCTTTTTAGTTGGGATTTTATTCTGGCCCCTTTGCTTTCAGTACACACTTTTACTACTGCAGTTTTACTTCATTGTTGCATCTTGTTGGGTTCATGGATTGTGTGTTTGTACAAGTTTAAAGGCAATGCATTCCCATATTAGGGATACACCTTTTTGGTGCTAGTCGCCAACCCTTGTCCTATGGAAGGCGGGCTTGGGGTAGTCACAACACGGGCCCTTGGGGATGGGTCATGACCTGGGGGTAAAAACAACGCTCATGCTTTATGGAAGCCGATGCTCATCTCTCATATACTGACAAGGGAGACATCGTGAAACAAACTCTTCCACTGCTTTCTTCATCCCTGATAACCAGTACTGACGTCGGAGGTCTGGGTACACTTCGCCACACTGGGATGAACCGCCAAAGGGGGCATGTAGAATTCCCTCAACACCTCCTCTCATAGCGTCATTGGTACCATGGTGTGTCCTCTAAAAAGGATAGAGTGCTCCCCACCTTTATAAAATCTTTCAGGATATCGTCTTGAGGATATCTGAGCATGTCGGGCCTCGCAAAAAACGTCCACAAGTTGTGCCTCCATGACTCGCTGAAGGAGTGGTGAAGTGACTGTCATAGACTGGAGGTAAGCTGCTACATCACTATCCATGACTAATACCTACAACGCGGCTAGTTGCTCTGTCGCCTCACTTAGTAACTATAAACCATAACTCTTGTTGAGTTTTTCTGCTACCACATTCCCCTCCCCAGGAGTGTAGAGTATCTAAAAGTCATAGTCTTAGAGGAACTCCAACCATCACCACTGTCTCAACTACTGAAAAGCCTATGGGCACCTTTCCATCTATGCAAAAGGCCACCCCATTTAACAGATTGATGTTCCCATCGATCCTTTGGTAGTGGGTGATTTCTCTCCACTGCCACTTAGTTAAGGTGTCGGTAGTCCACACATAACCTTGAACACTGAGTCTTACTAAGATCTTCCTCTACATGTCCTCCACCTATTCCCCCTACTTTCAAAGCTCTACGAAAGCCCTCCGATATACTGATGCTTATATCAATGCCATCTCTGGGTGTAGAAAGATATAGAAGTCCCTCCCCCTGTGGGGGGGGGGTGTAATCCTGGGAACATATTTTGAAAGGATGTTCCCATACTCTTCCACTACCATTGGGAACTAAAAACTCAAAACATCTACTACCACGAGGGTTAGGATGGCCGACTCAAGAGTGATCGGATTCACCCTATTATACAAGAGTTTATCCCGTGTTACTTGGGTTTCCTTTTTTCTCTGACCAAGGAAAACCCCATTCCAACACTGCTGACATACCACATCCTTTTTACCTAAAACATTCAATCTGATCATGAACTATAGATGAATTATCCATACCCAAAGTAATATCATAAGGCCTAAATACTGCCACCAATAGATTCCAATCGAAACACTCACCTCAAGGGTCATATCACCCCGTCAGTATGAGTGTGATTATTGAGTCTCCTCGAATAGCTATCTCCAGACATAAGGGTCAATTCAATGGTTTAACTAGAAACTCTAGGTCTTGAACATGATTCGTGATAAGAAAGAATGAGTAGTACCTATGTCTATTAATACGACATCTAGTAGTAGACATAGACCATGCCTAGAATCATTCCTAGAGCCCTTGGGCCACACTCCTTAACTGCATACAACTACTCCATTCCAATTTACTCTAACTCCCTGAGCCTGGAGGGGACCACATTGGCGTACTGGTTATAATATGTCGAAACATATATCACCTCCTGCTACTCTCCTAGATCCTCTTCCACGTCTACTGCCTTACAGAATCTTATGTACCTATCACTTCCAATTCCCGAAACATTTTACACATCCAAGTCTCTAAGACTGATGTCAGTTTTCTACTTTCCCACTACTAACATTCACTGGTTGTTTCTTCTTAGCCAAAAAAAACATTTACCTGCTATGGTTCTCTCTAGAATCCTAACATTAGTTGGAATGCACAGAGGAATAGTGCTGGCTCGGATGTCCCTAAACACATCTCGCTCGGAGGTCTGAGTCATAAAGTAGTGGTTGTATCATATTCATCGAGTACCTGGAATGGTCAGTAAGCCTCTATGAATACTCATCTACCGACATGTCATCCCACCGAAAATTGTAGAAGCTCTTGGGAACACATACCCCTAACTTTTTATGGAAAGAGACCTATTCTCTGAGAAAGGTTCTCAAGCTCTGTCTACAGAAAATTCACCTCATCATAAGATAGGGGTAATCTTAACCCTTCCATTGCCCTACTAATCGATGTAGAATTTTCACTACCTGGACCTCCATCTGATCTAATGGTGCCCTAGCTTAATGGAAACATGGTCACCCCTTAAGACATTCCTTATCTACTCGTGAGTTGGGATAGGCTCGAAACCTGAGGGGTTTCTATCACTGAAACTCATGTAATGGACTAAGCCTACATGTGTCCTCTACCAATAGAATCGGTAGTAACTGATGACCCACAGGTAGTGTTATCATTGAGACACCGCCTGAAGGTACCATCTCAGGAAACATTCCTTCTACTGAACCTTCATCACTCTGTGGACCATCCTAATGGTCACACATTGGAATCCTTGCTAGCTTTCTGCATAGAGGATCTTGAAAGAGAATCGAGATGAACCATGGTTAATAAGTTATACCTGGTGATATGACTCAAAAAGAGATAATTTTTTTTCAAAAACACACACAATCAGTGTTTTCATGCATCATGTCAGAAATTAGAACTCAGGGTCCTAGTGTATGGATACGTCGGTTGCCACACCAACACTAGACTCCCCAAACTGAAAACCATACTCAAGACACTTAACACTATTTCCCCATTGAAAAGATCAGAGTCATTGTTTTTTGTTAGAACCAAATCCTCTGATACCACTTTGTCATGACCTGTCCCCTGGGGCTCGTGCCGTGACTACCCCAAGCCTGCCTTCCATAGGCCAGGGGTTGGTGACTAGCACTGGAAAGGTGCATCCCTACAATGGGAAGACATTTCCTTTAAACTTGTACACACAAAGACTAGGTACGCAACTAAATTTAACCATGTAGTAAAACTGTTGAAGTAAAAGTGAGAATTGAAAGTAAAGGGGCTAATATACAAGACCAAATAAAAGAGATAATAAAATAGAAATAGAAAATAGCTCCTGAGATCATCTTCCAAGGATCCTAGCTAAAGGGTAGGTACATCTCGTCACTACGGCTCTTTGCACCAACCAGTCAACTCCATGCACCGTCTGGTCCTAACTCCCAAACCTCGGTCAAAGTTTTCCGTCATCTACCCAAGACACACAAATGTGCAGGAAAAGCCTATGTAGGGGTGAGTATATCGACACCTAGTAGGGACCCCAAGACCCCCAAAGGTCTCTCAGAATTTTAGAAAGGAAAAACCACAAATCATGATCGCAATCACAAAACAAAAGGAAAAACACATCTCAAACCAGGTATATATCTTAAAGAACATGAATAAAGATGACTAGTCATAAAGATGGATGCACTACCACAAAATGGGTTTACGAAGCACTACCCTTTATCGATGCTTTTTTAGTAGCACTGATAAAGGGGGGGATTTATCAACACTTTTTCCTAATGGTGATAAAGTGTGTATTTTAAAAACAATCATGAAAAATAATATATTAATATAAATATAATGTAAATTTTTAAATATTTTTTAGATAATTATAAATAGACAATAACATTTAATATATAAGAAATTTAGTGAAAATGGCTTTAAAATATTTTTAAAAATATTATTAATTAATAATTTTCTAATTTCCATTGACTAATGATAATTTAATAATAATTTTAAGACACAAAAAATAAAAATAATAATAAAATAACTAAAATAAGTTGAAAATGTAACTCAAACTTCAAACAACCATAACTTCTATTCCGGGTGTCCATTTGAGCTCTACAGCATGTCAAATCAAAGACTTTGACAATATCTATTTTCTAGTGACCGAAGGAAACCTTATTTCACATCTATTGAAGCCAAAAATTCCCATAAGTCCTCCAAAACTAAGTTTTTAGTCCGCATACGCAAATTTTTTAACATTCAAATAGCTATAACTTCTGATTCAGATTTCTTATAGGCCTGTACCACATATCATATCTAATATTGTTTCATTTTATTCGATTTGACTGGTTGTGGAGTTGAAATAGACTTCTGTATTATAAGTTATTGTTGTTTTAACATTCTATGTCTTTTCAGATACATATATCTATGTATTTATTCATAAATATATATGTGTTTGTGTGTGTTTGGGTGTTTGTGTGTGTGTGTTGTATATATGTATGTATTTTTTTATTTATAAACCCACATAATAAAAACATATTTTATAAATGTATTTAAAAATAATATTATAAATATATATATTAATATACATATAAATATACTGATAAAAAATTATAAATTAAAAAAAATATAGATATAAATATATAATAATATACGAATAAATAAATAAATATATGAATATATGAAAAAATATATATATATTAATATAACTAAATATATTTATATTAATATGAATCTATATTAATATGCGAATAAATATAACCAAATATATATAAAAATAATATATATCATTAAATGGATAAGAGCACTAAATGTCTTAGTGGTAAAGGGGCAGGCGTGCAAGGGGGGGTCTCGGGTTCGAGTTCTTGTGAAAGCAAGCGCACATGGGTAAGTAGGAGGGGGTTGCACGGGCAAGGACAACGTGAAGTGAGAGGGAGGGGGCTCCGCCTAGCACTAATAAGGGGGGGGGGGGGGTCAAATGCTATTAAAATCCCACCCTGCATTATATATTCTTTTTAACTTTTTTTTTATTTTTTTCACTTTTATCTGTGCTAAAAAAGCACTGATAAAGTACCTTTTTATCATTTCTTTTTTTAGGGCAGATAATATGGACCTTTATCAGTGATTTTCTGAGTGCTAATAAAAGGGACCCCCTTTATCTTCTCCTTGATTAGCATATCATTTCTAGAACTGTTAATGCCCTTTTCTAGCACCGATAAAGGCCATATTTGAAGTGGTGATCATCTAATTCGGTCGAGGGGATTTTTATTCTAGACCACACAAGGTCGCTAGGTTCTGACCCATAGAGGATCTCTAGGTGTTGACCCACCGAGGATTGCTAGGTGTTGACCCATGGAGGATCGCTAGGTGCTGACCCACAGAGGATCCCTAGGTGCTGACCCACGGAGGATCACTCGGTGCTGACCCGCAGAGGATAGCTAGGTGCTGACCCAGGGAGGATAGCTAGGTGCTAAAACATGGGGATCACTAGGTTCTGATCCACAATGGATTTATAGGTGATGACCCACTATGGATCACTGGGTGTTGACCCATAGAGGATCACTAGGGGCTGACCCATGGAGGATTGCTAGGCAGTGACCCAGGAAGGACTGCTTGGCGCTGACCCACAAAGGATTGCTAGATGCTGACTGACAGAGGATCACTAGGTGCTGACCCACGGAGGATCACTAAGTGCGGACCCATAGAGGATTTCTAGGTGCTAACCCACTCATAGGATCAACATTATTTCTTCACATCACAACCAGCCACTGGATTCCCACTAAGAAGTAATCTGATGAACCACCATGCCATACGGGTTCCAAGGCAACTGACAACACATCAATCGGACGCCCAACCAATAAATTATAGGTATTTCCATGTCAGGGTCCCAGTTGGATTCAAGTCCGATCCAACCCAGCCATACTCCAAATTTCTCCAAAACCCAGTTGGAATATCTCAAAAGGACCTCCTCATACTAAGGGTTCCAACTTTGTAGATGGTTCATCAAATGGATGTTCGGTTTAGGAGATAGAGCCCTTTAAGTAAAATTGGGACGTATGTGGGTTGAGGTCTGGTCCAACCTGGCCAGACCGACCTGAACTGACTTGCTGGGTCGTGGGCTAGGCCCAATGGGCCATAGGCTTGGTCTAACCGAATCGATTGGGTACAGCCCGCTGGACCACTAGACCAACCCAGCCCTCTGGCAGGGCACGGCCCGCCAACTGTGCATGGGGGTCCACTCCCCTCCCAAATGGACAGATTGTCCATTCAGATTCTCAATAAGCGGCACTAGTTAGCGCTGCTCCATATGGCCAGTCTGTATGGATCGGTCATCAGCAGGACCCGCAGGGCTCAGGTCCACCCTCCCCTATGTCTCGAAGTCGTGGCCCTCCTCCGCGGCGCACTACCGCGACGCGCTGCCATCATCGTGGTCAGTGATGGATAACTGCCCTTTTCATCCACCATAGTGCCTTCAAGTTACACCACCTTCTTGTATCCGACAAGATCTGGAAGCCGCCGCTTCCGATCCTAGGCACCACCGCACTAGTAGAGCTTCAGTGTGCCTCTGGTGAAGTTCCAGAGGCCTGTTTTCTCTTCCAATTACACCTACAAGCCTTCTGGGACGTCGCCATCATTGTGTGGCCTCCGATTTCATCTTGTCTCCATATTGGTCAGTCACCCATGAAGAACTCAATCAAAGAAACATTGGCAGAGGGTGTGGGCCTTGTTCGGTTCTTCCCGCACCCTCCATGTTAGAGTTATAACAAGGAAAGGGTTTCGACATCATCAAGAGTAGATTAAAAATAATTATTAGAAATAATTCAAGAAAAATCCCTACCTTGAATTCATTGAAAGGCACTGAAGATGAGGAAGAAGGGTCCCCGTCAGAAGGTGTTCGTTAGCATTCACCGTCGGCAGTCGATTCCTCCAACGACCATCACTCGATCACCATTATTCATTGAGGCATAAATTCACCAGTATTTCAACAAACCCTCCTCTCATAGCTCTCCCAAAACCCATACCCAAGCTTTTATTAAATTGGAGAATAATCTCCCACATTGTGTTTAATATTATAGCTCATTAATTAACTTTATTTAATGATTCAATTAAACACAAAAATGATCTCATTTCAAAACCAAAGAAACAGGGGGTTTAAGACATTAAAAGTCTCTTATTTAATGTCTTACATTGCACTATGGTCCCACCATCTGTGGCCCAACTGTTGAAAGAAAAATAAAATAACTCATGGAGTTATTTTATTATATTTTTTTAATGTCCAAATATTATCTTTTTAATCTGAGTTTTTCTAGTCAAAGTTAAGCTTCCCTTAAGAAAATACCAGCACTGCGAATTCAATGGTGCACTAAGATTTTTAATCTGAGCATTGGTTCAAAATATATAAATCGCCACTCACACATTTACTGAATGCACCTTAAAAAAGCTCAAAAATTATTAACAGTCACCCTCAACCCACTTTGGTCTTGGTTAGGCTACACCTAAGGAAAATATGCCCTCACGAGCTCAACAGTACTATTAGATTTCCAATTCGAGTTACCTTTTTGGAGTTATAAGTATTTTATAATAAAATAATTGTTACTTAATTATTTTATTTATGACCAAAAACTAACTTTCTATGTTGGCCTGTGCAAGGCAATGTTAGGGTCTGACTAAGGAAAGCATGACCTCATTAGTTCAGCGGTGGTGTCAGATTTTTAATACGAGTCACAGTTTGTGAGTTATAATCATTTTAAAAATAAAATAAAAATTAATTATTTTATTTATGGTTATGCCATTTTTGGGTTTTCTCCCTAGAGGACTATGCCGACTAAACTTAATTCATTCCTTGGTTAAACCCGCCATCCTAAACACAATAGTGCCCTCAGATTTCGGATCCAAACACTCATTTAAGAGTTATTCCACTTTTTTAGGAAAACTAATCACACGAGCTATTTAAATCTTAACATTTTTCGACAGATCATTCTGGGCACTCCGGACCTCAGAATCACATGCCATCAATTTTCGAAGTCTCAAAATAATTCCATATAAAAAAATTAAACGGTACTTTCAAGGTCATTACAATCTCATCACATGGAAATAATTAGGGTAGTAAGGTGGATATTTAATAACATAATCTAACTTGAAGGAATGTACAACAAAAGGAATAATAGAAGGGAAGTTCTTAAATAAAGAGTAGAAAGAGATGATACTTTACATTGAGAGAATGTTTCCAAAATCCAGAGAGGAGATTATTCAGAGCTTTTTGGAACATTGGTATTGAGTAATGGGAAGATTAATGTCATACTATAATGTTTTTTGGTGAAGATAAATAGGATTTTGGGTGGGTTTATATAGGAAAAGAGAGGGGAGCTATTTATTATTTCTTGAACATAGTTTTTGGAATCTATACAATAAAGTAATCAAACCCACAAGCCTTTCCAAGATTTTTGAATATATTTTCTTCCAAATAGGATTGGTTTTCATTATTTTATAAGTAAAATAATGGAACACATTAAAATATTACTATCAGTATTGAAGAAGCACGTCATTTTTATAAATTAGTTATTTTAAAAGATTAATATATAATATTGGTTTTGGAAGTTCCATAATGGCTTTATAAAATTAATCAAATAGAATAAAAAAATAATAATTTTAAAGGAGAAATATATATTTGTTCATGTATAACATTTATGGAATATATTACATCCCTTTTAGGTCATTATGATTCCATAATACATACCATATATTTATATCGTATTTATTTTCTACCTGAAAATTCAATTATCTTAGAAAATAATGAAACATTCACTGTTGGATAATTTTGATGTGATGAATCAAAAAATTAAATTTATTTCATCTAAATAAATCTCTAAATATAATAAATTACACATTTAAATAAAAACCCATTTATTTAAAAGTACTAGTTCATTTAAAATAACAATTTTGTGACCCTTATAGAAATTACATTTTAACTTTATAAAATTCTATTATAATTTATATTTAATATATTCTATTTAAAAATAATATTAAAATATAATTTATTTTTAAAATAATTCATCAAAATTAATTTCTTAATTGGAATTTCATATTACAAAAAAAATTATAATTCGAGTTTCTTCGTATTGAAATTTAATTTGTATCAAACTCATTATTTAAACATTTATAAGGTAAGAACTAAGGAATTAATATAATAATTATTTATTTAAAATAAAATTTAAATATTCACACTATTCTGGCCAATATACATAGCCCTTTTTTACACCAATGAATTCTCCAAGGGTAAGGTGTACGATGATGATATTTTCTTGGGGGGTTTCAGAAACCACAGTTTATGATGTGATATCAATGAGCTTGAACATATCCCATAAATGGTTTTGTTTGTGCTTTATTTGTTGAATATCAGATTAGGTTTGGTCAAGGGAAAATCCTATAGATTATATCTCCCTTATAAGATTTGATAAATGGGCTTCATAGGGTACGATCCTACTAGTCGAGGTTATAACTTCTTTTGTCACTATCAATTGACTTTATCATAAACCTATATTTATTCTAATCATATGATCACTATTAAATAGAAATATTATCAATCATTATTATTCTTAAGAGTATTTTAAATATGATTGGATATAATATTCCAAATTAACCAAAGTATTTCATGTGTTTTCTATAATTTAATTACCTAATAATATGTTTATTCAATCAAAGAGATGGAATTTCATTTATTAAAGTTTGGGTTGTTACAATATTTCCCCTTAAAAATTTTCAACCTCAAAATTTCAATTTCATACAATACAATAGATGAGGGTACTTTTATTTCATTTCCTCTTTCGTTTCCCAAGATTTCTCCTCAAACTTGTGGTTTTTCCACAACATTTTTACCAGTTCAGTCATCTTGTTTCATATAATTTTGTCTCTATGACATAATAAATTCACCGAATGATGCATTTATGATATATATTTTACAAATGGTACCACCTATGGATTTTTTACATGTGAGTGGTTTGGTATATACTTTCTCAAGAGGGATACATGGAACACATCATGTACTTGAGATATCTTATATGGGAGTGCTGGTCGATAGGCCCCCACTCCGATATGATCAAGGATCCAAAAGGGGCCGATGTATATAGGATTAATCTTTAACTTTTTTCCAATCCTCAGTTTTTTATTCAATGCTTGCTGAAGTCTATTATAAAACCTTGAGGTAAACCTTAAATCTCGATCAGATTCAATTGAGAGTGGTAATGCATGCAGTCTTACCACTACCCTTATGTATATATAATAGATTTGGTGAGTAAATAAATCTTCCTTGATAATAATGAAAAGAGCCAACATTGTAAGGCGATTGACTACCACCAAGATGGAGTTATTTCCTTTAGGTTTCATGGGGAGTCCTGTGAAAAAATACATGGTTATTTGTTACCATTTACATACTGGTATAGGAAATGGTTGCATTATAACATTAGATTTTTTTATTCAGCCTTGTCTTGTTGACATACCATGAATTGAGATTCATGCTCCACAATATCTCTCTTTATGTCATCCCACCAGAAATTTTACTTCAAATATCAATACATCTTTGTGATTCCTGGATGTATAACAAGGTATGACATATCCACATCATCCAGTAGGTCCCTCTTCAGTTCTAGTTTTTATAGGAGTCATATATGGGCTTCAAGCCTTATAACTTCGTTTTCATCGAAGATAAAATCTGGAATATTGGCTACCTTCTTCTTTAGTAACTCATTATCTTTCTAAGACTCCATGATCTTCTAAATAATGGATGGTTAAGTAATTATTTGATAAAGTTAGTATTAATATCCTTTTATTATTCCCATATCCATCCTTTTAATGTCTAAGAATATTCGATCCCTTTCAATCTTCATCATGGATAGAGTTGCAAGATCCATTCTACTTAGTGAATTTTCACTTTGTTTTCTTTATTAGGATGGTAATGGATTGAACAATCCTGATGTTTAATTATATATAACCATATTCATTGGTGCATATTAATCTCATTTTGTGTGAATATATACTTGAGGATTTTATGTTGTATATATATATATCACATTTCTCCCCCATAGAGATAGTGCCTCCAAATATTTAATGCAAAGATTTCCACAAACAATTCTAGATCATGATTTAAGAAGTTTTTCTTTGGGATATTTAGTTGGAGGGAGCATATTCTATAACTATGTCATTTTTAATGAGTACACATCCCATGAAATTTTTAGGTGTATCACTATAGATTACAAATCTTGGGTGTATCACAATAGATCACAAATCCTTCCCTATTGGTGAGTTGTTAGCCTAAAAAGGTTAGCTACCCTAAAGGGGGGGGTGTATTAGGGTATAACAGATAAAAAACACCCCTTCATATACTTTTTCATCATTAAAAAAACATTATTATATCCCTTTTCCATATAAATGTATGAACAAAAATGAAATAATGTTACAGACATGACAATTTTACTTAGTTTACCCTCACAGATAAATGTCCCAAGAGAATATAGTAGAAATGTTCCAATGCACCAAATCTATTAAAGATCACTAAAAAATAAGGTTCTGGAAAGATCACTTCTATTCCTAGGATCATTTACATTACAAAGTTCAGGGATATATCATTGCTTCCCAAGGGTCACTCCCTCAATCTTTCCTTCTATGGATCACTACCAATGGAAATTATCATCATCTTCCTCTTCCTTTTCTCAATTCTCTAGAAAGTATTCACAAACAGGTTATGGACATGTCGGTCCCATAATTAAAAATAATGAATGCATCCTCTATTTTAGGTAGATTCTCTATTGAAGTCCCACTTTCATCCACTTGATGAATATCAATTAACCATAGATTCATTAGGTAATAACTTTTTAACACTTTCTCGATGCTCAATATACTTGAAAATATCACACAACCTTCAAGAAACTACCCAATTATTCAAAAGTATATAATGCCATTGTAAAACCCATAACATTATTAATTCTCACCTATTTTTTATATATCAACCAAACTTCATGAAGAAACCTCCTTTCATGAAGCTCAAACAATTTCATGAAGCAAACTAAGCCATTTTAAAGATCAAAACTTGTGGTTGATTTTTTGTAACCTTCACGAACATCAATACTTTTTTGATTCTTACACATTTTGGTCAACTTTCACAGCCTTTTTGAACTTACTCTCTTCATGAATTGATTTTCAAGAACAACCTTCACGAATCAACTTTGCAAATTTAGAGGCTCAAAATCCTCATTAAGATTGCTCTATTTTCTGAAGGGGGAAGGTAAAGGGATATTTATATGCATTACAAACTATTCTAGAAGGTCCCATATTCTTTATAACCTTTTCATGAATCCTTCCAATATCATTCATGATGCTCCCTATTTTTGTAAAGCACCAGGAAAATTTCCCATTCACGAAGATTCCAGTATTTATGAAGATGTACCATATTTCATCTTGTGTTCATGTTGAAATCTTCTTAGAGTTTAGAAGGTGTAACATTTTTAATCATGTGTCTGCAATACTACACACCTTCATGAAACCCAGCCTTTCTAACATTGGATTACTTTGAAATGATCCTTACCTTCATGAAACTCCAATCATCATGAAACACACCTTGTATATGAAATTATCAGTACCACCAATAGAGAATAGATTCTATTATCTTGGATCTTTGTCAACATACCTTGAAAAAATATATTTATAACTTGAAGACTATCCTCAATAAATTTATTTTTCAATAAACACAATCAACCAAAGAACACTAAAATGTAACCTTGAGGGATTTTTTCCAACATTGGTAATGTGATAATAGGTTTAGTGATTATACTCTTCTCCATATATTTAAAACATTATTCACATTCCTCATTCCATACAAAATAGACTCCTTTCTACGATAGCATGGTTAGGGGGCATTATAATCCTAATAATTTTCTCACAAATCAATTATAATACCTTGATAATCCAAAGAAACCATAGATTTCCTTCACTGAGGTTGGTCTAGGCCATCCTTCTATTATCTTCATTTTTTAAGGATCCAAAGATATCAATTTTTTAGTGATGACTTTACCTAGGAAAGTTGCTCTAAAAACTCACATTTATTGTACTTTTATTGCATATTTTGATTCCATAAGGTCTTAAATACTATATTAAAATACTCCTCGTGTTGCTCATTTATTTTGGGGTAGATAATAATATATTCTATAAAGACTAACACATATTGGTGAATGTAATTTCTAAATACTCTATTCATCAGTTCCGTGAATAATTTTTGAAAATTCTTAAGTATAAATGGAATCATTATGTACTTTTAGTGCACATACCTTATAAAAAAGTAGTCTTCAGTATATCCTCTTTCATCACCTTTACTTGATAATATCATGTATGAATATCTATATTAGGGAATTATAAGGATATCTGTAGCTGATCAAATAGGTCATCATTCTATAGAAAAGGATACTCGTTATTTATCGTGATCTTTTTTAGCTCATGGTAATTAATGGAGAGATATATTAACCCTTCATTCTTCTTGATTAAGAGGACTAGTGCACTGCACAGTGAAGCACTTGGGTGTTTAAACCATTATCTATATTTTTCTATAGGTTTTTCTTTATCTCCTAAAGTTCAAAAACAAACATTCTATACGGGTTCCTTGATATTGTAAAAGCTCTAGTTATAAGATCAATTGAGAATTCAACTTCTCATCTTAGAGTAAGACTAGATAATTCTTCATGAAACACATTAGCGTATTCTCTCATAATGGACATGCCTTCAAGTATGATCATTTAATTAGTCTCAATCATTTTATCTAGATACAATTACTCTTAAATAAGTAGTATTCATGGTTGCAATGATGATTCCCAAGGATATTCATCCTCAACTTTTCACTTGTATAGAATCATAGGGTGATTAGTGATACAAAGGTTGATTTCCTTATCTCAGAAATTTATATTGGTTCTATATAAGGGAACCAACCCATACTTAAAATTTCATCATATTATTATAAAGGAAGTATGATAAGGTTTTCAAGTAATTTCATTCTGAAAATGTGGATAGGGGAAGAGTTATATACTTGGGATGTAATAATTTCTCTACCTTCCATTTCCACCAATAAATCTACTTCCATTATTTGTGGTGGGGTTTGAATAGCTCTAATAAACGTCCAATATATGATAGAATGTGTGGAATTATGGATGATAAGCCTTCATTTATTTATTTAACTCTAGTTCTAATCATTTTCGTAATCCAAAATAGACATAATGATTTGAATTTTCGAACTATTAAACTCATAGAAGGAAAAATATGAACATTAAAGGGATGACTCATAAATGAAATATGTTCCTTAATGTATGAATTTTTAGGATTCCAAATAAGTTATCCATGATCAATTTCATAATATAAAAAATTTTGGGAATTTTTTCCCTTAATAATGTTTCATTATGAGATCATCAATTTACTAAAGAATATCCCATGGGAGTGTCAAACCAAATGTTCAGCAAGGCCCTTTGTCGAAACCTAGTTCATGATCGAGTCCAGATCAATATGGTGGTTTAAGGGTTGTTACCCCTACGTATGTCTATTCTATATCCACATCCACTTGTTGTATCCAGATAGAAATATATTTTCTTATAAACCACTTAATCTATACTTTATCAAAATTTAGGGATGTTTTCTTATTTTTTTCTTATTCCTATGGCTTTCAATAGGTTTTTTAATCCTAATCCTAAAAATAACTAAACTTTTCTCTTCTAACACCTAAGACAACCCATATTATTATCAAACATTATTTTATGATTTATTACACAAAGTCCCCCCTCCAGGACACCCCCTTCATCTACAGCACCCCTTCCCCCATGAAAATCCCCCCCTCCACTCCCCCATGAAAATCCCCCCCACTCCCCCTAGACCCCCCCTTTTGAAAGACTCCCCCACCCCCTTCTACACCCTTTCCCCCATGAAAATCCCCCCTACACTCCCCCTAGACAACCCCCCTCTGGATAGACCCCCCCTGGACACACCTCCCCCTAAACACCCCCTCCCTCTATCGCATACTAGTTGCCTCCTGTATCCCCTCATATCAGCCCTTAATCCTTGATTAATGGTATAAAAACTCCATCATATCCCTATAAGTTAGTATCTCCTCTATGGTTGAGTTTCTAAAAAAATGCCTATGTTGGTGAGAAGACAGCAACCCCTCATACCAGTCCATAATACTAAATTAATGGTATAAAAATTCCATCATATCTCTATAAGTTAATATCTTCTCTAAGGTTGAGTACCGAATCATTTGTGTTCCTAATTTTAGTATAAGTTCATTTTTGGTTTTAGTATAATGGTTTCAAATCAGTTGTGTACCAATATTGAAGATCAGACACCACTACTATTTATATTCCACACCTATTATAACAGACTAATTTCCTTCTCATCCTTGGTTATTATATAGACTATATAACATACCCCTTTTCATCTCAAAGTTACTAACAACGTCCCACTCTTAATATCATCAATTCAGTATTACTTCTACAGTGGTTACAACCTGAAGGTATGTTCCCAAAACAAGTTCATGCACCTAGGAATGTTAGTGATCCCATCAATAAACCAACCCTTCATCCCACCCTTAGGATAATTAATAACACATTCCCACTGTGAAACTAAAGTATTTCCCTCACTAGTCATTCCTTAACGGTCATTATATATTTCTAAATTGAGATCTCATCCATCAGGAATCTCATTATTTCAAGGTGAAATTATTTATTCTTGAAGGAGATTCAATTTCATGAAATTAGAGGACAGATAGTGAGGAAACACCATATTTTATTCTATTTCTCACTAAATTATAAACCCTTTGAACCCTATTAATCTATCACTTGAACATTGAACCTTCAACCGAGTGGGGAAATCAAATATAACATATTAAGGTGCTTCAAGCATTTCAAAGAAAACTTATTACTTCCGTAATAAGCAGTGAATTCTTCTTAGTAAGGTAGTTTATTTTATCTAGTTCAATTTCATATTGATGTTACTAAAGAAAGTGTCAAGTTTTCAAGTATGGTTGTTTTTTTTATGAAAATAAAACAAATATTTTCTTTAAGTTTTATCTTTTTATGAGAATACTCAGTTCATGTTTTCTTGAAATGATGATATTTTCATCTCTAAAGTGAAGGAAATTTCATATTAAGTTGGATGAAATTTTCTAATGACCACATGAAGGGAGATTAATGTTAGTCTTTAATAATGAAAACAATTTTTGAAAATAATCTAGTAATTATAAAATTTAAATTAAAGGTTTAGGCATAGGGAACCTACCTCAATCTCAAGGCGCACTGCCTTTGACAGCGACAACTCAGATCTTCCTTTTTTTCTTCTTGCACGCATATGCACCTTAACATATGTATAAGTACAAATAGTCCTTATGTACATATTTTCATGGCCAAATATTCACAAGGGGATCCTAATATACATGTTTATACTTTCATATACCCCATTTTACTTACACATGTATGCATTTTTCATATCTATATATAATCACACCTAGCCCCAACATATATATTCATACGACCATGATTTAATATATATATATATATATATAATGGGGGAAATTTTATATGTATATGCCTACCAATGAATACACATGTAAGTCACCTTCACCAACTGCTACTTGAATCCACCTCAACAATATCCAAAATGCACTACAAAAATATAGGGAACCCAAAAATCACAAAATCCCAAATTAAAATTGGCCCAAAGAATAAAAACAGAAGAAACCTTACCTAAATCTGATGTCGAACTCACTGCCTTCGATCGTGGTGGATAGAACCAACATCATCATAAGAAACCACATATAAGTAAATAATGGTAAAAGAAGTGAGATATAACAAATTATTATATATAT
Organism: Viscum album; assembly: GCA_963277665.1. NCBI lineage: Eukaryota > Viridiplantae > Streptophyta > Magnoliopsida > Santalales > Viscaceae > Viscum > Viscum album. Next base: position 953,570,522 of record OY728121.1, read on the forward strand.
GTGATCAGTGTGTCAAATGAACATGATAAATGATACATGACTCCATAACCAATAATGAACAAAGAATATTCACATTGATATGTACATTCCAATACTGAATAACATGATCCTTAATAAATTCCTTTTGTTCAAATCAAATCCAATTTCATTCAATACATGCACCATGGAGTGGTATCATGAATCATGAGATAACATATCATAAAGTTTTAATTCATGCAATAGGGATGAGGAACATCCAATTTAACATCTTACATCAATGAAATTAAACATGAAATTTACATTTTACACAATTAAAACATAAACATATGTAATACATGTATAGCACATTATAGTTTCTAAAATGGTAAACAAGCATTAAGGAAAATATAACATAGTTTATAAAACATCATTATTTTCTAGATACATTACAAATAGGTGAAACCACTTATATGTTATATGGGATGATCCTTTTCTTAGATTTCTAATACCTATCAAAACATGTCTCTAACTATTTAATGGGTACTTACTTGGACGTATTAATAAAATTCTAGGTAATAGGTAGTAATTTTCATAGAAAATACATACCCAGTACAATGTCTCTTAAATAGAAACTCCTGACATGTAACTAACACTAGATATGAAGATAATAAATTAGAGAAAATAAGGATGAATGAGAGAAACTTCCAACTCAAAGCAGTCCAAACACATCACATGAAACTGAATTGAAAGAAAAAGTGTCACAAACCTTATTTGGTAAGCTGTATGATATCTGTGACTATATCACCATCAGTAGATTTCAGAGCCTTCACAAACTTGGCCCTATATACTCAAGCCTATGTCATCACCAACTCGGTGTCTTTAGTTGTTAAGCTCAATGATCAGGGTTTAATTAACAAAATTATATGTGTATAAAGACATTATAAACATGGTTATGACATCAGAAAATTCACCCCCTTCCCCCTTCCCTGCTGCACACTCCATGCGAAACCCTTGCACCCCCTTCACCTTGCACCCCTGCCCCCTCCCCCTTCACCCCCAGCCCCCATAAACCTTTCACCCCCTACACTTTCCCCATGCAACTAACACCCCCATGCACACCCATTACACCGCTTGCACACCCCACTGCACACCCCCTCCCCACTGCACACCTTCTCCACTTCCCTACACACCCCCTCCCCCTACCCCTAGCACACCCCCTACCCTAGCACACCCCCTTCATAAAGAACCCCTCTGCACACCCCCATCACACCTCCCTCTCTATAATTAATATATAACCAACCTAGGTGCAGTAAAAATAAACATAAAATGTTAGATGAAGTTAATTATTCACTTACCCACCAATCCTATAATCTATATTATATTCACCCCTAGGATCCCTCACTCTTTCTAAAAGATTTTGGGAGATGGTAATATTTAAATTCATCTATCATTTTGTGTTTTTTTACTGAACCTAGGTTGTTAATAGATTAAATATAGAAAGGGGGTGTGCGGGGGGAGGGGGTGTGTATGGGGGGTTCTGTATGTAGGGGTTTTATAAAAAAATATGAAACACCACAAGGAAAATAAAATTAAAACATGTTTCAACCACCAAATTCATCTAATTACACACCACATATGTAACATAGCCACTTATAACATTTTTATCATCTATAAAATAACATTGATTTGTAGAACATGAAATAGAAAATGTTATTGATTAAATATGATAAACATACATTTATTGATAATTAAAATTGAAGAAGTTTTCCTCCATTATAAAGACAAGAACAAAAAATAGAGCAAAAAACATAAACAATGTGCAACTCTTAGAAAAGAACGTTAATCATACTTGGGAACCTATGAATCTCGCCACAGTCTTCTTACGTGATTCTTGAAGCTCCCCATTAATCACAATCACATCAAATAAATAATCCCTCCAACCATTTTTTATCATCAAAACATCACAACATCAAATATAGAAAATCATGTTAAACATACCTTGTGAAAATTGAAGATTAAGTTGAGTTCACACACATGATAGACATGAAAACAATAGCTCTTTTAGATCAACACTCTTAACTTTTTCAAGTTTTATCAAGAAAATATCACACTTTCAAAATACAATTCTAGTATTCAATATAATGGTGAATTATTTCAAGGAGCTTTAGTTCATGTTCATCCTCTTCAATGCACATGAAAAAATATAGGCATGCGTATCTACAAATCCATAATAATAATATATTCTATATTGCATGAAAAATGAAAATTACAGACAATGATTAGAAATTGGGAAATGGAAAATCATGTTGTACCTTTTATAAACGTCTTTTTATCCCCTCCATTAAAAATAGTTTCAATGTTAGGGACCATGTGTAGTCGTGCCTGCCTAGCAACCCAAACAACCTTGGTAACGTGATTTTCCACCATAAAGGGGCTTTCATGATTTTTAATGGGTTACATATGAATTCTTAATAATCGTACATCATGTATACTCTTAATCTCAACTTTATCAATAGATCTATGTAATCAAAAGAATTTATTAAAAAGAGTGAAAATAACACACTAGGTGTAATGAGCTTGCACCATCATACAAAAATCTGAAAATGACATAACAAAGATATAGAATATGAACCATTTTCAAACCTATAACAACCCTGTGATTTCTTTCAAACATAATAATAATTTATTAAATAAAACCTTCACTTGATAAAACATGGAATATCGAGAGTTCTAGTGTCTTTGGATCCTAGGAACATTACATAAAAACTAAAGACATGAAATATACATCTTTATTGAAAACTTATTTTACATGACCACACACTTACATGACCACACACATTCTTTCATACTTGGCATTGCATGGGATAACCTGACGACATGAATAAGAAAAGGGTGAGATATAAAGCTCAGTAAGGGAGTAAAAAATGCATAAAAAATAATACAATACATTTTAGGCAATAGGAATATCAATAGAGAATAAGATAAACATGAACATAAAGGCATGGTATAGCATGATTATCATAACATGGAAATGTGGTACCAACACTTAACACAGTTTTAGAATGATCCAAGGATCATTGAAAATGGAGAATGAGTAAACCCTAATTGAACTTGAATTATCTTGAGTAAAACATCATTGCACTTGACGTATCATGATACTACTCTTTACCCAATGCAATAGAACGCTATCAGGGCGTACCCTTCTTAATCATTTAATTTCATGCATAAGTGTTCCATATGGATCATAAAACAAGGATTCATTAAACATAATCATTTATTCCAAGATAAAGGAATTTTTAATTAATACATGAAAATCTATAATCAATAAGTAAATGTGCATAAAGGTTAATACACTTGATAGGGAAATGGGAATGGTATTCACTACATAATGACTTTATCTTGGAAAATCGTGGTACAATTTCGACAACATAACATCGTGACATAAGATTCATAAAAATGGTTGATGAGAGATAAAGAGGTGTATCATCATATATACATTAAATGGACAGTAAGGGGTTCATATAGATACATTTCCCAACATATGTAATGGAATTTATATTCATAATAAAAAAGAATTGCTTGAATGAAAATGAGGAGAGAAAAATCCATTACGATATTTCAGCATGGTAACAGGTGTACTTAAGAGGCATTAATGAGAGAGAAAAGGGTCTCTCATCATTATAAGATAAGAAGTAAAGTATAGGTGAGGTTATAAATCATACCCCAACATTTATAATTGAAAATAAAGGGGCAAAACAATATTATGAAACATGGATAAACTGAGAAAGGAAGGAATCCCTTACTCGTAAGTGTGATCCCAATGGTTTCAGATAGGTTTGAGAGAGGCTTCTTGGGAGCTTGGGGAACCTTGATAGGATTATATAGAGAGGATATAAGGGGTTGGTAGAGCTATAAAGTCTTTGAGTGAAGAGGAAGTGGGAGATTGGGTGGGTTTATATAGGAAAAGGGAGGGAATTCTTTATTATTTAGGTTTTGGACACCACACATTAAACTATTCAAAACTACAAAAAACCCATGGTTTTTGTACATGGTTTTTGAAGAAGGGGAGTTGAAAAAATTATTTTATACAGGAAATGGCCAAACTTCTTATAATAATAGTCTTGCTTATGTGGAGGTGAGTCACACTCTCAAGGAAATCAATTTAAAATGTTAGAATGTTTTATATGTCTTGGAGGGTAAACTAAAGCTTTGTTAAATAAATCAAACAATCCTAAAATAACATTATTTTAATGTTAAAACATATATTTTATGAACATACCACTTATAGTATTTTATTACACCACTATCGGGTCATTATGATGTCATAAAACACATTATATAATTAAACAGTATTTAATTTTTACCCAAAAATTTGTCTCTCTCAGAAAATTATGAAAAAATCACTGTTAGATAATTTCGACATAATGATTTGAAAAATAATATTCATTTTATATAAATAATTTTATAAGTATGTGTATTTTTACTTTTAAAATAAAAACCGACATTTATTGAAAATTCATGGGTTTTGACAAAAACTGATTTCAAACCTTAATAAAAATTACAATTGTATTCATCAAAATAATATGATCATTTATATTTAATAAAAATTATTTTAGAAATAATATTTCATTCAAATAATATTTAATACAAAAATCCATTAATTCATCAAAATATATTTCATAATTGAATATTAACTAAAAATAGTATTTTTTCTTTAAAAAGTATTTTCTAAGTAACAATAATAAAATGAATGTATATTATTTATTATATAAAAAAATAATTCACATAATCATAGTGCTAATGTCTTGCTACAAAACCACTTATAACACCCACATCAGACCGAAGGGTGAGGTGTGTGATGTTGAATGACTCTTGGGGTCGCTCGGATAACATCGCTCGGGTGGTAATATCTATCAACTTCCACTTCTCCCATAGGTGGTTCCGTTCAGGATTAATTTGTTGAATCTCGTCTTGAGCTTGGTAAAGAGAAAATCCTAATGACGCCACCTCCTTTTCGAGCTCTAACAAATGGGCTTCATATGGATAAATTCTACTAGATGAAGCCATCACTTCCTTTATCTGAGTAAATTGGATTTGTTAAAGACCTATATTTATACAAATCATGAAATCACTTTTGAACGACAATATTAGCAATTATCATGATTATTAACGGTGTTTTGAAATCCAAAAAACATAAAATCAAGAAAGTGCATATGTTATATAATCATTTTATGTAATAATACATTTAATTATATCAAGAGGAATTTTCATTAATGAATGTTTGGGCCGTTACAATATTCCCCCCTTAATAAATTTCACCCTCAAAATTTCATTTTCCCACAATAAAATAGATATGGGTAACTCTGCTTCATCACTTCCTCTGATTCCCACATTTCTTATTCAAACTTTTGGTTTTTCCACAACATCTTAACAAGGGGCATTGTCTTATTTCATACCAATTTTTCCCAATGATCTAAGATCTTCACAGACCTCTCTTTATAGGAGAGGTCATTCTCCAATGGTACCACCTCTGGATTGAGTACATGCGATGGGGCAGGTATGTACTTCCTCAAGAGTGATACATAGAATACATCATGTACTTGAGATAGGTTTAGTGGGAGTGCTAGTCGATATGACATAACTCCAACATGATCAAGGATCTCAAAAGGGCCGGTGTACCTTCAAATAAGATTTACCTTCTTCCAAAATCTCATAACTCTCTTCCATGGTGATATACAGAGGAATACAATTTCTCCGAAATTAAACTCTAGGTCTTACTGATGATTATCAACATCACTTTTTTGTCGACTCTAAGTAGCTTTAATGTGCTGCTGGATGGTCTTAACCTTCTCCACCATTTCTCCCACCCTTTTTAGACCTAGTAATTTTCAATCCCCAAATTTATCCCAACATTCCAGTGTTCTGCACCTCTTCCCATACAGGGCTTCCTAAGTATCCATTTGGATTCTTGAGTGGAAACTGTTTTTGTAAGAGAACTAAACTAGAGGAAGAGGTTGGTATCATACTCCTTTGAATTCCATAGAGCATGTTCTCAACATGTCCTCAAGTATTTGGATAGTCTGCTCAGATTGGTCATCAGATTGAGGGTGATAATTCGTACTAAAGTTCTGCCCAGTATTCAGAGCATGTTGAATACTCTTCCAGAATATGGAGGTGAATCTTGGATCCCGATCAGATATAACAGATTGTTTTAATCCATATAAACTTAACACTTCTATGATATATATTCATTCCAGTTGATCCAATGAAAAATCCTCTAGAATTTTTGTAAAGTGTGTAGTCTTTTTAAGATGATCCACAACAACCCATATAGTGTTGTTTCCATATGATATTTCCAAAAGTCCAGTAACAAAGTCCATGGTTATGTTCTCCCATTTACATTCTGGAATGGGTAATGGTTTCATCATTCCCTTAGACTTCTACCTCTCATCCTTCACTTGCTGAAATACCAGACACTTTGATGTATACTCAACGATCTCCTTCTTCATGTTATCACACCAACAATACTCTCATATATCTCGATACGTCATTGTTTTTCCTGGGTGAATGGAGATATTTGAACTATATGCATTATCCAAAAGTTTATTCTTTAACTCTGGATTTGATGGAACACATAGTATTGTCCCAAATCTCACAATTCCTTCTTTATTAACATTGAACTCTGAGGATTTCACTTTTCTGATAGTTTTCACTTTCTTCTGAATTCCTACATCATCCATTTAAGCATCCTTTAACCTCTCGAAAAGAGATGGTTGAGAAATCAATTGCGAAAATATTGATGATGTTCCCTTCTTTATGATCCCCATGTCCATATTTATCAAATCTAAGTATATTGGATCCTTTTCAATCCTCATAAATGATAGAATCGATGGGTCCTTTCTTCTTGGAGCATCTACCACCTTGTTCACATTCCCAGGGTGGTAATGGATTGAGAACTCATAGTCTTTGATCATATATAACCATCTTCATTGGCGCATGTTCAACTCTTTCTATGTGAATATATAGTTGTGGCTTTTCTGGTCCATATATTTTTCACACTTCTCCCCAAAGAGGTAATTTCACAAAATTTTCAAAGTGAAGATCACTACAGCCAACTCCAGATCATGTGTTGGATAGTTTTTCTCATGAACATTCAATTACCTTTACCCATATGCAATGAATTTGAAATTTTACATCAACACACAACCCAGGACCTTCTTCGAAGCATCACTGAATACCAATTTTTTTTGGCACTTGTGGGTAATGTGAGCACGAGTGCAATGATAAGCCTCTTTTCCAACTCCTTGAAGCTCTCTTTGAATTCGTCACTCCAAGAGAACATTACTCCCTTTCATGTTATCTTGGTATGAGGGTTTGAAAATCATGAGAAATTTCTTACAAATCGGAAATAATATCCAGCTAACCCTAGGAAGCTATGGATATCTGTTACCTATGTTAGCCTCAACCATCCCTCAATTGCAGCTGTCTTGGAGGGATCCGCAGATATCCCATTGCTTGTGATGATATGAACCAATAATGAGACCTCCTTTAACCAGAACTATCACTTGTTGTAATTTTTATATAGCTTCTCCTTTCGCAAGGTCTGTAGTAAAACTCTTATATTCTCTTCATGATTCTCCTTGGTTTTTATGTATATTAGAATGTCATCTATAAAGACTACCAATTTTTTTTCGAGGTAATATATAAAGAATCTATTCATCAAGTCCATAAAGATGGCTGGAGCATTAGTGAGTCTGAAAAGAATTAATATGAATTTATAGTGCCCATACCTTGTATGAAAAGTAGCCTTGGGGATATCTTCATTTTTCACCCTTACATAGAAATATCCTGACTACAAATCCACCTTGTAAAAGTATTATGATCCACATAGCTAATCAAAAAATTCATCAATTCAAGGTAGAGGATACTTGTTCTTTGTTGTCATTTTTTAGATCTCACGATAATCGACACAAAGGCGCATTAAGCCATCCTTCTTATTCAATATAATGAATGGTTCACCCCATGGTGAAGCACTTATACATATAAACCATTTATCCATATTATCTTGTAGTTATTTCTTCAGGTCCTCAATCTCCGTAGTATCCATTCTATATGGAGTCTTGGTTATTGTAAATGCATGAGGTTAAGTTCATTTTAGAATTCAACATCTCTTCTAGGAGGAAGACCAGGAAATTCCTCAGGAAACACTTCAGTGAATTCATTTATAATTGACATGTCTTCAAGGATGGTTTCTTCTTTAGAATCAATCATCTAATCCAGATAAAAATTCTCATAGGGAAGTAATATCCATGCTTGGGATGATGGTTCTAAATAAGATTCATCTTCCTCCTTGCACTTTTATAGAATCGGGGGTTGATTCGTCATATGGAGAGTGATTTCCCTCTCATAGAAAATTATGTTGGATCTATATAAGGAAATAAAATCCATGATGATAATTGCATCAAATTACACCAAATATAGTATGATGAGGTTCACCGAGAAGTTAAATCCACAAATTATGACATGGGAGGAGTTATATTCATGGGATGCAATGATTTCCCCATTTCTATACTCACCGACATCTTTACTACCATGATTTGTGGTGGTGTTTTTATTGTTCTACTAAACGTTCTATATATAAACGAATTTATAGACCTAAAATCCAAAAGTACGTTCTTTGTTCATTAATGAATAACTAGAGTACCTATCACCATTTCGTTGTCGGTGTTCACTTCGGTGGTAGTGATGGAAAAAGCTCATCGTTTCTGCCTTGGAGGTTGTTGGTTGCCTCTAAAAACCCTTGGCTTAGGAAACTGGTTTGGAAAGTTCCCTTGTTCTTTATATTTGAAGCAATGAACAATGCGTTGAGGGTCAAATGGATCATTCCTCCCCTTTGTCGTAGCCACTAGTTTTTCTTGTCGACATTTAATGGCTATATGCCCTTCTCTTCCACACCTAAATCATTTCCTCGCCCCCTTTAGGAAATTTACAGAGTTCTTATTTACACACCTTTGTAAAGTGGGGTGATATATTTTCTTATCACCATTGTATTTATCAATCAGACCACCAAAATTAATGCCCACCTTACACTTCTTATCCCCTTGATACCCCTGAGATTCGACGATCTTTATTTCGACCTTGAGGGAACATCAGAAAATTTCCTCATAACTATTGAAGTCATAGATTTCTTGTTCTTTCCATAGGCTCGGTTTTATCCCACCAAAGAAGCATTAAAAATTGCATTTGAGGCTAATAACAAAGCTGGAGTCGTATCATGAAAGCCTTGTGAATTTTTCCTCATATGCCCCGATGGATTCGACATCTTTTTTCATGAGGAAACGGAAGTCCCTTTCCATCTTTAGTTAGAGGGTGCATGGAAAATATTTATCAAAAAACATTTTCCTGAAACCTTCCATTCCAACACCTCGATCTAATACTTAGGCTTTGTATTTTTGATCAATGTCTCAAATTGATCAGCTTCACAATCCATATGAGAAGCATCCAGATGAACCTTATCTTGTTCGGAACATTGAAGGATGGAAAAGATCTTTTCCATGGAGTTGATCCATTGCTTGGCAATTGAGGGATCAAAAGATTCATTAAAAGTTGGAGGCCTTTTTCTAATGAATCTCTTGATTGTGACTTGTTCATTCCTAGGGGGGTTGAACATTCCTCTTGACCCATGTTTCTATTCAAATATTGAGTTAACTGATAGAGTATCATGACAAAGTTCACAATTCCCACTTCCATTGGATTGGGCATCTCATTAGAACAATCATCACATTGATCTTCACATCGATTGTTAGCCAGATTCATCCTATTACACACCATTGGTTGAAATAAAAGAAAAGTTAGGGGTAAAACACAACGGTTAATTCAAGGACAAAAATGAATGACTTATAAATTACTTTTATTTCCATAACTTATGTATTTATAGGCTTCAGTCTATGTTATCCATGATCTTCTTCCCAACATATATTCTTTAGGGTATTTTATTATTCCCTTAAAAATAGTTCATACTAAACATATGAATTTACCAAAGTATATCCCTTGGGAGTGTCATAACCAAGAGTGCAGCAAGGCCCATTTTCGTGTACCAGGATACCCCGAGTTAAGCCTGAAACTCTTTATCAGAGTTTCACTTCTATGTACATATGTTCTAGAGCCACCTCTACCTGCTCGTATCTGGACAAGGATTCATTTTCTTGATAAACCACATATTCAACACTCACAAAAAATTAGGTGTGTTTTTATTATACTTAGCCTTATCCCCAAATATTTCACTAGGGTCTTCTAATCCTAATCCCGAAAATAACTAAACCTATCCTCTGATACCAACTATAACAACCCTACTATTTCTTTCACACATTAACATAATTTATTTCATAAAAACTTCATTTGATACTACCTATAATATTCAGAGGTCTATCATCTTTGGGGATTAGTAACATTACATTACAACTTAAAACATGAAATACTCATCTTTATTGAAAACTTCTTTTACATGACCACACACATTCCATCGTACTTAGCATTGGGTGGGATAACCTTGGGAAATGCATAAGAAAAGGGTGATCTATAAAGCATAGTATGGGAGTAAAAAAGTCATAAAAAGAAGAATAAAATACATGTTAGGAAATATGAATATCAGTGGAGCATAAGAGAAACATGAACATAAAGGCATGATATAGCATGATTATCATAACATGGAAATGTGGCAACAACAGTTAACATGGTATGAGCATGAGCCAAGGCTCATTGCACATGAATCATGAGTAAACCATCATTTAACTTTAATTATCAAAATTAAACCCTCATTTCACTTGACGTATCATGATACTACTCTTTACCTAATTCATTAGAGCGCTATCAGGGCGCACCCTTCTTAATCATTTCTTTTCATGCATAAGTGTGCCATATGGATCATATAAGAGGGATTCATTAAAAATAATCATTTATTACATGATAAATTAATGTGGAATTCATAATTAAAATCCATAATCAATAAGTACATGTGTATAATGGTGAATACCCTTGATAGGAAAATGATCATGGTATTCACTGTACAATGACTCTAGCTTTAAAATCGAGGTGCAATTTTTACAACATAACAACATGACATAAAATTCAAAAAAATGGTTGATGAGAGAGAAAGTGGTGTCTCGTAATATTTAAATTCAATGGAAAGTAAGGGGTTCATGTATATACATGTCCCAATATATTTAATTTAATTTAGATTCATAATACAAAATAATTGCTTGTATGAAATTGAGGAGAGATAAATCCCTTACCGAATTTTGGCATGGTAACAGGTATACATAAGAGGAATTAATTGGAGAGAAAAGGGTATATCATCATTAGAAAATAAGAAGGGGAGTATAGGGGAGGTGCGAAATCATACCCCAACATTTATAATTGAAAATAAAAGGGCATAACAATATTAAGAAACATGGATGAAATGAGAAAGGAAGGAATACCTTACTTGGAAGTGTGATCCCAAAGGCTCGGGAGAGGTTTAAGAGAGGATTATTGGGAGCTTGGGGTGACTTGGTAGGATTATAGAGAGAGTATGGAAGGGTTTGGTCAAGCTACAAAGGCTTTTAGTGAAGAGGATGTGGGAGCTTGGCTGGGTTTATATAGGAAAAGGGAGGGAATTCTTTATTATTTAGGTTTTTTCCACCACACATTAAACTAATCAAAACAACAAAAAACCCATGGGTTTTTTTTCCATTTTTTCTTCTAAAAGAGAGTGGAAAAAATTATTTTATAAAGATAATGGCCTAACTTCTTAAAATTTTAGGATTCCTTTTGTGGAGGCGAGTCACACTCTCAAGGAAATCAATTCTAAAAGTTAAAATGTTTTATAAGTATTGGAGGGTCCACTTAAGCTTTGTAAAATAAATCAAACGATCCTAAAATAATATTATTTTAATGGTAAAACATATATTAGCCAAAAATCCCGTTTATAGTATTTTATTACATAACTATAGGGTCATTAGGATGTCATAAAACACATTATATAGTTAAACGATATTTAATTTTTACCCAAACATTCGACTGTCTTGGAAAACTATGAAAAATTAACCATTGGATAATTTTGACATACTGACTCCAAAAATAATATTCATTTTATCTAAATAATTTTATAAATATGTTAATTTTTACTTTTAAAATAAAAACTGATATTTATTGAAAATTCATGGGTTTTGACAAAAATAGCTTTCAAAACATAAAAAAAATTACCATTGTATTGATAAAAATTATATGATAATTTATATCTAATAAAAATTAATTTAGAAATATTATTTCATTATAATATTATTTAATTAAAAACCCATTAATTCATCGAAATATATGTCTTAATTGAATATTAACTAAAAATACTATTTTTTCTTTAAAAACTATTTACAAAGTAACAATAATAAAATGAATGTATATTCCTTATTATATATAAAAATGATGCACAAAATAATAGTAATAAGGTCTTGTTACATAACCCCTTATAACACCCACATAAAATAATGGGTAAGGTGTGTGATGGTGATAGACTATGGGGGTGGCTCATATAACATCGCTCGGGTTGTAATCTCTATCAACTTCCACTTCTCCCGTAGGAGGTTCTATTCGATCTTAACGTGTTGAAGCTCGGATTGGGATTGGTCAAGAGAGAATCCCAATGATTCCACCTCCTTTCCAAGATCCAAAAAATGGGCTTCATATAGAGAAATTCTACTAGATGAGGCCAACACATCCTTTGTATGAGTAAATTAGATTTGTTAAAGACCTATATTTATACTAATCATGTGATCACTGGTCAACGACAATATTAGCAATGGTAACAATTTTTAACGGTGTTTTAAAATCCTAAAACATAAAACCAAGAAAGTGCATATGTTATATAACCATTTTAAATAATAATACATTTAATTATATCAAGAGGAATTTTCATTAATGAATGTTTGGGTTGTTACAACACCGAAGCTATCCATTATGATACAGATCATGTAGACTTATTCATTATAAATCTAAAGCATCTTGTAGCCCATTTATGATGATACAAAAACTCTATTACATCATCATGCAGAAAAACCACAAAGAAGATTAAGCAGAATTTATCAAACACTACAGACATCGATCTCCATACGATAATTATGTTTAAGAACCTCTACATACTTGTAATAAGTAATCCCCACAAACACAACAATATGAATAGGATAAGGAAATGAGGATTCCCTCCCCAATGAGATAACCTCATTATATTTCATGTAGAGGTTGAATGAAATATGTCTACAACTATGGCGTTCCATGGAAATATCGAAGTCGGTGTAAAATGATGGAGCACGCCTATTTGATTTCTGTTACAAGAAAATAGATATTCATGGACAGATTTCCCACATTATTCCAATTATGGTTTCATACTCAAATCTTCATCTTTCTCTCTAATGGTTTTTCCTCCACTATTGTAAATTAGCATACATATTTTTGATTTCTCTCTATGATTATAGGAAAAATTCCATCTCTATCATCATATTTTGTTTAGAAATCTCCCTAACTTACATTTAAAAATTATTGATACCTTCCTAGTTCCCATGAATAAGTCAATAAATCCTTGAACTCAATGAATTTTTAATTTATATAAATCCATTCATAATTAATTGATTTTCTTTGATCTCCTTGAGTTAATTGAGTATATTCATAGATCCTAAATCAACTTTTTAGATGAGGAATCATGGTTTCATTATGCTCACTGGTTATTTTGTTTTTAATAACCTGAATACTGTTGACGTTGGTACTTTACTAGTACACCATTGTTGAAATTTCTGTTCTCTTTCAAGCTCAGTTTTCATGATACTTCCATCCTGTGTTAAATATATTGGAATATGATCATTCTATTATGAGTTTTCTCCCTAAGTTACCCAGGTATCTTGCTTTCTCAATTTTATCTGCTAACTATTCTTGTGGGTGAATGTAAAAATTTGTGCAATGTATGAAATTTTATAAAAACATAAAATAGTATATTAACTTTTTTTATTTAGTTCCTTGAAAAAAATTCTCTATATACCGTTATATGTCTACAATATGTGTCTTTACATCATATTTCATTATCAAATCATTCAAAATATCCCTTTATCCTTTGATTTCCTTCTCCGTTGGAGTTTTTTTCCTTGAACCAACTGAATTTTTACCTTTTCTTTCCATAATATTAATAAATATTTATCACATGATGATTTTTCTTCAATTAAACATTAATATAATAATATCCTCAAAGTATTAATCATATTTAAAGGTTATAACAGTTATGAACTATAATTATAACCGAGAAATGTTTTGAATATATTATTAAGAATGTGTCATGTGTTCTAGATAACATCAATTTGATAGGACATGGATGGTGTTTGACTATCTTCTGCTGGAGGATTTTATGAAATTGATACTTCTTCTCACGAAGTTTAAACTTGGAAATATTCAATAAGGAATGATATAAAGGCAAAGACACCAATAAAAACTCAATATGTTATAAATTTCATTGGATTTTACTTTCCATAGATATGTGTATTGGTCTTTAGACTTAGATTATTATTAATATATACCATGAATCACATACTTTTTTGTATGGATTAAAAGCATAATGAAATATTCTCATATTGAGGAGGAAAGAGTTAGGTTTATCATAAGAGATATGAAATTAACTAAGTTAAGAAATGGGTTTTCAATTTGGAGTTAATGGAAGAACATATATTTGGATATTTGATTGAAATGGAACTTTCTAATTAAATCCATGGATATAATAGTTCATCAAAGAGTTCATTTCTAGTAGTCAAAGATTGATAAGTAAATCATTTAGGATGACGGTACAAGTATACAACTTGATTTATGTTGTATCAAGACAAGGAGATTATATTACATAGTGGCATTCATAAAAATTTTGTTTTCATTACGACATTAACATCGGTCTCTATGGGTGTCTTGACATGTTGTTAGATGCAAATCTTGGATTTTTGTAAGTTCACCTAATTCCATCAGGAAAGAGGCATAGAGGTCACACACTAAGTATATCCAGAATATCATTAAATTCTATTGAATTTAATATTAATAATAAATATTATTGCTGCCTTGTGGAATAATAATTATTTGAGCATAATTTATCACATAAATTCAATCACAGGATATTCAAGTTCAGAATATGTGAGTTGAATATTAAAATAAATATCTATTCTTGAGTTTAGTGAATATAATATTTATCTATATCAGTTTTATTATTCATATTTAAAAAAATAAATATTTATTTATTTACTATTTTAGTCAATAGATTAATAAAAATATTTATTTAGATAATTTAATATTAAAATAAATTTTTATTCCTGGGTTTAGTGAGTATATTATTTATTTATTTTTTGAATGAATATTATTTATTTATTTATATTATTATTCAAGGTTTAATAATTATTGAGGAGGATTGTCAGTCCATGTTTGAGGGCCCAATGGAAATGATCTGTTTTATTTGATATATTTTAAATAAATGTTGATTGATTGATTTAACAAATGATATTAAATTATGTGCATATCAAGTGATATATTATCACTTTTAATATTATTGGACATGGGTAATATATTAGAGAGAGTATTTTATAAAGGGCCACATCATAATCATCAAATATTTATCACATACTATATATTCCACTTCATATAATTTTAGAGAATTAGAATATTTGTGCATAATGATGATAGTATATAATTTTATCAAGTGACAAAGATAAATACCCACTGTCCAGATGGAAGATAAAATAAGAAAAATTACTAAATTTATTATATAGAGAACAATGTAAAGCACTTGAATCTTCTGCACAAGCACCTAAAATACCAAGAGCATTGTTCAGATATTTATATAGGATGTTTGAATACAATTGGAGGAAACCTAAATTGGTTTTTGAGGTTTATTTATCAAGTTCTTTGAATATTATCCATTAAAACCAATGGAGATCCATTATTGGGAACCACCCCAATGATTTTTCTATACCCCAAAACCTTCAGGTTTTATCAAAGTGGCCATATTATATTTTATAACTATTTATTATTTACCTGATATATTTTTGTGTTTTTTTTCTTTTTTTTCCCTTTTTTCATTATTTAAACCATAAATATAGAAAACATGAATTTTTATTCTCATATGATCAAAAACATGATAAAAATAGATAAATAATGCTCGATGATCTCATTATGAGGTGATGAGGTTATTTTCTACACACCACAAACAAACAATATGTAATAGTTAATTAAAAAATGTGAAACCATAGTCAATAAGAAATGGGGTAATCCATGAAAATCATGAGATATTGTGTGGGGGTTAGTACATGATGTCATTACACACCATGTATCAACAACCCAACTTGAACTTGTCTTGATTGGGAGTACACAACTTGTAGCTGGTTTACATGTTATGTAACCCCACATGGAATTGACTCTAATTAAATCATAGTGATCCATGTGGTCAAAGTATGAGATGTAATTACAGACTATATATTGACTTAAAACAGATAGAAATAGTAAAATTTTAATTAAAATATGGGTAAATGGTTTTACACATTGTGAAATATGATATAACAAGAATTAGAGACATGCCGAGACTTTATACATGTTTTGAGGGTGGTTAGTAGTGGATTTCACATTGTGTATCTAGTTTCACACACAATGTAACTAATTAAAAGTGGGAATTAACTATACGACATCTAGCTAGATACACACACTGTGTAACATGTGTAATTTCACATCAGGTACACATCCAATGATTTTCAGCATGACATGTGGTAATAAATGCTTAATAATTATTATGTACATAATTATGCTACTATACAATATGTAGGGTCATCGTACATGCCATTTACATCACATGAATTCCTAGAAGTGCATGTTGTGTATATTTATGGAATAATGTGTCGTCATAAATGACACACAAACTACATTGTTTAACTCATAAAATTATGCATTATGTATATCATAAATTCCATGTGGGATGCCAATGAGCTTGTACCAAAGTGGTATAGGATCATACTAGGAATCCAAAAGACCAAGGATCGATTTCGGGCAAGGATGAAACTCCTGGGGCACTGTAGAAGTACTGTAGTAGGGGCACTATAGCAGTACTGCAGCTACGGTGGAACTATAGCAGTAGTGACACTCTAGTGGCTGAGTTACTGTAGCAGGAACTGTAGGAGTGGTGGTACTGTAGTGGGTACTATAGCAGCCTGAGTATTGGAGTAATACTATTCACTGAAGGGTCATTTGGGCCAAAAAAGGGCTTTCGAGCCTTGTATTTGGGATTTCATGGCCTTGTCCCTTCGAGTTATGTAATTGGTCTCCCTCTACCCAGTTAAAGGAGGTCTTTTATTTGCTTTAATAATATTAACATTCCATGAAGGAGAACATGCTATATATATACAAAATACATGACATGGATCATACATAACATAAGTAACAAAATATTTTGAGTGAAGAAACACATCATGTTAGAATTAAATTCTAGAAATGGATTTAGTCGTATGTAGAATGGTTAATGTCTTATCACCTCTAGTAAATTCCATATGTGTGTGTGTCTATATATATTTATATATAATTTCATAAATGAATTTAAACTGAAACAAAGGGTATATTCCATGTAATCATACACTTAATAATTTTCAATTAAAGTTTATTTTATTTTATTTATTTATAATTATACAATATGGGTATCTTTAGGACTGCTTAAAAAAATTCACAATATAACAAAATTTATTAATTGATTGGTAGATTATTTATTAATTTTAGAAAATTTATCATAATAAAAATTAATAGAAGTGTGTGTTATCAAGAGTGAATATGTTTTCATTTCATGTTGGGATTGATCATGAGATTGATCGACCAGAGTATATGCAAGGTTTATTTAATTTAATTATTTATTTCATGGATTTTTTCATTGATTTATTTTCAAATTAAATATGATGATTTGCATATCATACCTTCCTCCATTATTATATATGAGTCTCCATATACAGGGTTTATTTATATGACATTAAACCCCCAGTACCCCTCACTTGTGTGTGAGTAAGAGTTTGTAAATGATGGAGCTTATAAAGATGGGTGATAATTCAGGATCTGAGCCATGGTAAAACTAACCAAGGGGATATACAAGTTAATATATGATTCCTATAACTCAATCTAAGGAATGGGATCAAGAATTAAATTCCCCTAGGGTCGAGGTTTGTATATATCCACTTGATAAAACAAATAGTAAAATAATTTTCATGGTCATATCAATAATTTATTTTATTTATTATTACAAGGTAATTTATTTATTTATATGATGAATGATTTATTTGATTTACTAAAAGCGATCACATAAAGTAAATAATTTAAAAAAATTTAAGTTAAAATAAAATAAATTTATTATGTTTAAATTATTTTATAATTTATATTTAATTAATTATAGAAAATATATATTATATTAATAAGAAAGTGAAGAATAAAATAAAGAATATTTACATAGAAGATAAAAAATCCCTAAAAAATATTAAGTCAAATATCACCTTTCATAACTTAAGTAGAATATAATTATGGATCAAAATATTGGTGTAGGACATGTCTTGATAATTTCATTTATCATGAGTTCTAATGAGGGACTTGGGTTGACTTAACCAAGTTAGCATCAAAAGTAGTTTTTCTTACATGACTTGGAGTAATTTTGTGTTAAGCTTTGACGAAATCCATGTTTAGGATTTCATGATTAGGAAATCTACTTAACAAATTTAGGAGTAATGAGTTAATGTAATTTTAAATTTTACCCTACATAAATACCTTTTAATAATTTGATAAGGCCTCTTTTTGGGTTATTTGAGGGGAATATCCTCACCACTAGAATAACTGAGTGATAAGATATTTTGAATCAAGTGGGGAGGGATGTTGGGATTTGATAAAACAGTGGAAGACTAATAATATTAATTTATTATGATACACTTGGTAATTAGGGAAAAGTAAAAAAATATTCTTTTAATTGTTGTATAAAATGGAAATTAATTCAACAAAAACACTATCCTTGTGATCCATATTAGATAAATTCAGTCTTATGATTTGTTCTAACTTCTAGGAATAGTGCATGTGCATGCACATCACACTACACCAAAGTGGAAGTTTTATGTTCTAATGTCCCCAGTTCATGTTGACCCCTCAGAGTAGGAAGGTCAGGAGGTACACAATATCTTCTGGAAACATGTGGATGATGCATTGGATGTAAAATGCTTCATGTTATCATCCATTCCACACGAATGAAGACATGGATGCATATAATGGGTTGTCTCATCTCCGTGATCTATATCCCTAATACAAAATAGGCTTTTAACAGCGCTGAAATTTATTTGCGCTAGAAAAAAACACTGATAAAGGGTGCATTTTACAGTGCTTTTTTGTAGCAGTAATAAAAGACACCCTTTATCAGGGCTTTTCTTAGCGTTGATTAAAGGGACACTTTATCATTGCTTTATTTTTAACACTTATAAAGTGTACCCTTAATCAACGCTTTATTTTTATCACCTATAAATAAATCCTTTATCAGTTATTTTTTAGCACTAATAAAGGTTCGAATGAAATGAAATAATTATATAAATAAAAAATAAAAAGGAGTTTATTAAAAAATATTAATTTTTTATTAATTAAGTAATTATTGATAAAAATTATTAAACTTTTTATGATATATATAAATTATAAAAACAAATAAATAGAATATATTAAATATGTAGATATATGTAAAATGAAAATTAAACAAATAAAAACTAAAAATAAGTAAAGTGAGATAAATATTAAACATTTGTTTAATTAAATAATCATTGATAATATTAATAAGTGATATATATTAAATATACATATTATGAATGTATATAAATAATATTGATATAATACAAAATATTTATGCTTTACATTGTTATTAATTATATATTTATTAAATAATGGTTTATAATTAAAAATTAATATGAATTAAAAATACTCACTAATTGCATCAAGTAGTGAACATAATTGAATATCGATTAATTTTTCAACTTAACCTAGATCAAACGCGTGTTATCTTGATTTCACTAATATGTAATTAATGCATTTTTAGATACAATGCATGTACAGACACATATGTGTTTTGGTAATTTTATGAATTTATATAATTTATTTTATATATATTTATTTGGAAGGTTTTAATATTTCAATATGTATTCATCTTTATTTGAATATATATCAATTTTTTAATAATTTATATTTAATTATTAAAACTTTCCATTTTCTGATATTGTCAAATTGTAGTTATTTTTAATTAATCAATTTCACTCATTTTTAACATGCATTCACTTAATATTAAATATTCATTAATAATGTAAAAAATATATTTGTGAAAAATATTTATAAATAAATATATTTATAAATGTAGAATTACTATTTTTATACATTTATATTTTTTAATTATAAATAAATAAATTTATATATTTAAATAATTATAAAATTATAATAAATTTATTTAAATAATGAATATATTTAATATATTTATATTTATATATATTTTTTATATATATAAGAAATTGTATAAATATATATAGTGATATAAATATTATTTTAAAAAAAAGTATTTATATAATTATAAATAAATAATTATAAAATTATAATAAATACATTTTAGTAACGAATATCTTTACTATATTTCAATTTATATATATTTATTAAATATACATATAATTTTATAAATATATTTACAAAATTTTTTATTTATAATTATAATTATAAATCTATTATCAGTGCTAAATTAATTAGCACTAATAAAATCCATATTTATCAATACTTTTTTAGCGCTGATAAAGATGTATTTTATTAGTTCTTTTTATCATTGATAAAACTCTATCTTTATTAGTGCTTTTTTGAAAGCACTAACAAAAGTGTCCTGGTCTATTTAAATAATCTTGAGCATTCGTGATCTTGTCGTGATACCGAAACTTAACACAGAAGCTACCCTCTATCATGCACCACCTCAGTGAATCGAAGATCAAATCAAGGTTTAAATCCAAGTCTTAAACAATTTAAAGAGCCAAATCCAAGGTTCAAATGATTAAAGGATTGAGCGAATTTAAGGCTCAAACGGTTTATAGGTTTTTGATATCTATAATTTCTCTCAGACGATTAAAAGATTCAATCCAAAATATCTTATTTTCTCCTCATACTCCTCACTCATTGGTTAAAGGTTTGGCTATTTATATTCCAATTTTTTATATTCATTCTTGATTTACTGTCAAAATATACCTATGGTCAATAATTTTTATTGAGAATGTTTGGTTAAAAGTAGATAGGGATATCGTTCTTTACACTCCCCCACCCTCACCTCTTGCTAATTCTATGCAACCCGACCACCCCAATGCCACTGAAGGAAGTAACTATTTATTATCGACTCTAAAAATTCCATTGGAATCATGGATCCTTAATTATAATATTTAATTCCACAATATAACCAATAAGGGATTCATGGATTATTATGTATTTCATTTTTTAAGCAATGACCATTTAGTCGATGATAAAGATCATAAAATTATGTAAAAAGGCATTGTTAAAGATGATATTTCATATGAATGTTACTTTAACTTAGAAAGCCTTAGACACATATGAAGTTTATGGATGAACATAATTTCTGTTGGTTAGTTGGATGATGTTAGATTTGGCTCGTGGATCAACTATATATTATACAAATATATAATATAAAAATATATATTATACGATTATATTATAAAAATATATTATACAAATATATTATGAAAATATACTATATAAATATATTATAAAATTATGTTATAAAAATATATATTATAAAAATATTTTATAAAAATATTTTATACAAATATATTATACAAATTTATATGTATACAATTAAAAAAATACAAATTTGTTTCATATTTATATATATTATATTTATATGTAAAATATATTTATATTAAATAGTATGTATTTATATATTATACTAATATTTTATACAAATATATATATTATACAAACACAAATATAAATTATATTACAAAAAAATATATAATAAAAATACATATTATACAAATAAAGATATATATTACACAAATACAAATTCAAATATATATATATTATAAAATACACAAATATATATTATAAAAATATATATTACACAAGTATATTATAAAAATATATTTTACAAATATATTATACAAAAATATTATACAAAAATATTTCAATAGAGTTCATTCAATGGTTGAAATTCATCATCAAATTTTACTTATAAATATAGAGGTTTTAAAAATAGGGCATGATTTCTCTTATGAAGAATAATCAGTGAAGATAATGGATCATTGAGATATAATATGATAAAACATGACCACAAAACTTTTCAAGGTTTTTTTCAAAAATCATAAGCATGAGGAAGTGATATGGGAATGAGAATATGTAATTAAATTAACATATTATCATATGTTCACATTTGATTAATTGAATTTTAAGGGTGAAATTTTTTTAGGAGATAGATAATGTAGCATCCCATATTTTAGTATGAATTTTTCTTCTATATCTTTCATTTGTGTTATAATTGAACAAATTTTTTCACATGAAATATAGATCTAAATATATAATGTTTTATTTATTATTGTAGAATATAACAACATAAAATGTAATAAAATTATTATAAAAATAAAATATAAGAAAAATATAAACAACATGATTATTAAAACTATAAAAGGAAAATAAATAAAAGTTAATAAAAAGGTTTTATGACATCAATATTATTTTTAATGATTTACCGTTAAAATCATATCATAATGTATAACTATATAAAGAATAAAAGATGTTATAAATATGATAGGCATTTTATAGAAGAAATAATGACATGGGATTAATAATTTTGAGAGACATATTTAAGAAAATGTTTCGAAATGTAATTGGATAAAGTGGTCACTATATTTTCATTTGATATATATAGTCATCAGGTATATATATATAATTTTTCGGTCTATTAAAATTTTCATAACAAAAATTCAATTCTTATATATAGGTAAGTAATTTGTTATAAAAAATATATTTGATATGTATAAATAAATAGATAACATCCATTAACAAAGAATTTTTCTTCAAAAACATTTGTTTATCCTATATATTATTATTATTTATTTAAAACTTAAATACAAAATATTAAGATTTAATAATTTAATAAAATTGATTTAATAATTATAAATTAAAAATTTAATATAAGTTAGAGTATAAATATCTTTATGTTTTCATATAAAAATCATTGTCTATAGAAATAATGTATTATTTCATATTTATTTTTAATTTATTTCATTTTTGTATTACTCATAAAATAATTTATTTCTTATATAGGTTGATTCTTTTATTCAAGTTGGGGTATTTTGTACAAAGCTTCTCATGCTCGTGATATATTGGACTTCAATCCTGTAACTGAGATAATGACAACAAAGAAATGCGTCGAGAATACATACAACCATCATAAAATGGTGAATTCCTACATCTTATTTAATTTATTTTTTCATAAATTTATCTTCTACTTGTAAGTTAATTTCATTATCATTTTTATCGAAAAATTATTTATATTTTTTCATAGATATTTTGGGAAGTCATATTTTTCTTTCTACTATCTACAAAAGCAACAAAGGCGATAAAATGTTTCTTTCTTCTAATGTTAAAACAATTTTCATTTCCATTTCCTTTACTGTAAAACAACCAAAAATTCATATTAATTCAATATTGTTAACTGAAAAATCATTTTCATTTTAAAAATCTAGAAGAGTATAGGGAACATGAGCTTCCATTGTTGTTCTAGTTTTCAACAATGAGAAAGGTTTTTCAGCTAAAAACATTAGGTCAATATGTAGTGTTGGTTTTTTGAAAAATAAATGAAATAAAAATCATGGTAACAATGAAATTTAGGAATTTTTTTAGACTTAGGGACATGTAGTAATCTGCTGCACCAAAATCTGATACACGGTGGGATTGGTAGGACTCGAAGTGCTTCTTTTAATTTAAAATTAACATTAATTTTAGTAAAAAAGACAAATGACATACTCAAAACCAAGAAAACTTATTCTTATTATTTTGATACTTTAGGAAAATGATCCATAATTAATTTTTGATGTGTATGAATCATCCACACACCAATCGATGTTCCTGGTATTACTCAAAGTGTTTACAATCAATTTTAAATTGACATTTTAGTTCAAAAAGTTACACTCATTTAAAACTAAGGAAACACACTTGTATTTTCTTTATAATTTACTAAAATTATTCGTAAAACATTTCTTATGTGTAGGAATTATTATGACATCAAAACGATACATGATGTGACCGGTATGAGTCAAAGTGTATGTTTTTAGTTAAAAATGACATTTTAGTAAAAAAGACAAGTGTTGTACTAAGAAAACACATTTTGATTGTTTTTATGATTTATGAAAACAATCCATAAGACATTTGAGATTTATATGAATAAGAATAACCTCAATATGAAAAATAGTGTGATCAGTATGACTCAAAGTTCTGATTTTTATTTAAAATTAACATTAATTTTAGTAAAAATAACACCTGACATACTCAAAACTGAGAAAACAATTTTTTTTTGTTTTTATACATTAGGAAAACTATCCATAAGTCACTTTTGATGTATAAGAATCAGATTTACCACAATTTGATGCACAATGTAACAGATAAGAGTCTAAGTAAGTTTTTTATTTAAGATTGACATCAATTTTAGTAAAAATATCAATTGACCTACTAAAAACATAGAAAACACATTCTGATTGTTTTTACACTTTAGGAAAATTATCTGTAAATCATTTTTGACATGTATGAATCTTCCTAACCTCAATCAGATACACAATATTCCCGGTATGACTCAAACTATCCATTATCTGTTTGAAATCGACATTTTAGTACAAAAAGTGTCACTAATTGAAAAATAAGAAAATATGCATAGATTTTATTGATAATTTGGGAAATTTATTCATAAATAATTTCTGATGGATATGAACCAATATCATTTAGAACCAATACATGATGTGATCTATATGAGTCAAAGGGCATGTTTCAAGTTTAAAATGACATTTTAGTGAAAAATAAAAGTGACATACTCAAAACTGAGAAAACACATTTGGATTGTTTTGATACTTTAGGGAAATGTTTTATAAGTCATTTGGGACATGTAGGAATTATTTTAACCTAAATATAACACATGGTGTGACTGGTATGACTCCAAGTGCTTCTTTTTATTTAAAATTGACATTAATTTTAGTAAAAAGGACAACGATCAAACTCAAAACCAACCAAACATATTCTGATTATTTTGATACTTTAGAAAAATGATCCATAAGTCATATGGGATATGCATTAATAATATTCACCTTAATCTAACACACTATGTGACTGCTATGGATCCATGTGATACTTTTTATTTAAAAATAGACATCAATTTTTGAAAAATGGAAAACTCAAATACTCAAAACTGATAAAACATATTAAAATTATTTTGATACTTTAAGAAAAATATCCAAAAGTCATTTGGTATTTTTAGGAATCATAAACACTATAATATTATTCATAGTGTGATCGATATTACTCCAAGTGCATCTTTTTATATAAAATTGACATAAATTTTATTAAAAATGACAACTAACCAACTCAAAACCAAGAAAACGCATGAAAATTATTTTTATACTTTAAGAAAATGATCCATAAGATATTTTTGATGTTTAGAAATCAACTTAATCATAATATGATACAATATGTGTCCGATATGAATCATTGTGTCTGTTATTAGTTTAAAATTGATATTTTAGTTCAAAAAATGTCACTTACTGAAAATTGAGAAGCACCCTCAGATTTTCTTGATAATTTAGTAAATTTATTCCTATTTCATTTTTGACATGTAAGAATTTTTCTCACATAAATTAGATATATTAGTTTAATGGTATGAGTTAATGTACTTATTTCCAATTTAAAATTTCATTTTAGTAAAAAAGATAAGTGACACACTCAAAACCAATTAGATGAATTTTTATTGTTTTGATATGTTAGTAAAATGATACATAAGAAATTTGAGACATTTATGAATCAAAATTAATTCAATAATATGTATTTTGTGACTAATATGACTCCAAGTACATCTTTTTATTTAAAATTGACATCAATTTTAGTAAAAAGGAAAAAAGACCTACTCAAAACCAAGAAAAAAAATTCATATTATTTTGATACTTTAAGAAAACAAATCATAAGTAATTTTTGACATGTAAGAATCAAAAGAACCTAAATATGATACACAACGTGTATGGTATCACTATATGTGTCAGTTATTAGTTTAAAATCAACATTTTAGTTCAAAAAGTGTCACTTACTCAAAATAGAGTAAACATGCTCGGATTGTCTTTATAATTGAGAAAGTTGATTAATAAAATATTTTTGATGTGTTGTATTTAGTATCTTGTAAAACTACCACACAATGTGACCAGAATGAGTCAATGTACATGTTTCCAGTTTAAAAAGACATTCTAGTAAAAAAGACAAGCGACGTACTAAAAATGAACAAACACATTCAGATTGTTTTGATACTTTAGGAAAATGATCCATAGGTCATTTGAGATGTGTAGAAATAGGACACACAAAAATCCTACACATGGCGTGATCGGTATGATTCAAGGTGGTTATTTTTAAAATATAAGTATCATTTTAATTTAAAACGTGCATCCCATCGCCAAAACTGAGTAAATGAGCCTAGATTTTTTTCTCATCATTCAATCGATTATTACTTAATTAATTTAGTTATCAGTTTTCTCTTATAATTATTTAGTTAGTTCCCATTGAGATAATTCTTGATGATGAATAAGAAATTCTGTGATGTGTAAGTATCAACTGTAGTTCAATTTTATACACAATTTTCCTGGTATGGCTCAAAGTTTAGTTTAAAATTTACACTTTCTGTTGATTTATTTATTTATATTATTTCCATCACATGAATGTTTTTCTTATATGAGTGCATTTTTTTCTCAATCATATATTAGGATAAAAATACAAATAAACACTAATGTTTTTGAATATATTTACTAATTTTTACTTATGTAATTGTATAAACCAATGTTTGAAATTTTTAGAATATAGTCTTTTTTCTTGTATTTTTATTGTAAATGTATTTCATTTAAATTATATATTGGTGATTTATTTTGATAATTACATGGTGTTTTTGGGGATCTGGTGTGATGATACAATACACTGCAACATTCCACTTGATCAGTGGTAAAAAAGCACTAATAAAGGCATCCTTTATCGATTTTTATAGAAGTACTGATAAATATGTCATTTATTAGTGCCAATAAAGTATACTTTATCAAAACTTTTATAAGTACTGATAAAGGGTTATTCTATCAGTTCTTTTTTTTCACTGATATAATACTAGGGATTTTAATCTCTCTTAATTATTCAAAACTTCTCTGGCATTGTTAAAGGTCATTTTAGCACGGTTATGGCCGATTTTTTATTATTTTATTAAGATAAATAAAGATAAGAGAGGTATGAGATATCTGTGCTACTATAAATTTGTAATCTTTGAGAATATGTTTTAGCTAGACCTCATGTAGTTAATATGATTGGATACATCAAACATTTGTAATTTTTTATATTTAAGGTTGCTAAGGAATTGTGTACATACGTCATTCTATTATCACTTCCTCCATGTTTCACATGTTTTATTTTGAATTTTAATATGAATAATATAGAGAAGATACTATTAGATATCCTAAATCTATTTCATTAATTAGTGGTAATGACATGAATCAGGAAAAACAACCTACCCTTGTGGGAATAAGATGAAAGGAAAGTCAATAACGTTTTAGACTGACTCTAAGTCTAAGGTATCTATACACCACCCTTATAAGAGAAGGAAGATCCAGAGATAGTCTAGGTATTAAGAACAAATATGATTTGTTTATGGCAATATAGGCCACTAGAAGAAGAAATATTCCTCAGTAAAGAAGAAATGGGAAGACTATAATAACCCCCACTCTTGTAACCTAGGGTCCATGTTTACTTTGTTACATTGGTATAGGATATAAGAGATCACACCACACAGAAGTGATCAGTTTAGTTGTCTTAGAAAACTTGAAACTTACTAGATTCTCATATTATATTAGAAATATAAAAACATATCATAAGAAACATTCTTGGATCTTTAAAATAATTCAAAATATCCTTATTTAAATCCTAGGAAAAGGGAAAAACAAAGGATGATCTCAAATTATCAATATGGTTTATATACATCATAATCTATCATGAGTAAATAAGTCATAATCAATATAGTAGAATGGTTAATCAAAACACATTCTATAAAATCAAATATTTTAGTTAAAAGAATATTCATGACTAATATCAAAAAAAATCACATGGGTAATGGAAACTAAATTCTCAATAAATTAAATTAATAAATTTGGACATTCATGAACTTTAAATTAAGGACTCAACCAAGTTAGAATGAATCTTACCACCAATGCCTCTACTAAGACATCATTCATAATAAATGGGTAGGTGTAAACCAATTATCCATCTAATATAAGATAAAAACTATTTGATCTCATGAGACTTATCGATGAATTAAGGGTATATCTATAAATGGGTCCCATCCATTACTTTCAGGTCTAATGCATTCATCATATATTGAATTATCAACACAATTCATTCTCAAAATTTCTTATAAATCCATATTTTCCCATATTAAATTAATAATTCTGAATACTTCCCCATTTAATGAAATAATCATTCTCAATAATCTTCCATCAAATGATATTATATATAGAAGTGATATACATTTGAGACAGCATCAAAGTGGTTGAAATGATTCTATTTAAATCTATAAAACTTAAAACATGGTCATAGAGGAGAAAATAAATTCCAATTAAATGATAGAGTGTGATAAGGAATCTCATCATGATAAATTTAATAATAAAAAAAACTATGAATTAGTAAAGGATAAAATATGACCATAAATTCATTAGAAGAAAAGGTTTAGTAGTAAAGAAAACCGTTTTTGTAAAATAAATAAAGTGTAATAAAAACATTAAAAACAACTTCGTTGTATCTTTGTGTACAAATGATTTTATAAATCACTTTCAAAACTATTTTCAATCCTTTAAGAAAATAATTCTTTTTTCAGTCAGTATCTTTAAAAACTAGAAATTCCCAGAATATTGAATAAATATTTTCTTTGAAAATAACCTTAGAATCTTTTAATGGAATTTTTATAAAGAATAATGGCTATAATGGTGATAAAGGGAATTCAAGTCGTATATAATAAAAAATACATTATTTTTTTGAAATTTCTAAAATGTTGAAAATAAACCATACAAAAATTGTTGAAAAGTTTTCTTTTTAATATTTTGTAAAGAAATCCAGAAATGATTGAAAATGACCTTTATCAACCTTTTAAACATAACAAATAATTTTCTTGAAACATTTAAAAGAACCTTGACATGCAAGAAAAAGAGTTGGAAAGAAAACATTAAAACAATATTTTTAAAATGAAATTCCCTTACATATAACTTAATTCTTGATTACAAATCCAAAAAATAAGAGAAATGGAATATAATAATATAAAACAAAAAAATAATAATATGATAAGAAAATATATGTGGTTAATAAGTTTAGGATCATATTATTTTTCTAAATAAATATATGCATAAATAATCTCAAAATAAAATGATACTATAACAAGAATCCCTTATATTGGGTCAATTCTTAGTCATAGGTGTGTTATCATACAGTATAATTAATTAAATTTTTTTAAATAATTTCTTAATAAAATTTGTCATCTATATTCTATTTTTAATGTTATATTATAATCATTTTGAATTTATTTATTAAATAGTTTTTTCTTATGTCGACCATTTAAGGTTGTTCGGTTAATTTCTCTAAACTTACATAGCTATATTATTTGTGGGTAAATGTGTTATGAAATAGTTCCATCATATCCAGAATTACAATAATGTTATTAATATAATTTTTATTCATTATATGAAGTTTTACAATCATCCATGCATAATGGTAATATAAAAATGAATCATGTCACTCCGTAGAGGTGGTACTCCACATGTACACATGAGCGACGTTATCATTTTCCAATGGATGGAATAGTGAGTGGTAGATGACATATTATATTTAAGAAATCATAATTATTACTTAAATATAATAAATATTCATTATACCATTATAAATATCCATGTAAAGTAATGATGAAAAATAGATACACTACTACATGGAGACGGTAGGTCGTATGTATGTAGGAATAATGTTTTCATTTTCCGTATGATGGAAAAGAGATGGAAAATGGTTTTAAAATAATCATAATCATATCTTAGTATATGTTTTATTATTTAGTAATTTTTTTAGTATGAATAAAGATATTTAGATGAAATAGAAGAATAAATAAACTTTAAAAGAGTTATTTAAGATGATTACCTCTTTATTGAGATACCACATTTGGCTTACACCTTAAGCCTTATTAGGAATGTATTAGGGTAAGAAAAGGACCTCAAGAAAAAAGGGAAGTAATATATGAATTTTTTTTCATACGTATAGGAAGATATATAGGGATCAAAATTTTCAAATAATGGCAGAAAATAGGTTCCCTTTTATAAGTGAAGGGATAGACACACATAGAATTACTTAAAATATTTAAGTAATATAATGTCATTTTTTTATGAAAGTGGCACCAAATTGTCACAGATTTGAAGTTGATTAGGGTAAGTTAGAAATAAAACCAACTAATGAGGTTTAGGTAAGTGTTTTGTATGTTCTTGAATCTGCATACCTTTATTTTTATCCAATTTAACTCATTTTACCGTTAACCTAGATGATAAATATTTACCATGGTTACTATTCATTATGAAAAAAAAAGAATTTGAACTTATTAAATAATATAAATTATTATGAATCAAAATATTTAATACATTTTACATTAGTAAAATCCTATAATTGGCATAAATTAATTTTAATATAAGTTCATAATATGCAATGAAAACCATTTTTAGAAAAGTGTTTATTTTAAGAATATAAATATTTTATAGAAAAATAAAAAATAATAATGATTCAAATGGAATTAATTGGATAATTTTATATAAAAAGGGACTTATTTTTATTTAAAACCAAACTATAAGTTAAAGTATCCTTGTAAATTCCAGATTAATCGAAACTAACTAAAAATAGTTTTTATTTAAACAAAAATATTATTTAGGCTACCAAAATGTTGAGAATATATTTCTATGTTCAACATTATACTTTTATATGGATTGTATTAATTATTTAAAAAATCATAGAAAAATGGTTCATAAAAATTCATGTTATTATTATATCATTATTATTTCATAATTGGGACATTTATTTTCAATTAGTATTTTTACTATTCACCTAAATTTCAACTATTTTTGAAAAATGAAAAAAATTCACACAATGTTAATTATGAAATTATAATTTCAAAAAATAAATTCATTTAATAAAATCAAAATTATAATTTTTTTGTAATTTAGGTGGTAATTACACTCTTGAATATAACTATGTGCATTATGATATTGTTCCTTTAGAAATAAAAGATTACTTACTATAATTAAAGCTTGGGTGTCACATTATTCCCTCCTTTAGAAATTAGATCCTATAAATCTATATAATGTCACATCATAAATATATATGTGTATTTATTAATTATAAAATTTTTGGTTTCCCAAGTTTCCTCTTCTATCTTAGGATTCCTCCAAAGTAATTTAACCAATTAAGACTTTTGATTCCATAAAACTTGTTTCATAGTGTTAACAATCAAGATAAGATCTTCACAGTCAGCTAAATCAAATTTTAATTCAATTTACTCATAGGTGATCACATGAATTTGTCTTGACATTATCTTACTCAATAAAGTAATATGAAACACATTTTGAACTTTTGAGAGGCTAGGAATCATTTCCAAATGGTATGCCAGAAATCCAATTCTATTTTGAATTTAAAATGGTATGATGTTCCTAGAATTTAGTTTCACTTTCCTGTAAAAACATATAATTCCATTCAATAGAGATAATTTTAATAAAACATGATCCCCATCCTGAAATTCTAGAACCTTCCTTCGATTATTGAAATAAATATTTCTCTCGACTTGATCTGCCTTTATATAACTCCGAATAGTCTTTACATTAACCATTGTCACCCGAAAAATTTCTAGTCCTAAAATATTACTTTCAAAAAATTTATCCCAATAAGTTAGTGTCCAACATCTTTTCCCATATAATGCATCATACTATTCAATGTGAGTTCTCAAATGGAATCTATTATTATAATAAAATTCCACCAACAGTAAATACTGATCCAACATACCTTTAAAGTAATAATATAATGACCTTAACATGTATTATAATGTTTGAATAGTACTTTATGATTATCCATCTATCTTAGGATGATAAGAAGTGTGTCTACATAGCTCAATTTCAAGAGACTTCCAAATACTTTTAGAGAATTTTGATGTAAACCATGGGTAGTAATAATATAAAATTGAAATAGGCGCTCCATGAATCCTCACAACTTCATTAATATAGAGCTTTGTGAAGAAATAAAGAGGCGTATATTACATTACAAAAAAAGAAATGTATAGACTTGTTAAGGTAATAAATAATTGAAAACATGTCATCACTCTATGTAGGAGTGTTTGGAAATCATGTGACAAAATCCATAGATATATCATCCCATTTCCACACAGGAATAGGTAGAGGTTTCAGGAATCCTTTAGGTTATTTTCTTCGATCCTTTTCGTATTTAAAAAACATTCATCCTAATACATTGTCTGTAATTCTCGGTTTCATATTATCTGAAAAAAAAATGTTCCTTCAAATCCTAATACATTTTCGAGCTACCAAGGTGTATATACACTTTTTTGTTATCAGATTCAAATAACAATTCTATTTTTATCTCTGGAATGGATGCGACACTTAACTGCTTTCCAAATTTCAATATAACATCTTCATAGATAATTTTTTACAACTTCCCACAATTCAATATTTTATTGTTTTTTGAATATTTTTATCATCAAGCTAGAAACTTTTTATTTTCTCCAATAAGGATGATTTGAAAATAATTTTGAATATCTGTAATGTTTCCCCTTCATTAATGACTCTCATATCTAGATTTACTAAATCTATGAATATAAGATATTTTTAATACTCATTTTAGTAAAAAATACCATGATATTTCTTAGTCAACACATCATCCGAATTATTTTCCTTCCCTATGTGGTAGTGTATTGAGAAATAATATTCATTTTAAAGTTGTATCCATTACTTTTACCTCATGTTATCCTATTTCTGTGAGAAGATATATTTAAAAAATTTATGTTCTATGCGTATATCATATTTTTTCCACAAATGGAATGCCTATATATCTTCATTGAAAATATTATTAATGTTAAATAAAGATCATTTTTTTAATAATTTATTTCATAAATCTTTAACTTCCATAATACTTAGGGAAAACTCTATTATTATATATAGGAAACATTAAAGTACCTTCTTTGATGCATCACTATATATGAAAAATATGTCCCTTCTTGATTCTAAAGTTAATATTGGGGAATTGAACAATATCCTATTTAACTATTTAAAACATTCTTTACATTATTCTGACCGTATGGACCTAATCACTTTATATGTAAAATTGGTTAACATGTTAAATAATTAAGAATTTTCTTTAACAAACCATCAATAGTAACATATTAATACTATGAAATTACATACCTTGGTTATAATTTTTGGCATTTGAAATTCTGTCACTAAATTTTACTTTAAAGGATCAACTATTATTCTATATTTAGAGACAATTTTACTAAGAAAATAAACTTTATAAATGCATAATTTTCATTTGAAAATGTTTCCATACAAAACATTTTCTCTAAGAGTCTTAGGAATTATACATAGATGACTCTTTTTCTCATCATATATTTTAGATTATGTCAAGATATCATAAATAAATACTAAATCAAAATTAGAAAGATCATTTTCAGTACTTTATTCATCAGATCCATAAAATTAGTTAGTGCATTATTCAATCAAAAGGTACATACTATAATTTCATGATGTCCATACCTCATATAAATTTTCATCTTTAGAATATATATTTTCTTTACTTACATTTGATGACACCCAAAATGAAGATCAATATTTGAAAAATATTTAGTTCCTTGAAGTTGATCCAACATGTCATCAATGTGTTATATATGATAATTTTTCTTTAAAAAATGGAATTGATTTCCTAGTAATTGATGAATATTCTCATGGACCCATCATTCTTCTTAATAAAAATAATAGGTGTTCCCCATGATAAAATAATAGGGAATATAAATCCCTTATCAAACAAGTACTGCACTAATTTACTAAGTTACACTAAAACCACTATGTCCATCCTATATAAAGTTTTAGATATAGGGTTTTTATCATGTATGATATCAATAGAAAACTAAACTTCACACTCATATGGATGTCCATGTAGTACTTCAGGATACAAATCATTTTACTCCTAAATAATACATACATGCTCTATTACAAGGCTACTTTTCCCATTCATAGGTTGTGTAAGCTCCTCTTCTTCAAGAATTTCATTAAGGATATCTACTGTAGGTGGATCCTAACTTGATTCACATGATGTGGTCTTCCCGTTGAAGAAAATGTATTTCAAATCCCTATCATAAATCATAATTTCATTATCTTTGAAAGAATTTTTTATATTAAAATTTGAAATCCAATCCATGACAAGAATTATATCAAAGTCAAACATAGGTGAAATAATCATGTTTTAAAATAGGATATGTTTATGTTTCATAATGGGAATTGATTGAAACTTCATTTCTCCAATAAGATTTATACTAAGAGCATTGATTAAAAACTATCTTCTTACGGTGCTGGGGAAATACCTAATTTTCATAGAAAACATAGAAGATATAAAAGAGAGTAAACATCCATAACTAAAAAATAAATAGTTAAATTTGATGTCATGATCAAAGTACCTTCCACTTCATCTTTAGGGAAATCCACCTCAATTGTAGTGAATCACATTTTCTTTTCCTTGGTCCCCTTTTTCTTTTTAGAGGATAATTCCCTTGATTCTTGGTATATTGTTTTAAATAATTTACCATGTATTTATAGATAAATCACTAAATAGAAGTGGTTTATTTATTTACCTTTTATTCATAAGCCTTATAACCCATTTCTATGCACTTTAAACGGACTCATGTTACCACTAAGAATATACCAGAGTATTTCATTTAAAAATTATCACATGTTGGAAATCACATAATCCATTTCTTCTACTTTGGCACATTTATTTTTTCATAGTGATCAGTAAACCTCATCTTTTATTTATTTCCCTATAATATAAATACTTATAAAATTTATTCTTAGTCTTCCTAAAAATTGAAACTATATCTTCATATGATGAAAACATTTTAGAAAATAGTTCCCTTCATAGACTAGGAATTATTATATCAAAGAAATGGTCAATATTACATTATGTATTATTTATTTAGTCAATAACATGCCTGGATAATGTTTTAAAGTTATCATTATACTCTACAATAATTTTATCTTCCTTCTACTTTGAGTTTAGTAACTTTCTTTCCATTTCATATTATCTCTCTCAAGGATATAATTTCTCAAAGAATATCACTTTAAAATTTCTTTATTCTATAACATCTATTTCATCATCCTCTTTAGTGTTCTGGACCAATGACCAAAATTGATCAAAATCTCCCTTCAGAAAATACACTACCAAAATAAAATTTTCCCTTTCATTACTTCCCAATGCTAGAAATATATTTTCGAGGGACTTAATCCATTTTTCAGTTACTAATGGATGATTAGTTTCATTAAAAGATTATGTATTCTTCACATGAAGCAATCCAATAGAGGTGAATTGTGTTATGAAAAAATAGGTGGCTCTATATGGTAAATGTTATTTATCATAACCTAATTCAACTACCCAAATATAGAAATGATTTTCTTAGTTCCAACACCAGATGTATTGGTTTTCTCAATGTTTCAATCACTACATTGACTATGGGTGTTGATTACCTTCCATCCACTAGTCTCCATATCTAAAATATGGAAAACACTGAGATTTACAATAATTATCATGAATATTGATCCACAAAGTAAAATTCACTATAATGGTAAAATTTATCAAATCCTCTAAGAGATTATCATAATTATCATGTTAATTATGTTAATTTAAAATCTAGTTCCTAATGTTACAAATAAAATTCCTCTAATAACAACTATAATAATATTGACTCCAGTAACCTATAGTTAGGTTTTAATCTATTACATTGGTACAATATGCAAGGGATCACAACATGTAGGTTTGATCTATTTAGTAGTCTTGGAAATTTAAGTACATACTTGATTCCCATATTATATTTGAAATATAAAAACATAGTATAAAAATTATTCTATCATCTTTAAATCCTTCAAAATATCCTTATTCATATCATGTGGAATGGAAAAAAATGTGAGCTTAGATACTCAATGAGGGTTACAAACAGTAGTGTTTATCATATGTAAATAAGGAATAACTGTAACATCCCAACTGGACTGACCACTAAAATAGTAGTCGGACCAGTCCCCACATGGCCTCAATCATGCCTCCTCATACGCCAGAGGCTTTCGAATAGCAGTGAGGATCTATTAATGGTATGGTGGGGAGACTATAACCCATGGATCAGAGTAGCAGAGTGGTTTATCAGATAATAAATAACAAGAAAATGCAGAAGTAGTAATAAAATAAAGAAAAAAAGTGAAAGAATAATATAATATCTGAATAAATATTACCAACAACAATTTATAATATTTAATGCATGACAGATGATTCTACGAGTTCATAAAGTATGAATTATAGTAGAAATACAATGTAACAAAAGAAAACTTCCCAATGACTAGTTCCATGAGAATCATAAGCTTCAGATTAGTCTTGTGCCCTTAAATCCTAGGTAGAAGCTAAAAAATACATCTAATCAACCAAAGTCCAATAAATATAAGGTATAGTCATGTACCCCAATGCAATGGAGGATTGAGCAGGATGTGAGATAATAATATTAATAGGCTGGAACCCATGGTGTCTATCCCAATCAATTATCTAATATATAATGTAATGTAGTGAGTAGGTATAAGAAGAAAAATAAATAAGTAGTGCTTAATAAATAAACAACAACCTACCCATGTTCCTAAGGGACACCTGGAAGCTATATCTTCTTCGGCACCCTTTGAGCTAACTATGTATGTTGGTAGATCCTCTTACATTAGGATGGATCGCCCAAATCGGTGGTAGGTTCTCATATAGAGGATAAATTTCTTAGAATTTACCATAAACATATGACCTCATCCCTCATTCTAACCAAAATATCACCTATAGGAATAACCATAATCCTTACCTCTAGCATTGTGTGATTGTACATCTATCCCTCAAACATCCAACATAAACATATACTATTCCCTTAGGCATTTAGTATCAGTTCTTTTAGCCCTTAGGTAGTATAAAATCATTCACCAAGCCCTCAGGTGATAATCACATACTCTGACCTCAGGCATCAAGAACCTGAGATCCTTTCCCTCAGGTGGTATGGAAGATCATGAATTAATCCCTTAGGATTCCACAATATATAGGAGTCGTATCTAGAAAAACTCAACATGACATCAAATTCACGCCCTCAGGTATTAGTCACATCGATATCACATAAGATCAAAAACTAACAAAAAAACCACAAGTTTAGTATCAAACATACCAAATTTATCATCATAACATGCAATGATTAATTTATACAAATTATGATTTGTCAAACCAAATCATTTCATTAATCAAGGTTACTAATTATAATCATAACTTTATCAATCCTATTTAATTAATCGTTCAACCGTAAGGTTGTTAATATATCAATTAAAAAATCCAAGTTGATTATTCCACAAGAAATAACACAAAATTTTTATTATTCCAATTCAAAAGTCTAGTCCAACAATCAATCGAATTATCCTGTTTATTGTAGGGCTTTAAAGTCAAATAGATTTTGTCACAATTAAATATAAGGTTATCACACATATCTTGTGGCTACATGTTTCAGTATCCTTTCATATAAACCCAAACAAATTTAATAGTCATTTAAAAATAAAATATTATAGATTAATAGGGATTATCTAATTTATCTATTCATGCCTGTGGCATGCCGACACGATCACACATATCATAATTACTATAAATAAGTATATTAGAAAAAAGGGATTTAGTTTAGAGCATACAAATCAATTCCTTTTAAGTCATGCAACCACCATGAATCATGTCATTTAATATATTCAAGTTGTATAATTGAAATATTTTACACAAATCATGGTTATTTAATTATAAAAAGAGGTATGGTCAGACCACCCTAATAAGTTCTAGTTAAATTAATTCATTTAAAACTTCAAGGAAAATAGGTCATCTGGAACATGTAAATCAAGTCGAGGAAAAAAATTTAAACATTAAAAGAAGGAAATCCATCATGTCAAACCATTTAATAATACAAGTCAAGGAAAAAATACTAAATAAACACCAACTCTATAAGGCCAAGTATTAATAAGTACGAATTATTTTTTATCTTAGAAGACAATCCACCTCCTTCGAGGGGTTTTATTAAAAAAACATGACTTTGTTTATCAAGAAAGTCATTTAGCATATTTAAGCATTTCATTGAATTTATCAAAGGAATAATTTTAGAATTATCTACCCATCAAGTGAATCTAAAGAAAACAAGATTCATTATATAGGAATCTAATGAATTTTTAAATTTAAAAGGGAAAAAGATAGGGATCCTATCTCAAGAAATGAGAAACAAGATGAACAATTAGAACTTGACATTTTAATCGGTCACCAATCAAAGTTTATACTTACCACATCCAAGCATATGCACCTTCACATATACATAAGGACAACTAGACCCTATTCACATATCCTCCTAACCAGGAATATGTGCAAGGGGATCCTTACCTCCATGTTCATATATGTACATACCTGTTAACACTCATGTAAATATTCATTTTTTATATTATACGTAAGAACAACTATCCCCATATATATATATTCCCTTCCATGGGTGAATATACATGTAAAGGGAGAACTTACATATATATATAGGCTTTCCAATGAAAATGAGGTAAGTCTCCCTTTGTATTTGTAAAATTGAAACTATCATAGAAAGTCCAAAAGACATAAAGAAAAACCGTAGATACTCATAAAACACAAAATACACAAATATAAATCAAGAAACAATAATAATGGAGGAAAAACTAACCCAAAATTTATGACGTAGAGACTAAGACAATCCAAAAAGCTTCGTGATCATCAGCGGTTTCCAGGATACAAAAGAGTTCTGAGAGAGTCTTTGTGAGCCCTAACATTGGAAGAAAACCAAAAATAATCTCAAACCTAAACCTAGGGTTTTAGATGAATATCATAGGATTATGGGGAGTGAAAAAACCACAAACAAGGAAATAGATGAGAGAAGAAGGTCTTAACTGGAAGGATTGAGAAAAAAATCTTGAAGGATCGAGTTTAAATTATCAAACGGAGAGGGATTCAGGAGGTGGTGTCATGTGCTTCCAAGAAGAGGCCAAGGGGGAGGATGTCAATCGATATATAGGGGGTTGAGGGAGACCCCCTTTATTTTCCTTAAACCTAAAACAAATAATAATAATCATCATTATCATATTATTATTTTTATTATTATTATTAAAACATTTCTTTATCTTTTTTCAATTTTTTCCATTTAATCTCATATAAATCATGCTAGAAAGGCACACAGTTTGGGTAAACTATGCATAGACCATGTAGGACGTTCTTATCCTTTGAAATAAACTACACAATTTACTATAGAGGGATACTCAATTTCAAACTAACCATGCACCCCTACTAGATCCTCTTGACTCAAGGTTTCGGGGACAAATTCTCTTGATACTTGATGGAACACCCGGGGAACCCATAAAGCCTTTAACCACATATAAAAACAACAAATTGAAGTTATGAAACTATCAATATTCCACATCAAATCTTAATTTGTAAAATGGCCCGTCCAGTAAACACAAAAATTCAAATTTCTTTGGATTTTCATCAGGTTTAAAACACGGGTCATTACAACATTTTCAACTTAGAAGTTTTTATCCCAAAAAGATTTTGGGAATAGAAAAAACATACCAAACCTAAATGGGTCGTGAAATCTCATTCAAATGGTCATGTTGTGTTTCTCAACTCCCAATGCACCTTTCAAAACTTCTCAAACACAAGACTCTTAAACTGTCAAATCCTGCTCCAATGCTTGTTTTCCAACCAAAACACTGAGAAAACACTTCAATGATTCCATTTTGATAGACATGATCTATTCATAATCTCATTAAACATTTATTCAAAGGTACATCCCACCTTAGGATTTAACATTCATAAGGGGCCACTTTTTATCCACAAAATCACCACCATCAGAATTTCCTTAAAAATAATGCCACTAATCATTCTTATGATTCTCCTGGAATGATTTATTTAGAAAGTCTAACCCAAAAACATTCAAGGTCATAACAGAGACCATTATGAAATAATCATCTGAATTTTGATCAACATAACAAAAATAGATCATGTATTATTTCCACTAAATACATTTCTGACCTTTAAACCACACCTACCTTTTCCGGGTGAAGTGTTTAAATGGGTTCGTTAATGATTGTGAACACTTAACAAGAAAGAAGACAATTAAATCCACGTCCTACTGACCATTCTTGAAATCACTTAGCTTAATAACCATGGTAATTTCTAACTGAAATATAACAACTTCTCCAAATACACCTTGAATTTACAATGAACCTACTCACCAAAGTCCATACCCGACTTCCGGTGATGTTCCTTGGATAAAAAATCACCTGACCATTTTAAAACTGTCATTCATTATCACAAATAAGGGTGTAGTCCAGATTCATTCCACTTGAATCATTTCCATTTTTAAACAATAGCTTCGATCCTGATCAACAAGTCCTAGGTAACATTATATTTATTTAACTAGAGTATATGGAACAATCCCAAGGTATTCGACACTCCTTGTTTATAAGATGGACATCAGTACAACCCAAAATGTCCAAATCAAAATATTGACTGAGCCTAGAGATGTATTTTCCTGGCAGTGACGCTATAAGAAATGAATGTTGTTCAAGAGTTCATCAAAGGAATAATTTCTTGGGAATTCAGGTACCAATCAAGACTAACGAATCCATGATAATAACCCCATGTTTAGTGTTTAAAATTGATAAGGAACCACCCTAAAATCCCAATTTATTTAAAACTTTGGCACATTATAAGACTCAAGAAATCTTAGTACATCAATGAAGACATCAAAATAGTGGAAATGTTATTTACTAATTGAACAGTAAACTAGGAGGATTAAGAGATTAACAATAAGATCAGTCAAATCACTATTGGATGACATCCTTTGCAGGAATCTCGACTTCATCTGCTGATGTACCACCATTAACCAATCACCAAGACTTTACCACCCAAAAAATCACATGAATGTTCCAGATTACCCAGTAAATTCCTATAATACTAATGGCATTTCTTAGA
Source organism: Viscum album (assembly GCA_963277665.1). NCBI lineage: Eukaryota > Viridiplantae > Streptophyta > Magnoliopsida > Santalales > Viscaceae > Viscum > Viscum album. The sequence goes on from OY728121.1 coordinate 953,612,177, forward strand.
GGTTACATACACAGCCAATTAGATCCACATCATACCATTGAGAAAGCACTGACTCGATTTAAAACTTGTAGTACTGAAAGAAATTCAAGTAAGACCGAACATTTCCAAATGGTACTTCTTGGTGTGTTTCAAATACTTGGAAAGACACACTCACAAAAACCTATGTGATGCTCCCCACATTAGGATTGTCCTAGTCATCAAAATAATATAGGTATAGAGTCATATCACAAGCACACTAGTTCATATTCACTATAAATTAAATGTAAATCATTTGGCATGAAAATCAAACCAAATTGGCTAGGGTGTCAGAACACCCAATTCACATTAAATTCATCTTGATCATTAGGATGAACATGGATTCTATAACTTACAGGTCACTCTACAATGGAGATGACCCAAGAATATAATGAACATTCCAAGGCTCAATGATTTCACTGAACTCAACCGATTTGTTGCATCATTTAACACTCGACAGTCATTGTGTACGTGAGCACATAAAACCCCAATGTTTCAAAAGAAAACAACACATCTTAGATACTACCAGTAGTCTATCCACACCATGCATTTAAGTATCATATGGACCATGAAAGGGATTTATCCCCAAGTCATACTTCCCCATATAACCATTAACATAGACGATGACATACCAAGTCTTCCATCACTTAATAAGAAGAATAGAGGTTCAAGCGACCTATGAAATGGCCGACAATGCCCTAGGAATTTATAACCTACTAAAAATGAGAATTAAATGATGCTCACACCCATAAAAATAAAATAAATTATGATCAACCATCCGAACAAGGGTGTCATGTAGAAGTTAAGAGTCTTATAGGGGACAACAACACCTGAATGACACCAAGAATCATAAAATTCAAGGAATTTGTAAAGTAATTTAACTCTAAGTGTGCTACCTACCATAGGATATCCCCATATAAAAGCATAAAATGTCAACCCAAAATGGGGTCACACAAAATAAAAAATTCACTAGGCAAAAAAGGAAACCAAGAGGCCATTTCTAACAAGGAGGAAGGATATGTAAAACACCTACGGCTTCGTTCTAAGGAAACTAAAATGGAGGTCTAATATATCCTTACACAAGGGTTTAAATGAAGGAAACCACCTGGGGTTCCATTTTAAGGTCATTACCTTTAATTACATTAAATCTTTAAATAGATAAAGGATTCAAACAAAAAACCCAGCACTGATTATAAGAAAAATCTCTTGGAACCGGATTTAACCAATGCCCAAAGGGAAAAAATAGGAAAGTTATTTCAAACATCCTTCTGAAACCATAAACACTTTTTTACATTACAGAATGATTAGGAAATTTATCATATAAATTCCTTTTAACAGATGAGGTGACCTTTTAGGGCCCTGCTAAGCCATCTTATATTCATTGAAATGCAAACCTTTTTCAGTTTCTTTGTTATTAAACTTATAAACACCCGTAATAGGTTATCACATAAGATACATGTACCAACTGACCTTCTTGGATCTAATTTCACATTTTATAAGGTAAAAAATTTCATTTAGGTTAATTTTAAACATATTTAACATTTATAACCATTTCAAAATGAAACATGGTCATATACAATAGTTGGATTATATAGGTTGCCATTCCCTAACCTATAAAGTACCCAAACACTTTATAAAACAAATTATAGCTCCCATTTAACCATAACTAATCTACATTAGAATTATATATTTAGTGAAATTTTACAATGGTTTGAATTTTTGGGTTACCTTTTCTCAGTTATGAGGTTCCCATACACCTTACAATCAAAAACTGGTTCTTGTTTATTCAAAACCCATATATATATCTAGCCTATGAAAAAAAATTACACATTAAAAATGAAACTAGAATGTTATCATAAGAAGTAAGCACCAAGAAACATGTTATAAACAAAAAATAATGGATTATATAGTAGACATGAAATATAAACTCAAGCATGATATATCACCTAAGATGCATAATCAAAACAACAATAAACCTACACATGGAACTACGTGGCATGGAATATGCATGGAATGTGAATTCTATATGTGCCAAATATGATGGATGTAATAATTCATTATTGCAACACAAAGTCTGAGGATAAAATTTAATAAATTTAAAAATTAGTACATGACATAAAGTACACCATTCACTCAAGGTGAAATCATATCAACTATAACATCTAATAATATAAACAACAATCCTAGCCATGTCTACTTGGTCATTTCTTTGTGGGTGCGGTGATCAGTCATAGACACATCTATTTACCAAGCACTAACACATCCCTAGTCCTATTTATACTATCAAAAAATAGTAAATCCAATTAAAATAATTCTATGGTACCACTTTTTAATATACCAGCCCAAATTACCACTAAACTGATAGATGGACCAATCACCACATGTCCTCAAGTGTGCCTCCCCGTACGTCTGAGGCTGTTGACTAGTAGTGAGGTTCAATTGATGGTACGGTGGGGATAATGTACCCCCAAGATTAGAGTATCGCAATGATTTATCAAATAATAATGAAATATAAAAATGTGTAAGTTGTAATAAAAGAAAGTCAAAAAATGGAAGAATAATATAATACCTGAATAAAAATGGCCGACGTCTATTTAAAAGAATGTATATATGACATGTGATTCTATAAGTTCAAGAAGTATTAATTATAATAGAAATACAATGTAATAAAAGAACATTTTCTAATTACTAGCTCCATGATCATCGCATTCTTTGGCTCGGTCATGTGCTCCTAACTCCTAGGTACAAGCTAAACAGGACAATAAATCAACCAAGGTCCAATAAATTTAAGTTCTAATTGGGTACGTTAGTGAAGTGGTGTCCTGAGAAGAGTGTGAGATAATAATCTTAGTAGTTCGACACCTGTGGTGTCTAGCCCAATCTATTCCCTAATATGTAATGTAAAGCAATGTGCATGTATTAGTAGAAAAATTTACAATCTATTCAGAATAAATAAAGAACAACATGTCGAGGTTCCTAAGGTACACCTGGTAGTTATAACTACTTTGGGACACTATCAGGTATCTATATATATGGGTAGGTACTTATACATCATGATGGATCACCCAAATTGGTGGCATGTTCTCTTGTTGAGGATAAATTACACAAAATTTACTATAAACATATGACCTTTACCCTTAGGAGAACTAAAATATCACCTTGAGGCATAACCAAAATCTCACCCTTTGGCCTCACGTGACAATGCATCAAGCCCTCAGGAATCTGACATAAACATATACTCTTCCCTCAAGCATTCAGTACTATTGTGCCTATCCCTTAGTCTATATGAAAACATGCACCAAGACCTTATGGGAGAGTGATATAATCTTCCCTAATTCATCATGTACCTGAGCACCTTTCCATCAAGCGGTATGGGAGATCATGCACCAATCCCTTAGGCTTCCACAACAAACATGAGTCATTTCAAAAAAAACTCCAGATGACATCAACTTCAAACCCTTAGGTATCAATCACATATAAATCACATAATCTCAAAAGATAGGCAAGAAAAATCACAAGTATATTATCAATAATACCATATTTATCATCCTATGACTTAATGATCGATTTATAAAAATTTCAAATTATCAAACCAAATCATATCATTAATCCAGCTTCCACATTATCATCAAAATTATATCAAATCAATTTAATTAACCATTCGACCCTAAGGTTTTTAATATATTAGTTAACAAAAAATTTCCACGGTGATTATTCCACAAGAAACCACACAAATTTATTATTATTCCAATTCAAAATTCTAATCCAGTAATCAATCTAATTATCCAATTTATTGTATGTATAAAAAGTAAAACATAATTGGTCATAATTAAATCCAAGGATGTCATTCATATCGAGTGGCTACAAGTCTCATTCTCTTTTCCTATGGGCCCAAAGGGATTCAATGGTGGGTTAAAAATAAAATATGAGAGTTTAATAGGGATTATCTAATTTATATTAATGTTCCCATGATAGGTCGATGTAATGCCAAATATCAAAATTACTATAAATAATTGTATTAGATAAAAATGGATTTAGTTTTGACAACCCAAATCAATTCCTTTAAAAGAATTCAACCTCTATGAATCATTTCATTGGATATATTCAAGTTATATCATTGAAACATTTTACATAAACTATGTTTATTTAATTATAACAACAGGCATCGTATTACCTCCTTAATATGTTCCATTTAAATTAACTCATTTAAAAATTCAAGGAAAAAATACCATCATGAACATGCTAATCTAGTCCAGTAATAACATTTAAAAATTTAAAGAAGGAAATCCATCATGTAAATCAATTTAATTATACAATTCAAGGAAGAAATCATAAATAAACACTAATTCCATAGGGCCAATCATGAATAACTACTCGTTAATTTTTTTCTTAGAAGACATCGCACCTCTATTGAGGGGTTTTATTTTAAAAACCTGATTTTTTTTATCAAAAAAATCATTTAGAATATTTAAGCATTTCATTCATATTTTCAAAGGAATAATTTTATAAGAAACTAATCATCAAGTGAATAAAAAGTAAACAAGATTCTTTAAGAAGGCAACTAATTCATTTTTAAATTTAAAAGAGAAAAAGATAGGGATCCTACCTCAAGGGATAAGAAATTGGTCGAACCCTTGGCACTTGACATTATTTTCAGTGACCACATAAAGCTACTCCTTCCTACCTTTGACCACATGAACCTTCACATATACATAAGGAAACCTATTCCTATGCACATATTCACACACCCATGAATATGTGTAAGGGGATCCTTATATACATACCCTTATATAAACAAACCTATTAACACTCACACACATATACATTTTTCATATTACACGTAATCACACCTTTCCCCATATATATATATATATATATATATATATATATTCATTTCAATGGGTGTATATACATATAATGGTGGAACTTACAAAAATATATGCTTACCAATGCATATGCGGTAAGTCGCCTTTTACTCTGGTGACTCAAAACAATCATGACAAGGCCAATACACTTAAAGAGAAATACCAGTGAATGAGAAATTAAAAAATTCCCAATATAAATTGAGTAATAGTAATAATGGAGGAAAAACCAACCAAAAATTGATGATAGGAGGACTAAGATGATATGAATAGATTCTTCTTCAGTGGTGGTTTCCAGAATATGAACAAAGGAGTCCCAAGAGAGCCTTTGCAAACCCTAACATTGGAACAAAACCAAAAATCAACTAAAACCTAACCTTAGGGTTTCAAATGAATATAACAGGGTGATGGGGAGAATAAAAATATCCATTCAAGGGAGGATATGAGAGAATAAATTCTTATCTTGAAGGATCGAGCAATAATCATGAAGGATAGAGGTGAAATCATCTAATGGAGAGGGAGCTGGGAGGTGGTTTCACATGCGGCCAAGGAGAGGCCAAGGGGGAGGGTGTCACGTTATTGGAGGGGGATAGGGGACTCCCCTTTTTTCTTAATTCTAAAATAATAATAATAATAATAATAATAATAATAATAATAATCATCATCATCATCATCATCATATTATTAAAATATTTCATTATTTTTTTCATTTTTTCCCATTTAATATCATTTAATTCACGCGGGTTAGGAAAATGATTTGGTTAAATAGTACACAACTTATGTAGGTCATTATACTCCTCTGAAACAAACCACATGGTTTTCTACTGAGGGCCGCACGATTTCAGACTAACCAGGAACCCCTCTCATCTTCTCCTGACTTGAGGATTTTGATCCTAATGCTCTTAAAACTTCAAAAAACACCAAGGGCACACTCCGGGCCTTGATCAACATCCAAAAACAACACATTGAAGTGATTAATCTCTTGAAATTCCACTCTAAAGCTCATTTTATAAAATGAACCATTTAGTAAATGAAAATTTCAAATTACTTTATATTTTCATCCGATTCAAAACATGAGTTGTTACAATAACCAATATGGTATATGGATAATAAAAACACCTTCCATTCCATAAATAACTTTAGTTCAATGAACATTAATGATAATATGAACAAAACAATAACATTAATAATGGAAACTGAATTCTTGATAAAGGAAATTTATAACTATAGATATTCATGAACTTTATATCAAGACCTCAATGAAATTATAATGAATCTTACTTTCAATGTCTTGCCCAAGACATCATTCTTAAAAAATGGGTAGGTGTAAACCAGATACCCGTATAATATGGCATGCCTTATGTTTTTTCTCATGAGAAACATTGATTAAAAGAGGTTCTATCTATAATATAACCCTTCCCATAACTTTCACATCCAATTAATTCCAAATATATTTAAGGATAAATATAATGCATTCTAAAAATGCCTTATAAATAAACATTTATCTATATTGAATCAATAAAACATAATATTTTCCTATTCAATTAAATTATCATTCTCAATAATCTTCCTTCAATTGATACAATATATAGATGTGGTATATGATTGATACAACATAAAATTGGAAGAAATGTTACCATTTAAATATGTGATACTTAAAATATGGACATATTGGAGAATACAATGTCCACTTTAATGATGAAACATGACATGGAATGTGATCATGAGAAATTTAATGACCACAAAGCCATGAATTGGTAAAATATGAAAGAAGACCACAAATTCATCAGAAATTAAGGATTTACAGAAAAAATAATCCTTTTGTTAATAGTAAATAAATTTGAAGAAAACATTCATAAAATATTCCTTGTATCTTTTTCAAAAAAATGTTATAATTCACTTTTACAATTATTTTCATCCCTTTAAGAAAATAATACCTTTTTCTTTCATTATCATTATAACTAAAAATTTCCAAAATACTGGGACAAAAAATTTTATTTAAAAATAACCATGGAAACGTATATGGTATGTTTGAAAATGAATAATGAAAATAATGGTTTGAATGGGTGGTTAAACAATATATGTTAAAAAAACATTCTTTTTTAACTTTTGTAAAAAATTTAAAACAACACATACTGAAAATGTTAAAAATTATCCTTTTTAATCCTTTTTAAAAAAATTTAAAAATGACTGAAAATTACATTTATCAACCATTGAAACAAATTTAGGAAGTTTCTTGAAACATTTAAAATAACATCAACATGTAATAAAAATAGTTGGAAGGAAAAATATAAAATAATATTTTTTTAAAGTCCCATACATATAACTTATATGTCGATCCTCAATAAAAAAAAGATAAGAAGGGGAATATATACATGTAAAAACCCATAACCAAAGTATAATAAAATATATGGTATTTGGGAGTTTAGGATCCAATAATTTTCTCTACATAAATTTGAAAATAAACAATCTTTAAAAAATGATATTTCTATAGAAATACCTTACATTGAGTCTCTACATAGTCATACCAATTTGATTCTGATTTATAATGAATTTAAATTTATTAAATACTTTATTAAGAACATTTTTAATCTATATTCTATTTTTTAGGCCCTTTTATAATCATTTGAAATCCATTCATTGACTAGTTCTGGCTCACATCGACTATTTATGGTAGTTTTGTTAATTTCTCCAAAATTAATTTGGTACATTTTTAAAGATTAAGTTGTTATGAAATGGTTCCATAATATCCAAAATTTTAAATCTTTTTGTTATTAATTTTTTTCATTTTGTGAAATTTTATAATTATCCATTCATAGGGTTAATAGAAAAACAAAACACATTGCTTTGTAGAAGGGGTAGTCCACACATACGCATAAGTGACATCATTTTATAATGGATTGAATGTTAAGAAGGTATATGATATATTATATTTAATAATCATATTTTTTCATAAATAACATATATATTGATTAATTATACTTTTATAATCATCCATGTAATGAGGAGACAAAATATTAATTACACCGCTATGTGGAGATAGTAGGTTGTACGTACGCATGAGAGATATTTCAATTTTTCTTAGGACGTAAATGAGATGGTAAATAGTTTTACAATAATTATAATAAAATATTAGTATATTATTTATACTATATTAATTATTTTAGTAAAGATATAATATATTTATAGGAATAAAAATAATAAATAAACTTTGAAATATTTGTATAAGACGTTTACCTCATTTTTGAGAGAGTTCATTTGGATTACACCTTATTCCCTGTTAGGATGGTGTTAGTGTGTGAAAAAAGATAAATAAATATTGTAAGTAATATATGAAGGTTTCTTGTAGTACATTCAAGAGATATAAATCTCATAGTTTTCTTATAAGGGAGGAGTAGAGGTTGCCTTATATAAGTGACGGGAGGGACACACCTTGAATTACTTAAAATATTTTATTAATATAAAGTCATTATTTTGTAAAAGTGGAACCAAATTATCATATATTTTAATATTATAATGTTAAGGTCTAAATAAAAACATATGATTATGTTTAAGTAATTTTTTTATCTTTAAGCCATATCCCATTATTTTTAGCCCTTCATATCATTTTTCCCTTCAATAAGGTGATAAATATTAACCATGGTTTCTATTCATTATGGAAAAAATTAATATGAACTTGTTAACTAATATTAATTATGGTGATCCAAAATATGGAATTAATTTTACATGATTAAACTCTTAGAAGTGGATAAAATTACTTTTAATATAATTTCACAAAACGCAATGAAAACCGTTTGTAGAAAAATATTTATTTTATGCATAAAAATTATTTTATAGAAAAATAAAGTATAATGTTGTTCAAATGAAATTAATTGGGTTAGGTTAAATAAAAAGAAAACTTTTTTACTTCAAACCAAACTAAAACTGAAATTAACTTTATAAATACTCGATTAATAAAAAATAACTAAAAACAATTTTTATTTGAAACAAAACATTTCTTGGATTTCCAAAATGTTTAGAATATATTTCAAAATTCAACATTATATTTTAATATGAATTATATTAATTATTAAATATTTTTTTCTAGATTTTTTTTCATAATCATTTAATTTATTCTTATAACATTATAATTTCATAAAATTGATAGTTTTTTTGTAAAATCTGTAATTTTCACCATTCACCCAAAAATCAATTATTTCTAAAAAATATGAACAATTAACTCTATGATAATTCTGAAATTAATTTTTAAAAAATTAAATTAATTGAGTAAAATTAAATTTATAATTTTTTGAATTTTGGTATTAATAACATGCTTGAATAATTTTATGAACATTATGTTATTGTTTCTTTATAAATAAAAGATCACTTACTAAAATTTAAGATCATGTGTTATAAAGATTTAGGAATGTTTGTTATCAAGTATAGTATTTCTATTTATATAAATTGGGTATTAGATATAACTTTTGGTTATCACATTTTATCCAAATATATAAGAACCAATTAGATCCCACAATATTACTTGAGTTGAGGTGGATCTTCGAGTTTCCACTATAGAAAGACTAGTGGAATTGACTATTAGAGATTACCATCTTACATTTCTAACTTGATGGGTACCAGTTTTAAATAATTATTATGTTCCGATTATAACCTAGAACATGAAATATGTGTCTAGTTTATATAGGGATTGAATTTTTTTAAAATTTACAAATAAAAGTTTCTACATTTATAAATATAAAAATTTTATAGTATAACACAACTGAATAACGTTATTTACATACTAGAATAAGAAATAATATCTTAGGAATTGATAAAAAAAATTCAAATTACTCATATCGCACCCATTTAAGACATCACTAACATAGCCATGTAACAAAGAATCTTTTGGAAAAATTATATCAAGAAGCGTATTTAGATTAATTTAAGCTAAAATCCTTTGATACATGTCATGCTTTACTCAAGGGAAAATGACTAAATATTCCTTCAGTGTAAAAGAGGAAAGATCCATAGAGATTCTAGAACTAGTTCTTACAGATATATGCATTCCTTTTCTAGTAGATGATATACATGGATACTCTTAATTTATAAAATTTGTTGATAACTTAGTAGATATGGATATAACTACTTAAAAAAGTATAATTTTGATTCCTTTGAGAAATTTAAGGAAAAGAAAAATAAATCAAAGAATCATCATTGTAAGAATATATAGAAACTCCACATAGAAATTAGAGAGGATTATCTTAACCAAGAGTTTATTAATTATATAAATGATTTTAGGATACTATCTCAATTCAACTCTCCTTATACACCATAGTGGAATGGTGTTAGTAAAAGGATTATTCACACCATGTTGGACATGGTTATATCCATGATGATTCATAAAAGTATTCCACTATCCTTTTGTGGATAAAAATTACATACAATGTCACACATACTGAATCGATTTCCAACTAGAACAAAAATTATAATCCTATATGAATTAATGTATGGAAGGAAATACATTTTGTGACATTTACTTGTGAATGGATGCAAAGTTTTTTATATGGATAATTATATAAACTAATTACATATTAGGAAACTAAGTGTATATTTATATAATCTTCTAAATAAATAATAGGATATTATTTACATGATCCTCTAGAGAAAAAGTTAACCATGGAATCACACTCAACATTCCTAGGAAGGGATAAAAAATCCAAAATAGATAGCAGGAGAAATATATAATTTGATGTGGTCAATGTTTAAGATACACAAAAAATTTCATAAGAATAATTTTTTCAAGATCCAGTAGGGGAATTTATTATAGTGACACCAGTACCACATAGTAGTATAAGAGATATATGGTTTCTATTCACCAAATAATGTGACACATTATTAGTTGAAAATGATGAACCTATTTCCTAAAAGGAAATAGTACATTGGTCAAAATTTATAGTTTAAATAATACATTAATTATAAAATGGATTCCATGTACTAGAACTAAGTCTAGGTTTTATTAAATCCTCCAATTAATGTAAATCTTGTTAGGTGGAAATTGGTATAAGGAAAATAATGGACATGGATGGTAAAGTTAGTACCTATAAGGTGTTGGATTTAGGGAGACCTTATAATGGTCTTTGGTGGTGGAAAAAATATATATATTCCTATTATATATTTAATAGTATCAACATGTATATAAAAAACATAAAAGAAGGTGTGATTTTCTATTGATAAAAATATCCTTGTTAAGTACAGTAGAGTGTTCTTGATAGGGATCACTAAGTGAAAAACAAAAATATCTATCCTATACGGGTGGTTCTCTTTTCATGGATCCTTATTCATAATGAAAGGGTCCCAAATTACTAAAGGGGTTACAATGTCTTATTCTCAAGATAAATGATGATTGATGAATGAAGAGATTTTTATCCATATTTTCAAGCATAAAAAATACCCCAATGGGAGGGATCAAATCCCTTTTATAGACATTATTCAAAAAATGAAGAGTTCCCAAGCATCAGCTACCATCTCATGGAAGTTTATCTTTACTAGTCATTGGTATGACATTCATTCAACTCTTCAATGAATATAAAAATCTATTAATAAATAAATATTATTTATTTATAACTGGTAAAAATGTGTGGGAGGATATGGAAGTTTATAATTCACTCAAATCCCTTATAAACAATATTTTACGTCAATCATAAAATATGATATAGGATGACTATAGATTCTCATCCCTCATTATGATACAATCATATTGCATCCTACCATATTCATCAAATTAATATCATAGTATATGATTTGGTTATATTGTAAAATATAATAAACACTTATTTTAGTCTATATACAATAATCTCCCACTTTCACTAAAATCCCATAAGGACTTTATGCAAAACATCACAACTCTTTATAAATCCATCGAAAATTATTTTGTATACAGTTTATAAAACTCTCCTTATTTTGGAAAAAAAATCTTCATTCAAAACATAATCCTTATAAAAATGTCTAAATATTTAACCATTTAGGACTTCATAGTGTTGAAAATAAATATTATATCTATATTTCATAGATGTAAGCAAATAGATACCACAAGAACAACTTCAATTCTCCTCATGCTACTAAGGGGTCTGGTGTGATCTTGATCAAACATACTCATATCTCTATGTGAACATTTCAAGAAAAACATGTATCATATACATCACATATATACCTATATAATCCCTTTTTACATGAAATAAAGTGACCATTATACATTGAAAAATGTAAATTTAGTATATTACATCTCATGCTTTCTTGATTTTCCAAAAAAATACTATCTTGGTCAATGAACACATCATGTTTCATTCATTTATAAAATAATAACATAGCATCTTCCTCAAATAAATAGATAAACACATCATATGTGGATCAACTAAGTATGTACATGTATTTACATATAATAATTCAATCAAAGACCATATGTATTTTCTCATCATATGATTATACAAATCTTATCTCGGTTGAGGTACAACCAATGAATTGATGGGAAACATACCCAACCAGCCATTGATTTACTAAGACTAATATTTTGAGTGATAAATTTATAAAAATATGATTCTTCTCATGCTAGGTATATCTCCAACATTTGGAAAAAAGGATTGATAATAAGTACACGCCCCTAAGTATATCATTGACTATAAGAATTTCCATGGTATATAGTTTGGTGGGTCAGTACAAATAATAATTCTCTACTTATTATCTCATTAATACACTAATCACACTAATATTAACATATAATCACAAACCATGACACATTTTGATGATCATAAATTTGGGAAAAATCAAAGTCATAATTCGAGGGGATATTATCACTCTATTCAAATAAATAAAATTATAGGACACATCAGTGAATGATAAATGGATATTTCCTTTTATTATAAAACCATGATACATTATTCAACCATTAAATCAATCACTTATGTATCATATACCAAGATATTCAACATGACATCGATGATTATAATTTGATAATGGTTTTGTTAATGGATCCAATATATTTTCCTATTTATCCACCAAATTGTTCCTAATATCACCCCTCCCATTGATCTCTCATATGAGATAGTATTTATGAAGGATATGTTTGGTTTATTGTAGATACATGGGTTCCTTTTACTAAGAAATCAATCCTTTGTTTTGATATAAAGTCTCAATTTCTCCCTTGATTCTAGGAACCACCTCAAGTTTTGAAATTCACTTCTAGTTTTAAACATCTTCCTTCATAGAATATGAAGCAGTGAGGTACTCTACCTTAGTATTTTATTCCACCACAATATATTGTCTAGAATATTTCTAATAGATATCCCCACTGTTTAAAAAAACACAAAACTAGAATGAGAATACTTGTCATCACTATCGAATTGAAAACTTATATCAGTGTAACCCTTTTGACAAAGCTCATCCTATTCTCTAAATACCAAGAACAAATAATTAGTTTTTCTTAAGTACTTAAATATTTTATTAATATAAATACAGTGAATCTTGATTGGATTGGATTAATATACACTAGTAATGCTAAGATCATAGGCGAGGTCAGGTTGAGTGTATATCATAGCATACATGATATAGCTTATGAATAATTACTAGATAATTCTATACATCATTTATATATTCTTAGAATGATCTTGAATATTCCTTAGATTTGTAACATGTAACACTAGTAAAAGACCTCTTTTGGAGTTCTTCATCTGAAAACTCTTTTGTACTTTACCAATTTAAGTGTCCCGAATCAATCTAAGAGAACTATTAGATATATCAATCTATATATATTTATAACTAGTATATAGGATACTTAACCCATGTCATTCATCAAGAAGAATTTACCCTACCATATTGTTATAGAATATAAAACCAGGATATCATTTATGATAAGAACTATTTAATCCACAAAAAAATTCAGAAACACTATAACACTTCCACTAATCTTTTTATATACTCAATAATCATCCACATTTTTTATGAAACTAAACTCTGTGATCGTATCATCAAACTATATATTCAAACTATGAGAATCCATATTTAATCCATATATATATCATTACAAAATTTATATATCAACGTACTCATTTTTCACTTCAAAATTTCAGTCTATATCATATATATTTCTTGGGATAAACTACCATTTAGGAGATTTTATTTGACAAACCTTTGATATATTTTGTAATAAAAATGATCTATTATAGCAACAAATATGTTAATAGACCTAACAATGAAACAAGGGAATAGGTTTCTTTGTAGTCAATATCATGAATTTTCTTATAACCCATTTCAATTAGGCATGCTTTATAGTTATAAAATCTACCATAAAAGTCAATTTTCCTTCAGAAACCCGACTTTCAACCAATGGGTCTTACCCCTTCAAGTGCATACACCAAGTTCCAAACTTGGTTAGTGTGCATATATTTCATTTCAAATTCCATGTATTTTAACCATTTCTTATAAAAAAACTCAATAGACTCCTAGTAGGTAATAGGTTCATATTTTATAAACATTACTTCATCGTAATTTCTTTTGATTAATCTATATCTCCCATGATCTTAATGAATCTATTTAGAGCCTCGATGTTATTATATAACTTAAGTCATTCATTATTCCACAAATCATTGTGGAATCTTCTAATCTTCCATCTCTAGAGAACTTCCTATTTATTGGTGTTGAACTTTTCTATATTTAAATTTCCTTCCACTTTCATCTCAACTTATATGATCCATATAAATTGAAAAACCATGTTGGGCCACAAACACTCTTTATTTAGTATTATTATAGAAATAATATCCCATAATTTCCCAATTATAACTAAAAATAATAATTTCTTAGATTTAGGGATAGTTTTTTCAAAATAAAAATGCCACACATATGCTTCATAACCTCAAATCCTTTTAAAATACATATCAGGATGTTTCTCGATCCATATCCTATAAGCTGTATTTATGAAAACTTTGGATAGAACTCGATTAAGTAGGAATGAAAAAATCACTAGAGCATATCCCTAAAATGAAATAGGAAGGTCACAATGACTCATTATTGATTTAACTATTTCGTACAGGGTACCATTACACCTTTAATACACACCATTCTATGGTGGTTCCCTAAGAGGAGTGAGTTGTGGAATAATTACATAGTATCTTATATTAATAGTGAATTTATAGATCATATATTCATATCCCTAATCTAATTGAATAATATTAATACTTTTTCTCAGTTTATTTTGTACTTAATTAATAAATTTATTAAACTTTTCAATAGTTTCATACTTTTTTCTCATCAGAAACACATATCCATGCAAAATAAATTTATTAATAAAAGTAAAAAAAGTACCTAAAACCACAACATGATAGAGTAATCATTGATATATATGCATCAATATGTATAATATCCAATATTCCACTAGATATTCCACCTTTTCCACTAAAATTCTATTTTTTCATATTACTTAATAAACAATATTCACATAAAGAAAACAATTCTAAATAGACTAGTTCCAATAATCCATCTCTATAGTGTCTTTAAATGCATTTATCATTTGTATGTATACGGTGATTGGAGTTCCCTTTTTATTGTGGTTGTATTTGTTGTCAATGTATTTATTAGAAGAAAATCAATGTTTGTTGAATATGAGTGATGTAGTGGAAATCCATCCCCTAATGTAGTGAACTAATTCTCTAGTGAGTACATGGAAAAGGAGTATTCATGAATTTTCTAGTACCTTTTTATATCTTGCTATATATATTCGAGGTAGTATCCATAAACCTGATGAATTTAGAGTTATTCCTCAATTTAATGATAAGTTTTGAAGAGTGAGAAGTCGTTTCTAATTTTTTTTTAAAGTTAGTGGAAGAATGATGATCATGGGGAGATTAAATATTTGTTAAAATTGAGAGAGGATCTTGCTAATTAGTGGAAGAATCCATCTTGATGTGTTTTTTTGTTGACCACTGAACATAGTGAAGAACTCACTTGGATGGATGTTTATGTTTGGAAAAGACTTTTAATTCTTGTAAGGTTGAGTATGTTACACATAAGGTTGGGAAAATATGTTCATAAGGTTCATACACGATTCCTTATATGGTTATGATAATGAAATTGTAAGGCTGGGACGACTAAAGTCCATAATGTTCAGAAAATTCCTCATAAGGTTGCGATAACCACAGCGTAAGGTTGATACATGTCATTATAAGGTTAAGACATTTCATTGTAAGGTTGAGACATAGTCACCCTAAGGTTTATAAGAGCCTTAATAGGGTACAATAAACCTTATAATGATCCATTATAAGGTACAACTGTTGAACTTGATATGGTGTAGGGATATATGTCAGGTTCAAAACTTATCTAGATTTTAAGAATTTGGAGAAGATTACAAAATTTTATATGCTGAAGTGGAAATAAAATTAGATGTTATTAAATTAGTTATTAAATGATTAAAAATCATAATTAAATTATGATTTTGTATAAATGAATATTATATGACTCATTTTTTCTAAAAAATTGGGTAAACCATGAAAACAACTTGATGAGTGAATACTTCATGAGTTTTCAAGAATAATGTAGATATAAATTAGTTGATGAATGTGTTGTGATGAAGAAATTAAAATAACATATAAACATTTGTGATTCAGGGATAATAAACTAAATGAGATAAAGAGTGTGTCGAGCTACTATTTTTTTTAAAGAATCAATATGAATAACTATATGTTTTCATGAATGCTCTCACACTGCAATATGAGAGTCCCATGACATAACTAATTTGTTGTGTACATTTTATAAAGTGTGGTGAGAATGATTTATTATGCATTTTTTGCAGTGATATATGGTGAATAAGACATCTTGATCATATTTTAAAAATAGAATATTTATTCATAGGAGAATAAAAAATGAGAATAAAAAATAAATTAAGGGTATTACCATAATTTTTCAGGAGAAAACCATAAAAAAGAATTTGAGAAATGAGACATGGAGATCATGGGGTGCAACTGTGTATATAGATTAGTTTATTTTTATCACATGAATTCCCTATAATAATTATATAATTGGGAATATAAAAATGAACCCATGAAAAGGTTTCTGATGGATATACAACTAATCATTGAAAAATAGTAAAATAAAAATAAAGTGTTATATGTTAGAGGTGATGCAAGTTAATGTGGTGAGAGAAGAGGATGTAACATCCTGGTTCTGGAAATCACCCATAGGCGCCCCGTACCCAGTTGGTAACATGGCCTCAAGCGTATTTCCACGAACGCCAGAGGCTGCCGACTAGCAGCGAGGTCCTTGGGTGTGATAGTGGGGAAACTATGCCATCTTTGGTAGAGTACACAGCGGAAGTAAAAAAATACATACAAGAGCAGAAGTAGTAATAATTACATACAACAATAACAGTATGAAACTGAAAGTATAAACTGGAGAACATATATATAATGATACATGGTAAATATGTCTAGGAAAACAGCCAAACAAGTCAAAATGCTAGAATAAAACAGTGCTAAAACAAAGTGCAAAAGAAATTAGATAAACTCCTTAGCATCAGAAGCCATATCTTGTTCTTATTCTCTCCATCTCCACAGTAAGTCAAGTACCTGAAGTAGAAGGGTGTTTTCCCTTATCTATACCTACAATAATATAATCTGTTTGGGCCCAAAAGCATGAACCGAATAGGGTGTGAGACTAAATCCCAGTAAGCAACCACCCAAATATCTATACCTAACAGTCAGTGAATATATGGCAGGTAAAAGTATAGAAAATAGTAAACAGCAAAGTGATTATCAGTAAACAATCCACAGTTCAATATCAAGTAACAATGAAACAAACAGCTAAAACCTCAAACAGGTAACCCTATGGGAAGTACTCACAGTAATCCCCTTTGGTCCTACCTATCAAGTTCAATCAACCCTCTAGGAAGCACTCTCAACCTAACCCCTCTGGTTTATTATATAAAGACTCTCTGGGGAATCACTCACAGTCAATTCCTCTTATAGTCTAGGGTAGTCAGGAACTCTCTGAGGAAGCTCACGTGGTCAATTCCCCTTATAGTCCCAAGGTCAAGGACTCTCTAAGGAATCTCACTTGGTCAATTACCCTTATATCCCAGACCATTCATAGACTCTCTAAGGAAGCACTCACTATTAATTCCCCTTATAGTCTAATTAATCAAGGTATTTCAAGTAAAACAAAGACTCTCTTAGGAATCTCACATGGTCAATCCCCTTATAGTCTAAATCAAACAAGGACTCTCTGAGGAAGATCACTCGATCAATTCCCCTTATATCCCCAAGTTGTTCTAGGCTCTCTGAGGATGCTCACTCGGTCAATCCCCCTTATAGCCAAAAGTGTTGAAAGACTCTCTGAGGAAGCTCACCCTATCAATTCCCTTTATAGTCTACTACACCAAGTTCTCACAGCCCTGTGTAGGTCAACGAGCATAGCAGTGTAATATGGCCAAGGTAAACCTACAGAATTACTTTTCTAAATAGTCTACAACATACCAAGTATGTCAAAATGAAAACATTTCATCCTATAGAAACAGGCATGAAAAACAAGCAAGGGAGCCAAAATGGGTAAACAGGACCAAACAGTCGTAAACAGAACATACAAGGGAAAACATCCAAATCATAGCAATCATACCGACTCAATTAAAATTACCTATATACAAGCATACTAGAATGGCAGGAAAACGACAGGGGTAAAATAGTAAACACGCAATACCCTGTTCAAGGGTATTGGGGGAATTTGCACATAATACTCAAAGACTTCAAATGAAAAGGAAAAAAAACCTACCTCGAGGTTAGGATATTGCAATACGTGAACCTCGAAGCTTGAATCTATTTAGAAAACCATAGATCTAAGAAAACAAATAAAACAATCAACCCATGATAACTTGGAAAAGAAGAGGAATCAGAAGATGATACTCTAGGAGAAGAGAGAACTCACTGATGCAATTCCAATGAAATCAACGTTGTTCGAATCAGAGGATGGACGGAGTCTTCAGGGATCATCAAAGATTTGTGTCCATACGGACTCTCGCGGACGAACGAGACCTAGAAGATGTGTGTTTTGTCTGTCAGACAAGACCCCGGTGCATTTAATGAAAAAAACAAAATACATGGAATATAATTTTAGAGTACACGGTGTGTACTTTCTATCTATTTAATCCGATTTAAGTGGCCTCCAAGTCACTCTCACACGGTCATGTGTGTGGTGACTACATGGCCAACACACGGCCACCTCTGGCAAGGATGTACATGGAGTGTACTCGTAAAGTACACGACGTGTACTTAAAAAATTTCTAGAAGAAGGGTGTGTGTGGATACAACATGGCCGTGTGTGTGTCTACTACACAGCCAGCACACGACCTCCTACGAAAAGGCAGTATATGACGTGTACTCATAAAGTACATGAAGTGTACTTAGAAAATTTCAATAATTTCATCTTTTCACCAAAAATGACTAGAAAAGGAAAAAAATACCTAAAAATAAGATCTTAGTTCTTACAAACATACCCCCTTAAAGAAATTTGTCCTTGAATTTCCCTAGCGCGGCATAGAAGAAGAAAAATTGATCATCTCCAACCATTGTGCTCGTACATTGACCTCCCTCTCCCAAGTGTCGTCCTGTACTCGCCCGTGTTTCCATAGCACTCGTAACAGAGGAACAGACCAGCAATAGAGAACCTTTGTACTGCGATCCACAATTTGGATTGAATGCTCCTCAAATGAGACATCCACTTCTAGCTCAACCTCTTCAGGTTGAAAGACATGAGACAGGTCTGAAAAGTAACGTTGAAGCTGTGAAACATGGAAGATGTTGTGCATAACTCGGTAACTCTAAGGTAACTATAACTGATAGGAAACCGTACCAACTCTCTCCAACACCTCAAACGGCCCGACGTACCTCGGTGAAAGCTTACCCTATCTCATAATCCTCTTGTGTCCCAACCTCGGCGTGACACACAGGAAAACCAGATCCCAAACCTCGAACTCTAGAGGTCATCTCTGCTGATCAACATAAGACTTTTTTTGAGACTGTGCAGTACCCATCCTCTTTTGAATCAACTCTATCTTCTCTGTGGTCTCTTGAACAAGAGGAGGTCCCAACAAAGCTACCTCTCCTGCCTCCAGCCAACATAATGGTGATCGGCATGGCCTACTGTACAAAGCCTCATAAGGTGCCATCTAAATAGTTTCTTGAAAACTATTGTTGTTGGAAAACTCTAAAAGAGGTATATGATTCTCCCAAGAACCTCCAAAATCCAGAATGCATGCTCGAAGCATGTCCTCAAGCACCTGAATCCTACACTCGGACTAGCCATCTGTCTGGGGGTGGTATGTTGTACTCAAAAGTACCTGTGTACCCAAAGCCTTCTGAAGCCCCTTCCAGACATGAGAAGTAAAACGTGCATCCCTTTCTGAAACAATGGAGTGTTGAACTCCATATAGGCGTACAATATCTCGTATGTACAACCATTCAATCTCATCAACACTGAAGGTCTCCTTGATTGGTAAGAAGTAAGCAACCCTCATGATCCTGTCAATGATAACCCAAACTGCATCATTCTCTCGAGGCGACCTCGACAAACCGGTCAAAAAGTCCATCACGACGTCATTCCACTTCCACTCGGAAATGGGTAACTACTTTAAAAGCCCCGATGGTCACAGATGATCTTCCTTTACCTACTGACAAGAGGAACTCCTCATGATGAAACCAGCAACGTCATTCTTTATACCTAGCCACCAATACTGATGGCGTAGATCCCAATACATCTTGGTGATGTCGGGATGAACTTCCCGAACTGAGGAATGAAATCCTACATCATCTCCTTGTATATGTCTTCTAGCACCCATACACATACCTAGAAATTCAAGATCTCATACTCTCATATGATCCATCCAAGAATATGGTCCTCTCCTGACACACATTCCCTTAGGACTAGGCCTTCAGAATTTGATAGCTGCATCATTTAAACTCAATCCAGCAGAGTAGAGGTAACAACTATAGAAGAAAGGAATGTCTTCCCATGACTGTGTTGCTCCTCTAAATGCATCTCAGAGAACAGAGCCACAAGCTACCACTCACTGCTGGCCTCCTGAGATGCCTGTATCTAAGTCCTCCTGCTCAATGCATCAGCCACTGCATTGCCTTTCCTATCTATATAGGCAAGCTCAATGTCAAAGGACTATAGGTATTCAACCCACCCGAGCTATCTCAAATTCAGATCATGCTAAGTGAATATGTACTTGAGACTCTTGTGGTCGATGAAAACCAAAAAGTTCTCTCCTAGAATATAATGTCTCCAATAGTATAAGGCATGAACGACGACTGCCAACTCCAGATCATGCATCGGGTAATTCCTCTCATGTGGCCTCAACTGCCGAGACCCATACGCAACAACTCCATCTCCCTGCATAATCACAGTTCCCAGCCTGATACCTGATGCATCATAGTAAAAAAATATATCCCTTTCCAGGCTCTGGAAAGACTAGTATCAGTGCTGAAGTCAACCTCCCTTTTAGCTCCTGAAAGGCTGAGTCACAAGAATCTGACCACATGAACTTCACACCCTTCTTAGTTAGACCTATCAGCAGTGCTGTTAAGTGTGAAAAATCCTGTATGAAACGTCTGTAGTATCTAGCCAGCCCTAGAAAACTCCGCACCTTGATGACATTCTTCAGCTGGTCCATGAAAACTACAGCTCTCACTTTCTCTAGATCTACTGATACTCCTGCCTCTGAGATAACATGACCCAAGAAGTGAATCTAATCCATCAAAAAGTGGCACTTTGAGAGCTTATCATATAACTGATGCTCCCTCAGTGTACTCAAAATAATATCAATATGGGTAGCATGGTCATGTCGAGTGTGAGAGTACACCAAGATATCGTCTACAAAGACCACCACAAAAGAATCCAAGTATGGATGGAATACTTGGTTCATCATTGCCATTAAAACTATAGGTGCATTCGTGAGACCGAACGACATGACCAAGTAATCGTATAGACCATACCTGCTCTAAAAGACTATAAGAGGTATATTTGATGGTCTAACGTGCTACTGATGATAACCGGATCTCAGGTCAATCTTTGAGAACACACGGGATCCTCGAAGATGATCAAATATATCATCAATCCTGGTCAAGGGATATCGGTTCTTGACCATCAACTGGTTCAACTTCCGATAATCCACACAAATCTTGAGGGTACCATCTGTCTTCTTTGCAAACAAGACAAGAGAACCCCAAGGAGAAGTACTGGGTCAGATGAAAACCTTTGCTTGAAACTCCTCCAACTACTTCTTGAGCTCCTGGAACTCAGGTGTAGCCATACTATAAGGAGGAATGAACACCAGTGCCACTCCTGGCACAAGATCAATAGAAAATTATATCTCAAGCTCTGGAGGAAAACCTGGAAAATCCTCTGGAAAGACATCCCTGAAATGATATACTACTGGAGGGAAGTCTAACTTTGAAGTCCCCTGGTCATCCAGATATAGACCAGAAATCTAGGCTGTAAATCCTCCCAACCCCTGATGCTTTGGACCCGCTCTGCTTTCCTGGATATCCCATTCGCCCCTATGAAGAAAGGATGCACCCTCTGGTGATACGAAACTCATCAATCGATGATAAAAATCAATTAATTCCTAGAAGGGAACTAGCCATTCCATTCCGAGAATGAAATCATATCCTGTCATCTCTTGGACATAGAGGTCCCATAGAAAGTGACATCCACCAACCTGTAGAGGGAACTCTCTGCACTGACATACACTATCCGTTCTAGTCCCCAACGATGTGTCTAGCTTCAAGATATCAGTAAAAAAACATGCAGAGCCCAAGGCTCTCCATAACAGTAATAGAGATAAAGTTATGGTAAGCCCCTATATCAAAAACAGCAGAAGCTAAAACTGAGGCTACAAAGATCATACCTAAAATGGTAGAAGGTATGGGATCCTATCATGTTGGGTCTACTCCACTGCAAATGTCTGGCCTGTACCGCGGCCATGATACCCTACCTAACCACTCTGAGTTGTTCCACCCCAACATCGCTGAAAACTGGGCGACTGGCTACCACGACCATGACCTCCACCTCAGCCTGAATGGCTGGAAGAACTCCAGTTCATTTACTGGTGAGAAACTGATGGTGCTGCTCCTGAACGAAGAGTCATGGATGAACCCCTGTCACTAGCTACTGGTGAGAAGATCTGACAAAAGTGTTGAAGGTGACCCATCTTGCCGCAAGATCGGCACTCTACTGGGTCTCTCAGGCAACGAGGCCTTGTATGCCCACTTCTCCCACACTGGTAGCACACCACCTGGCTACCAGAAGATGCATCCCACCTACTCTGATCTCCTCGTGCAGCCTCCCTAGGCACTTCCTGCTATCATCTAGTGGGGCACTAACGCTGGATTCCAAACCGCCCTGTCTCACCACTCCGAAATCCCTCAGATTGCGCTCTGAGATCTGCTTCTAGTTGATTATATAGGATATCAAAGTCAACCTAAAGATGTTCACCTAAGATCAGATGTCGTGCCTCAGACCATTCTAAAAATTACGTGCAAGGAACAACTCATCACCTCCTTGAATAGGCGTGAAACGCTGCAGCTCTGTGAAGTGAGAGGAATACTCCATAACAGAAAGAGGACCCTGCTCCATATTCATGAACTCTTAGGCTCGGTCAGCCCTCAAGGTCTCTGGATCGAAGTAATCATAGAAGATGCGCCAAAACTCATCCCAAGTCATATTCTGCTAGTGTCCTGACTGTGAGACCACATTCCACCACCTCTTGGGGAAGTCTTGAAGCATGTAGGAAGCGAGCTTCAACCTCTTTTCTGGAGGTATCTACAGATGCTTGAAAATCCTCAGCGTCACTTCTAGCCATGGCTCAGTAGCCTGAGGTCCTCTATCCCTAAAGAAAGTGGGAGGATGCTGATGCTAGAGGGCATGTGTCAAATCATCCATCGATGGGACAGGAGGCAACGCTCACTGGAAGTTCGTCATCATCCTCAGAAATCCATCCCTAAACTGTGCATCAGCACTTATGTCAGGTACAACAGCTGGTGCCAAGGCTGGCACAATGGGAGGATCTGCAAGTGGTCCCTCATCATCCATGTCCGTTGTCTAATCACCGTCTGGAAATTGGTGCACAATCGGATGACGTCTCGGTGGCATGACTCTGCAAGGTCAAGCACACACCTTAGATCAATATTATCAAGGACTGAAAAAAAGAGGGCAAGAAGGGAACAGGATAAAGAAAGCACTCAAGTATCACAAAACATGACTACACGGTGTGTACATTCCTACACGGCATGTTCCTTGAAGTCATTTACATGGGCATGTACTTCTACCTAAATTTTTCATGTAACACCCCAGACACATGTCGTGTTGTCTCAACACACGGTGTGTACTTGAGTACCATTTCCCTGCCCGAGTCCTTCTAAATGGTTAAGCCGCACTGCCCTCATAAAGTAAGACTACATGGCACGTACAATTCCTACATGGCGTTTACTAGACAAGATCACCTAGCCCGAGTTGTTCGTAACATGACCAGAAACATGGCTCACACTACACGGCGTCTTCCGAATGGACATGGAATGTACATGAAAGGATAACACCAACTCGTGTTGTTCGTGACACAGCTGGGTACCGGGGTCAGACTGCACAGTGTGTTCAGATGGCACAAGACATGTATTAGACAAGGCTCGGCCAACCTGTGTTGTTAGTGACACAGGTGCGCACAAGGTTGACACTACATAGAGTGTTCGACTGGTACACGGAGCGTTCCCACCAGACTTTCCCCATCCTCTGTCTCTACCCACACAACCTATGATGTGGTTTAGAGACTACACGATGTGAACATAAAGTACATGGCGTGTAGTTAAGAAAAATTGTTTCTTCCTGAATAGAAGAACACACGGTGTGTGCTTAACATTACACGATGTGCAGTATGGGTTTTTCTGGACATTAAGCCTTAGAAACTACTCTAGAACCCAGAAAACATTGAAACGAGCAATGAAAGTTCCAAATTATAATCCATGAGGGCCTATACTCCCCAAGAATCAAAGGTTTACATCTTATACACATTATAACATGGGAAACAAGGTAATGATCCACCAAATTCTGGTCCATGAGGTCCCATAACACCTCAAGAACTAATTTTTGGTGTTCATTAAAGAAAATCTCTACACAAACAATACCCTATCAAATAGTAGGTATTTCTATCAAGGCAACTATCACAACAACATGCATATTTTACACATCATCTATCACAACAACATGCAATCACTAATGCATCCTAGATGGCATGGTGATCAGCCACTAAATAAGGATAATATTAATTTTTAATATATATAATATTCATATGATTTATTATTCATAAACACCATTTTAGTTCATTTTACACTTTGAACATCATTTCACATTAAAATTTGTAATTCCTTCTTAAAACGAACTATTATGTGGTACATTTTTTAACATCATTTAAAGTAACCAATGATCTTGATTTTATTTTCATATTTAATTTTCAGGTTTCTAAATATATTTGAAACAATTCATACTTGTGGAGTTTTGAAATATTCACATTGGAAGACCACCAAAATGGGATTTCATGCAAACAATTCTGGAGAAGGTAGATTGGACATCAGCCCACAGATGAGAATGTGGGTACCAACATACAGGCCCACTGAAGCCCAAATTTCATGGTATGCTATAAGACATGTATAGGAATAAATCATTATTCATGAGACAATGCTAATTCGGTCTCTATGGTGGTTATTAAGGTGGAAAAATTTGGAGATAAAATTATGGGCCAGATTCTGCGGCCCATAAAACATCCTACCAATATAATCATATCTTGGAATACAAAACTCCAAATGGGATCAAATTTTACAGGAGTTTAGGAGACATCCAGGGATCCATTGTCTTATTATATGGCCCACTCTAATTCTTTCATCTGTAAAGTCTTCTAAGCATGTCTGTTCGATGGTTGCAAGTTGGATTCCACCTTGGTTCAAGAGTGGAAAAGTCCAAGTTCCACAAGCATTCCACCACCCTAGGCCTACCATAATCGAGTGGGATGATTTTTACTATTGGAGACTCTACCAAAGGCTACCAAAATTATTATTTAAGTCAGTTTTTATGGAGGATTTTTTCATCTTTGGTGCTTAGTTTCATTGTAGTGTTATCCTTCTGCTTTGTGTTTGTAATCACATTTTTTTTCTCATGTAAGTTGTTTAATTCACCTTAGTTTCTTAATAAAAGTTCTTCATTTACTATTATTCTGTTCTTATACATATCAAGTTGATACCATTGTTTCAAGGTGTGAACTTATTCACACCATACTTTGTGATATTTATCACACAACGGTGGAGTGATAGATTTTTGTTGTTGTTTTTACTTATTCAATTCCACCCTCGTATGTCTACTTCCCGCTTCCGTTGAAGACATGTCATCAAAGGAGGGATAACTCTTTTATGGGTTGATCCAAGGGAGTAGAAAGGGGCTGGATTGGATGTTATTTATCACACCATTAATATCTAATCACTTCTTTTTAAAGGTGATTTTTATTTGATGATTTTAAAACCTCTTTATCCTTATTGAAATTAAGGTCACAAATTTTAGGTGCTAATACGCACATTTACCTTAGAGTGCTCGAAACTTTGATCCTTCAAGTGTATAGGTTATTAGTTTTAGGGTGTGTAGGCATTAAACCACTAAGTGATGATTTTTTTTAATCTTTTTAAATGAACCCATATCAAATATAAGAAATTGAAATCATTAAAAAAGGAATTCATCCAATCCACCCCGAGCGATAACAGAGGATCAACTCATTATCTTAATTTGAATTAACATAAATCTATTAGTGATCCTATAAAACCATATTAAATCAACCCAAGTTGGACACTTCATATGAAAAAACAATCCATAGAATGTACGTCTCTATAGGTACTTCTTAGGTCTCTGAGGATTCGACAACCCAAGCTAGACTACAAGGACCGTCCTACCTTCTTCTTTTGGGTAAATTTGAGCGTGAATCACATGGAAGAAATGCATGACATATGATTTCTAGAAATTTCCTATATGATTAATGATATGTCATACCCTCGTCTCATCGGGTTGCAATAAAAATAGAACCTCAATAACATCAACAGTAACAACATGAATCATGTGAGTCACTCAATGTGAAATCAAATCAACCGTAATAATTGAAAAACCAGAAAAATTGCAATTAAATGAGGTATATTAGCTTTTCCCTATAGACGGGTAAGCTACTCCAATGCAAACCATTACACCAAGTACCAATTCCTTCCTATCCCTAACTATAGGCCCCAAACAGTAAATCAAGAGAAAAGAAATCATTTGATACCACTTTTTAACATCCCTATTCTGGAATCCACCCAAAGGCACCCTGTACCCGGTTGGTCACATGGCCTCAAGTGTATTTCCCCGAGCGCCAGAGGCTACTAACTAGCAGTGAGGGCCTTGGGTGTGATAGTGGGGAAAACTATTCCCTCCTTGGAAGAGTAGATAGCGGAAGTAAACAAATACATACAAGAGAGGAAGCAGTAATAATGACATATAGTAGTAATAGCAGGAAAATGAAAGTATAAACTTGAGAACATATATATAATGATGCATGATACTTATGTCTAGGAAAACATCCAAACAAGTCACAATGTTGGAATACAATAGTGCTAAACAGAAGTGAAAAATAATGTAGATAAACTCCTCAACATCGCATGCCATATCTTGGTCCCATGCTCTCCAGCTCTATAACAACTCAAGTACCTAAAGTAGAAGGGTGCTTTCCCTTATCTATACCTCCAACAATATAATCTGTTTGGGCCCAAAATAATTACCCAAACAGGTTGTGAGACTAAATCCTAGTAGGAAACCACCCTAAGATCTGTGCCTAACATTTAGTGAATATATGGAAGGTAAAAGTACATAAAACAGTAAACAGGAAAGTGCCCAACATTAAACAGTCCACAGTTCAGTATCAAGCAGTAGTGAAACAAACATCTAAAACCTCAAACAGGTAACCCTTTGGAAAGTACTCACAGACATCCCCTCTGGTCCTAATTATCTTGTACAAGAAACCCACTAGGCAGCGCTCTAGGCCTAACCCCTCTAGTTTAGTATATAAAGACTCTCTGAGGAAGCACTCACAGTCAATTCCCCTTATAGTCTAGGGTAGTGAGGAACTCTCTGAGGAAGCTCACGTGGTCAATTCCCCTTATATCCCTAAGTTCAAGGATTATCTGAGAAAGATCACTCGATCAATTCCCCTTATAGTCGAGGTAGTTTATAGACTCTCTGAGGTAGCACTCACCATCAATTCCCCTTATAGTCTAAGTAATCAAGGTAATTCAAGTAAAACAAAGACTCTCTGAGGAAGATCATGCGGTCAATCACCTTATAGTCTAAAGAAATAAAGGAATCTATGAGAAAGCGCACCCAGTCAATTACCCTTATATACCCAAGTGGTTCTAGGCTCTCTGAGGATGCTCACTCGATCAATCCCCCTTATAGCCAAAAGTGCTCAAAGACTCTCTGAGGAAGCTCACCAGGTCAATTCCCCATATAGTCTACTACAACAGGTTCTCACGGCCCTATGTAGGTCAGTGAGAATATCATTGTAATATGGACAAGGTAAACCTACAGAATTACTTTTCTAAATAGTGTACAACATATCAAGCATGTCAGAATACAAACCTCCCATCCTACAGTAACAGGCATGGAAAACAGGCAAGGCAGCCAAATTGGCTAAACAGGACCAAACTGGCTAAACAGGACCAAACAGTCGTAAAAAGGACATGCAAGGGAAAAACATAAATGCATAGAAATCATCCAAATTCATATCCAAAATATTTATACACAAGCATACTAGCATGGAAAGAAAACGGCAGGGGTAAAACAGTAATCATGCAATACCCCGTTCAAGGGTATTGGTGGAATTTGCTCATAATACTCAAAGATTTCAAATGGAAAGGCACAAACCACATACCTCGAGGTTGGGATATCACTATACATGAACCTATAAGCTATAATATTCTTATAATGTCGTAGATCTAAGAAAAAATATAAAAAATTCTACCCATGATAACTTCGAAAAGAAGAGGAATTAGAAGATGATGCTCTAGGAGAAGAGAGAACTCACCGATGCGATTCCAATTCAATCAACCGTGTTCGAATCAGAGGATGGATGGAGGATCGGGGGCTCATCAAATATCTACAGCCGTAAAAACTCTCACAGATGATTGAGACATAGAATATGTGTGTTTTGTCCGTTAGACATGACCCTGGTGTGTTTAATGAAAAAAATAAAATACACGGCGTTTACTTTTGGAGTACATGGTGTGTAATTGATGTTTCCATAATCCTCTTTAAGTGGCCTCCAAGTCACTCCCACACGGTCGTGTGTGTGGGGAATACATGGCCAAAATATTCCCACCTCTAGAAAGGATGTACACGGCGAGTACTCGTAAAGTACACGACGTGTACTTAGAAAATTTCCAGAAGAAGGGTGTGTGTGGTTACAAGATGTGTGTGGCTACTACATGGCTAGCACACGACCTCCTACAGTAAGGCAGTACACGGTGTGTACTCATAAAGTACATGGAATGTACTTGGAAAATTTCCAGAATTTCCTCTTTTCTCCAAAAACGACCAGAAAAGGAAAAACATACCTAAAAAGAAGATCCGGGTTCTTACAAAGGAACTCTTGAGGAATATCAAGATAATTATTATATTTTACTAAATAAGAAAACCATTTTTGTTTCAAAAAATAAATAAAGTATAATCTAACCATAATTAGTTGATCAATGTAGAAGAAGAAGGAATATAATAAGCATACCTATGAGATTATGATAATAGAAAGAAATAATAGACTCCCAGTTTAGTGACTTCATCACAAGAAATGTTTTAGAGTAATTAAATTAAATGAATACTTTCTAGGTAAGATTTTTTGGGTTGCTTTTACTGATTAATAAGTGTGAGAATCTCATCAATTATAATTTGATGAAGATTTGGTGGCTGTATAGAAAATAAAGACTAAGTTTCAAACAAAAGTTCTTGAAGAAAAAAAGGTTTTCAAAGACCCAGTGAGGAAGGAGATCAATTTTGTTCATGAAATAAAATAATTGGCTATATTGGTGATAAAATTCTTGTGGAAGAAACATTTCAAGACCTATCAAGAGACTAAATACTATAGGATATATAATCTATACATATCCACTTTCATAATATAGTGAAGATCCATTTAAGTAATATAGTTTAAAATAATTTATATAATATGGTGAACTCACCTATGTAATATGGTGAGAAACCTCTAATTCAATATTGAAAGAGATATTTTAGGATGATACGTGGGAAACCCACTCCATTTTGAGAACAAGATTCATAATGATTAATTTGTGACTCGCTGAAAAAATGATCAAAACAAAGAGTATGTTTCCCACATCAAGGTTGAACCTTGTAAAATCACATGTTCCACATTAGTTTATATATATTTCATGTGGTTAATGGGATTAGGAAAATATAAATAGATTCAATAACATCCTAACAGGTGGTATAAGATCAAAACCAAAGGAGTTTAATGTAGATAAAAGATATATTTGAATTTTGTAAAATATTTTGAAACACTTAATTCACCCCCAGGTGTCTGCACCAGTCTATTGAGACTAACATATGTTATTAGGGAATAAGGTTTCCTCTAATTGTATTTATAAGTTTATTCCCAATTATTTTATTCTATGTTTATATAATTTTTATATTTGATGAGTGTTTTGAAGTTCCATATATTAAGTAATCTATTTATATAATTTTTAGTGTTGATTTAGTGGTTTTAGAAAATAAACTATAACATAGGAAGAAAAGAGAGACCATGAAGTTGAGAAATAAAATAAAAATAATAGATGAACAACCACTAGATAAAGGTATCAAAATTTTCAATAGTATTGATAAATTTTTTGAACATTATCTCTCTAGTGAATTGGGTTCAAGATGTGAGGAAGATATGTTCAGTTAATCACTATGTGATAATAATTATAAAGTCCACAAGTACTTGAAAAAATCCATATACAAGTTGCAACATACATATTTTAATTCAAAAAAGGTATAGAATATGAAAAGGAATAGTTATAATATCAGGATAAATAGATTTATGAATCTTTAGTTAAGAAGTATAAGAAGTGTAGGACCCTCAAACAACTTGTTAAAGCTAAGGATGAATCTTATTTATTTTTTAATTAATAGTATTTTGGATTCATAAAGAATTTAAATGAGATAGTTGTGATAAATATTTGTATGTTAAATTTTTAAAGGAATTAATAAATTAATTTTAAAGTTTTTACTATGTTTCAATATATTTCCAAACCTTTCAACTAGAAATGAATAGAAACATGTTGAAAGAGCTTAAAGACCACATGGAAGAAACAAGCAGAGTGCATAAGGATCAAATTTAGAAGCTAAATAAGGATTGGTAAGAGATCTTGAGATCAATTAAGAATGAGAAGTATTCTCTCAACATAATTTATCATGATCTAAAAGTGAAATTAAAAAATCAATAATAGGAAAAATATGAAACTTTCAAACAAGATAAGAAGAGAGATACTATATAAAAAATCTCATAAAAGAGTATTACTTCAAAGTAGAATCAAAATGGTGGAAAATTTGTGGAAATTGGTCCTATGATATTCTAGGGAAACGTCAATAGCTATCATATAGAGAAAGGTATCCAAATACCCAATTAAATCTATTTATACTAAATCTATTTCCACTAAATATGTATATTTCAAGTAAAAAACTATATAAATGTGGAAGGAGAAAAATAAAAAAATCACCACATCATAAAGGATGAATTTTTTCTTATCTAGTAAAGTAATATCACTAAATGAATCCATAAAAGGTAGTGTTCCTTCCCAAAAATGTCGTGGGAGAAAACCTTGAATGGTTTCCTTAACAGGAAAAAGAGGGAAATTGATTAGTAGATGTTAGTTCTTTTGGATGTTGGAGAATGGTTTTGTAGAGTGATGAAATAATAAATCAGATTATAAAATATTAATAAAGACTAAAGTGTGTTTGATCAATGTTATAGTTAAAGGGAAACCTACTGGAAACAAATATACTTTACAGATAAAGTAAAATATATCAAATCAAATCATATTTGAAATCTTTATTAACTTATTTTATTTTTTTCAATAGATATGGTCAATTTTATCAAGAGTTTTTTCATGTTCCATCCCATATAAACTCTTATATTAGTGTGAATATGAGTCCAAAATAGCAGGTCAAGAAACAAATAAATGGTAACAAATATACCTTGGGAAAGAATCAAGTGAAGATAGGTGCCAAAAAAATATACAATAGAAGACGGTGGTTAAAACTGAGAAGGATGTCACACCAGAAAAAATAATATACTTATATTAGAGTAAGAGATTTCACATCATAGACCATTGAAAGATGGCCACAAAATTTTAGAAATTGGGGATCAATCTAAAAATAAAAATATGGTCAATTCAAGAGAGGGATAGAATAATTTGACAAGTTGTTGACACTCCTTACAAAGAGGTCGAAAAGATTCCCATGAATGGAAAATTTTAAATTGATCAAGTGGTTTTTGGAAGGGGTTTTAACATCCTGTGTTTTGAACCAGATTAAAAATTGAAGGAATTTAATTTTTTTTGTTAGCTGGGAAAGATGATTTTAAAACCGAGCATCATAACCTTTTATTTTTGAGAGTTGACACTGGGATGTGTTTTTATTTTAAATAAATTAAAAATTAAATTAAATGTTGAGAAATATAAAAAAATGAATAAAATAAAGGTGTTAAAAAATAATTATATAATAATTATTATTATTAATTTTACTAATATTATTATTATCATTATCATTATTATTATTATTATTTAGTTTAAGATTTTTTTTAGAGACATTGTGGTCACTTCCTCCCACCTTCAGTGAGCGCCCCCCTGGATGAGACCCCCTCTAGCACAACACCCTCCATGGCTGTGACCCCCTATAGTGTTACGCCCTCCTCAGCCAAGCCTCCCTAAGGTGCATGAAACTCCTCGGTCAAGCCTCTCTAAGGTGTGCGACCCCCATTAGATGATCCTCATGAGGCGTGAGACACCACCCTCTCTGAATCCCTCCTTTTGGTTCGATTTCTTCTGGGTCATGGAAATTCTTGTCCAAGGATTCAAGATTTGGGTTCTCCTCCCTCTTCATTCCTTTTCCCCGATGATTTTGAGGTCTCTCGTTGATGGATTTATACTTAGCTGAAACCCTAGCTTAGGGTTTGATCAGGTTTTTCGATTTTCTTTTGTTCAAGGGTTGTTAAAACGGTCTCTCCGGGCCTATTCTTGCATGTTCCAATAACCTCCATTGAATGTGAAGTCGTTCTCTTCATTTCAGGTTATCACGACCATTCTATTTGATGTTTTATATCTGTTGTTTAGTTTTTCCCACTCAATTTTGGATCTTTTAGATGTTTTAGGGTGCCTAGTAATTTTTTGTAGTGAGATCTGGTCATCCTTGAGGGGGTTTCATGTTTCTGTTGTTAAAGGAGACCTTCTTTCATATGAATAGGTAGGAATATATCCATATGATTTCACCCAATATATATATGTTCGCCAATGGAAGCAAATATATTTATATGGGGCTAGGTGTGATCATGTTGGAATATAAAAAATACATAAGTAGGTAAGTGTTAACGGGTATGTTCATGTAATCTATATGTAAGGATCCCCTTAAATGTGTTATTGGTTATTTGAATACTTACATAAGGTCTATGTGTCCTTATGTATATGAAAATGTGCATATGCTCGGAGGATGGATGGAGCATCTTAGAGTTCTCACTGATAAAAGTGTCAAGTGGTGAGTGTTCAGCTTGGTTCTTCTTTTGAAGTAGGTGTCTCTTCATTTTCCATTTTTAATTAAATAAATCCTTTAATATTTTCTCTAAATTAAGTTTAATTATGATATGATTTTGGTAAATTGAGCTGAAAACTTCAAATAAAATTTTTAAAGAGGAAAAATAATTGTTGGAAGAACAATTCATGCTTTCTAACAAAACTCCTCCAATAGAGGTGATCTTACATCAACCTAAAAAGAAGGGGATAAATTATTATATAATGTTTGTTGTGTGTATTCCATTTTATTCTTCTTGAATTGATTGAGGCATGGTAGGTTAGTATTTGAACTCTTTTTTATGAATTATAATTCTCGAGTCAATATTTAAATATGCGCAAATGAAGTGTTGATAAATAATGTCATATTTTCTAATAAAACTCCTCAAATGGAGGTGAGATTCCTTCAAGATAAAAAGTAATTAAAGACTTTAATACCTTCTTGTATTACAAAATTGGTATTCTTCTAAACTTAAATTCAATGTTAGTTATGGAATGTTTTTCATTTTATCCACTTCAGTTATTAAAAAATGATGTTTTCCCTTTTTATATATGTTTTAAATGAATTCAGACTCCTTTTTTGTGTTAATTTCTATTACAGTTAGAATTTTCCAAGTAGAAAATTACCTTGTTTCCCATGTGAGTTAAATTAAAGGCAAGTATTATGAGTTGTCCAATGCCTTGAGTTACCATCTGAGGTGAGATGTTTAGAAATGGTTCTTGGTGTTAACCTTGACTTGTTAAATCATTTAAATTACATTTTTTGAATAGGTTGGTATAACCATGCCTCTAAATATAATTGGATGATAATGGTTGAGTTAAATAGTAAAAAAAATGGAATGGCATGATCATGATGATATTATTTTCCTTAAATGAATTTAATGATTTGGTTGTAATGTATTTGATCATGGATTATGAATTTATTAAGAGGTACTACCTTATACATTATATATAAGATGTAATGACGCATTTACAAAGGTTTATAAGGGTGGTAGTCCATTCCTTTTTCTTATGTTTTTCAACTACTTATGTGAATTGATATGTTCCTTAC
Source organism: Viscum album (assembly GCA_963277665.1). Taxonomy (NCBI): domain Eukaryota; kingdom Viridiplantae; phylum Streptophyta; class Magnoliopsida; order Santalales; family Viscaceae; genus Viscum; species Viscum album. The sequence continues at coordinate 953,647,000 of OY728121.1, forward strand.
TTCAATGGTTCACTTGATGTGTGTTAGGTGAGAACATGGGATCCATATTAAGGACTAATGGATGGACTTCTGTGTTCAGGTGGTTATACCACAACACATCAGGGCAGTGATGTTTTAGGATCTCCAAGCAAGGTCTCCCCCAATCTTTCTATTATACCATCTGGTGATACGAGTTCCCTAAGGGGGAACTGAGGATAGTTCCATTATCAAGATGTCTACGCAAAGACTCAAAAGATACTTTGTCCCTTACATGAGATACACAGGATAAACTCATGGTTACCATTCCACGAGCGATACATGGACCTTTTAAAGGATTTACTTGGATTGGATCAATGCATTGACTATTTTGAATGGATGTATCATAGTAATACCTCATTGGTGTTTTCGGACTCCACTTCTGGTTTTGACTGAACATCAAGGATTTATTGCTATGGTTAATTTATAGAGATGTATCCTTTATTATTATTATGTATTTTTATTTAACTTGAGATGTTTCCCTTACTTTAGTAACTTACTTATGTGATGACATGAGACATAGACCCCATGTTAAAGAACAAGCTTGACAATATGCCTTCCTTGATTTTCCATGTTACTATTATCCCTTGATTATATATTCCTTAATGCTCAAATATACTCTTTAGACTTCTGAATTAAGAAAAAGCAGGTGGTATGGGATGACTGTCCATTTAAAAACCAAGAACAAGTTGTTATTATTTCATTTATCATATTTTTGAATTAATTATATATGGAACACTTCTAAATTTATAATTCACTGTCTGGATTGGAATAGACACTTGTGGTTCTATCCTACTGAGATTTATATCTCACACCCCACTCAAACTGCCATTGCACTAGGGTACCATAGTATAACATTCTTGTTCGCAGGACTATAGATCACGATTGATCACTTATTCTGTGTTTTTTGTACCTGAAAGTTATGAGAAAAGGAATGAGTTGGAGCTCAGGATGCTCGTAGAGATCTCCCTAGTGGATTTGGTGTCTTTTCTTCGTTCTTGATATGTATTGAAAGGAATACTATATTTTTTTTTGTTTTTAATTATGTATCATCACCATGACAAGAATTAATCTATTGTATAATCAGGCATTGACCACTTTTATAAAACTGCTAAATATTGTCTTACACTACTTTGTCAATTATTTATTATTTTTGTTTCTTTTTCTTTCATTAATTTACTACTTCTGTTATTTTCTTCTACTTAGAATTTTTTATACCATTGTGAAACACTGATAAGGCAATATATTCTCCCCACTATCACCTCTTGAGATCCTCACTTCTAGCCAGTAGCCTTGGGTGTATGGGTAGACACACTTGAGGTCATGTGACTTACATTTCCTTCTATCGTCTTAGGGGTGATCCAATTTGGGATGTTATAATGTGGTATCATGGCCTATTCTACATTGTCTTTCTATTTTGGGTTTGTATATAGGAGACTAGGAATTTTTTCATGCTTAGTTGACAACCAATCCTAGGACTGATCACCCCACGTTCGAGAAATGAACAAGTGGATAGGGCAAGGAATTGATGTTCATGCTTTTCAATATTACAGTTGATATGATTTCTTCTTGAGTGATTGTTTTAGTTTTTTATTCTTATGGATTTATGGAGTTTATGGTATTTTAACCTTGTCTTTTTAAGGTAAGGATGAATCATTCCATGCAACATAATTAGATAATAGGAATTCACATGCCATAAATAGTGTCATTCCATATTATTGCATTAGATATTTGCCTACTGAATAGAATAGTGTGGCTTGAATGTATGCAATGTATTGTATTTATTTATAATGCCTCTTTAGATAGCATTTTTTGGTGATATATTTAACATGATTGGGTGATAATATTCCATGACATGTAGTCGCATTATAGGGTGCTCACTTATTTGGATTGTGTGCCTTGAGTGTTATGTAATGCTCTTACATTAATTAGAATTTCTTCTGGTTATTTGTCATGATTTTTTGTCTCTAGCATGTATGCTACTTGCTAGTTTCTTGTAATGAAATGATTCACTTTATTTTAAATATATAATTGGTTTCTTTTGATAAAAGTTATTGGTTTCAATTAAATGGGAGCCAAATTCCAAGTGTAAAGTCTATGGGTACTTTATGGATTGGTAGATGGCCTTCCATATGACAAAACTACTAAACATGTTCATGTTGTATTATGAAATGCTTTTAAATTTAAAGGGCTTAAAAATTGAACCTATAGTGGTGTAATCTATTTTAAACACTCATGATAGGATAGATAAAGCTTCTTTGAGTTTCCTTGTAATGGAAGTACAAGTGTTTTCTGCAGGGGATCATTCTTTTAGTGATGTCTTAGATAATAGGATTTTGAGCCTAGTGACTTCTTTTAGCATGACCAGGTGTTATGGTTGATGCTAGATCTTCATAAGTGGCTAGGCCATGGTATGTAGCAACCTTAGAGATTAAAAGACTTTCCAACACCATGAGATTTCTGGCTTTTTGGTGCCTTTAATTTCTTATTATACCTACTAAGAATTTTACTTTCTAAATGAGACCTTTTTCGTATGGGTGGTCATGGTATCCTTGAATTTTGTTCTAGGATTGAGCATTGAGTAATTCTCAATTTAATCAGGTTAGACATGCCTTGGGCATGGTCAACTACATCATAGGTTTCTCGACCCTATCTTCTCTACAATGATGGATGAATAGGTATGTCATTATCTAAGTTGAAAGTCATCTTTCTTCTATATCACATCAGGGTAGTATAAATTCACATACTCTATTCCTGTCGTGTGTTAAGTGTTGTTACGGACTGGATGAGTTGAGTGTAATCATTAATTCTTGTGCTATTAAATACGTCTTGGGTCAACTCCTTAATAGAGTGACTTGTTAATTAAAGGAATCAAGTTTGTCCCAATTATCATGATAAATTACATAGACTCAAGTATTTTGACAATCCTGTCAGTTTGGTTTGGCTTTCATGCCACATTTTTAAACATTTTTGCATATGGAGGTTCTGACCAAGTGCACTTTTGATCGGCTAATATATATCTTACTTTTAAATATTAGGCCATTCTTAAGGTGGTAAGTTTTATGTCACTTCTCTTAAATACATGTCCTTATGGTTAGAAGGAAACCACCAAAGAGGACCATTAGAGAATGGTCGGGTGGGAATAAATTCCTTGAGTCTTGTGAAATTTAAAAAATGTCGGTGCTTGCTCGACAACATGATGTTGGTTTTGTTGGTGGTGTATTAAACCTTAGAGTATTGTCATTGGTCATTGGTGGAATATGGTGGGTAATCTTGAACGATCATTGTATTCCTCATCTGGTAAAGGATCAGTGATTGGTTAATGACGGTGCATCGATAGGTGAAGTAGAGTTTCTTCTTTTAAGTTGACCAGTTTTGGTTTGACTATTCTTCTTTCCAACACTTGGGTATGTTCAACTAGAAGCTGTTTAAATCATCATAGTGTATCCTAATTATCGACAAGCATGTACCCTATATTGAAATAATATAGGTACCCTAAGAGAGAATCAGTCTTACACCATGATAATGTTTTAAATCCTTTGGGCATGTTCGATTAGTTCTTCCGGTGTTTCACGCTAAATGTGTGGTTCTAATCGAGGATTGGTTATTTTTTGTGACATCGGAGTTGTCATTTAGATATTCCTATGATGAAATATTGAACACTAGTCATTTCATATAATTTGAATGTTGGGCTGATGCCACTCTAATATCGGTCAATGTTCTATTGCAGGATTCCTATCTTTGTACCAACATCTCACTCATAAACATCCTATCATAACAATCTAAGGTTATACTAGAATTTTTGTCAGGATTAGGGATAATTAAATCAGGGAACATCTCCAAAATTTAGTTATGGACTTAAGTGGATGTGTTCATAGTGAATGTGAGACACTTTGGAATAAGGAATCAAAGTTCAGTTTAAAAAACAGTGGTCGTCTAAGATAAGCATCTTATTGAATGGTCGGCTGGAGTGGCTCAAATATCTATCACTGTTTTTCAATGGAGTAGTTAGTGAAGGACTTTTTCTAGAACATTGTCAGGTGATATGAGTTTGGTTTGGTTTTCCAGGGCTTTTCCTAAAAAGCTGGTCTGACTTGGGCCTTGAAGTCGATGGGGGAATCAACCATTTTATCCATTTCAAAAATCACATGAGAAGCATCATCAAAATTTTTATGAACATGTTTAGTAGTAAATTCCAATACTGGAAGGTGTCATGGATTGGAGTTTTTTCCCTTTCTAACATTAAATACTAAGTTGGGAAGTACCTTTTCCTGATTTTTAATGAGATGATGTTGTCACCATGTATATAGATAAACAGACTCAGATAAGCATTGTTTTGATATTTCGATTGAAAAATGAGTGTTGGATTGGATCTTAATGTATTTAGTTCCACTTTCCTAATTAATTCTAGAAGATGTGTTGGGTGTTTGAAGATGCAATATGACCGTTTTTTCAAGACTTCAGGACCCTTGTAGATCGAGTGAGGGTTACATCATTCCTGAAGATTTCTCAGGGATGAGAAGTTCTAAGGTGGGAAGGTTGTAACATACCATGTTTTTATGCCGATGAAAATTTTAAGGAATTTATATTTTTTTCCATGAGATAGACATGCCATTTTAAAAACTGATCATCACAACTTTTTATTCCCAAGACTTGACACTGCGATGTGTTTTTCTTTTAACGAAATTAAAAATTAAATTAAATGATGGTAAATAGAAAAAAATGTATAAAAGGATTAAAAAATAATGGTAATGATATAATTATTATAATTAATAATGTTATTTATATTGATATTATTATTATTATTATTATTTAGTTTAATATTTCTTTTAGAGACCTAGGGATCTCTTCCTCCCACCTCCAGTGATCACACCCCTAACTGTGACCCCCTACATCGCGACACCCTCCATGGCCACAACCCCCTATAGTGTGACTCCCTCCTCAGTCAAGCCTCCCTCAGGTGGAAAAAACCACTAGGCTGAGCCTCCCTTAGGTGTGCAACCCCTCCGGTCGATCCTCACAATGCGTGACACACCTCCCACTCCAGCTACCTTCTCATGACTCGATTTTACCGGATTACTGGATATTCTTGTCCAAGGATTTGAGGTAAGGGTTATACTACCTATTTTTCCTTTTTTGGTGTTTTTGGGTCTCTTATTGTCTGATTTATACTCATAAAAACCCTAGCTTATGTTTTGATCCATTCTTTTTGTTTTATTTTATTCTAGGGTTGTGAAAATGGTCTCCTGGGACGAATTCTTGCATGTTCTAACAACCTACACTGAATAAAAAGATGTTTGATTCATTTTGGGTCGTCGTTGCCATTCGATGTGTAGTTTTTTATCCATTGTTTAGTTTTTCACAACTTATTTTGCGCCCTTTGGATGTTTTTGGGTGCCTAGTAATTTTTTTTAATGAGTTTTTGTCGTCCCTAAGGCAGTTTCTGGTAGCTGTTCTTAATGGAAACTTGCTTGAAAATGAATTGGCAGGAATATATCCATATGAGTTCCACTATTATATATATGATTTCCCATGACAAAAATATATTTATATGGGGCTTGGTGTTCTCATGTTGGAATATGAAAAATGCATATGTAGGTAAGTGTGAACAGGTATGTGCAAGTAAGCTATATGTAAGTATCCACTTGTACATGTTCATGGCCATGAGAATACATACATAGGGTCTAGGTTCCCTTATTTATATGCAAAAGTTAATATGCTTGGAGGATGGATGGATCATCTTAGATTTGTCGCTGCTAAAAGTTTCAAGCGCTGAGTGTTCAGTTTGGTTCTTCTTTTTAAGTATGTGTCTCCTCATCTTCCCATTTAATTAAAGAAATACTTTAAAAGTTTCTTTAAATTAAGTTTAATTATGTTATGATTTTGGTAAATTGAATTTCCAACTTTTAATAAAAAAATTAAAGAGGAAAAAATAATTATTTTAAGAACAAGTCATGTTTTATAATAAAACTCCTCCAATGGAGGTGATTTTCCTTCAGTCTAAAAAGTAGTGAGGAGACGTTTATATTAAGTTTTTGTGCATAAAAAATTAGTGTTTCTTCTTGAATTGATTGATACATGGGTAGTTATTATTTGATCTCATTGATATGAATTACAATTCTAGATTTAATGTTTAAATATGCATAAATGAAGTGTTGATAAATAATTCATGTTTTCTAATAAAAATTCTCAAAATGAGGTGAGATACCCTCAAACTAAAAAGTAATAATAGACTTTTATACTTGACTATATTATTGCATTGGTATTCTTCTACACTTCATGTCAATATTAGTTATGGAATGTTTTTCATTTTAACCAGTTTAGTTATTCCAAAATGATGTTGTCCCTTTGTATATAAGTGTTAAATGAATCAATACTCCTTTTTGGTGTTACGTCCTCTTATAGTTGGAATTTACCAAGTAGGAAATTATGTTGTTTCCCAAATGAGTTAAATTAAAGTTAACCCTTCTGAGTTGTCCAATCCCTTGAGTTATCATCTATGGTGAGATGTTTAGGAATGGTTCTTGGTGTTGACCTTGACTTATTAAATCAGTCCAATTAAATGTTTTGAATAGGGTGGTATGACAATGCCTCTTAATATAATTAAATGATAATGGTTGATATAAATAGTAACAAATGGAATGTCATGATCATAATGATATGATTTTCCTTAAATAAATTGAATGTTTTGGTTGTAATGGATTTGATCCTGGATTTTGAATTTTATAAGAGGAACAACCAAATGAATTATATATTAAATGTAATGACTCATTTACAATGGTTTATAAGGGTGGTAAGGACATTACTATTTCTTATGTTTTTCAACTGATTATGTGAATTGATATGTGCCTTGATTCTATGGCTAACTTGATACGGGCCAAGTGAGAACATGGGTTCCTTATTAAGGACTCATGGATGGGCTCCTGTGCTTGGGTGGTTATACCTCAACGTGCCGAAAAAGTGATGTTTTAGGCTCTCATGACAAGGTAACCCCTAGGATTTTTATTATACAATTGGGTGATACTGATTACCTAAGGGGAAACTAAGGATAGTTCCATTTTGAAGATTGATAAGAAAAGCCTCAGAAGATACTTGGTCCCTTATGTGAGATACCCGGGACGGAATCATGGTTACCATACCATGAGTGATACTTGGACCTTCGAAAGGATCACCTTGAATGGGCTCATTTTATTGGATATTTTTAATTGATGTACCGTAGATATACATCAATGATGGTCTTGGACTCCACCTCTATTTTTTACTGAACTTTATGGATTGATTTCTCTCATTAATTGATTGAGATTCATCCTTTATTAATATTTCATATTGTGGTTGCACTTGAAATATTTCCCTTAATTTACTAACTTACTTATGTTATAACATGATACTTAGACCCCAAGTTAAAGAAAATGCTTGTGTATATTCTGTACTTGGTTTTACATGTTACTATTAGCCCTTATTTATATATTCTTCCATGCTCAACAATACTTTTCAGACTTCCGTCTTAGGATGAAGCAGGTGGTATCAGATGATTATTCATTTAAGAACCTGGACCAATTTGATATTATTTAATTTATCATATTTCTACTTTTATTTTATATGTCATAATTTTAAATTTATAATACATTATCTATATTGGGCTAGACATTGGTGGTGTCGACCTACTGAGATTTATATCTCACATCCGACTCGGGTCACCATTGGACTATGGTACCTGAGTAGAGCTTTCTTTCTCGCCAGACTTCAGACCATGATTGATTGCTTATGTTGTGTTGTTTGTACCTGGAAGTTATGATCATAGGACTAAGCTAGATCGGAGGATTCTCATGGATATTTCCCTTGAGGATTTGGTTTCATTTCTTCATTCTTGATCTATATTGAAAGGCGTGATATATGGTCTACTACTTTCAGTTATGTATCATCATTATGATATGAATTCATCTATTGTATAATCTGGCATTGAACACTTTAATAAAATTGTTAAATATTGTCTTCTTCGGCTTTTTCAATTATTTTTTTTGTCTCTGCTTTGTCTTTCATTTTTCTGTTGCTTCCGCTATTGTCTTCTACTTATAATTTGTGTACCACTATGAAACTCTAATAAGAGGGTATTGTCCATCCACTATCACTTACTGATACCCTTGCTTCTATTCAGAAAACTCTAGCATATGGAGAGATGTGCTTGAGGTCATGTGACTCACCAATCCGACCATCGATTTATAGGTGAGTCAGGCCGAGATGTTACAAAGTTGTATCAGAGCCTATTTTCCTCTGTCTTACTATTTTGTGCTGGTAGACAACAGACTAGGAATGTCTGAGCGCTTGGTTATTAGTCATGTCTAAGACTAATTGCCCCACTTATGGGAAATGACCAAGTGGCCAGGACTGGGAATTGATGTTCATGCTTTTCGATATTATAGTTGATATGATTTCACCCTCAGTGATTGGTATTATTTATGATGCTTATGGATTTATGGATTTTATGGTATTTTTTCCTTATCCAGTTAAGGAAAGGTTGAAACACTACATGCATCATAAGAGGTACATGGGAATTCGCATTCCATGCAAAGTACCATGCCATGTAGTTGCATTATAAATTTGTCGTCTGAATAAAATAGTGTGCCTTGAATTTATTCCATGTCTTGTATTTATATATCATGTCTCTTTAGATAGAATTTTTTGGTGATATATTTAACATTCTTGGGTGATAATATTTCATTCCATGTAGTTTCACTGTAGTTTTCTTTCTTATTTGGATTGTGTGTCTTGTGTGTTACGCCATGCACTTACTTTAATTAGCATGTATTCTTATTATATGCCATGATTTTGTGTCTCTAGCATGTCTTCTCATTTTTAGTTTCTTGTAATGAAATTATTTACATTGTTTTAAATATATAATTGGTCACTTTTCCAAAAATTTATTGGTTTCAATTAAATGGGATCCAAATTCCACCTGTAAAGTGTATGTATTCTTTATGGATTGGTCGATGGCTGCCCATATGACTAGACTATTGAATTTGTGCATGTTGTATGTAAACGACTTGGAAATGGAAGCTTTAGTGGTGTCCATTATTCAAAAACCTTATGTAAGGGTAGGTAAATCTTCTTTGAGTTTCGTTGGAATGGAGGCGCGAGAGTTTTCCGAAGGTGCTCTTTATTTTAGCGATGGATTAGATTATCAGATTTTTAGCCTGGTGACTTCTTTTAGCATGACCTAGTGTTAGGGTTGATGATTTCTCTTCGTAAGGGGTTATTCTGTGGTATGTATCACCCTTAGAACATAAAATCCTTTATAATGCCATGAGTTTTCCGTATTTTGGGTGTTGTTCATGTGCCATTGTACCTAGAATGAATTTAAATTTCTAAATGAACACCTTGTTCAGATGGGTGGTCATGGTATCCTTGACTTTTGTTTCCGGATTGAGCATCAGGTAATGCTCATTTCAGTAGGGTAGAAATTCCTTGGGTATGGTCAACTACTTCTTAGATACTTTGACCCTCACTTATCCTTAGTGATGGAAGACTTAGTATGTTTTCATCCGAGTTAAAATTCATCTTTCTACTATATCACCTCAGGGTAGTTTTCATTCACGTACATTGGGTCTATTGAGTTCTTAGTGTTGTTACAAACTGGATGATTTTAGTGTAATCGTTAAGCCGTGTACAGTTAAATACATCTCAGGTCATGTCCTTAGTAGAGTGACCTGTTCATTAAAGAAATCATGTTTTTACAAATTCTTGGGATGAATTCTAAGGACTCGGGTGTTTTGACATGGTGGTCATTTTGGTTTGTTTTTCATTCCAATTGTTTAAATTTTTCACCTATAGAGATTCTGACCTAGTTCACTTTTGAGAGGCTAGTATATCTCTTCCTTTTAACAATAAGGGAATTCCTATGGTGGGAAGTTTTATGGTAGTTTTCTTAAATATTTTTCCTTCTGGGTTGATGTAATACAACCAAAGAGGACCACTACATAATGCTCAGGATGTCTTAAATTCCTTGAGGCTTGTGAACTTTAAATCATGTTCGTGATTTCTTGGCAACACAATGTTTGTGTGGTTGGTGGTGTTTTGAAATAATTTAGTAAGATAATTGGTTTTTGGTGGACTACAATGTGTAAGATTGAATGATCATGAGATAACTCGGGTGGTAAAGGCTCGGTGATCAGTTAATGATGGTGTGTTGACAGGTGAATGAAAGTTTCTTATTTGATGTCGACCAATTATGGTTTGACTGTTCTTCTTTCCAGCACTTGGGGTATGTTCGATTGGAATCCATTTAAATCAAATTTGTGTATCCTTCTTAGTGACGAGCATGTACCCTATTTTGACATCATCTAGGTACACAAAGAGAGTTTTAGTCTTTATTCCATGCTAATGTTTTAAATCCATTATTCTTGTTTGATTGGTTCTTTTGGTATTTCATGCTAAATGTGTGGTTCTAATCAAGGCTTGGTTGTTCTGAGTGACATAGGGGGTCCCATGTATAAATTCCTTGGATGAACTATTGAACACTAGCTATTTCATCTAACTTGAATGCCAACTCGATGCCGTTCTGGGATAGGTAAATGCTCTAATGTGGGAATCTTGTCATTGTACCAACATCTCACTCATAAACATGGAATATGTTCTACCTTATATTAGTTCCTTATACTCTTATCGTTCCAATATGAGGTTATCCTGAACTTATTGTCAGGATTTGTGATTATTAAATCAAAGAATGTCACCAAAATTCAGGTATGGACTTTGGTGGACATGTTTGTAGTAAATGTGAGATACTTTGGTAGAAGGAATTGAAGTTTAGTTTGAAAAACATTGTCTGTCTAAGATGATCATATTCTTGAATGGTCAGTTTGAGTGGCTCCACTAGTTATCTCTATTTTTCAATGGAGAAGTCGGTGAAGGAAATTTTATGGTACGTTGTTAGGTGAGATGAGTGTGATTTGTGTCTACCATGGATTTTCATGAAAACCTCGGTTGACTTGGGGTTTGAGGTCGATGGGGAATCAACTATTTTATATGTTGTTGAAGTCACGCATGAAGAATTGTCAGAATTCTTAAGGGTGTGTCTAGTAAAAAATTCCAATGGTGGAAGGTGTCTTGGCTCATAAGTTTCCCCTGTATAATGTTAAATACTAAGGTGGGAAGTACCTTCGGCTTGATTTTTAATGAGATGAAAATGTGATCGTGTATCTAGCTAAACGAGTTCATTCTCTCTTACTCGTATATTATGAATTGGGACTGTAAGGGGCATCATGTGAGAGATCCCTCACAGCGGTCTAGGGTTCCCCCCTCCGTCATTCTCCTCCTTCCCCTAGGTTCCTTCTCTCTACTCAGCGGCATGGACCTCGACACTATCCCCAGCTTTCCCATTCCTCTAGGGCTACTCCTCCTAGCTGCCAAGAAGATCTGGTGCCATCATTTAGAGAGACCTTTGGATGATGTCTCAGTTTTTATCAGTAGGTTTCATTGGGTACTAGACGATCTGGATTCATTGGAGTCGGTTTGCAGCAAGATAATTACCTCCCTCATGGGTCCTACACAGTCACATATGGCATCCTTCGGAACACCCAGATCCAAATATGTCCTCTGGTGTCTCTTCTCCCATTTCTGTCATCTTGGTTTGCAGTGTTCAGTTTTCTTGTAGGTTTTGTGGATGAAGCTCTATAAATGAAGCCCCTTCTGTCATTTACCTCCTTCGACAGATCTGTTCAGTTTCTATTTTAGTTTCGTTGTTTTTCATATGACATCCCCCCAAGCATCTTCGGCATGCACCGATGGCGACAGTGATGGTTCCCGGTGTGGTGAGGTGCTGGCCCCTAGTGGGGATCTAGTTTAATAGGTGCGGATCGGTTCCTAGTAATGCATTTTGAGGAGTTCCGCGATGGCCCTCTCCATTTGTTTGAGGGTTTAGGCTCTAACAGTTGGAAAGTTTGGGTGATTTCCAACCTTGATGGATATACTGGTGCGATAGGGTCATGGCTCAAGGTTTATGGGTGTTGCAGGCACGTGCTCAGCGATGTTGGTGGTTTCAGATGTGAAACCATTGTTTTGAGCAGGTCAAGCCTTGGGTATAATTCTTTGGATGAGCCGTTTTTTCCTTATTTTGGAGCAGTTCCAGTCCTAGACTGGGCTTTTGGACTATCTGCTTTTGTTTGGTTTGTTTTTTTGTTTCCATTCTGATTGCTTGTTCGGTTCTCACTAACCAAAAAAGTGATTTTTTTTGAAATATCAAGAAAATGGAGCTTCAGTTAGTCTATAACTAAACAAGGTTAGGTAAGTTTTGATTCTATATTTTTATTGGAAAATGAGCATTAGAAAATATCTTAATGGATTAAGTTCCATTAACATAATCAATGAACGAAGATGTGTTGGGTGTTGGAGGAAACAACATGGCCATTTGTGTGATACTTCATGACCCTTATAGATTGGGTGAGGTTTATGTTATTCTCAAAGGCTTCTTGAGGATGATAAGTTCTACAATGGGAAGGTTTCAATGTCCCAAGTTTTTTACCGGAAAAAAAGTGAAGGAATTTTAATTTTTTCTATTAGCTGGGCAGAAAATTTTTAAAACTCAGTGTCAGAATTTTTTGTTTCCGAGAGTTGACACTGTGATGAGTTTTTCTTTTAAAGAAACTAAAAATTAAATTAAATGAGGGGAAATAGAAAAAAAATGAATAAAATAAAGGTTTTAAAAATAATAATAATGATATAATAATTATTATTAATGTTATTGATATTATTATTATTATTATTATTATCATTATTATTATTATTATTATTATTTAGTTTATGGTTTTTTAGAGATCTAGGGGTCACTTCCTCCCATCTCCAGCGAGCACACCCCCTAGTTGCAACCCCTATAGAAAATCTCCCTCCATGTCCACGACCCCCTATAGTGTGATTCCCTCCTCAGCCGAGCCACCCTCAGGTATACAACACCCCTCAACTGAGACTCCCTCAGGCGCACAACCCCCTCTGGCTAATCCTCACATGTTGTGATGCACCACCCTCTCTACATCCATCCTTTTGGATCAATTTCACCTTATTCTTGGTGATTATTGTCCAAATATTCAACATAAGTATATCCTCCCTCTTCCATCTTTTTTCTATAGATTTTGAGGTCTCCAGTCGCCATATTTATACTTTTCCAAAAACCTAGCTTAGGGTTTGATCTGTTTTTTCGGTTTTCTTTTGTTCTAGGGTTGTGAAAATGGTCTCCTATGACCTACTCTTGTGTGTTCCAACAACCGCCGCTGAAGGAAACTTTTTTTCGCTTCATTTAGGGTTGTCTCCTCTATTCAAGGTGAGGTTTTATGTCTGCTTTTTAGTTTTTCCAACTTTATTTTGGGTCCTTTGGATGTTTTTGGGTGCCTAGTATTTTTTAGTGGGTTTTGGTCAACCTTGAGAAGGTTTTGGGTTTCCTTCATCAAAGGTGACTTGATTGCATATGAATAGGTAGGAATATATCAATATGAGTTCCCTTATTATATATATGTTCTCCCATGGTAGCGAATACATTTATATGGGGCTAGGTGTGATCATGTTGAATATAAAAAAATGTATACTTATGAAAGTGTTAATATGTATGTGCATGTAAGATATATGTAAGGATCCCCTTGTACATGTTCATGGCCATGCGAATGCATACATAGGATCAAGTTGTCCTAATGTATATATGAAAGTACATATTCTCTGAGGATGGATGAATCATCTTTGGGTAGTCACTAATAAAAGTGTCAAACATTGAGTGTTCTTCTTGCTTATTATTTTGAGGTAGGTTTCTCTTCATCTTACCTTTTGAATAAAAAATCCTTTAAGAGTTTCTTTAAATTAAGTTTAATTATGTTATTATTTTGGAAAAAAAAATTCCAACATCGAATAAAATGTTTAAGGAGGAAAAAATAATTGTTTGAAGACCAAGTCATTTTTTCTAATAAAACTCCTCTGATGGAGTTGAGCTTCCTTCAACCTAAAAAGTAGTGAATAGATGTTTATATCATGTTTTTTGAGCTTATTTCATTGGTGTTTCTTCTTACATTGATTGATATCTGGAAGGTTAGTATTTCACCTCTTTGATATGAATTACAATTCTATAGTAAATGTTTATATATGAACCGATTAACTGTTGATAAATAATGTCATGTTTTCTAATAAAACTTCTAAAATAGAGGTGAGATAACCTCAAGCTAAAAAGTAATGATAGATGTTCATAATTTCTTATCTTATTGCATTGGTGTTCTTCTATACTTGATGTCAATGTTAGTTATGGAATGTTTTTCATTTTAGCCTCTTTTTTATTCCAAAATGATTTTGTCCCTTTGTATTTAAGTGTTGAATTAATCAAGACTCCTTTTTGGTGTTAAGTCATCTTATAGTTGGAATTTCCCCAGTAAGTAATTACCTTGTTTCCCATATGATTTAAATTAAAGGAAATCCTTCTGAGTTGGTCAATGCCTCGAGTAACCATCTAACATAGTGTTTTTTAAGAATGGTTCTTGTTGTTGACCTTCACTTGATAAATTAATTAAATTAAATATTTTTAATAGGGTGGTATGACCACACCTATTAATATAATTTAATTAGAACAGTTAAGAAAAATATTAACAAATTCAATGGCATGATCTTGATGATATGATTTTCCTTAAATGAATTTAATTCTTTGGCTGTAATGGATTTGATCATGGATTTTGAATTTCATAATAGGTATTTCCTTATGAATTATATATTAAATGTAATGAATCATTTATAATGGCTTATAAGGGTGGTATAGACATGCCTTTTTCTTTTGTTTTTAAACTACTTATGTGAATTGATATGTGCCTTGATTCTATGGTTCACTTAATATTCGCTGGGTGAGAACATGGGTTCCATATTAAGGACTCATGGATGCACTCTTATTCTCAGGTGATTATACCATGACACGCCAAGGAAGTGATGTTTTAGGCTAGCTAGGAAAGGGCTCACCTAGGATTTTTATTATACAATTGTGTGATACTTGTTCCCTAAGGGAAAACTGAGGATGGTTCTATTGGCAAGATGGATATTCCAACCCTCAAAAGATACTCAATCCCTTACATGAGATGAATGGGAAAGACTCATGGTCACCATGCCACAAGTGATACTTGGACCTTTGAAATGATCGCATTGGATGAGATCAGTGGTATTGGATATTTTTAATGGATGTACTGTAGATATTCCTTAGGGAGAGGCTCATACTCCACCTCTAGTTTTGATTTAACTTCATGGATTTATTTCTCTGGTTAATTACTTGAGATGCATCCTTTAATATTATTTTTTATTTTGATTGAACATTATATGTTTCTCTTACTTTACTGACTTACTTATCTAATGACATAAGACTTAGACCCCAACTTAAATAACAGGCTTGGGGATATGCCTTCCTTAGTTTTCCATGTTTCTATTGTCCCTTGTTTATATATTATTCCATGATAAACTATAATTTTCAAACATCCGGCTTAGGCCAAAGCAGGTGGAAAGGGATGCGTGTTTGTTTAGGAACTCGGACCAAGTTTTTATTATTTAATTTATCATATTTATACATTTATTATATATTTCAAACTTATAAATTTATAATGCATTTTCTGAATTGGAATAGAGACTAAAGGTTCTAGTCTACTGAGATTTATATCTCACACCCTACTCAGGGTGCCATTGCACCGGTGTACCAGATTAGACCTTTATTTTTTGCAGGACTGTGGACCATGGTTGATTTCTTATGTTTTGTTTTTTGTACCTGGAATTTATGAGCAAAGGACTGAGTTGGATATTAGGATGGTCATGGAGATCTCCCTTGGGGCTTTGGTGTTTTTCTTCATTCTTAATCTATATTAAAAGTCATGTTGTATCATTTACTACTTTTAGTTATGTATTATCACCATTAAATGAATCCATATGTTGTATATTCTGGACTTGACCACTTTTATAAAATTGTTAAATAATATCTTCCAGTTCTTTGTCAATTATTTATTATTTTTTCTTCTTTTTCTTTCATTTATTTACTACTTCCAATATTGTCTTCTACTTATTCTCTATTATACCTCTGTTCAAATCTAATAAGAGGGTATAGTCTCCCTCTATTTCATCCTGAGACTGTCACTACTAGTCGGTAGCCTATGGTATATGAGGAGACGTGCTTGAGGTCCTGTGACTCACTGGTCCAGCCGTCATCTTATAGGTGAGCCAGTTTGGGATGTTATACGTGCAACCAGGCAGGACACATAGTGGACAAATGTGTTCTTATTTGTATTAGTCAAATGAAAATTAAAGTTAAAAAACATATGACTCATGATATCAAGGATTTTTCTACATGGAAGGATCCAACACACAAAAACAAGGTTGGGCATGTGAAAAAAGAATGTTTGAAAATATAGTTAGTACAGTTGGAAGTAGATAAAAGGTAAAAATAGGAAAAAATAAAAAATGTTATCTAGTTTATAAAGTAAACAATATCATCAAAAATTTGAAGATAATTGAGAATAAAGAAAAAACATGATTTATAAGGATGAAAATATTTAGAAAGTCAATATTGGAGCAGTTAGGTTGGGGTCTAGAAATTTAAAATCTTTACAGAAAGGAGTTTCTAGGTGGAGAGATAAGTATCAGAGCATTTTACCACATTAAATTGATAATGGAATTAAACCTTATTCACATATTTTTTTGGGGTTTTTTTTCTATAAAAAGGGTAATTTAATGTGAATATTGAAAAGGAGAGGAATGGTGAATTGTGTAATTTATATAAAATAATGGGAATTATCCATCATAGACATTGTCAATTTTTATTCATCTTTTAATTGGAATTGGACATCAAATTGTATCATAAATTATTGAAAAGAGAATATAATATATGGAAAATAATATTTGAGATAATCCTTAAGGGGAGCAATCAAAATGAGAAAAATGAAAATAGTTTTATTATTTCTTGTTAAATATGAAATTTTGATAATCCCTCAAAATCAAATTAATGAGGTATGATATTTAATTTCCTGATACTATTTTAATTCTTTTTGAATATGGTTATAAAGTGAGGGAGATAATCTAACAAAAAGTGGGAGTAAATACTTTCAATTGAAATTTTTTGATGTGTTTTTTCAATTTGATTGTTTCTTTATAAATTTTTTTGATAAATCGGTTTGATCAATGCCTAAAGAAATGAAAGTTTCAGTTGGTATCACATTTTTATTTAAATATAGAGTTGTTTGTTATCTAAATTGATCACTCTTTTTTTATAAACTGCATTATCCCAAGGAGGATTAAATTTGGTTAGTTAAAGAAACACTTCTATGACTCATGTGATGTCACCCTTCCCCCATGGAATGAATTGAGCACAATGAAAATGAAAGAACAAAAGTGGAAAACATGTATTTTATAAATTAGAATAGTTAGATTGTGAAAACTTATGAAATAAAACAAATAAGTCAATATTATGATTTATAAGTATTCATTTTATGGATTCTTATTCATTATAGTTATATATGTTACTTTTAAGAATTTATCAATCGAAAAAGTAATAGTTTTATTTAACAAAATGGTTTTTCCATGTATTACATGGTTTTATTTAATAGTTAAATTTCAAGATTTTAGAAATTTAATTTGATATAGTGGGATTAATTTTCTATATCATCATATCATATTTAACTTAGATTTATTTTTTTAGGTTTTTTCTAAAATTATTGATTTTTTTGTTAGAATAGTGAAAAATAAATACTTTTATTAAAAATGCCATTTATTTTCAAGTATTTAAAAATTATTATTTTATTTTGGAATTTTTTTCAAAGTGTAATTTTTCCAATTTTAATATAAAAAATCCTATTATTCCATATTAGTCAATATTATATTTTACTTTTGTAAAAAATCATTTTTATTTTTAGAAAGGGCATTCCTCTAAAGACTATTTTCGTTACATTTTTGAATTTTTATATTAAAATTAATTTATACCTCTTCTAAAAATTTAATCATGAAAAATTTATTTCATATTTATAATTAGTAATTTCAAAATTTTTAATGATACCAATTTCATTTTTGGTCATTATGATTACTGACCTTGGTAAACCTTTATCACCCTGATAAAGGTCAAAAGAGGAAAACAAGTTAATTATGATAAAAAATAAGTGATAAGTCCACAAAATATTATATTAATTATTATTAGATGATTTTATTTTGACCATTATAACCATGAATTATAAATTGTGTAGTTTTTGATCCACTTTCCCATTATTATGACATTATATTATTTTAAAACATTTAAAATTTGAAGTGTGCCACTCCCATCACTAATAAACGTTTACCTTCTCTCCTTACTTATTAAACACATTGAACCATTTATCCTGACTAATCCCTAACCAAATAACCTCCCAAAATCCCTCCCCAAGTCCTATAGGTCTTGGTCTTTCCAAATTTATAATCCTATAAGTCTTAAGGGAAAATGCAAAGGGAGATATCCAACGAGATTTTATATGTCCTATCTGAACCATTTCATGTTTATTTATTATTCCAAATCTATAAAAAAAATTCTAAAAACTATAAAATAATTACATCAATGTATTTTATTTACCTAAGTGTTATTATATGGATGTAACAACTAATTTATATTTGTTTTTCATCCTATGGGAAATGAAAACATCGCTCATGCGTGCATGTGGACTAGAACCTCCTCAAAGAAATGTGTTAATTTTTTCATCACCACCTTAGAAATACGGTTACAAATATGGAATTAATGAAAATATAATTTTTATGAGATTTTTGTGATTTTGTAAAGATACAAATCACATGTCCTCTTACCCTTTTTTCCATTGTCAATTGATAACGTCAATCATGTGTCTATGTAGAATACCACATCCATGAAGTGATGTGATTAAGTTTTCATTACCACCTCAAATGTTTCGTCATATGGATGGATATAGGATCCCATATTTTTTAGGTATATCTCCCTCCAAGTTTTTCATTAAAATTATTTTGGTATAGTTTTTCCTTGTATTTAAACCTTTGTGGTTGAGTTTCATCATGGATGTCTTTTAGTTTGAATAAACACGGACTTGGGTTGTGAGGAAACTTGAAAAACTAGAGATGATCCACATGAGGAGCAGTTTAGCATTTCTTTATGAATTAATGGATTATAAGTAAAAATGGGGAACGTGTTACCATTGGTTCTTGGAATGTTGAGAAGCTTTAAAGGGGTTTAGGTTTTTCTGTAGAAACTAGGATGAAAATTACATGTTTGACATTTACACACCATGTAAATTGGTTACATGACGTGTAAAATCCACCAAACTAAGGTTCTGAACTAATTTATAATGTGAAGTGGTTTCATATTGGCAACCATTCATATAACGTATAATGTTTGTGTAAATTAAATATTTTGTCGAGGTGATGGATTTTTTGGTGTATCCCTCTTAATGAAATAGACATTGTGTAATTATATTACAAGAAATTTAATTTCTTGAGAATAATTTTAAAGGGGTATCATGGTGGTTATTTTGTATTCATCTCTTATACAACCCTATCCTCTCAAATATAGGGCATTTTCTTGGAGATTTTGGAGTGCCTCTTTTTATTCTAGAAATCTTGATCACGCTTATGACCCTTAGTAAGTCATTTTACTTCAGTTTTCCCATCTCTCCCTTAGTTCTCTGGCCATTTTGGTTTAATATTTTGACCATAGTTGTTTTTTTATCTTTATCGGTTTAGATATATGATCATTCTTTAAATCAACTGTTCCATCATTCTTGTTGGTCAATCCTATGGAAATTTTTTTTATCTTTAGTTAAATATAGGTGGTCTAAACATTAACTGTGTGGTTTGTTTAATTGTAAATTATGTGAAATTGTAAAATTTCACTAATAAAGCATGTACCTAATTTAATTAAATGATGAATTAGATTATTCCTTGGAATCCCTTTATATCCATTTGGATGTTGACCTAGATTGTATCTACTGTTTATGTGGGAAAAAATTGATTATAAATAATTTGGTAAATAAGTTATAAAGTGTTTTTAGAATTTCATGGGATTTGTGTGATTTATTGATATAGATTCACCTTAGTTTGAACTATTTATTGATATGACTCACATGTTGTTGGTTTAAGACCAAATAATTAAATTAAATGTGAAATTAAAATTAAAATTGTAATTTTCATAATTAACCGTTGATGTTGGGATGTTAGTAAATCCTTGTCGTTATGACATGTGTTGTGATAAATATTGAAATTATTATATGTGGAGTTGTCCAAGTTGACATGATTAAATGATTATATATTGAGCTATCCCCAGTGACACATACTGAAATGATTATAAACTGGGTTATTCCCTGAGAAATGTTGAATGCTTTTATGGAATGATATGCCTAGTGACACATGCCGAAATTCTTATATAGAGGTCTATGCCTAGTGATATATATTGAAATGCTTATATATCAGGATTGGCCCTAATAAATAATTAAATTATTATATACTAGGCTCGAACCTGATTAAATTTTGATATTCTTATATTGAAGGTCTTGACCGAGATTTTTGTGATTTATACCTTGGTTATAAGGTTATGTTTTACCATAGTTATGTGGTTATGGTTGGCATGGTAGTGAGACATGATCAAAGATATTACAGCATGTCATCGAGGTAGTTTATGTTTTACTATGGTTATATCGTAATGGTTGGTATGATTGTGATACATGCTCAGATATATTCTGGCATGGTTCCGAAGAAGGTTAATGCAGTATTAATTTAATTTATTAATTAATTAATACACTTATTTATTACATTATTTAATGAACTTTTTATTAGATTGGTTATATTTAGACATAGTGGTTTCGAACTATTAAGTTATACTCAAAACCTATTTGGGCCACGATTTTGTACCTGAGAGAATTACATGGATATAGGATCGGTCAAGGGAAAAGGACCTTGTTGTTGATTGTTTCTTATTGAATGGGATGAAGTTTGGAGATGAGACCATAATGGGGTTCAGGACTGGAGTCTTTTGATTCGTTATTTTAGTCTGATAGTCTTTTATTTTTATTACTTCTAGAATGACATATAGTTACATCCCAACATGTAATTATATTATTCCTTTATTATTTTTTGGATTATTAGTTGGATTTTATTATTGGTTTTCCACTGTATTGTACTGTTTTCATTATTTATACACTCTGATATTTATTTATTATTATTATATGATTATTCTGATTTGTTTTAACTTTGTAACTAGAGGGTATAATCTTCCCACTATACATAACACAAACCCACTACTAGTCGGAATCCTTTGGAATATGAGGGAGGTGTACTTGAGATCTTATAACCAACTTGTTTGGGCCATGTGAGAGAGTCCTCAATTGGGGGATGTTACAAAGTGGTATCAGAGCACACCAGGTTTCTTTTATATTTATTTACTATTTGGTAAAGGTATAAAAGAGACTAGGATGTGTCTGGACTTGGTAATTAGCATGTGCATGGGAGTAGATAACCCATGTATGGGGGAAAATCTTAGTTCCCCGTGGTGGATTTCTGATTATACTATTTTCTTTTTATAGTTTATGTCATTTCACCCGAATTTATTCATATGTTATGTGAGGATATTATTTTATAATGGTATTGGTTCTTGAGATTTATACTTGTGGCCCAGTATGGAGTGATATGAGTGTTAACGCATCATAATAAGCACATAGAGATATATATTGACATGAATTTTTTATGGTAGGTATATATTTATTTTCAAGTGATATATGCATTCCTATTGAGTTGTGATATGAGATATCTATTATATCTTTGAAATGAAATAGCTGAACTATAATGCCATTCTAAAACACTTGTAAGTCATGTTTGGAGAGATCATGAGTTATTGGTTCCTTGTTTTTGTCACTTATTGAGGATGGCCTTGTTGTTATATCCAGTGTCAAAAAGAGTGTGTTTTTCTTATAAAGAAAATGCTTCATCATATTTGAGTTGAGCATTTGGAGAGTGGATATCAGTACACTACTAACTCAGCTGAAATGGAGCATCTTCTATCCCCTGGGGATTAGATGGGTGTTCAGCTTCATGACAGCTTCTTAAGGGTCATGTGATCCATGGAAAGAGAGACTATTCACACCATTCCAATGATGTATAGGATAACGACAGAGTTCTAGATGTCGCATACATCTACATTTTTGGGGCAGTGAGGTCCCTAGGAAACCATGTTCTGGATCATGTCTGTCCATAAAATCTTTAAGCATCTTGAGACACCCATAGATAAAAGGGTGAAGCTCGCTACGTATATTATGTCATTCTATGAAATATCTTGAGACACACATAGATAAAAGGGTGAAGCTCGCTACCATGTGTTGGTGGGACTTATGGGAGCAGGTAGGTTAGTAAGATGATTTATCTTGGATGGAATTTGAGAAAAATTTCCTGATACTTTTATTTCATGAGACATTGAGGGATCAGAAGGATCATGATTTCATACACCTAATGCAGGAGGTCATGTTTGTGATAGAATATGCTTAACAATTTATTGACCTACAACACGTTGTGCCTATGTGGAAGATGATGAGTTCTCTTGGGAGATAGTTTTTCATGATGGTATTAAATATGAGATCTAGTTTTAGGTGACCATGTTATGTTTATGCAATTTTGTAGAGGTGATAAATTGGGAACTCATCATGGAAGGAATTGGAGAGAGGCCCTGAGTATTAGATAAGATATTTTAGAAGGGAAAACTTTTAACTCCTCTTCTAATGTAACACAGTGTTTCTATGAAAGGTTCCACTAAGGATGTAGTGTCCAGAACCTACAGGGTAGTGGGAATCAATCTTAGTGTCATGTTTTATTTTAGTGTTATCAGTGAGGAAAGACGGGCCGAAAATGGAATCAGTGTTTGTACCCCATTTTAGAATGTTGTTCTTGAGGTTTTATGGGGAACATAAATAGGTTTTATAGAGGAATATAGTATTATTGAAGTTTTAGGGGAACATAACATGCACAATAATCTAGGAAGGACTCAACAACTGATCAACGGATAAGTAACTAGAGCTCCACAGGATGTTCTTGTTGAGTTATGGTATATTATAACAACCCTGCTCTTTATTAAAAACTTAAACAATATTTCTTACATAAACTCATAACTTGATAAAACATGGAATATCAAGAGTTTCAGTGTCTTTGGGGCTTAGGAAAATTACATGACAACTTAAAACTTGGAATAAAACATCTTTATTGAAAACTTTCTTTACATGACCACTACATTCCCTCATACTTAGCATTGCATGGGATAACCTGAGGACATGTAAAAGAAAAGGGTGAGCTATAAATCCCAGTAAGGGAATAAACATGGAATAAAATGAGGAATAAAATACATGTTAGACAATATACATATCAATGGAGCAAAAGAGAAACATAAACATAAAAGGAATGATAAAGCATGATAATCATAACATGTAGGTGTGGCAAAAACATTTAAAATGATATTAGTATGAGCCATGGATCATTGCACATGGAGCCTGAGTAAACCCTCATTACACATGAAGCATGAGTAAACCATCATTTTAGTTGAATTATCATGAGTCAACAGTCACTGCACATGACGTATCATGATACTATTCTATACCCAATGCATTGGAGCACTATCAGGGCGCACCCTTCTTAAACATTTAATTTCATGCATAAGTGTGCCACATGGATCATACAACACGGATTCATAAAATATCATAATTTATTCCATGATAAAGTAATGTGTAATTAATACATAAATCTATTTAATCAATAAGTAAATGTGCATAAAGTTTAATACCCTTGACAGAGAAATGGGAATGGTATTCACTACACAATGACTTTGGCTTGGAAAATCACGGTGCAATTTTGGCAGCATAACGGCATGATAAAAGAATTCATAAAAATGGATGATGAGAGAGAAAAGGGTTTATCATCATATTTACATGAAACGAACAGTAATGGGGTCATATAGATACATGTCCCAACAAATGAAATTGAAATTAGATTCATACAACAAAACAATTGCTTGAATGTGAATGCGAAAAGAGAATTTCCTTACGGAATTTTGGCATGGTAACAGGTGTACAAGGAAGGCATTAATGAGAGATAAAGAGGTATATAATCATTTCAATCATAAATAGGAAATTATGGGTGGTGTGTAAAATCATACCCCAACATTTATAATTGAAAACAAAAAGGTGTAATAATATTAAGAAACATAGATAAAATGAGAAAGGTAGGAATCCCTTACTTGGAAGTGTGATTCCAAAGGCTTGGGAGAGGATTATGAGAGGCTTCTTGTGATATTGAGGCACCTTGGGAGGATTCTAGAGAGATTAGGGTAGAGTTTGGACGAACTACAAAGGCTTTTAGTGAAGAGGAAGTGGGTGCTTGGGTCGGTTTATATAGGAAAGGAGAAGTAATTCTTTATTATTTGGGTTTGGGACACCTCACATTAAACTAATCAAAACAAAAAATCAGCCCATGGTTTTTGCCTATGGTTTTTGACAAAGGGGAGTGGAAAAAAATATTTTATAAGGACAATTTCCAAACTTCTTAAAATAATAGGGTTTCTTATGTGGATGTGAATCACACTCTCAAGGAAAACAGTTTAAAAAGATAAAATGTTTTATAAGTCATGGAGGGTCCACTAAGGCATTATAAAATTAATAAAACAAATATAAAATCACATTATTTTAAGTATAAAATATATATTGTCCGAACATATCATTTATAGCATTTTAATACATCACTATTGGGTCATTACGATGTCATAAAACACAGTATATTTTTAAACGGTATTTAATTTTTACCCAAAACATTGACTATATCTGAAAATTATAAAAAATTAAATGTTGGATAATTTAGAAATCCTGATTCCAAAAATAATATTTATTTTATATAAATACTTTTCTAAATATATTAATTTTTACATTTAAAATAAAAACTGACATTTATAAAAAAAATCATGGGTTTTGACAAAAACAGCTTTCAAACCTTAATAAAAATTACAATTGCATTCATAAAATCATATGATCATTTATATTTAATAAAAAGTAATTTAATATTAATAATAATATTTTATTAAAATATTATTTAGTTAAAAAATCCATTAATTCATAAAAATATATTTCTTAGTTGAATATTAACTAAAATTAATATTTTCATTTTAAAAAAAATTTACAAAGTGACAATAATAAAATGAATGTATATCCATTATTATATACAAAAATAGTGCACATATTCATAGAGCTAAGGTATTTTCACATAACCCCTTATAAAACCCACATAAGACCAAACAGTAAGGTGTGCGATGGTGATAAACTCTTGGGGTGTCTTGGATTACATCGCTCAAGTGGTAATCTCTATCAACTTCCACTTCTACAATAGGCAGTTTTGTTCAAACTTAATGTTTTGAAGCTAGGATTGATATTGGTCGAGAGCAAATCCCAATGACACCACCTCATTTCTAAGCTCTGATAGATGGGCTTCGTATGGAGAAATTCTACTGGATGAGGCCATTACTTCCTTTGTATGAGTAAATTGGATTTGTTAAAACCCTATATTTATACTAATCATGTGATCACTGATCAATGACAATATTAGCAACTGTTATAATACTAACGTTATTTTAAAATCTAAAAAAATAAAACCCAGGAAATTCATAAGTTTTATATACCCATAATAAGACATTTAAATAGATCAAGAGGAATTTTCATTAATTAATGATTGGGTCATTACAATCTTCCCCCCTAAAAAAATTGTGTTCTCGCAATTTTATTACATACAAAAAGAACTCTAAAATTTAAACCTAACATCAGGGTTGCTTACCCACCACCATCAACAATTCCCCAAACCTCATTATCACGTCAATCATAGAGGGAAAGGGTCCACTTAGTGCAACAATACCTAAATTCACATTCAAATTCATTCACTTCCATAGTCCAGATGTAGTCCATGAAATATGGATCATACCGATGGAAAATATGATTCACTTTTTGAAAAAAAATGTTTATAAAATATAGTTTAAAAATATCAACATGTACCAGGTTTTTTAAAATAGTCTGACAGAGTCAAATTTGAAATTTTTGAAATGTGGTTCTTCTAATATATTGTCTAAGTTTCCAAAAAGACTAGAAGACAAGACTATATATATTGGCTGCTCAGAGGTCTCCATCATTGGTAGCTATTCGAAAATAAAATAGTGCATCATACTCTATGAATAGTGTGAAATATTGGAAAATACCCTGATGGTACCTCCCTCATATTGAAAGGTGGGAGAGTTGAGATCTTAATATTTGATCATAGGTGAGCCATGATCCCTCATGATTTTGTGGTATGGAGGAGGTGTTTGTTATGTCATAGAGAATCTGTTAAGAAATTTAGACATTGGAAATGGTTTTGATGCTATGTGAGATTGAATTCACAATAATTATAGCTAGTAAGTCCTCAAGAAGGTACAAGAGTGTTGTATGTGGTTCTTCACCTTCTATCTCAAAAATATCCTTTATCATGCTGATGAAACATATCAAATTTTGGGTTACCCTGTAGACATGATAAAATTGTGATATAAAACTACTTGAAGTCTAATGATTTATTATTCCTTATTGAAATGAAATCTAGGGGTAACACATAAACTGGAATCCAAATACAAAAAGATATACCCTATTAATTTCATTTATTTCCTTAACTTGTGAATTTATAGGCTTAAATATATGTTATCCATGATCTACTTCCCAACATATATTCTTGGGGGATCTTTTTTTATTACTTTAACAATGGTTCAAACTAATATTGTGAATTTACCAAAGCATATCCCTCAGAAGTTTCATAACCAAGAGTGTATCAAGGCCCGTTTTTCTATTCCAGGATACCCAGGGTCAAGCCCGAATCTCCTTGTCAGAGTCTTCACTCCTAGGTATATTTGTGCCAGAGCCACCTCTACTTGATCGTATTTACATACGGATGTATTTTCTTGATAAACCACTTACTCAATACTCACCAAAATTAAGGGATGTCTTTATTATACTTATTCTTGTCTCTAAGGATTCACTAGAGTTTTCTAATCATAATCCCAAAAATAACTAAACCTATCCTCTAATTCCAACTATGACAACCCTGATCTTTATTAAACACTTAAACATGATTTATTACATAAACTCTTCACTTGATAAAACATGGAAGATATAGATTTCTAGTTTATTTGAGGATTAAGAAAATTATATAAAAACATAAAACATGAAATACAACATCTTTATTGAAAACATCCTTTACATGACCACTACATTCCCTTGTACTTAGCATTCCATGGGATAACCTGAGGACATTACAAAGAAAAGGGTGAGCTATAAAGCCCATAAGGGAATAAAAATCTAATAAAATGAAGAATAGAATAAATTTTAGAAAATAGGTTTATCAGTGGAGCACAAGAGAAACATTAACATAAAGGAATTATAAGGCATGATAATCATAACATGGAGATGTGGCAACAACATTTAACATGATATTAGAATGAGCCAAAGCTCATTACACATGGAGCATAAGTAAACCCTAATTGCTCATGTAGCATGAGTAAACCCTCATTTCAGTTGAATTAGCATGAGTCAACATTCATTGCACATGACGTATCATGATATTGTACTTTACCCAATGCATTGGAGTTCTATCAGGGTGCACCCTTCTTAATCATTTCATTTCATGCATAAGTGTGCCACATGGATCATACAACATGGATTAATAGAACATCATATTTTATTCCATGATAAAGGAATGTGGAATTAATACATAAATTTATTTAATAAATAATTAAATGTGCATAAAGGTGAATACCCTTGATAGAGAAATGGGCAAGTTATTCACTACACAATGACATTGGCTTGGAAAATCACGGTGCAATTTCTGCAGCATAACGGCTTGACACAAGAATTCATAAAAATGGTTGATGAAAGAAAAAGGGGTGTCTCATCATATTTACATGAAATGGATAGTAATGAGGGCATATAGATACATGTCCCAAAAAATGAAATGGAAATTAGATTCATAATACAAAACAATTGCTTGAATGTGAATGAGAAGAGAGAATTTCCTTACAGAATTTTGGCATGGTAATAGGTGTACATAGAAGGAATTAATAAGAGAGAAAGAGGTATATCATCATTTAAAATATAAATAGGGAAGTATGGGGGAGGTTCAAAATCATAACCCAACATTTATAATTGTAAACAAAATGGCATAACAATATTAATAAACTTAGCTAAAATGAGAAAGGTAGGAATCCCTTACTTGGAAGTGTGATCCCAAAGGATTGGGAGAGGCTTGAGAGAGGATTCTTGGGAGATCGGCGCTCCTTGAGAGGATTCTAGAGAGTGGAGGGTAGAGTTTTGACAAACTCTAAAGTCTTTGAGTGAAGAGGAATTGGAAGCTTGGGTGGGTTTATATACGAAAAGAGAAGGAATTCTTTATTATTTAGGTTTGGGACACCTCATATTAAACTAATCAAAACCACAAAAAAGACCATGGTTTTTTCCCATGGTTTTTTCCAAAGGGGAGTGGAAAAAAATATTTTATAAGGCCAATGGCCTAATTTCTTAACAATAGTAGGGTTGCTTATGTGGAGGTGAGTCACACTCTCAAGGAAAACAATTTAAAAATATAAAATGTTTTATAAGTCATGGAGGGTCCATAAAGACATCATAAAATTAATCAAAAAAATATAAAATCACATTATTTTAATTATAAAACGTATATTGGTTTAACATATCATTTATAGTATTTTATTACATCACCATTGGGTCATTATGATGTCATAAAACACACTATATATTTAAATGGTATTTAATTTTTACCCAATGATTTGACTATCTCAAAAAATTATGAAAAAGTCAACATTGGATAATTTCAACATCCTGATTCCAAGAATAATATTCATTTTATCTAGATAGTTTTATAAATATGTGAATTTTTAATTTTATAATAAAAATCAACATTTATAAAAAATTAATGGGTTTTGACAAAAATAGCTTTCAAACATTAATAAAAATTACAATTGCATTCAAAAATTATACAATCATTTATATTTAATAAAAAGTTATTTTATAATAATAATATTTTATTAAAATATTATTTAATTCAAAAATACATTAATTCATCAAAATAGATTTCTTAGTTGAATATTAACTAAAAATACTATTAGCTCTTTAAAACTGTTTACAAAGTAATAATATTAAAATGAATGTATATCCATTATTATATACAAAAATATTTCACATATTCATAGTGATATGGTCTTGTAATATAACCCCCTATAACACCCGCATAAGACTGAAGGGTAAGGTGTGGGATGGTGACAAACTCTTGGGGTGGCTAGGATAACATCGCTCGAGTGGTAATCTCTATTGACTTCCACTTCTTTCATAGGTGGCTCCATTCAAGATTAACGTGTTAAAGCTCAGCTTGGGATTTGTCAAGAGTGAAGCCCAATGATGCCACCTCCTTTCTGAGCTCTGACGAATGGGCTTTGTATAGAATAAGTCTACTAGATGAGTCCATCACTTCCTTTGTCTGAGTAAATTGGATTTGTTAAAGCCCTATATTTATAATAATCATGTGATCACTGTTCAATGGCTATATTAGCAATGTTACTAATTTCTAATTTTATTTTAAAATACAAATACATAAATCTAAGGAAAATCATAAGTTTTATATACCCATAATAAGACATTTAAATATATCAAGAAAAATTTTCATTAATGAATGTTTGGGTCATTACAGACAGGGTACCCATGTGTAGGAATGGTAGTACCAGGAAGAGGGTATAGCTTAGGGGAGTGAAGATTGAGCCCAGGGTAGTGGGGCTGGTTACCTTTATGTTAAATAGACTACTCCAGATAGTGTGGATATATGACTGTCTACTATTATATATACAATTATTATGTCATCTTCTTTTCCTGTGTTTTTTTTACATAGGAGCATCATATTCTTTTTTATATTCTCTTTTTTTGATGGTTTGGGATTGTATGTGGAAATCATGAATGGTGTTCTAACCATTGATACACTATTGGGAGTGCGGTTAGAGAATATCAAACGTTGCAAGTCCTATTCTCTAGAGATTGGTGGTTACTATTTCTTATGGGAACCATTTGTGTTGGAAATGGAAGGATTCAATTTGATTCTTGGTATGGGTTGGTTTGTTCTATACCAAGATCATATTGACTATTATCGGATGAGATTTACCTTTCTATCTCTATAGGGAGGCATTTATTCTCACCAATGTGAGTGGGATCTTCAGGATGGCCATGCAGAAACAATTTAGTGTAGAGCGGGTATTATCATAGATCAAATAATTGGTCTTTCTCTAGAAAATAGTGGAATGTAGCAGGATTCTTTTCATTCAGTGGTAGATAATTTTTAGGATATATTTCCTAACAAGCTCAATGGAGCTTCTCCTGAGTGATAGATCAAGTCCACGATCGAGTTGGTTCCAGAAGCAAAGCTGATTTCTATTCTCCCTTATAGAATGACCCTAGCATATATTTGGGAGTTTAAATTTTAGTTTTATGGTCTGAAATCTAAAGGTTTCATATTTCCGAGTATATCTCCTTGGGTTTCTCTATTTCCCTTTGCTAAAAGGTGGGTTAGACATTGCACTTACTTGTGGATTATCAGAGATTGAACTAGATGAATGTCATGAATGAGTACCCCCTTCCACTCATTGATGATATTTTCAACTAGTTGAGAGGTTCTAAGATCTTCTATATGTTTGATTTGTGATCAGGATATAATTAGTTGTGGGTGAGACCACAATACATACCTCAAACTACTTTTAAGAGTAGTCATATCTTGTATGAGTTTGTAGTGATATCATTTTTAACCAATGAACTAACAGTATTCATTGACTTGATGAATCAAATCTTTCATCCTTTTTGAGGATCAGTTTCTTGTGGTTTTTGTTGAAGATGCCTTATTGCACTCCTAATTTCTAGAAGATCATGAACAACATCTTGACATTATTATAATTACATTTAGGGAGAATCATCTTTATTCCAAGCTAATCAAATTCATTATATGGATTGATAATATACACTTCCTAGGCCATGTCATCTCAGAGGAAGGATTTTCTAGAGGCCCAGATAAATTTTCATCTATGGTATCTTGGTAGAAGCCCATGAATGTCTTCAAGATTTAGAGCTTCCTAGGTTTAGAAGGTTACTATAAGTGATTTATCCAAAACTTTTCCCAGTTGGAAGCATTGACGTCTGGGATGAACAAGAAAGGGTTGATGTTTGTTTAGTATGATTCTTGTGAGAGAGATTTTCAAGAGATATAGGTAAGACTGGCATCATCACCTATCATCACATTACCTGTATTTGGTAAAGAATATAATGTGTATTGTGATGCATCTAGAGGTGGACTTGGATTAATTCTAATACAAGGGGATGGGGTGGTTACTTATGGATCTAGATAGATGAGACCATGTGAGATGAAATATGTTACTCATTATTTGGAGTTAGTAGTAGTGGTACATGCCCTTAGATGTTGGAGGAATTATCTCATAAATGAGAGGTTTGTATTACACAATGAACAAAAGGTCCTCGGGTAAATGTTTTCTCAGTGGGATCTCAACCTTCAATAGAGGAAGTGGGTAGGGAATCTCCAGTCTCACATCATTGAGTTGGATTATACATTGGGAAAGGGAAACATCATTGCTGATGCATTGAGCCAAAATAAATAGATAGAGGAAGTTTAGGATTCTAGCGATGATTGGAAGATGATGAACCTCTTTGAATACATGCATCTAGTTGTTTAAGAGTATTAGGGGTGAGTAGCTCTCACTTTGAGCTCTATTATACCCCTTATTTTGGAATAGATTAAGACTGAGTAGTTATCTGATCTTGAGGGATTATTCTAGAGAGAGAACTTATATAGTGGGGATACACCATTAGGATGGTCTTTTGGAACTGGAAATTCTCATCCTTTCCATGGAAAAGTATGGGTTCTTATGGGCTTACATAAGGAGATGATGATAGTGTTTCAGGCTTCTAGATGGGAGGTACATCTTTTTTTGAAAAAGATGTATTGTGACATATATAGATAGTACTAGTGGTCAAGAATAAAGAATAAGGTGGTAGGATTTATGGAGAGATACTTCACTTGTCATTGGGTCAAAGATGGGCACTTTTCATCAGGTGAAAGCTGGGCATCAGAGGCCAATTAGGATTTTGCAGCCTTTGTACATTCCTATATAGAAATGGCATAATGTCATTATGGATTTTATGATAGGAATACATAGGAAAACCCATAAGAATGATGTTTTATGGGTGATTTTAAGTGGACTGAGGATGGTTTCCTAGTTCTAACCTATTAAGGATACATTCATAGTTAATGGTCTTGGATGTCTTTATATGTGTGATGTAGTTCAGTAGCATAGTGTTCATAGGAGTATCATTTATTATAGACACCATTTTTTCAAATCATATTTTTCCAGAGTCTTTAGAAGGCTCTAGGATCGTAGGTTATTTTGAGTATGACCTATCATCCTCAGAGTGATGGTTAATCTAATATGACTATTCGGGTTCTAGATGATATGTTGCAGGCTTGTGTTTTGGATTTTGGTGGTACATGGGAGAAGCATATTGCACTCATGGAGCTTTCATATAAAAAAAATTCTAGGAATCAATAAATATGGAACCATTTGAGGATTTTTATGGAATTTTATTTCATTAAACTCCTTTCGGGTTGGAGGCTGGTGAGTCATCACTTATTGGGCCTAGCCTCACATAGGGGATATCTGAGAAAGTTTAGTTGATCAGACAACGGTTGGTGACCATGAAGAGTAGGTATAAATATTATGATGACCATCAAATATGACCTCTAGAGTTTAAGGTGGGTAATCATTTTTTTCTTTGGGTGTCTCCTAGGTTGGGGAAATTCCGTATCAAGAAATAGAGAAAACTAGCACCCTGGTTTATAAGACCGTTTGAGGTAGTGGAAAGGGTCAGTCTAGTGGAATACCGATTATATTTTACATAGTGATATAGTTATATGAATGAATTGTTTCATGTGTCTTATCTTCATAGATATTATTTATAACCATCTCATTTGATAGATATAGTAGACGCTGACCTCAGTTCTAATGCATCCTTTGAGGAGCATCCAATAAAGATCATGGATCATAGTGAGAGATATCCCCATGGTAGGACTATACCATTGGTTCAAGTATAGTGGTAGCATGGTCATGTTCTGGGGGAGATCTAGTATAGGGATTTTGATATACGAGCACAATGTCTAGACTTGTTCATTGATACCCCAAAGTTATTCTTATAGCATCTCGGAGATGATCTGTTATATGGTGGGGTGGTTATAAGATCCCATATTTTTTCAGGTGCATCTCAATATTATTATTTTTCATTAAACCTATTTTGGATGAGGCTTTACTTACCTTTAAACCTTTTTGGTAAAGTTTCATCATATATATCTTTTTTTAATAAAAAGAGACTTGGGTTGTGAGTAAACTTGACAAAACCATATAGTATCCACAAAATGAGTGGTTTAGGGTTTCTATTTGAAGTAATGGAGTCTAGGTATAAATTGGAAAAGTGTTACCAAGTGTTGTTGGTATGTTGAGAAGCCTTAAAGTGGTTTGGGGTTTTATGAGTAATCTCACTCGAAAACTATATGCAAGAAATTTACACACCATGTAATGGGTCGCATGATGTGTAAAATCTACCAGACTCATATCGTGGACTAATTCATGATGTGAGGTGTTTACATGTCATGAACCAATCACACGAAATGTAATATTTGGGAGAATTAAATATGCAGCTTAGATGGAGTTTTTTTTGGACATATCACTCTAAAAAATAAACAATGTGTAACTATATTACACACCATGTAATTCCTCATGATGAAATTTAAAGGGCGTCGTGTGGATGATTTTTGATTCATCTCATGTGAATCCCCCTCCCCTTGACCCTATGGATTTTCTATAGAAATTTTGGAGTGCCTATCTTGAATCTATATGTCTTGATCATGCATCAGATCCTTGGTAAGTGGTTTTTCTTTATTTTTCCCTTCTCTCCCTTTGTTCATCAGCCATTACGGTGTAATTTTTTGATCATAGTTATTATTGTCTTTGATCTTGATCATTCTTGATCTAGGATCCTTGTTAAAATCATCTACATTTTCATTATTGTTAGAGAATACTTCTAAAAGCATTGGATAATTGTTAGTTAATGGTTGGGGGTCTAAACCTTAACCCTATTGTCTGTTTAATTGTAAATTATTTTCAATAGTGAAATTTTACCAACATAGAATATGCCTGAATTAATTAAATGTTTAATTGGATTATTACTTAGAATCCATTTAGATCCATTTGGATATTAACCTGGTTTTTTTCTATTGTTCAGGTGAGAAAACCCTTGATTATAAGTGATTTGACAAATAGTGTAAAGTGTGTTTAGAATGGAATAGGATTTGGTTGATTTCTTGATATATATTCCCATTGGCTTGACCTATTTATTGATATGACTGGAATGTTGGTGGTTTGGGACCAAAGGACTAAACTAAATGTGAAATTGAAAGATAAATGGTAATTTTCATAATTAACTAATTATGTTGGGATGTTGTGAAATCCTTATGGTTTTGACATGTGTTGTGATAAATGTTGAAATGATTATATGGGGATTTGGCCTAGTTGACATACTAAAATTCTTATATAGTGGGCTATACCCAGTGAAACATGCTAAAATGCTTATATATTAGGGTTTTCCCTGAGACATGCTGAAATTCTTATATGGAGGTCTATTCTTTGTGAAACATAATGAAATACATATATAGTGGGCTATATTTAGTAACACATATTAAAATACTTAAATACCAGTGTTGAACCTGATAAATGTGTAAATTATTATATACTGGGCTCAACCCTGATTAAATGATGAAATGCTTATATAGTGTTTCTTAACCCCAATTTGTGGGATTTATACCTTTAATATAAGTGTATGTTTTACCATGGATATTTGGTTATGGTTGGAATGGTTTTCAGACATGCTCAGAGACATTCAAGCATGGTGACAAGGTAGGTTATGGTTTCCCATGGTTATATGGTAATGGTTGGAATGGTTGTGAGACATGCTCAGATGCATTCTAGCATGGTTCCAAAATAGGTTTATGTCGTGTTAATTTAATTCCTTAATTAATTAATACACTTGTTTATTGCATTATTTCATGAACTTGTTATTAGACTATTTAGGCTTAGATATGGTGGTGTCGACCTACATAGTTATAATCACACCCTATGTTGTCTTCTATTTGCTACTCGAGTATATTACATGGATACAAGATTGGAAAAGGGAAAAGAACCTTGTTGTTGATTGTTGGTTGCTGGATGGACTATAGTTTGGAGATGGGACCGACATGGGGTTCATGACTGAAGATTTTTGAGTATTTATTTGAGACTGATAGTATTTTATTTTTATTACCTCTAGCATGACATTTAGTTACATTTGAGAATGAAATTACATTATTCTGTTATTATTTATTAGATTTTCAGTTGTCTTGTACAATTGTTTTCCACTTATTATATTATTTCCATACTATGTTATTTATTTAATTATTTATTATTATTATATGATTTTTTCAGTGAGTTGTAACTCTATAACCAGGGGGTATAGTGTCCCCACTATACATATCACACCCCCGCTGCAAGTCAGGGGCCTCTAGCATATTCGAAGGCTTACTTGAGGTCTCGTAACCAACACATTCTGGCCACATGATATAGTTCTGGATTTAGAGACATTAAAATGGTATAATGAATAAATATTAAATTTATAAAATATTTGTTATTCTATAAATTTAAATTATTATCTTATTTGATTCTTTTATACTCAGTAGAAAAATTAAAATGTTATTCATGAGTACAGAAAGACTACCATCTCTGTGAAATGGCGTCATTCATTTATAATGACCACTTTGTATAGTTGGTTTTAAAAGTGTATTTAATGTATAAATATGATATTTTTAATATTTTTAAGATTATGTGGATAATAGAACCATAAACTCATTTACCATGGTCAATAAACTGATGTGGTTTTTGAGGTTATAAACCGTACAAAGAAAAAACATCGAACGTGAACTTAAAAATTTTAATAAATAAATAAATCATGATAATAAATAAAATAAAAATTATAATAATATTTAAATGAACATAA
The DNA here is from genome assembly GCA_963277665.1 of Viscum album. Lineage (NCBI taxonomy): Eukaryota > Viridiplantae > Streptophyta > Magnoliopsida > Santalales > Viscaceae > Viscum > Viscum album. Next base: position 953,683,203 of record OY728121.1, read on the forward strand.
AATTTTTTACTAAGAAAGTATAAAACTAATATAATTTTTTATTAAGGATTTAGGGAACATACAAAGATTGATGATACTTAAGGTAATATATTTTTTAAAACCTTATTCTAAAGTATCTATTTAAAAATTTTCTCCTCCAAATCCATGTTCTTCAAAATTTTCCTGGAATATTCTTATTTATACACAAAATATTGTTAAAATTAATTTTCACCTACTTTTAAATTTATTTTTATAGTTTTTAAAAATTATTCCTGTAATCATTTTCTATATGGGTCATTTTGATTTTTTCTACCAAAGTTCACAAAGAATATTTTTTAATGTATATGGATTGAAAAGTTTCCATGCCATCATAGCCATTATGCATCATTAATATTAATATACAAGTTTACATTGTTATTTAAAATGAAAATTTGTCTCTCATTATTCTGGAAATTTTTAGTTTTAAATTTTTTTTCTAGGAAACTGAAATTTGTTCTCCTCATTATGAGATAACTGATTATGTTATTTATTATGGGATTGAATGCCAATTCAAATGGGTTTTATGATTAAAGTTGTTTTTATATTTTTTTTATTAATTATATAGTTATTGGGAATTATATATGAATGATAGTTGAGCCCAAAATAGCATTGATGGTGGGTGATCCTGATATTGGTCTCTAATGCATTGGGTAAAGTGATGGGGGTTACCGTTGATAGGTTACTCCTAAGAGATTTGGGAATTATCTGGTTAGGTGATTCCACTGTAAGGGTTATTATGATGGAATATTTAAGTATAATTTCTCATGGTACTGACATTATATGCATTAAATGATTTATAAAGGAAATATTTTTATTGTAAAATATTAGAAAATGAGCTTATGTTAGTAAGAAAAGTTAGTTATTTTTTTAAATAAAGGTGAAAGGACTATTTTGCAAGGAAAGGTATTCATGAGTTTTAATGTTTTACAATTAACCCTTATGATTATGATTTTTTCCTTTATTATTTTATATTATATTTTTTATGAAATCAATTAATAAATTAAGTGGTTTTCATGGAAAAGTAAATGGATATTTGAGATTAAATGTTTTTTATGAAAAATGAAAATTTTCTTATAGATTTTCTTGCTTACAAATGGACTAACATGATTCTCTTCCTTTAATTCCATTAATGGGATTTTTTTATAATCCCATGTCTTCAAATGATTTCAAATAGGGATTAAGGGTGAGTGGAAACATTAATAAAGTCAGAGTTCTAGTTATGGGAGTAACCTTGAACAAAGTAAGTGTGGGGAAATTCAAACATTGTTATGTAATTTTTTACCTAAATACTCTAAAAGTATAATCTTAAAAAATATTAGAAATGTAATAAAGTGAAAAAATTGTTTTAAATCTTGTATTTATTGTTTTAATAATGTACGGGTTGTTATAGTTCAGATCATAGGAAAAGGTTTAGATACCTTTAGAGGTTAAGAGAATGTTGAAATATGCTCTTAAGATATTCTAATTTATAGTTATATTTTTATGAGATAGATTTTGAAGATTTAATTATTTATTAATCTAATCATTGTCTATTTAAGATGGTTTTTTATAGAGGAAACAAGATATATGAGGTAGAATGATTCAAGAGGATAATATCCCTTTAAACCAAAAGCCTAGAATTAATGGAACAAATAATTTTGTGGTAGTTTAAACTTAGTTGATGATGGATATTAAATATTTCAACCATGGAAGAGAGTGGACTAATTCTCCATAGAGTAACTTATCTATAGTTTTGTATTTCATAAAACCGCACCCTTCATATTTTTGTGGATCTTTTGACCCAAGGAAAGATGAACGATGGATTAATTATTTAGAAAGTATATGTGAAGTTATAGGATGTTTGGGGCTTTATAATGAAACCCTTTCTATTTTTTTTGTTTTTAAGCGGAATTCGATCAATGGTGGACTTTGATTAAGAATTCTTAGAAAAAGGAAGAAATTGATTCTATGGAATGTACGGTATTTAAAGATGTATTCTGTGAACAGTATTTTCCTAATGATATTCCAATTATAATGGGAAGAAAATTCATAGAGTTAAAGAAATAGGAGGATGATTTTTTCCACCTATGAAGTTTATTTTACAATATTGGTCATGTATACACCAAATTTTATTCTACACCATGATAGTAAAATTTATCGATTTTAATCAAGATTGAATCCATGTTTAAGAAGGTATATGGTTACTCTTGAGTTTGGAATTTGTGAGGAAATTCTATGGTGTGATGAGAATTTTGAGATGATGTTTTTGGAATTTTTTGATAATAAGGATAAGAATCGATCTAGGTGGTGGTAAATGGAGAACAATTCATCAAAGAAATATCAAGGTAAAAAAATCCAATTAACCTTTTATGATAAGTTTAGAAATGAGTATTCTAGAGAATGTATTATGAGATCTAGGAAGTGTTATTAATATCAAAATCATAGACACTTGAATTTTAACTAAAAAGAAATGATCAATGGAAATGGTTAGAATAGAGATGAAAAGTAGGCAGTGAAGTTTTTTAATTTCCATGAGTTGGGGAATTAATCTAATTCATTCTTTAAGTTAGTTACTCATGGTGAGAATCATCATGGTAAAAATTTTAAAGGTGAAGAAAATTCATTTTCTACTACTATGGTTGATATGAGACCCTCAAATGATGTCTTGATAGGTAGATTACTTTCTTATTCAAATTATGGAAATCACATGTTTGATTTGGGATCCACGCATTCTTTTTAATATGATAAATTTATATGTAAAATAGAAATTCCATCTCAATTAATGAATTCATAAGTCATGGTAAAAAATATTGAGGGTAGTATAAAGGCATCAAGAATTTATATAAATATTCATATTATCATATGTGGAATATTATTTTCTAAAAACATTATTTTCATTACCATTTTAGAGTTTGATGTTATTCTTAGTATAGACTGGATTTCATTTTACAATTCTAAGATATATTACATAGCTAAAAAAAGTTGTTTTTTAGAACGAGTTTTTGTTTGTATGTATGAATTAATCAATAAATTTGATAACATATCAAGAATATGAGAAATAAATAAAAGATAGAAGTGGAAGTTATATTGAAAATTGTTGAAAAAGGGATCTTTTCTCATTCGTGGTGTTCTAATAGTAAATTGTATATTTGGATGAATTTCCTGATGATTTTCTAAGTGTTATTCCAAATCGATAAGTTGAGTTTAATTACATATAATTTATTTAAGTTAATAAAATTTCAAAAAATCTATATTGAATGGATTTAGTTGAGTTGTTAGAATTAAAAAAGAAGTTATAGGAATTTATTGATCAGGGTTTAATCTTCTCTAGCACATAACCTAGGGGTACTTCTATTCAATTAATTAAAAATAAGGACGATTCCATTAGGATTTTCATTAACTATAAAACAATCAAGAACATCACTATTAAGAAAAATTATCCTTTTCATTATATCAAGGAATTATTTGATCAGATCTAAGGATCAAAATTATTATTCAAATATTGATCTCAGGTCCAGGTACCATTAGTTAAAAATGATGGAATTATAAATTTTAAAAATGACATTTCAAACTAGGTATGACCATTATGAGTTTTTGGTTATTCCTTTTGTGTTAACAAACACACTTGTTGTATTTATAGATCTGGTTAATATAATATTCCATGGGTATTTAGATAAATTTCTGGTTTTTTTATCGATGATATTCTGGTATACAATAAAAGAAATAAATATCTTTAAAAACATATAAGTATTTTTTTATAGCCTTTAAAATAAAATAATTTGTAAGTAAAATTAAATAAATGTGAATTTTGGTTATTTTTTTCATTACATAGGTATATTGTTTCTAAAAATGTCATAATTTTGGATCCTACTAAAATAAAAGTGGTAAAATATTGTCCATGTCCAATAAATGTCATTTAGATTTGAATTTTATTGGATTACTGAGTTATTACAAATCTTTAGTTGAAATCATTTCTTAGTTATCAGTCCCACTAACTATGTTAACTCAAAAAGGGATAAAATTAATTGAAATAAAGGAATGTGATGAATGTTTCCAAGAATTGAAAAAAAATATTCGTTAATTCTCCAGTGTTATCCTTACTAATCAGAAATGGTGAATATTTTATTTATAGTGATTCTTATATGAACATAATTGGTTGTGTATTGATATAGAATAACTAGTTTATCACATGTACATCTTGTCAATTTAAACCCGCTAAGAAGAATTATCTTACATATTATCTTGAGCAAGTTGCAGTATTTTTTTATTTAAAATTAAAGAGGAATCATCTATATGGAAAGAAATGTGAAATATATATTGATTATAAAATTTTGAAGAATATATTCACTAAAAAATAGCTGATCATGGGGAAGAGAGGATGGATAGAACTGATTTAGGATTATGATTGTATAATTAACTATTGACTAGGTAATGTAAACATGGATGCTAATTCCTTAAGTTGAAAAGATAATTCCTCATTGACAATGTTATTTCTAAAACATGATCCTTTAGTTAATGACATAACAAATGTTTTTCCTAGAAATCTTGGACATGAAAAATCATTCTCTTTTGAATTAGGTATTAGTGCAGTCATCTTTGTTAGATAGAATTAAGTAGGCTTAGAAATAAGATAGTGGTTTGAATGAAGGTGTAGAATTGGTCAAAAAAGGTATGTTTCCTATGTTTAATGATGATAAAGAAGGTGTTATTAGATTTAGAAAGTGGTTTTGCGTTCTGAGTGATTATGAGTTGAAGAAGAAATTGTTAAGTGAACCCCACAACTCCCTATTTTTTGTTCGTCTTGGTATCACTAAGATATACAAACACCTTCAAGAATATTTTTTTGGGAGCAATGAAGAAGGATATATATGATTTTATCATGAAATTTTTTACTTTTCAATAGGTTAAATATAAATGAAAACAACCATAGAATATGATTCAGTATTTATTAGTTTCATAATAGAAATGGTAGAACACATCCATGGATTTCATGGTGGGATCACCAAATATATCTTGAGGTAATAATGTGATTTAGGTAGTTATTAATAATTTGACTAAATATACCCATTTTTCCCTTATTAAAGATTATATGTATTTGGATCATCCTTCAATACTTTATTACAATGAGATAGTTAAGTTAAATAGAGTTCCCATCTTTACTGTATCTGACTATGATCTTAGGTTTACATAATAGTTTTGGAAAGGAAATCATATGTCAATGGGTACTGAATTAAATTTCACTACAACTTTTCATCCTCATTATGATGGGAAATAAGACTGTAAAATTCAAAACAAATTGGATAATATTATATCTTTCTTAATATATTATCAGGAAAATTATGGTTAGTATCCATATTTACTTCAATTTTATTATGAAAATAACTTCCATTCAATATATAGATGGAAAATTTTGCGGCATTATATAGAAAATAGTGTTAGACTCCAGCTTATTTGGATGAAGTTAGTGAGAAGAAAATGTTAGGACCTGAATTGTTAGAATATATAGATGATAAAGTAAAGATGACTCAACACCACATGTGGGTAAAATAGATAAGGCAATAGAGTTGTGTAGAAAACTAGAGGAAAGACATTGTGGTAGGACATCATGTAATTATTAAAATATCTCCTTGGAAAGGTGTGATGTGTTTTGGTAAAAATGGAATTTTATCCCATGATTTACTAGATCTTATGAAACTCTAGATAAAGTGGGATCATATAATTATCAGGCAGCCTTACCACATAATTTTCTCTGGTAAAAATTGTGTTTCATGTTTCTTTATTAAGGAAGTACACACTTACAGTATCTCAGTTTTGAAGCCCTAAAGATGTATGATTAGCGTAAAAACTCTCCTAAAAAGAAAATACAATTCATATTTTTGATCAAAGACAGTAGGTAATAAAATATATGGTGTTTCTCAATGTTAAGGTTTTATGGAAGAATCATGTGATTGAGGAAGCAACATGAGAATTGGAAAAGTTTATGAGGGAAAAATTCCCTAACATGTTTAACTAATGAATAATATTGTAAGGACACAATTTCTGTAACACCCCAAGCTTCCATGGTAATATTCTTTTTAAATAATTCAAAAGCAATCAATATACGCAATGCCAAGTTCAACCCCACCATAACCTATCAAAATAGCCATTTCAAAAGCAGTTATGAATTGTATTAACAAAATTTAAAATTTATATATTATATAATTAATAAAAAATTTACAACCATTCAATTTTTGTTATAGCAATAAGAGAATAATTAATTCAATCCAACACATTAAAAGGATATTTTTTTCTCAAAACAATTTTACCACCTTCAAATAGAGAACCCATTTTAAATACTATATTTGAAACTTTTATATATAAAATTTTAAAAAATAAAATTATTATTTAGAATCGGTATATTAAAATTTATGTTGGATAAATTTTAGGAGTTTTTCTGATAACTTTAATATTTTAATGAATAGTTAAAAATATTGCATTATAATTTAAAAATGATTTTTCATCTAATCTATTTATATTATTAGATTATAATTTAAATTTGTTTTAAAGTTTAATTATATTATGTTTTTATTATTTAATCAAATTTTGGTCATTGGAAGTAATTTCACATTGAAATTTTCTATAAACACATGCCAATATTTTGATGATTTTTACTTTTAAAATCATGTTTTCTCATCCTGTCAAAGGTGATTAATTTTAAATTAATTACTACAGCTTCTGGGTTTTAAATTTTTAAAAATGGATTTCATATTTTTAATTATTGCATCTAAAGTTTGTTAATTGGTTACTTTTATTTTCTAGATATTATGAATAGTAATTTTTTTATTACCACAGTTAAGGGTAAATCAGGTAATTAAACGTAAAAATAGTATTACAAAATTACTCTAAAACCTGTAAAAATAACAATTTATGACTAAATTATACCATTATCTTCTAATATTCTAAATTTAATAATTTATTAGAAACTTTTCTATGAATATGTCATGAATATTATAAAAATAAATGAATTTGAAAAAATGGCACACACTCATTTCTTATAAGTATAATAATTTTAATATAGAGATTAATTGGAGATAAATTCAAAATTAAATATTTTATGAAAATAAAAATAATTATCTACATAATATTAATTTATTTATAATTTTAAAATATTAAATAATTACCATTTATGATGTCAAAATAGTGAATCAGAAATTATTATATTAATAGAAATATCAAATAAATGATATTAAAAATATTAAAATATATATATTTTGAATTAATGAATGACCTCAAAAAAATTTATAGATAACATAGAAATGTTATTGACATATTGGAAATATTTTTTCTAAGTTATAATGTTTTTTATATTTTTATAAATGAAAATATCGAATAGTATCAAAATTGACATAACTGATACTTTAAAATAAATAATATTTTATTAAATGGTATAAAATTAATAAAAAGGTTTGGAAAAATAACTATTATACTTTTAAATATTTCATAACTTATCCAATAAGTGTTCTTTTGTAATTTTATAGTAAATATTAACCCTATATTATAAAAAGACAAGCAAAGAGGGTAAGAGTGAAACTGTTTAACAAAGGGTTATATCCAAAATATAAGATTAAATTTGTGACCTAAACTTGTCAAAAAATCATTTTTTTAGAGTATTTATACACATACTCAAATTATACTCTAAATAACTCACTTTATATCTATTTTAAATAGAAAAAAAATTTACAATAAATTAATAGTTTTGGAATTTTCTAAAGTGCCCCTCCACTCTCTTATAAAAGGGAACCTCTCGTTCTCTTTTTCACACTTATAAAGCCATTTGGATCGAAAAAACCTGGCCCAATTCTCCTTCCAACTTCCCTCACTTCATCCTAGAGGCCATACATTGGGTATAAATCTATCCTAAGGAGTCCTTTGGTTTAAATCCAAAGGAGATACCCGAGAAAGAGGTAATTGTTTTATCAACTCTTTCAAAGTTCTTTTCTTATTCTACATTCACTTACTATGTTGTTAACATATTAAATTTATGAATCCAGTATTATATATATTCCAATATTTTATTATTATTATGGGACAACCATATTCTTCTTTTTATCTATCCTATGAAAAACAAAATCAACATGCGTGCATACGTACGACTCCACGTTGTGGTGTAAATAGTTTTTCATATACAATTTATTATGATGAGTACAATGATGAATATAATAGAATTAAATAATAAATATGAAATGATAATTATTTATAATTAATATACCATCCAATTACATACCATTTAACCCTTAATGTAATGATATCTCCACTTGTGCGTACATACAACCTAATGTCTCCACAACGCAGTGAGATTCATTATCCACATTAACCATTAAAGAATGATTATAAAATTCATTTTATGAGTAAATATAATATTTATGAACTTCATATCATTATTTATATTAATAAAATATATCCTATTCATTAGAAACATGTCTTACATGACAAAATATGCATTGTGAAATAAAGTAGTTAACACCCAAAACAATGATAATACTGAAATATTATTAACAAAACGATATAAGAAGATCATATGTGATATCATAAATATGTATATGGTCCTAGTATAATTTAAAAAAATTATTTAATTATTATATAGGAGTTTAACACACCCCTGACTAAATGAAAGTACAAGCGAAGGGTAAATTTTAAAATCTCATTATTATCTGAGGTTGTTTATATATAAGTATCTACTGGGGAATATTTATCATCCATGTTCATGTTATTTAAAAATTTATTACAAAAAATTATTAATATTCCTAAAAAATTGTTTAAATTAATTTTTCCCCATTTTTTGACTCTTTATAAAATGTTTGAATGGAATCTTTTCGTCATTTAACAAATGAGGTACTTATGACATTTTTGAAAAAATAAAGAATATTTTTTAACATATACAGCATGATTGAAGCTTACATTACAAGATCATAAGATTTTTTTCACTAAAAATATTTTATTTTATAACTTTTCATCTTTTAAATAATTTCAAAATAAAAAATTATTTTCTCTCAAAGTTTTTTAATGATTTTATTAGATTATTTTCATCTTTGTTAACATCCTTTATTGGATCTTATTTTTAATTGAGCTAGTTTTCTTATGGTTAAATATACCTTATTGTATTTAATGGTTTATGATATGTTTTATTATGGATGTTTAATTTTGATAGCATTCATAGATTATGGTTTAAGTATTGATGTTTCTTATGCTAGTTTTAATATCAATGTTTTTATTGGTTATGTTTTACCCCTTTCATAAGTGGAATGCATGGACTTTGAAAGTATCCGGTGGGGCCTGCTATAGTCCCTCGATGTTTCAGCATGTCTCATGAGAGAATTATATTTGGTTTTTCACTAATGTATTACCCAATTATTTATGGTGTCTTGGTCGACTTCTTGATGGTAATTTTAAGATGTCCCGCATTGTGCATTCCCTCTTTATGAGAGTAGTTATTACATGTGATTATTAGACTAATAGAATATCCATGTGCATGTTGACATGGTAATATTTGATTTAATCATTCCATATTATTCTCAAGATTGTGTTTCAAAGTTTTTTGTTTTTATTATACAACTTTACTTAAAAGAATATTCTTATTTACGATAGCTTCCACCGAATTATTTACCCTTACTAAGCATTTGAGCTCACCCCTTTCTTATGTTTAATTTTATCTAGGATGTGAAAATATACATTATGAATGAATTATAGGGATGAGGAAAGGGAATAAGAATTATTTTAAAGGATTTTATATGTTGTATTTTATTTCAAGATGTAATGTAAGACTTATGTGTTTATCTAGTCTTTCTAAAGATACTAAATTGATTGATCCTTCAGGATTTGATTCCTTGTAATCATGCCAATGTGATAGAATAATGCATCATCTTTGGGATTTTGGGGTTGGGGAATTACAATTAGTATCAATCAAAATTTAGTACAAACCTTGGAAACTAGATTTAGAAAAACTTTGATTAGGGGACATTACCGAAGATAGGTGTTGAGGATAAGTATAGAAGAACATCCTAAAATTTTGGTAAAATAGAGATTACATGGGTCTTCCAAGAAATGAATCCTTTTATGGATACTAAAAGTGGATGTGGTTCTAGCATAGATGTAACTAAGAGTAAGAACTTTGAAAAGGTGTTCCAGGACTAACTCAGGGTAACCAGGTACACAACAATGGGCCATACTGTACACATGGTTTAACACTTTCGAGGGATTTTCTTACGATAATTCTCATTTTATTTACAAATTATTATGAATGATTTATGAGTGAATATGTCCCCAAAGAAACCATTTTTATGATTATGGATTACATATTCATAGATTATTCAATTTATGTTAAGAATTTTTCTAGTTTGGAATAATTCATTATCATTCATAACCTGATCTATTGAATATCATTATTTTAAAATGGATCCTAGTGGAAGAAATGGAAATTGTCTCGACACACATAATCCTTATAGGAATTTCCCTCCTATGAAAGATAATGATGTTGAAGTAGGAGCTGAAACTGGTTCAGAAAAACATATATCTATACTGGGACAACTAACTAGGATGTATAGAGATTTAAAGAATCATTTTTTGTGAGACAACATGAAGAGGGTGATTACAGATTGTGTGTCAAGATGTTTGGTTTGTCAATATGTTAAGGCTGGAAGACAACATCTTGAGGATTCATGAAACCTCTTCTGATACCTTTTTGGAATTAGGATGATATTATGATAGACTCTATCATGGTTCTACCATAGACTCACAGGAGAAATAATGTGTTATGGGTTATTATTGACCGTCTTACCAAATCAGCACATTTTATTTCTATAATAGAAGATTTACCACTTGAAAGTTTAACAAGACTATATATTAATGGTGTTTTAAGACATCATGGTGTACCCCTATTGATTGTTTCTGATTATGATCCCCATTTTACATCACAATTTTGGAAAATTCTTCAAAAGTCTAAAGATACTAAGATTCGTTTGAGTACTACCTACCACCCTCAAACTTATGCACAATCCGAACATGCTATTAAAACTTTATAAGACAATTTGATTTATTTTTCCCTTGACTTTCAAGGTATATGGGATCAGAATTTACCACCAGTGTAAATTTCCTATAATAATAGCTTGCATTAAAGTATTCATATAGAACCATATGAAGCGTTATATGGAAAGAGATTTTATACACCAACTTGTTGGGATGATATTGGTGAAAGAAAACACCTAGTCCCCAAAATGTTTGAGGAAACAATGGAAAAGGTGAATATTATCCAAACCCATATCAAAATAGCTCAAAATGGTAAAAGATTTACGCTAATAACTGAATGAAGGATTTAGAATTTCAAGTAGGAGATCATGTTTTCTTGAAGGTATCTTCATCGAAAGGTGTTATATGATTTGGTATGAAGGGTAGATTAATACTTACATATATTAGACCTTTTGAAATTATAGAATGAATTGAAGATGTATCTTACTATTTAGAAATGCCAGTGAGTCTCTCCAAAGTTCATAATGTGTTCCACGTATCAATGTTAAGGAAATACATGTGAGACACAATACATGCACTCACTTATGAAGAAATATAACTAGAACCTGATCTGTCTTATTGTGGAGAGCCTATTGAGATTCTTTATACTAGAGAACAAGTGTTGAGAAATCAGATAACTCATCTCGTAAAAGTTCTTTGGAGAAACCATAAAATGGAAGAGGTGATGTAGGAACCTAAAAAACTTATGATGAAGAACCACTCAAATAATTTTATAAAGTAATATTATAGAAATTTTTAGGGTTAAATTAATTTAAGTATGTAATAATGTAACACCACAATCATCCACAATACACTTCCTTTTAAATAATTCAACAGCTTTCACTACACGTAACACTGAGTTCGATCTCACCTTGATCTATCAAACTATCCATTTAAAACAAGGTTATGACAATTATTTAAAAAATTATAAAATTTATATATTATATAATTAATCAAATGTTTTTACATCCATCCAAATGATTTTATAGTCCGGAGAGAAGAATTAATTCATTATAACACATTAAAAGATTATTTTCTTCTAAAAACAATTTTACAACCTTTCAATGGAGAACCAAATTTAAATCAAATATTTGAAAATTTTATATATTAAATTTTACAAAATAAACTTCTTCGTTATTATTGTTACATAAAAATTTAGTTTGGATAAATATTGGGTCTTTTTTTGATAACTTTCAAATTTTAATGAATAGTGGAAATAGTAAATTTTAATTCAAAACTTATTTTTCATCTAATTTATATATATTATAAAATTATACATTAATTTTTTTAAGTGTAATTAGTTTATTTTTTTTATTTAATCCAATTTTGGTAATTGAAAGCAATTCATAGTGAAATTTAATACAAATACATGTTAATCATTTGATGGTTTTTACTTTTAAAAACTTGTTCTATCGTTCTGTGAATGAGGATTAATTTTAAATTAATCATTAAAACATATATGTTTTAAAAATTGAATAATGGGTTCCATTTTTGTAATCAGTGGTTCCAAATTATTTTAATAGGTTAATTTTATTTTTTTGGATATTATGAATTTTAACTTTAGTAATTTTTTATTACCACGGGTAAGGGTAAATCGGGTAATTAAAGTTAAAAATAATATTATAAAATTTCCCTAACAACTATAAAAATCCTATTTTATGACTAAATTATAACCTTTTCCATGAATATGATATGAATATTATTAAAATCAATGTATGTGACAAAATGTTACACTCATTTCTTATAAGTATAATAATTTTAATATAGATATTATCATGATATAACTTCAATCATAAATAGTCTGGGGAAATATAAAATTATTATCTATATCATATTAATTTATTTATAATTTTTATATATTAAATAATTACCATATGTGATGACACAATAGTGAAGCAGAAATTATTTTATTAATAGAAATATCAAATAAATGATATTAAAAATATAAAAATAAATAAAAAATTACTTAATAGATTACATAAAAGAATTTTATATATATAATTGAATTTTAGTTACATATTGGAAGTACTGGTTCAAATTTATAATGTTTTTTTTATATTTTTAAAAATTAAAATATTGAATAGTATCAAAATTGACATAAATTATACATTAAAATAAATAATATTTTATTAAATGTTATGAAATACATAAAAATTTCAAGTTTGTCCAAATAACTTTTATGATGATAAATATTTCATAAATAATTCAATAATGGTTCATTTTTCATTTTATAGTAAATATAGTAACTCTATATTATAAAAAGACAAGTAAACACGGTAAGAGTTAAACTATTTAACTAATGGTTTAATCCAAAACATAAGATTAATTTTATGAGATAAATTTCTATTAAAATAATTGGTTTAGAGACACCCATACTCATATTATCCTCAAAATAATTCACCTTGGAGATATTTGAAACTGAAAAACAATATATAATAAATTAATAGTTTTGGAATTTCCTAAAGTTCTCCTCTCCTCTCTTATAAAATGGAACCTCTCCTTATCCTTTTCACACAAATAAATCCATGTTTATCATCCAAACAATGATCAATTCTCCTCCAAACATCCATCAATTAATCCTAGAGGCCATACATTGGGTAGAAATCCAACATAAGGAGTCCTTTTGTTCAAATCAAAAGGAGAAACCTGAAAAGGAGGAAATTGTTTTATCAACTCTTTTAGATTTATTTTCTTATTTTAATTCCACTTATTTTTTATTTACATACTACAGTAATTAATTTATTATGGTATTTATTATGATATTTTATCATGATTATGGGATAAAAATGTTCTTATTTTTATCCATCCTATGAAAAAAATATCATCAAACATGTGTGCGTACGGCTTACCGTCTCCACGTCACGGTGTAAAGAGTTTTTCATATATATTTTATTTCGATGGGTATAATAATGAATATAATGGAATAAATAATAAATATGAAATTATAATTCTTTATAATTAATATACCATCCAATTACATATTATTTAACCATTAAAGGAATGATATCTTCGCTCGTGCGTACATACAACCTACCATCTTAACAACGTGGTGAGATTCATTCTCTAAATTAACCATTAAATAATGATTATAAAATTCATTTTATAAGTAAATATTGTATTTATGAACTTAATATAATTATTTTTATGAATGAAATATATCCTATTCATAATAAACATTACTTAGAGGACAAAATATTTATAGTAAAATGAAGTAGTTAACACCTAAAAAAATGGTAATACTAAAATATTACTAACAAAAAAATACAAGAGGATCATATATGATATCATAAATATGGGAATGTTTATGATATAATATAATATAATTATTTAACCATTATACAAGGGTTTAACTCACCCTCTACTATATTAAAGTATATGGCTAGGGTTAATTTTACAATCTCATTTTTATGCATGGTTTTTTATATGTAAGTATCTACTATGAAATATTTATCATCCATGTCCATGTTTCTTTAAGATTTATTAAAAAAATATTATTATTATTTCTCAAAAAAAAGTTAAAGTAATTTTTCCCTTTTATGATTTTTTATAAAATGTTTGAAAGGAATCTTTCAGTTCTTTTCCAAACGAGGTAATTTATGACCTTTTTGAGAAAATAAGGAAGGAATGTTTTTTTAACTTATACAGCATGAGATAAGCTAGATTTATAATATTAGAAGATTATTTTCTCTAAAAATTCTTTTTTATAAATTTTCATCTTTTAAGTGATTTTAAAATAGAAATTTATTTTCTCTCAAAGATTTTTAATGATTGTATTCGATTATTTTCATCTATGTCAACATCCTTTATTTTATATTATGTTTAATTGAGGTTATTTTTTTATCATTCAATCTACAATATTGTATTGAATTGTTTATGAAATGTTTGACTATGGCTGTGCTATTTTTATACCATTCATTTCTTATGGTTTAAGTATTTAAATTTATCGTGCTAGTTTTAATAAAAAAATTATGTTGGTTATGTTTACCCTTTTCATAAGAGGGATACATTGAACTTTGTAAGTGTCGGGCAGGGCCTGGAATAGCCCCTCGATGCATTGATAGTTCTCATGAGACAAATATATTTGGGTTTTGGCTAATTTCATACCCAATTATGTATGGTTTCTCAGCCAAATCCTTGATGGTGTGTTTAAAATGTCTAGCATTATATATTCCCTCTTTACGAGATTAGTTATTACATGTGCTTATTCAACAAGAAGAATATCCATGTTCATGTTTGTATTGTAATATTTGATTTATTATTTACATATTATGATCAATAATATGTTTAAATGTATTGTTTAATACAAATATTTCATTAAAAGTTTGTGCTTATTAACAATAGCTTCCACTGAATTATTTACCCTTACTAAGTATCTAATCTCACTCCTTCCCCTAGATGTGAAGATTTACATTATGAATGACTTATAGCGATGTGAAAATTGAATAATAATGTTTTAAAATGAGTTTATATGTTTTCTTTCATTTCAAGATGTAATGTAAAACTTATATTTGTATCTAGTCCTTCCAAGGCTACTAAATTGATTCATCCTTCGAGATGTGATTCCTGGTAATCATTCTAATGTGATAAAATAATGCACCAGCTCAAGGATTCTAGGGTTGGGGCGTTACAATTTCATAAAGTTGGAAGAATGTGGAAACTTGGTAATACTATAAATACATAAATCATGTGATACATATGTATTCATTTTATGCATTTACATTCATCATAGTTTTATAAATGACTTTACATAATTTAGGAATAAAAAATGAATAGTTTTATTTCACTAAATTGTTTTTCATTTATTATATGGATTTATTTAAAAATTAATTTTTTTCTATTTTAGAAATTTAATTTGATAATTTGGACTTTAAGTTTGATATCATCATGTCAAATTTATATTAGGGTGAAGTTTTGGGATAATTTTTGAAAATATTGATCTTTGGATGAATAATGAAAAATACCTATTTTTATTAAAACTTTAATTTCTTTTATAAAGTATTTAAAAGGATAAATTTTATTTTGGATTTATTTTAAAATTAAATTAGTCACAATTTAATCAATATAATCCAATTAATTAAATATTAATTAATATTTTATTTTATTTTATTATAAAATCATTTTTATACTTAAAAATAACATTTCTCTAAAAACTATTTTCATTGTGGTTTTTATTTTTATATTAAAATTAATTTCTTCATCTTATACAAATTGAATCTTGAAAATTAGATTCCATATTTGGAATAAAGAGGTTAAATTTTTTTAACTTGGTTAATTTCAATTTTGTTCATTATGAATAGTAGTCTTGGAAAAACTTTATCAAATTAATAAAGTTTAAAAGGGTAAAACATGCTAATTAAGTGAACAAATAAGTGATAAGACTATAAAATATGATCTTAATTCTCATTAGATGATGGTATTTCAACCCTTATAACCTTGTATTATAAAGTTTAGGGTTTTTCAGTCAAATTACCATGATTAAGACTTTATATTATTTTCAAACCATGGAAAATTACAAGCGTACCGGTCCTCTCACTTATAAATGGGAACCTCCTCTCCTCACTTACTGATACACATTGAGCTATTTAGATCAACTATTTCATGTCCAAATACCTTCCCAAACCCACTAAAAACATCTTATAGGTCTTGGATATCTCAAAGGACCAATCCTAGAAGGATTATGGTGATGTCCAAAGAGACATATCTAAAGAGGATGTATAAGTCCTAACTGATATATTTCAAGTTTATTTATTATTATAATTCATAAAAATATGTTCTATCCACTAAATATAATTTCATAACTATATTATATAAACTAAAATATTATTATTTTTATTTAATAACTCTTTTCTATCTCTTTTTCATCCTAAGGGAAATGAAAACATTGCTTGTGAATGCGTGTGGGCTACTACCTCCATGAAGTGAGGTGATTAATTTTCCATCAACACCTCACATGAATGGTTATAAATATGGAATTAATTAATTTTAATGTTTTTATGAAATTTTTATGATTATGTAAAGATAATATATTACTTAACTTCTTACCCTTTCCATTTTTTCAAAATTGATAATCTCACTCATGCATACCTTTGGAATACCACCTCCACAAAGTGATGTGATTAATTTTTCATTACCACCTTAATTGGTTTGTCAAAAGGATGGAAATAATAAATAAATATTAAATTTAAAAATTATTTAAGATTCTTTAAAATTAAAATATTATCTAATTTATTTCTTTTCCCTTATTATAAAAATGAAAACTTTGTTCATGGTTACATTCAGACAACCGTCTTCATGAAATTATGTGATTCATTTTTCATGACCACCTTACATGGCTAGTTTTAAAAGTGTATTTAATATATAAATATGATACTTATAACATATTTAATATGTTTTATGTAATGTAACTATAACCCCTATTACCATGGTCAATACCCTAATTTTTTTAGGTTATAAACCAAATGACCCCAAAGCATCCAACACGAACTTAACCATTTTAGAAACTAAATAAGTTAGGGTAATAAATAAAAAAGGAATAATAAAAAACAAATGAAAATTATAAATTTTATTGATAAATATTAAATCTAATATAATTTTATTATTCTATAGTTATATAACATATAAATCTAGATGATATTTAATTTAAGAGATCTTTCATTAATTTTTTTTAGTTTTCCTTTGAAATATTTCTCAACTATATCCATGTACTTAAAAATATTATTAAAATGTTATTACTTATGCTCCAAATATTGTTAAAATTCATATTCAACAACTTTTAACTTTTCTTAAAGTTTTAAGAAAGAAATATTTTTTATATTTACCATATAGATCATTTTTATGTTTTTAACAAAGTGAAAAAAGAATGTTTTTTAACCTATATGGCTTGAAAACTTTTTCCCACAATTATTTTTTATCAATATTAATCTAAAAGTTTCCATGGATACTTTCAAAGTAAATATTTCCATAAATGTAAGGGGTATTTATATTTTTAATTTTTTTTTAAACATAAACTTTATCTCGTTTTTATAAGATAACTGAAAGTGCTTGTTCTTGTGGGATTTAATGCCAATTAAAATAGGTTTTATGATTAAATTTAAAGGTATGTGTGTTTTAATCATTCATTATTTCTTTTAAATTTTATATGAATGATGGGTGAGCCTGATATAGCACTGTAATGCATTGGTTAAAGTTATTGAGGTTACTTGTGATAGGTTACTCCAAAGAGATATGAGAATTATTTGGTTTGGTTATTCTATTGTAAGGGTTCTTATAAGGGTGAATGTAAGGATAATCTTAGAAGGTGAATATATGATATCTTTGAAATTTTTTATAAAAGAAATATTTTCCTTTCAAAATATAATCAAAATATCTTATATTTTTAAGAATTTCTTTTGACTTTTTCAAATAAAGGTGAAAGGAATGTTTTTCAAGGAAATGTATTCATGAGTTTTCATGTTTTAGAAGAAAACATTATGATTATGATTTTGAATTTATGATTTCATATGAAATTTTTTATTAAATATCTTAATAAATTATGTTTTTTCATGGAAAAGTATATGGATATTTGAGGTCAAATATTTATTGTTAAAAAAGGAAAACATTCTTATGGATTTTTTAGGATTATAAATGGAATAATGGGTTTATTTTATTTCATTACCTTTAATAATATTTTTTTTCTCATCCCACATTTTCAAATTATTTTTTAAAAGGATCAAGGATAGGTATAAATATTAATAAATTCATAGTTATAGTTATGGGAGTTGCCTTTAATTGAGAAAATGTGTCTTTATAAAGAACTTTTTTATTATAAAATGGACATTGTGTGTAAATTTCCACTTTTTAAGTAATCTTTTACATAATACTCTAGAAAAGTAAAATAAATAATGTCCTATAAATGAAATAAAGTACAAATTTTTTTATAAATCTTGTATTTATGGGTTGAATAATGTATGGGTCATTATATAGCTTGAGATAAGAAATCCCTTCATTCCACCACTATGGGAAAAATCACTATTTGTGACGGGTTATTTGCGACCGGATTTTTTCTCGTTGCAAATAACCCATCCAGGAAGCTATTTGCGATGGGGAAAGTATCCCATCACAAATAACCAATTATTTGCGACGAGATTTTGTCTCCCGTCGCAAATAGTTTGGCTCGACTTTCACGCCAAACCGCATGAATATTATGTGCATGGGAGTAGCTAACCCATGTATGGGGGAAAATATGAGTTCCCCATGGTGGATTGCTGATTATACTATTTTCTTTTTACATTTTATGTCATTTCACCTGAATTGATTCATATGTTATGTGAGGTTATTATTTTATGATGATATTGGTTCTTGAGATTTATACTTGTGGCCTAGTATGGAGTGATATGAGTGTTAATGAATCATAATAAGCACATAGGGATATATATTGACATGAATTTTTTATGGAAGGTAAATATTTATTTTTAAGTGATATATACATTCCTATTGAGTGTGATATGAGATATCTGTTATATCTATGAAAAGAAATAACTGAACTATTATGTCATTCTAAAACACTTGTAAGTCATGTTTGGAGAGATCATGAGTTATTAGTTCCTTGTTTTTGTCACTTATTGAGGTTGACCTTATTGTTTTATCTAGTGTCATAAAGAGTGTGTTTGTCTTATAGAGAAAATTCTTCATCATATTTGAGTTTAGCATTTTGAGAGTGGATATCAAAACACTACTAACTCAGCTGAAATGGAGCTTCTTGTATCTCCTGGGGATTATATGGGTGTTCAGATTCATGACAGCTTCTTAAGGATCATGCGATCCATGGAAAGAGAGACTATTCGCACCATTCCAATGATGTATAAGATAATGACAGAGTTCTAGATGTAGCATACATCTACATTTTCAGGGCAGTGAGGTCCCTAGGAAACCATGTTCTGGATCAGGTATGTCCATAAAATCTTTAAGCATCTTGAGACACCCATAGATAGAAGGGTGAAGCTCACTGCTTATATTATGTCATTCTATGAAATATCTTGAGACACCCATAGATAGAAGGGTGAAGCTCACTGCCATGTGTTTGTGGGACTTATGGGAGAAGGTAGGGTATTAGGATGATCTATCTTGGATGGAATTTGAGACAAATTTCCTGATACATTTATTTCATGAGACATTGAGGGATCAGAAGGATCATGATTTCATACACCTGATGCAGGAGGTCATGTTTGTGATATAATATGCTTAACATTTTATTGACCTAAAACACTTTGTGCCTATGTGGAAGCTGATGAGTTCTCTTGGGAGATAGTTTTTCATTATGGTATTATATATGAGATCTAGTTGCAGGTGACCATGTTATGTCTATGCAGTTTTGTAGATGCGATAAATTGGGAACTCATCATGGAAGGAATTGGAGAGAGGCCCTGAGTATCGGATAAGATATTTTAGAAGGGAAAACTTTTAACTCCTCTTCTAATGTAACACAGTGTTTCTATGAAAGGTTCCACTAAGGATGTAGTGTCCATATCCTACAGGGTAGTGGGAATAAATCTTAGTGTCATGTTATATTTTAGTGTTATCAGTGAGGAAATACGGGCCAAAAATGGAATCAGTGTTCATACCCCGTTTTAGAATGTTGTTCTTGAGGTTTTATGGGGAAACTAAATAGGTTTTATTGAGTCATATAGTAGTATTGGTGTTTTAGGGGAACATAACATGCACAATAATCTAGGAAGGACTCAACAACTCCTCAACAGAAAAGTAACTGGATCTCCACAGGGTTTTCTTGTCGAGTTATGGTACACTATACTAACCCTTATCTTTATTAAAAACTTAAAAATATTTATTACATAAACTCTTCACTTTATAAAACATGGAATATTGAGAGGTTGAGTGTCTTTGGGGCATAGGGAAATTACATAACAACTTAAAACATGAAATACAAAATCTTTATGGAAACTTTCCTTTACATGACCACTACATTCCCTCCTACTTAGCATTGCATGGGATAACCTGAGGACATGCAAAAGAAAAGGGTGATCTATAAAGCCCAGTAAGGTAATAAACATGGAATAACATGAGGAATAAAATACATGTTAGAAAATAGACATATCAATGGAGCACAATAGAAACATAAACATAAAAGAAATGATAAATCATGATAATCATAACCTGGAGATGTGGCAACAACATTTAAAATGACATTAGCATGAGCCATGGATCATTGTACATGGAGCATGAGTAAACCCTCATTACAGATGAATCACAAGTAAGCCATCATTTTAGTTGAATTATCATGATTCAACACTCATTGCACATGACATATCATGATACTATACTTTACCCAATACATTGGAGTGCTATCAGGGCGCACCCTTCTTAAACATTTCATTTCATGCATAAGTGTGCCACATGGATCATACAACAAGGATTAATAAAATATCATAATTTATTCCTTGGTAAAGGAATGTGTAATTAATAAATAAATATATTTGATCAATAACTAAATTTGCATAAAGGTTAATACCCTTGATAGAGAAATGGGAATGGTATTTACTACACGATGACTTTGGCTTGGGAAATCACGGTGCAATTTTGGCAGCATAACAGCGTGACAAAAGAATTCATAAAAATGGTTGATGAGAGATAAAGGGGTGTATCATCATATGTACATGAAATTAACAGTAATGGGTTCATATAGATACATTTCCCAACAAATGAAATGGAAATTATATTTATAATAAAAAACAATTCCTTGAATGTTAATGAGAAAAGAGAATTTTCTTACGGAATTTAGGCATGGAAACATGTGTACACAGAAGGCATTAATGAGAGATAAAGAGGTATATAATAATTTCAATCATAAATAGGGAAGTATGGGGGAGGTGTAAAATCATACCCCAACATTTATAATTGAAAACAAAAAGTCATAATAATATTAAGAAACATAGATAAAATGAGAAAGGTAGGAATCCATTACTTGGAAGTGTGATCCCAAAGGCTTGGGAGAGGCTTCAAAGAGGCTTCTTGTGTAATTGAGGTTCCTTGGGAGGATTATAGAGATATGAGGGTAGAGGTTGGATGAACTCCATAGGCTTTTAGTGAAGAGGAAGTGGGTGCTTGGGTGGGTTTATATAGGAAAGGAGAAGTAATTCTTTATTATTTAGGTTTGGGACACCTCACATTAAACTAATCAAACCCACAAACCAGACCATGGTTTTTGCCCATGGTTTTTGAAAACAGGGAGTGGAAAACAATATTTTATAAGTACAATTTCCAAACTTCTTAAAATAATAGGGTTGATTATGTGGAGGTGAATCACACTATCAAGGAAACCAATTTAAAAAGATAAAATGTTTTATAAGTCATGGAGGGTCTACTAAGGCATTATAAAATTAATAAAATAAATATAAAATCACATTATTTTAAGGATAAAATATATATTGTCCTAACATATCATTTATATTATTTTAATACATCACTATTGGGTCATTATGATGTCATAAAAAACAGTATATTTTTAAACGGCATTTAATTTTTACCCAAAACTTTGACTGTATCAGAAAATTATGAAAAAACAAATGTTGGATAATTTAGAAATCCTGGTTCCAAAAATAATATTTATTTTATATAAATAATTTTCTAAATATATGAATTTTTACATTTAAAATAAAAACTGACATTTATAAAAAAATCATGGGTTTTGACAAAAACAGCTTTCAAACCATAATAAAAATTATAATTGCATTCATAAAATCATAAGATCATATATATTTAATAAAAAGTAATTTAATACTAATAATAATATTTTATTAATATATTATTTAATTAAAAAATCCATTAATTCATAAAAATATATTTCATAGTTGAATGTTAACTAAAATTACTATTTTTACTTTAAAAACAATTTACAAAGGGAAAATAATAAAATGAATGTATATCCATTATTATTTAAAAAAATAATTCACGTATTCATAGAGCTAAGGTTTTGTTATATAACCCCTTATAAAACCCACATAAGACTGAATGGTAAGGTGTGCGATGGTGAAAAACTCTTGGGGTGTCTTGGATTACATCGCTCAAGTCGTAATCTCTATCAACTTCCACTTCTCCAACAGGCAGTTTCGTTCAAGCTTAACGTTTTGAAGATTGGATTGATCTTGGTCGAGAGAAAAGCCCAATGACACCACCTCATTTCTAAGATCTGATATATGGGCTTCGTATGGAGAAAGTCTACTGGATGAGGTCATTGTTTCCTTTGTCTGAGTAAATTGGATTTGTTAAAACCCTATATTTATACTAATAATGTGATCACTATTCAATGGATATATTAGCAACAATTATAATACTAATGTTGTTTGAAAATATAAAAACATAAAACCATGGAAATTCATAAGTTTTATATACCCATAATAAGACATTAAAATATATCAAGAGGAATTTTCATTCATGAATGACTGGGTCATTACAATCTTCCCCCCTAAAAATTGCATTCTCGCAATTTGATTACACACAAAATAAACTCTAAAATTTATACCCGACTTCAGGGTTGCTTACCCACCACCATTAATAATTCCACAACCCTCATTATCACATCAATCATAGAGAGAAAGGGTCCACTTAGTGCAACAATACCTCAATTCACATTCAAATGCTTTCACTTCCATAGTCCAGACACAGTCCGTGAAACATGGATCATACAGATGGAAAATATGATGCACTTTTTGAAAAAAAATAATGTTTCAAACATATAGTTTAAATAAATCAACATGTTCCAGGTTTTTTTAAAATAGTCTGACAGAGTAAAATTTGAAATTTTTGAAATGTGGTTCTTCTAATATATTGTTTAAGTTTCTAAGAATGCTAGAAGACAAGACTATATATATAGGCTGCTCGGAGTTATCCATCTTTGGTAGCTATTCTAAAATCAAATAGTGCATCATACTCTATGAATAGTGTGAAATATTTGAAAATACCCTGATGGTTCCTCCCTCATATTGAAAGGTGGGAGAGTTGAGATCTAAATATTTTATCATAGGTGAGCCATGATCCCTAATGATTCGGTGGTATAGAGGAGGTGTTTATTATGTCATAGAGAATATTTCAAGAAAGTTTGACATTGGAAATGATTTTGATTCTATGTGAGATTGAATTCACAATAATTATAGCTAGTAAGTCCTCAGGAAGGGACAAGAGTGTTATATGAGGTTCTTCCCCTTCTATCTCAAAACTATCCTTTATCCTACTGATGAAACATATCAAATTTTGGGTCACCCTGTAGACATGATAAAATTGTGATATAAAACTACTTGAAGTCTAATGATTTATTATTCCTTATTGAAATGAAAGTTAGGAGTAAAACATAAAGGGGAATCCAAATACAAAAAGATATACCTTATGAATTTTATTTATTTCATTAACTTGTGAATTTATAGGCTTCAATATATGTTATCCATGATCTACTTCCCAACATATATTCTTGGGGGATATATTCATATTCCCTTAACAATGGTTCAAACTAATCTTGTTAATTTACCAAAGCATATCCTTTAGAAGTTTCATAACCAAGAGTGCAGCAATGCCCGTTTTTCTGTACCAGGATACCCCGGGTCAATCCCGAAACTCTTTGTCAGAGTTTTCACTCCTAGGTACATCTGTGCCAGAGCCACTTCTACTTGATCGTATTTACATAGGGATGTATTTTATTGATAAACCACTTAATCAACACTCACCAAATTTTAGGGATGTTTTTATTATACTTATTCTTGTCTCTAAGGATTCACTATAGTTTTCTAATCATAATCCCAAAAATAACTAAACATATCCTCTAATTCCAACTATGACAACCCTGCTCTTTATTAAACACTTAAACATGATTTATTACATAGACTCTTCACTTGATAAAACAAGGAATATATATATTTCTAGTGTATTTGAGGATAAGGAAAATTATATAAAAACATAAAACATGAAATACAACATCTTTATTGAAAACATCCTTTACATGACCACTACATTCCCTTGTACTTAGCAT
This sequence comes from Viscum album, assembly GCA_963277665.1. NCBI lineage: Eukaryota > Viridiplantae > Streptophyta > Magnoliopsida > Santalales > Viscaceae > Viscum > Viscum album. The sequence continues at coordinate 953,708,251 of OY728121.1, forward strand.
TTCATGGGATAACCTGGGGACATTCAAAAGAAAAGGGTGAGCTATAAATCCCATAAGGGAATAAAAATTGAATAACATGAAGAATACAATTCATGTTATAAAATAGGTGTATCAGTGGAGCACAAGAGAAACATTAACATAAAGTAAGGATAAAGCATGATAATCATAACATGGAGATGTGGCAACAACATCTAACATGATATTAGAATGAGCCAAGGCTTATTACACATAGAGCATGAGTAAACCCTCATTTCAGCTGAATTATCATGATTCAACATTCATTGCACATGATGTATCATGATACTATACTTTACCCAATGCATTGGAGTGCTATCAGGGTGCACCCTTCTTAAACATTTCATTTCATGCATAAGTGTGCCACATGGATCATACAACATGGATTCATAAAACATCATCATTTATTCCAAGACAAATAAATGTGGAATTAATACATAAATATATTTAATCAATAAGTAAATGTGCATAAATGTGAATACCCTTGATAGAGAAATGGGCAAGGTATTCACTACACAATGACTTTGGCATGGAATATCACAGTACAATTTCTGCAGCATAACGACGCGACACAAGAATTCATAAAAATGGTTGATGAAAGAGAAGGTGGTGTCTCATCATATTTACATTAAATGGGTAGTAAGGGGGTCATATAGATACATGTCCCAACAAATGAAATGTAAATTACATTCATAATACAAAACAATTGCTTTAATGTGAATGAGAAGATAGAATTTCTTTACGGAATTTCGGCATGGTAACGGGTGTACATGGAAAGAATTAATGAAAGAGAAAGAGTTATCTCATCATTTCAAACATAAACAGGAAATTATGGGGGAGCTTCAAAATCATACACCAACATTTATAATTGTAAACAAAATGGCATAATAATATTAAGAAACTTAGATAAAATGAGAAAGCTAGGAATCCCTTACTTGGAAGTGTAATCCCAAAGGATTAGGATAGGCTTGAGAGAGGCTTCTTGGTAGATCGAGGCGCCTTGGTAGGATTCTAGAGAGTGGGGGTAGAGTATTGACAAACTCTAAATTCTTTGAGTGAAGAGGAATTGGGAGCTTGGGTGGGTTGATATACAAAAAGAGAAGGAATTCTTTATTATTTAGGTTTGGGACACCTCACATTAAACTAATCAAAACCACAAACAAGACCATGGTTTTTTCCCATGGTTTTTTCCAAAGGGGAGTGGAAAAAAATATTTTATAATGCCAATGGCTGAATTTCTTAAAATAAATGGGTTGTTTATGTGGAGGTGAGTCGCGCTCTCAAGGAAAACAATTTAAAAAGATAAAATGTTTTATAAGTCATGGAGGGTCCATAAAGATATCATAAAATTAATCAAAAAAATATAAAATCACATTATTTTAAGGATAAAACATATATTGTTTGAACATATCATTTATAGTATTTTATTACATCACCATTGAGTCATTATGATGTCATAAAACACGCTATATATTTAAACGGTATTTAGTTTTTCCCAAAGATTTGACTGTCTCAAAAAATTAGGAAAAAGTTAATGTTGGATAATTTCAACATTCTGATTCCAAAAATAATATTCATTTTATCTAGATAATTTTATAAATATGTGAATTTTTAATTTTATAATAAAAACCAACATTTATCAAAAATTCATGGGTTTTGACAAAAACAACTTTCAAACCTTAATAAAAATTACAATTGCATTCATAAAATTATATGATCATTTATATTTAATAAAAATTATTTTAATAATAATAATATTTTATTAAAATGTTATTTAATTCAAAAAAACATTAATTCATCAAAATAGATTTCTTAGTTGAATATTAACTAAAAATACTATTAGCGCTTTAAAACTATTTACAAAGTAATAATATTAAAGTGAATGTATATCCATTATTATATACAAAAATAATGACCATATTCATAGTGATATGTTCTTGTTACAGAACCCCCTATAACACCCGCATAACACTGAAGGGTAAGTTGTGCAATGGTGACAGAATCTTGGGGTGGCAAGGATAACATCGCTTGAGTGGTAATCTCTATCGACTTCCACTTATCCCATAGGTGGTTCTGTTCAAGCCTAACGTATTGAAACTCGGCTTGGTATTGGTCAAGAGTGAAGCCCAATAATTCCACCTCCTTTTTGACCTCTGAAGAATGGGATTTGTATGAAGGAAGTCTACTAGATGAGGCCATCACTTATTTTGTCTGAGTAAATTGGATTTGTTAAAGCCCTGTATTTAATCTAATCATGTGATCACTGTTCAATGGCTATATTAGCAATTGTCCTAATTTATAATTTTATTTTAAAATCCAAAAACATAAATCCAAAAAAATCATAAGTTTTATATACCCATAATAAGACATTTAAATAGAACAAGAGCAATTTTTATTAATGAATGTTTGGGTCATTACAAACACGGTACCCATTTGTAGGAATGGTAGTACCAGGAAGAGGGTATAGCTTAGGGGAGTCAAGATTGATCCCAGGGTAGTGGGGATGGTTAGCTTCATGTTATATTGACTACTCCAGCTAGTGTGGATATATGATTGTCTACTATTATATATACAATTATTATGTCATCTTCCTTTTCCTGTGTTTTTTTGACATAAGAGAATCATATTCTTTTTTATATTCTCTTTTTAATGGTTTGGGATTGTATGTGGAAATTATGAATGGTGTTCTAACCATTGATACACTATTGAGAGTGCAGTTAGAGCATATCAAATGCTGCAAGGCCTGTTCTCTAGAGATTGGTGGTTACTATTTCTTATGGGAACCAATTGTGTTGGAAATGGAAGGATTCAATTTGATTCTTGGTATGGGTTGGTTTATTCTATACCAGGATCATATTGAATATTATCAGATGAGAGTTACCTTTCTATCTCTATAGGGAGGCATTTATTATCACCAAGGTGAGTGGGATCTTCAGGATGGCCATGCAGAAACAATTTAGTGTAGACTGGGTTTTCTCATAGATAAAATAATTGGTCTTTCTCTAGAAAATAATGGAATGTAGCAGGATTCTTTTCCTTCAGTGGTATATAATTTTTATGATATCTTTCCTAACAAGCTCAATGGATTATCTCCTGAGTGATAGATCAAGTCCATGATCGAGTTGGTTCCAAGAGCAAAGATGGTTTCTATTCTACCTTATAGAATTACCCTAGCATATATTTAGGAGTTGAAATTTCAGTTGTATGGTCTGAAATCTAAAGGTTTCATATTTCTAAGTATATCTCCTTGGGGTTCTCTAGTTCTCTTTGATAAAAGGTGGGTCAGACTTTGCATTTGTGTGTGGATTATCAGATATTGAACTAGATGAATGTCAAGAATCAGTATCCCCTTCCACACATTGATGATATTTTCAACTATTTGAGAGGTTCTAAGATCTTCTACATGTTTAATTTTTTATTAGGATACAATTAGTTGTGGGTGAGACCACAATACATAACTCAAACTACTTTTAATAGTCGGTATATCTTATTTGAGTTTATAGTGATATAATTTTTTAACCAATGAACTGACAGTATTCATTGCCTTGATGAATCAGATCTTTCATCCTTTTTTAGGATCAGTTTGTTATAGTTTTTGTTGAAGACATCTTAGTGCACTCCTAGTTAGTAAAAGATCATGCCCAACATCTTGACATCATTCTAATTACATTTAGGGAGAATCATCTTTATTCCAAGCTAATAAAATGCATTATATGGATTTATAATGTACACTTCTTAGGACATGTCATCTCAGAGGAAGGATTTTCTAGAGGCCCAGATAAATTTTCATCCATGGTATCTTGGGAGAAGCCCATGAATGTCTTTAAGATTTAGATATTCCTAGGTTTAGAAGGTAACTTTCAGTGCTTTATCCAAAACTTTTCCCAGTTGGAAGCATTGATGTCTAGGATGAACAAGAAAGGGTTGAAGTTTTTTTAGTATGATACTTGTGAGAGAGATTTTCAAGAGATACAGGGAAGAATGACGTCATCACCTATCATCACATTACCTGTATTTGGTAAAGAATATAATGTGTATTGTGATGCATCTAGAGGTGGACTTGGGTTAATTCTACTATAGGAGGATGGGGTGGTTACTTATGGATCTAGATAGATGAGACCACATGAGATGAAATATCCTGCTCATTATTTGGAGTTAGTAGTAGTGGTACATTCCCTAAGATGTTGGAGGCATTATCTCATAAATGATAGGTATGTATTATACAATGAACAAAAGATCCTCGGGTAAATTTTTTCTCAGTGGGATCTAAACCTTCAATAGAGGAAGTGGGTAGAGAATCTACAGTCTTTCATCATTGAGTTGGCTTATACATTGTGAAAGGGAAACATCATTTCTGATGCATTGAGCCAAAATAAATAGATAGAGGAAGTTTAGGATTCTAGCGATGATTGGAAGATGATGAACCTCTTTGAATACATGCATCTAGTTGTTCAAGAGTCTTAGTGGTGAGTAGCTCTCACTTTGAGCTCTATTATACCCATTATTTTGGAATAGATTAAGACTAAGTAGTTATCTGATCTTGAGGGATTATTCTAGAGAGAGAAATTATATAGTGGGGAGACACCATCAGGATGGTCTCTTGGAAGCGGAAATTATCATCCTTTTTATGGACAAGTATGGGTTCTTATGGGCTTACATAAGAAGATGATGATAGTGTTTCAAGCTTATAGATGGGAGGTGCATCTTTTTTTGAAAAAGATGTATTGTGATATATGTAGATAGTACTAGTGGTCAAGAATAAAGAAGAAGGTGGTATGATTTATGGAGAGATACATCACTTGTCATTGGGTGAAAGATGGGAACTTTTCATCAGGTGAAAGCTGTGCATCAGAGGCCAATTAGTATTTTTCAGCCTTTGTGAATTCCTTTGTAGAAATGGAACAATGTAACTATGGATTTTATGATATTAATACCTTGGAAAACCCATAAGAATGATGTTGTATGGGTTATTTTAGATGTACTGAGGATGGTTTCCTAGTTCTAACCAATTAGGGATACCTTCATAGTTAATGGTATTTGATGTCTTTATACGTGTGATGTAGTTCAGCAGCATATTGTTCATATGAGCATCATTTATTATAGAGATAATTTTTTCAAATAACATTTTTTTCCAGAGTATTTAGAAGGCTCTATGATCATAGGTTGTTTTGAGTATGACCTACCATCCTCAGAATGATGGTCAATCTAAAAGGACTATTCGGGTTCTCGATGATATGTTGCAGGCCTGTGTTTTGGATTTTGGTGGTACATGGGAGAAGCATATTGCACTCATGGAGATTTCATATAAAAAAAAATCTAGGAATAAATAAATATGGCACCATTTGAGGATTTTTATGGAATATTATTTCATCAAACTCCTTTATGGTTGGAGGCTGGTGAGTTAGCACTTATTGGGACTAGCCTCACACAGGGGACATCTGAGCAGGTTTAGTTGATCAGACAGCGGTTGGTGACCATGAAGAGTAGGTATAAATATTATGATGACCATCAAATATGACCTCTAGAGTTTGAGGTTGGTCATCATTTTTTTCTTTGGGTGTCTCCTAGGTTGGGGAAATTCCGTATCAAGAAATAGAGAAAACTATCACCATGGTTTATAAGACCATTTGAGGTAGTGGAAAGGGTCAGTCTAGTGGAATACCGATTATATTTTACATAGTGATATAGTTATATGAAAGAATTGTTTCATATGTATTATCTTCATAGATATTATTTATAACCATATCATGTGATAGATATATTAGATGCTGACCTTAGTTCTAATGCATCCTTTGAGGAGCATCCTATAAAGATCATGGATCATAGTGAGAGATATCCCCATTGTAGGACTATACCATTGGTTCAAGTGCAGTGGTAGCATGGTCATGTTCTGGAGGAGACCCACTATAGGGAGTTTGATATACAAGCACAATGTCTAGACTTGTTCATCGATACCCCAATGTTATTCTTATAGCAGCTCGGAGATGATCTGTTATATGGTGGGGTGGTTAGAAGATCCCATATTTTTTCAGGTGCATATCAATATTATTATATTTTATTAAACCTATTTTGGATGAGGTTTTACTTACCATTAAACCTTTTTGGTAAAGTTTCATCATATATATCTTTTTGTTTTTGAATAAAAAAAGACTTGGGTTGTGAGGAAACTTGAAAAAACCATATAAAATCCACACAAGGAGTGGTTTAGGGTTTTTATTTGAAGTACTGGAGTCTAGGTATAAATAGGAAAAGTTTTACCAAGTGTTGTTGGTATGTTGAGAAGCCTTAAAGTGGTTTGGGGTTTTATGAGTAATCTCACTCGAAAACTATATGCAAGAAATTTACACACCTTGTAATGGGACGCATGATGTGTAAAATCTACCAGACTCATGTTGTGGACTAATTCAAGATGTGAGGTGGTTACATGTCATGAACCAATCACACGAAATGTAATGTTTGGGAGAATTAAATATGCATCTTAGATGGAGTTTTTTTGGACATATCTCTCTAAAAAATAAACAATGTGTAACTATATCACACACCATGTAATTCGTCATGAAGAAATTTAAAGGGTGTCGTGTGGATGATTTTTGATTCATCTCATGTGAATCCCTCTCCTCTTGACCCTATGGATTTTTTATAGAAATTTTTGAGTGCCTATCTTGATTCTATATGTCTTGATCATGCATCAGATCCCTGGTAAGTGGTTTTTCTTTAGTTTTCCCTTCTCTCCCTTTGTTCATCAGCCATTACGGTATAATTTTTTTATCATAGTTATTATTGGTTTTGATCTTGATCAGTCTTGATCTAGGATCCTTCTTGAAATCATCTACATTTTCATTATTGTTAGAGAATACTTCTAAAAGCATTGGATGATCGTTAGTTAAAGGTTGGGGGTCTAAACCTTAACCCTATAGTCTATTTAATTGTAAATTATTTTCAATAGTGAAATTTTACCAACATAGAATGCACCTGAATTAATTAAATGTTGAATTGGATTATTACTTAGAATCCATTTGGATCCATTTGGATATTAACCTGGTTTTTTATATTGTTCAGGTGAGAAAACCCTTGATTATTTGTGATTTGACAAATTGTGTAAAGTGTGTTTAGAATGGCATAGGATTTGGTTGATTTCTTGATATATATTCCCATTGGCTTGACCTATTTATTGATATGACTGGAATTTTAGTGGTTTGGGACCAAAGGACTAAACTAAATGTGTAATTTAAAGATAAATGGTAATTTTCATAATTAACTAATTATGTTGGGATGTTGTGAAATCCTTATGGTTTTGACATGTTTTGTCATAAATGTTGAAATGATTATATGGGGAGTTGGCCTAGTTGACATACTAAAATTCTTATATAGTGGGCTATACCCAGTGAAACATGCTAAAATGCTTATATATTAGGGTTTTCCCTGAGACATGCTGAAATTCTTATATGGAGGTCTATTATTTGTGACACATGTTGAAATACATATATAATGGGCTATACTTAGTAACACATATTGAAATACTTAAATCCCAGTGTTGACCCTGATAAATGTGGAAATTATTATATACTGGGCTCAACCCTGATTAAATGATGAAATGCTTATATAGTGGTTCTTAACCCCAATTTGTGGGATTTATACCTTTAATATAAGTTTATGTTTTACCATGGATATTTGGTTATGGTTGGAATGGTTTTGAGACATGCTCAGAGACATTCAAGCATGGTGGCAAGGTAGGTTATAGTTTACCATGGTTATATGTTAATGGTTGGAATGGTTGTGAGACAAGCTTAGATGCATTCTAGCATGGTTCCAAAAAAGGTTTATGTCGTGTTAATTTAATTCCTTAATTAATTAATACACTTTTTATTGAATTATTTCATGAACTTGTTATTAGACTATTTAGGCTTAGATCTAGTGGTGTCGACCTACATAGTTATAATCGCACACTATGTGGTCTTCTATTTGGTACTCGAGTATATTACATGGATACAAGATTGGAAAAGGGAAAAGAAACTTGTTGTTGATTTTTGGTTGCTGGATGGACTATAGTTTGGAGATGGTACCGACATGGGGTTCATGACCGAAGATTTTTTAGTATGTGTTTGAGACTGATAGTATTTTATTTTTATTACCTCTAGCATGACATTTAGTTACATCTGAGAATGACATTACATTATTCCGTTATTATTTTTTAGATTATCAGTTGGCTTGTACAATTGTTTTCCACTTATTATATTATTTCCATACTCTGTTATTTATTTAATTATTTATTATTATTATATGATTATTTCACTGATTTGTAACTCTATAACCAGGGGTTATAGTCTCCCTACTATACATATCACACCCCCGCTGCAAGTCAGGGGCCTCTAGCATATTCAAAGGCTTACTTGAGGTCTTCTAACCAACACGTTCTGGCCACATGATATAGTTCTGGATTTGGAGACATTAAAATGGAATAATGAATAAATATTAAATTTATAAAATATTTATTATTCTATAAATTTAAATTATTATCTAATTTAATTCTTTTATACTCAATAGAAAAATTAAAATGTTATTCATGAGTATGTAAAGACTACCATCTCTGTGAAATGGCGTCATTCATTTATAATGACCACTTTGCATAGTTGGTTTTAAAAGTGTATTTAATGTATAAATATGATATTTTTAATATTTTTAAGATTATTTGGATAATGGAACCATAAACCCATTTACCATGGTCAACAAACTGATGTTTTTTTTGAGGTTAGAAACCGTACAAAGAAAAAACATCAAACGTGAACTTAAAAATATTAATAAATTAATAAGTCATGATAATAAATGAAATAAAAATAATAATAATATTGAAATGAACATAAAATAGTTTATTAAGAAAGTATAAAACTAATATAATTTTTTATTAAGGATTTAGGGAACATATGAAGATAGATGATACTTAAGGTAAGATATTTTTTAAAATATTATTCTAAAGTATCAACTTGAAAATTTTCTCCTCCATATCCATGTTCTTAAAAAATTTCCTGGAATATTCTTATTTATACACAAAATATTGTTAAAATTAATTTTCTACTACTTTAAAATTTATTTTTATAGTTTTTAAAAGTTATTCTTGTAAACATTTTCTATATGGGTCATTTTGATTTTTTTTACCAAAGTTCACAAAGAATATTTTTTAATATATATGGATTGAAAAAATTTCATGCCATCATAGCCATTATGCATTATTAATATTAATATAAAAGTTTACATTGTTATTTAAAATGAAAATTTTTCTCTCATTATTCTGGGAATTTTTAGTTTTAATTTTTTTTCTGGGAAACTGAAATTTGTTCTCCTCATTATGAGATAACTGATTTTGTTATTTAATATGGGATTGAATGCCAATTCAAACGGGTTTTATGATTAAAGTGAATTTTATATTTGTTTTATTCATTATATAGTTATTGGAAATTATATATGAATGATAGCTGAGCCCAAAATAGCTTTGTTGATGGGTGATCTTGATATTGGTCTCTAATGCATTGGGTAAAGTGAAGGGAGTTACTGGTGATAGGTTACTCCAAAGATATTTGGGAATTATCTGGTTAGGTGATTCCACTGTAAGGGTTCTTATGAGGGAAAATTTAAGTATAATTTCTCATGGTACTGACATGATATGCATTAAATGATTTATAAAGGAAATATTTTTATTGTAAAAGGTTAGAAAATGAGATTATGTTAGTAAGAAAATTTTGTTTTTTTTAAATAAATGTGAAAGGATTATTTTGCAAGGAAAGGTATTCATGAGTTTTAATGTTTTACAATGAACCATTATGATTATGATTTTTTTCCTTTATGATTTGATATTATATTTTTTATGAAATCAATTAATAAATTAAGTGGTTTTCCTGGAAAAGTAAATGGATATTTTAGATTAAATGTTTATTATGAAAAATGAAAATTTTCTTATAGATTTTCAGGTTTACAAATGTACTAACATGTTTCTCTTCCTTTAATTCAATTAATGGGATTTTTTTTATAATCACATGTATTCAAATGATTTCAAATAGGGATTAAGGGTGAGTGGAAACATTAATAAAGTCAGAGTTCTAGTTATGGGAGTAACCTTGAACAAATTAAGTGTGGGGAAATGCAAACATTGTTATGTAATTTTTTACCTAATACTCTAAAACTATAATATTAAAAAATATTGGAAATTTAAGAAAGTGAAACCATTGTTTTAAATCATGTATTTATTGTTTTAATAATGTATGGGTTGTTATAGTTAGGATCATAGGAAAAGGTTTAGATACCTTTAGAGGTTAAGATAATGTTGAAATATTCTATTATGATATTATAATTTATAGTTATATTATTATGAGATAGAGTTTGAATATTTCCTTATTTATTAATCTAATCAATGTCTATTTAAAATGGTTTTTTATAGAGGAAACAAGATATATGAGGTAGAATGAATCAAGAGGATAATATCCCTTTAAACCAAAAGCCTAGAATTAATGGAACAAAGAATTTTTTGGTAGTTTAACCTTATTTGATGATGGATATTAAATATTTCAACCATGGAAGAGAGTGGCCTAATTTTCCGTAAAGTAACTTATCTATAGTATTATATTTCATGAAACCTCACCCTTCATATTTTCATGGATCTTTAGACCCAAGGAAAGATGAAGGATGGATTAATGATTTATAAAATATATGTGAAGTTATAGGATGTTTTGGGATTTATAATGAAACCCTTTATATTTTTTGTTTTTAAGGGGAATCCGATCAATGGTGGACTTTGATTAAGAATTCTTAGAAAAAGGAAGAAATAGATTCTATGTAATGTACGGTATTTGAAGATGTATTCTGTGAAAAGTATTTTCTAAATGATATTCCAATTATAATGGGAAGAAAATTCATAGAGTTAAAGAAATAGGAGGATGATGTTTCCACCTATGAAGTTTATTTTACAATATTGGTCATGTATACACCAAATTTTATTCTATACTATAATAGTAAAATTGATTTATTTTAATCAAGATTGAATCCATGTTTAAGAAGGTATATGTTTAGTCTTGAGTTTGGAAGTTGTGAGGAAATTCTATGGTGTGATGAGAATGTCGAGATGATGTTTTTGGAATTTTTTGATAATAAGGATAAGAATCGATCTGGGTGATAGGAAATAGAGAAAAATTCATCAAAGAAATATCAAGGTAAGAAAATCCAATTAACCTTTTCTGATAAGTATAGAAATAAGTATTCTAAATAATATATTATGAGATCCAGGAAGTGTTATTAATATCGAAATCATAGACACATGAATTTTAACTAAAAAGAAATGATCAATGGAAATGGTTGGAATGGAGAGTAAAAGTAGGAAGTAAAGTTTTTTAATTGCAATGAGTTGGGGAATTAATCTAATTAATTCTTGAAGTTAGTTACTCATGGTGAGAATCATCATGGTAAAAATTTGAAAGGTGAAAAAAAGTCTTTTTCTACTATTATGGTTGATATGAGACCCTCAAATGATGTATTTATAGGTACATTACTTGTTTATTCAAATTATGGAAATCACATGTTTGATTTGGGATCCACACATTCTTTTTAATTTGATAAATTTATATATAAAATAGAAATTCCATCTCAATTAATGAATTCATAAGTCATGGTAAAAAATATTGAGGGTAGTATAAAGGCATCAAGAATTTATATAAATATTCATATTATCATATGTGGAATATTATTTACTAAAAAAATTATTTTCATTACCATTTTAGAGTTTGATGTTATTTTTAGTATAGACTGGATTTCATTTTACAATTCTAAGACATATTACATAGCTAAAAAAAAGTTGTTTTTTAGAACGAGTTTTTGTTTGTATGTATGAATTAATCAATAAATTTGATAACATATCAAGAATATGAGAAATAAATAAAATATAGAAGTGGAAGTTATATTGAAAATTGTTGAAAAAAGGATCTTTTCTCATTCGTGGTGTTCTAATAGTAAATGTATATTTGGATGAATTTCCTGATGATTTTCTAAGTTTTATTCCAACTCGATAAGTTGAGTTTAATTACATATAATTTATTTATGTTAATAAAATTTCAAAAAATCTATATTGAATGGATTTAGTTGAGTTGTTAGAATTAAAATAGAAGTTATAGGAATTTATTGATCAGGGTTTAATCTTCCCTAGCACATAACCTAGGGGTACTTCTATTCAATTAATTAAAAAGAAGGACGATTCCATTAGGATTTTCATTAACTATAAAACAATCAAGAACATCACTATTAAGAAAAATTATCCTTTTCATTATATCAAGGAATTATTTGATCAGATCTAAGGATCAACATTATTATTCAAATATTGATCTCAGGTCCAGGTACCATTAGTTAAAAGTGATGGAATTATAAATTTTAAAAATGACATTTCAAACTAGGTATGGCCATTATGAGTTTTTGGTTATTCCTTTTGGGTTAACAAACACACCTTTTGTATTTATAGATCTGGTTAATATAATATTCCATGGGTATTTAGATAAATTTCTGGTTTTTTATCGATGATATTCTGGTATACAATAAAAGCTATAAATATCTTTAGAAACATATAAGCATTGTTTTATAGCCTTTAAAATAAAATAATTTGTATGGAAAATAAAATAAATGTGAATTTTGGTTATTTTTTTCGTTACATAGGTATATTGTTTCTAAAGATGTCATAATTTTGGATCCTACTAAAATAAAAGTGGTAAAATATTGTCCATGTCCAATAAATGTCATTTAGATTTGAATTTTATTAGATTACTGAGTTATTACAAATCTTTAGTTGAAATCATTTCTTAGTTATCAGTCCCACTAACTATGTTAACTCAAAAAGGGATAAAATTAATTGAAATAAAGGAATGTGATGAATGTTTCCAAGAATTGAAAAAAAATATTCGTTAATTCTCTAGTGTTATCCTTACTAATTAGAAATGGTGAATATTTTATTTATAGTGATTCTTATATGAAAATAATTGGTTTTGTATTGATATAGAATGACTAGTTTATCACATGTGCATCTTGTCAATTTAAACCCGCTAAGAAGAATTATCTTACATATGATCTTGAGAAAGTTGCAGTATTTTTTTATTTAAAATTAAAGAGGAATCATCTATATGGAAAGAAATGTGAAATATATATTGATTATAAAATTTTGAAGAATATATTCACTAAAAAATAGCTGATCATGGGGAAGAGAGGATGGATAGAACTGATTTAGGATTATGATTGTATAATTAACTATTGACTAGGTAATGTAAACATGGATGCTAATTCCTTAAGTTGAAAAGATAATTCCTCATTGACAATGTTATTTCTAAAACATGATCCTTTAGTTAATGATATAACAAATGTTTTTCCTAGAAATCTTGGACATGAAAAATCATTCTCTTTTGAATTATGTATTAGTGCAGTCATCTTTGTTAGATAGAATTAAGTAGGCTTAGAAATAAGATAGTGGTTTGAATGAAGGTGTAGAATTGGTCAAAAAAGGTATGTTTCCTATGTTTAATGATGATAAAGAAGGTGTTATTATATTTAGAAAGTGGTTTTGCGTTCCGAGTGATTATGAGTTGAAGAAGAAATTGTTAAGTGAACCCCACAACTCCCTATTTTTTGTTCATCTTGGTATCACTAAGATATAAAAATACCTTCAAGAATATTTTTTTGGGGAGCAATGAAGAAGGATATATATGATTTTATCATGAAATTTTTTACTTTTCAATAGGTTAAATATAAATGAAAACAACCATAGAATATGATTCAGTATTTATTAGTTTCATAATAGAAATGGTAGAACACATCCATGGATTTCATGGTGGGATCACCAAATATATCTTGAGGTAATAATGTGATTTAGGTAATTATTAATCATTTGACTAAATATATACATTTTTCTCTTATTCAAGATTATATGTATTTGGATCATCCTTCAATACTTTATTACAATGAGGTAGTTAAGTTAAATAGATTTCACATCTCTATTGTATCTGATTATGATCTTAGGTTTACATAACAGTTTTGGAAAGGAAATCATATGTCAATGGGTACTGAATTAAATTTCACTACAACTTTTCATCCTCATTATGATGGGAAATAAGAGTGTAAAATTCAAAACTAATTGGATAAGATTATATCTTTCTTAATATATTATCCGGGAAATTATGGTTAGTATCCATATTTAGTTCAATTTTATTTTTAAAGTAACTTCCATTCAAATATATAGATGGAACCTTTTGCGACATTATATAGAAAATAGTGTCAGACTCCAGCTTATTGGGATGAAGTGGTGAGAGGAAAATGTTAGGACCTGAATTGTTAGAATATATGGATGATAAATTAAATATGAATCAACACCACATGTGGGTAGAATAGATAAAGAAAAAGATTTGTGTAGAAAACTAGAGGAAAGACTTTGTGATAGGACATCATGTAATTATTAAAATATCTCCTTGGAAAGGTGTGATGTGTTTTGGTAAAAAGGGGATTTTATCCCATTATTTACTAGATCCTATAAAACTCTAGATAAATTTGGATCATATAATTATCAGGCAGCCTTACCACTTATTTTTTCTCTCGTAAAAATTGTGTTTCATGTTTTTTTATAAAGGAAGTACATACTTTTAGTATCTCAGGTTTTAAGCCCTAAAGTTGTATGATTAGCATAAAATCTCTCCTAAAAAGAAAATACAATTCATATTTTTGATCAAATACAGTAGGTAATATAAAATATAGTGTTTCTCAATGTTAAGATTTTATGGAAGAATCATGTGATTGAGGAAGAAACATGAGAATTGGAAAAGTATATGAGGGAAAAATTCCCTCACATGTTTAACTAATGAATAATATTGTAAGGACAAAATTTCTGTAACACCCTAAGCTTCCATGGTAAGATTCTTTTTAAATAATTCAATAGAAATCAATACACGCAACGCCAAGTTCAACCACACCATAACCTATCAAAATAGCCATTTCAAAAGTATTTATGAATTTTATTAACAAAATTATTAAATTTATATATTATATAATTAATAAAAAAATTTCAACCATCCAAATTTTTTTATAGGAATAAGATAAGAATTAATTCAATCCTACACATTAAAAGGATATTTTTTTCTAAAAACAATTTTACCACCTTCTAATAGAGAACACATTTCAAATAATATATTTGAAACTTTTATATATAAAATTATAAAAAATAAAATTCTTATTTGGAATTGGTATATCAATATTTATTTTGGATAAATTTTTGGTGTTTTTCTGATAACTTTAATATCTTATTGAATAGTTAAAAATATTACATTATAATTAAAAAATGATTTTTCATATAATTTATTTATATTATTATATTATAATTTAAATTTATTTTAAAGTTTAATTAGATTAAGTTTTTATTATTTAATCAAATTTTGGTCATTGGAAGTAATTTCACATTGAAATTTGCTATAAACATATGCTAATATTTTGATGATTTTTACTTTTAAAATCATGTTTTCTCATCCTATTAAAGGGGATTAATTTTCTGTATTTTAAATTTTTAAAAATGGATTTCATATTTTTAATTATTGGGTCTAAATTTTGTTAATTGGTTACTTTTATTTTCAAGATATTATGTATAGTAATTTTAGTAATTTTTTTATTACCACATTTAAGGGTAAATCAGGTAATTTAACGTAAAAATAGTATTATAAAATTACTCTAAAACTTATAAAAATAACATTTTATGACTAAATTATACCATTATAATCTAATATTCTAAATGTAATAATTTAATAAATAATTTTCTATGAATATGTCATGAAAATTATAAAAATAAATGAATTTGAAAAAATGATACGCACTCATTTCTTATAAGTATAATAATTTTAATATAGAGATTAATTGGAGATAAATTCGATATTAAATATTCTATGAAAAGATAAATAATTATCTAAATAATATTAATTTATTTATAATTTTAAAATATTAAATAATTATCATTTATGATGTCAAAATAGTGAAGCAGAAATTATTTTATTAATAGAAACATCATATAAATGATATTAAAAATATTAAAATAAATATAATTGAACATTATGAATGAAATCAAAAAAAATTATGGATAACATAAAAAATTTATTGACATATTGGAAATATTTTTTCTATGTTATCATTATTTTTATATTTTTATAAATGAAAATATCGAATAGTATCAAAATTGACATAACTGATACTTTAAAATAAATAATATTTTATTAAATGGTATAAAATTAAAAAAACCAGGTTTGGCCAAATAACTAATATACTTTTAAATATTTCATAACTTATCCAATAAGTTTTCTTTTGTAATTTTATAGTAAATATTAACCCTATATTATAAAAAGACAAGCAAAGAGGGTAAGAGTGAAACTGTTTAACAAAGGGTTATATCCAAAAGATAAGGTTAAATTTGTGACCTAAACTTTTCAAAAAATCATTGGTTTAGAGTATTTATACCCATACTCAAATTATACTCTAAATAAATCACTTTATATCTATTTTAAATAGAAAAAAATTTCAATAAATTAAAAGTTTTGGAATTTTCTAAAGTGCCCCTCCACTCTCTTATAAAAGGGAACATCTCCTTCTCTTTTTCACACTTATAAATCCATTTGAATCAAAAAAAACCAGACCAATTCTCCTTCCAACTTCCCTCACTTCATCCTAGAGGTCCTAAATTGGATATAAATCTATCCTAAGGAGTCCTTTGGTTCAATTCCGAAGGAGATACCTGAGAAAGAGGTAATTGTTTTATCAACTCTTTCAAAGTTCTTTTCTTCTTCTACTTTCACTTACTATGTTGTTTACATACTAAATTTATGAATCAAATATTATATATATTCCAAGATTTTATTATGATTATGGGATAACCATATTCTTCTTTTTATCCATCCTATGAAAAACAATATCAACATGCGTGCGTGCGTACGACTCCACGTTGTGGTATAAATAGTTTTTCATATACAATTTATTATGATGAGTATAATGATGAATATAATAGAATTAAATAATAAATATGACATTATAGTTATTTATAATTAATATAACATCCAATTACATACCATTTAACCCTTAATGTAATGATATCTCCGCTCGTGCGTACATACAGCCTACTATCTCCACAACGGAGTGAGATTCATTATCCACATTAACCATTAAAGAATGATTATAAAATTCATTTGATGAGTAAATATAATATTTATGAACTTCATACCATTATTTATATTAATAAAATATATCCTATGCATTAGAAACATTTCTTACATGACAAAATATGCATTTTGAAATAAAGTAGTTAACACCCAAAACAATGGTAATACTGAAATATTATTAACAAAACGATACAAGAAGATCATATGTGATATCATAAATATATATATCATCCTAGTATAATTTAATAACATAATTTAATTATTATATAGGAGTTTAACACACCCTTGACTAAATGAAAGTATAAGGGAAGGGTTAATTTTAAAATCTCAATATTATCTGAGTTGTTTATATGTAAGTATCTACTGGGGCATATTTATCATACATGTTCGTGTTTTTAAAAATTTTATTACACTAAATTATTAATATTCCTAAAAATTTGTTTAAATTAATTTTTCCCCATTTTTTTACTCTTTATAAAATGTTTGAATAGAATCTTTTCGTCATTTTCCAAATGAGGTACTCTATGACATTTTTAAAAAAATAAGGAATGTTTTTTAACATAAACAGCATGAATGAAGCATACATTACAAGACCATAATATTTTTTCACTAAAAATATTTTATTTTATAACTTTTCATCTTTTAAATAATTTAAAAATAAAAAAGTATTTTCTCTCGTAGTTTTTTAATGATTTTATTCGATTATTTTCATCTTTGTTAACATCCTTTATTGGATCTTATTTTTAATTGAGCTAGTTTTCTTATGGTTAAATCTACCATATTGTATTTAATGGTTTCTAATATGTTTTATTATGGATGTTCTATTTTGATACCATTCATATCTTATGGTTTAATTATTGATGTTTCTTATGCTAGTTTTAATATCAATGTTTTTATTGGTTATGTTTTACCCCTTTCATAAGTGGAATACATGGACTTTGTAAGTATCGGGTGGGGCCTGCTATAGTCCCTCGATGTTTTGGCATGTCTCATGATAGAATTATATTTGGTTTTTCACTAATGTATTACCCAATTATTTATGGTGTCATGGTTGAATCCTTGATGGTAATTTTAAGATGTCCTGCATTGTGCGTTTCCTCTTTATGAGAGTAGTTATTACATGTGATTAGTAGACAAATAGAATATCCATGTGCATGTTGACATTGTGATATTTGATTTAATCATTCCATATTATGCTCAAGATTGTGTTTAAAAGTTTTTGTTTTTATTATACATCTTTCCTTAAAAGTTTATTCATATTTATGATAGCTTCCACCGAATTACTTACCCTTACTGAGCATTTGAGCTCACCCATTTCTTTTGTTTAATTTTATCTAGGATGTGAAAATATACATTATGAATGAATTATATGGATAAGTAAACGGAATAAGAATTTTTTTAAAGGATCTTCTATGTTGTATTTCATTTCAAGATGAAATGTAAAACTTATGTGTTTATCTATTCTTTCTAAGGATACTAAATTTATGGATCCTTCCAGATGTGATTCCTTGTAATCATGCCAATGTGATAGAATAATGCACAATATTTGGGATTTTGGGGTTGGGGAATTACAATTGGTATCAATCAAAATCTAGTACAAACCTTGGATACTATATTTAGAAAAACATTGATTAGGGAACATTACCTAAGATAGGTGTTGAGGATAAGTATAGAAGAAAATCCTAAAATTTTGGTAAAATAGTGATTACATGGGTATTCCAAAAAATAAATCCTGGTATGCATACTAAAAGTGGATGTGGTTCTAGCATAGATGTACCTAAGAGTAAGAACTTTGAAAAGGTGTTCCAGGACTGACTTAGGGTAACCTAGTACACAACAACGAGCCTTACTGCACACATGGTTTAACACTTTTGAGGGATTTTATTTGGATAGTTCTCATTTTCTTTACAAATTATTATGAAGGATTTATGAGTGAATATGTCCCAAAAAACCAATTTTATTATTATGGATTACATATTCATAAATTATTCAATTTATGTTAATAATTTTACTAGTTTGGAATTATTCATTATCATTCATAACCAGATCTATTGAATATCATTATTTTAAAATGGATCCTAGTGGAAGAAATGGAAATTGTCTCAACAAACATAATACTTATAGGAATTTCCCTACTATGAAAGATAATGATGTTGGAGCAGGAGCTCAAACTAGTTCGGAACAACTTATATCTATGCAGGGACAACTAACTAAGATGTATAGAGATTTAAAGAAGCATTTTTTGTGAGACAACATAAATAGGGGGATTACTGATTGTTTGTCAAGATGTTTGGTTTGTCAATATGTTAAGTATGGAATACAACAACTTGAGGATTCATGAAACCTCTTTCGATACCTTTGTGGAATTGGGATGATATTATGATAGACTCTATCATGGTTTTACCATAGACTCGCAAGAGAAATGATGTGTTATGGGTTATTATTGTCCATATTACCAAATAAGCACATTTTCTTTCTATAATAGAAGATTTTACTCTTGAAATTTTAACAATACTATATATTAATGGGGTTTTAAGACATCATGGTGTGCCCCCATTGATTGTTTCTGATTATGATCCCCATTTTACATCACAATTTTGGAAAAGTATTCAAAAGTCTAAAGTTACTGAGATTCGTTCGAGTACTACCTACCACCCTCAAACTTATGCACAATCCGAACATGCTATTAAAACTTTATAAGACAAGTTGATATATTTCTCCCTTGACTTTCATGGTATATGGGATCAGAATTTACCTCCCGTGTAAATTTCCTATAATAATAGCTTGCATTCAAGTATTCATATAGAACCATATGAAGCATTATATGGAAAGAGATTTCATACACAAACTTCTTGGGATGATATTGGTGAAAGAAAACTCCTATGCCCCGAAATTTTTGAGGAAACAATGTAAAAGGTGAATATTATCCAAACCCATATCAAAATTGCTCAAAGTAGGTAAAGGATTTGTGCCAATAACTGAATGAAGGATTTAGAATTTCAAGTAGGAGATCCTGTTTTCTTGAAGGTATCTTCATGGAAGGGTGTTATATGATTTGGTAAGAATGGTAAATTAATACTTAGGTATATTAGACCTTTTGAAATTATAGAATGAATTGGAGTTGTATCTTACTATTTGAAAATTCCACTAAGTCTCTCCAAAGATCATGATGTGTTCCATGTATCAATGTTAAGGAAATACATGTGAGACACAATGCATGTACTCACGTATGAAGAAATATAACTAGAATATGATATGTCTTATTGTGGAGAGCCTATTGAGATTCTTTATACTAGAGAACAAGTGTTGAGAAATCAAATAACTCATCTCGTAAAAGTTCTTTGGAGAAACCATAAAATGGAAGAGGCGATGTTGGAACTTGAAAAATATATGATGAAGAACCAATCAAATAATTTTGTAAAGTAATTTTATAGAAATTTTAAGGGTTAAATTAATTTAAGTAGGTAATAATGTAACACCACAATCTTCCACAATACGCTTCTTTTTAAAAAATTCAATAGCTTTCACTACACGCAACACTGAGTTCGACCTCACCTTGAGCTATCAAACTATCCATTTAAAAAAAGGTTATGAAAATTATTTACAAAATTATAAAATTTATATATTATATAATTAATCAAATGTTTTTATATCCTTACAAATGATTTTATAGTCATAAGATAAGAATTAATTCAGTCTAACACATTAAAAGATTATTTTCTTCTAAAATTTTTTTTACCACCTTTCAATGGAGAACCAAATTTAAATAAAATATTTGAAAATCTTATATATTAAATTTTACAAAATAAACTTCTTTGTTGGTGTTGTTACATAAAAATTTAGTTTGGATAAATATTGGGTGTTTCTTTGATAACTTTCATATTTTAATGAGTAGTGGAAAATACTAAATTTTAATTCAAAACTTCTTTTTCATTTAATTTATATATATTATAAAATTATACATTAAATTTATTTTAAAGTTTAATTAGATTATTTTTTTATTTAATCAAATTTTGGTAATAGAAAGCAATTCATAGTGAAATTTGATACAAATACATGTTAATCGTTTGATGGTTTTTACTTTTAAAAACTTGTTCTGTCATTCTGTCAATGAGGATTAATTTTAAATTAATCATTAAAACTTATACATTTTAAAAATTGAATAATGGATTCCATTTTTGTAACAAGTGGTTCCAAATTTTTTTAATAGGTTACTTTTATTTTTTGGATATTAGGAATTGTAACTTTAGTAATTTTTTATTACCACGGGTAAGGGCAAATCGGGTAATTAAAGGTAAAAATAATATTATAAATTTTCCCTAACAACTATAAAAAACCTATTGTATGAATAAATTATTACCTTTTCAATGAATATGATATGAATATTATTAAAATCAATGTATGTGACAAAATGTTACACTCATTTCTTATAAGTATAATAATTTTAATATAGATATTATCATTATATAACTTCAATCATAAATAGTCTTGGGAAATATAAAATTATTATCTATATCATATTAATTTATTTATAATTTTTATATATTAAATAATTACCATTTGTGATGACACAATAGTGAAGCAGAAATTATTTTATTAATAGAAATATAAAATAAATGATATTAAAAATATAAAAATAAATAAAAAATTACTTAATAAATTACATAAAAGAAGTTTATATATATAATTTAATTTTAGTTAAATATTGGAAGTACTGGTTCAAATTTATCATGTATTTTTTATATTTTTAAAAATTAAAATATTGAATAGTATCTAAATTGACATAAATTATACATTAAAATAAATAATATTTTATTAAATGTTATGAAATTCATAAAAATATCAATTTTGTCCAAATATATTTTATGATGATAAATATTTCACAAATAATTCAATAATGGTTCATTTTTCATTTTATAGTAAATATAGTAACCCTATATTATAAAAAGATAAGTAAACACGGTAAGAGTTAAACTATTTAACTAATGGTTTAATCAAAAACATAAGATTAATTTTATTAAATAAATATGTATTAAAATAATTGGTCGAGAGACACCCATACTCATATTATCCTCAAAATAATTCACCTTGGATATATTTGAAACTGAAAAACTATATATAATAAATTAATAGTATTGGAATTTCCTAAAGTGCTCCTCCCCTCTCTTATAAAAGGGAACCTCTCCTTATCATTTTCACAAAAAATAAATCCATGTTTCTCAGCCAAACCATGATCAATTATCCTCCAAACATCCATCAATTAATCCTAGAGGCCATACATTGGGTAGAAATCCAACATAAGAAGTCCTTTTGTTCAAATCAAAAGGAGATACCTGAAAAAGAGGAAATTATTTTATCAACTCTTTAAAATTTATTTTCTTATTTTAATTACACTTCTTTTTGTATTTACATACTAAAGTAATTAATTTATTATGATATATATTATGATATTTTATCATTATTATGGGATAACAATTTTCTTATTTTTATCCATCCTATGAAAAAAATATCACCAAGCGTGTGTGCGTACAGCTTACCATCTCCACGTTATGGTGTAAAGAGTTTTTCATATATATTTTATTTTGATGGGTATAATAATGAATATAATGGAATAAATAATAAATATGAAATTATAATTCTTTCTAATTAATATACCATCCAATTACATACAATTTAATCATTAAAGGAATGATATCTTCGCTCGTGCGTACATACAACCTACCATCTTCACAACGTGGTGAGATTCATTCTCCACATTAACCATTAAATAATGATTATAAAATTCATTTTATGAGTAAATATAGTATTTATGAACTTAATATAATTATTTTTTTGAATGAAATATATCCTATTCATAATAAACATTTCTTAGAGGACAAAACATTTATAGGAAAATGAAGCAATTTACACCTGCAAAAATTGTAATACTAAAATATTGTTAACAAAAAAAATACAAGAGGATCATATATGATATCATAAATATGGGCATGGTTATGATATAATATAATATAATTATTTAACCATTATACAAGGGTTTAACTCACCCTCTACTATATTAAAGTATAAGGCTAGGGTTAATTTCACAATCTCATTGTTATGCAAGGTTGTTTGTATGTAAGTATCTACTAGGACATATTTATCATCCATGTCCATGTTTCTTTAAGATTTATTAAAAAAATATTATTTTTATTTCTAAAAAATTGTTTAAAGTCATTTTTCCCTTTTTTTATTTTTTATAAATTTTTTGAAAGGAATCTTTCAGTTGTTTTCCAAACGAGGTAATTTATGACCTTTTTGAGAAAATAAGGAAGGAATGTTTTTTAACTTATACAGCATGATATAAGCTTGATTTATAATCTTAGAAGATTATTTTCTCTAAAAATTCTTTTTTATAAATTTTCGTCTTTTAAATTATTTAAAAATAAAAATGTATTTTCTCTCAAAGAGTTTTAATGATTGTATTCGATTATTTTCTTCTATGTCAACATCCTTTATTTGATATCATGTTTAATTGAGGTTATTTTATTATGATTCAATCTACAATATTGTATTGAATTTTTTATGAAATTTTTGACTATGGATGTGTTATTTTGATACCATTCATTTCTTATGGATTAAGTATTGACATTTATCGTGCTAGTTTTAATAAAAATGTTTATGTGGGTTATGTTTACCCCTTTCATAAGAGGGATACATTGAACTTTGTAAGTGTCGGGCAGGGCTGGCTATAGCCCCTCGATGCATCAGTAGTTCTCATGAGACAAATATATTTGTTTTTTGGCTAATTTCATACCCAATTATGTATGGTTTCTTGGCCAAATCCTTGATGGTATGTTTAAAATGTCCATCATTATGCATTCCCTCTTTACGAGATTAGTTATTACATGTGCTTATTCAACAAGAATAATATCCATGTGCATGATTGTATTGTAATATTTTATTTATTATTTATATATTATGATCAATAATATGTTTAAATGGACTTTTTAATACAAATATTTCATTAAAAGTTTGTGCTTATTAACAACAGCTTCCACTGATTTATTTACCCTTACTAAGTATCTAATCTCACTCCTTCCCCTAGATGTGAAGATTTACATTATGAATGACTTATGGCGATGTGGAAATTAAATAAGAATGTCTTAAAATGAGTTTATATTTTTTCTTTCATTTCAAGATGTAATGTAAAACTTATATTTGTATCTAGTCCTTACAAGGCTACTAAACTAATTCATTCTTCGAGATGTGATTCCTGGTAATCATTCCAATGTGATAGAATAATGCACTAGCTCAAGGCTTCTGGGGTTGGGGCGTTACAATTTCTTAAAGTAGGATGAATGTGTAAACCTTGGTAATACTATAAATACATAAATCATGTGATAAATATGTATTCATTTTATGGATTCACATTCATCATAGTTTTATAAATGACTTTATATAATTTATGAATAAAAAATGAATAGTTTTATTTCACTAAATTTATATTTCATTTATTATATGGATTTATTTAAAAATTAATTTTTTCAGTTTTAGAAATTTAATTTGATAAATTGGACATTAATTTTTATATCATCATGTCAAATTTATATTAGGGTGAAGTTTTGGGATAATTTTTGAAAATATTGATCTTTGAATGAATAATAAAAAAATACCTATTTTTATTAAAACTCTAATTTCTTTTATAAAGTATTTAAAAGTATAAATTCTCTTTTTGATTTATTTTAAAATTAAATTAGTCACAATTTAATAAAAATAATCCAATTAATTCAATATTCATTAAAAAAAATTATTTTTTTTAAATCACTTTTATACTTAAAAATAACATTTCCCTAAAAACTATTTTCATTGTGGTTTTTATTTTTATATTAAAGTTAATTTCTTCCTCTTATACAAATTTAATCTTGAAAAATAGATTCCATATTTGGAATAAAGAGGTTAAAATTTTGTAACTTGGTTAATTTCAATTTTGTTCATTATGAATAGTAGTCTTGGTAAAACGTTATCACCTTAATAAAGTTTAAAAGGGTAAAACATGCTAATTAAGGGAAAAATAAGTGATAAGACTATAAAATATTATATTAATTCTTACTAGATGATGGTATTTCAACCCTTATAACCTTATATTATAAATTTTATGGTTTTGGAGTCAAATTACCATGATTAAGACTTTATATTATTTTCAAACCATGGAAAATTACAAGTGTACCACTCCTCTCACTTATAAATGGGAACCTCTTCTCCTCACTTACTCATACACTTTGAGGTATTTAGATCAACTAGTGGATGTCCAGATACCTTCCCAAACCCTCTAAAAACATCCTATAGGTCTTGGATTTCTGAAAAGACCAATCCAAGAAGGATTATAGTGATGTCCAAAGAGAGATATCTAAGGAGGAGGTATAAGTCCTAACCGATCTATTTCAAGTTTATTTATTATTATAACTTATAAAAATATGTTATATCCACTGAATATAATTTCATAATTATAGTATATATACTAAAATATTATTATTTTTATTTAATAACTCTTTTCTATCTCTTTTTAATCCTAAGTGAAATGAAAACATTGCTTTTGAATGTGTGTAGGCTACTACCTCCACGAAGTGATGTGATTCATTTTCCATCAACACCTCACATGAATGGTTATAAATATGGAATTAATTAATTTTAATGATTTTATGACATTTCTATGATTATGTAAAGATAATATATTACTTACCTTCTTACCCCTTCCATTTTTTGGAAATTGATAATGTCGCTCATGCATAACTTTGGAATACCACCTCCACAAAGTGACGTGATTCATTTTTCATTACCACCTCACATGGTTTGTCATAAGGATGGAAATAATAAATAAATATTAAATTTAAAACTTATTTAAGATTATTTAAAATTAAAATATTATCTAATTTATTTCTTTTCCCTTATTATAAAAATGAAAAGTTTGTTCATGGGTTCATTCAGACAACCGTCTTCATGAAATTATGTGATTCATTTTTCATGACCGCCTTACATGGCTAGTTTTAAAAGTGTATTTAATATATAAATATGATAATTATAATAATTATAATATTTTTTATGTAATTTAACCATAACCACTCTGACCATGGTCAATGCCCTAATTTTTTGAGGTTATAAACCGAACGACCCCAAAGCATCCAACGGGAACTTAACTATTTTATAAACTAAATAAGTTATGGTAATAAATAAAAAAGGAATAATAAAAAAACAAATGAAAATTACAAATTTTATTGATAAATATTAAATCTAATATAATTTTATTATTCTAAAGTTAGATAACATATAAATCTAGATGATACTTAATTTAAGAGATCTTTCTTTAATTTTTTAAGTATTCCTTTGAAATATTTCTCATCAAAATCCATGTACTTAAAAATATTATTTAAATGTTATTACTTATGCTCAAAATATTGTTAGAAGTCATTTTCAACAACTTTTAACTTTTTTTTAAAGTTTTAAGAAAGCAATATTTTAAATATTTACCACATAGATCATTTTTATGTTTTTACCAAAACGAAAAAAAATGTTTTTTAACCTATATGGCTTGAAAAAATTGTCCCATAATTATTTTTTATCTGTATTAATCCAAAATTTTCCATGGTTACTTTCAAAGTAAATACTTCTATAAATGTCACGGGTATTTATATTTTTAAAAAGTTTTCTTTTTAAACATAAAATTTATCTCATTTTTATAAGATAACTGAAAGTGCTTGTTCTTGTGGGATTTAATGCTAATTAAATTAAGTTTTATGATTAAATTTAATGGTATATGTGTTTTACTCATTCTTTATTTCTTGTAAATTTTATATGAATGATGGGTGAGCCTGATATAGAACTCTAATCCATTGGCTAAAGTGATTGAGGTTCCTTGTGATAGGTTACTCCAAAGAGATATGAGAATTATCTGGTTTGGTGATTCTATTGTAAGGTTTCTTATAAGGGTGAATGTAAGGATATTGTTCGAAGGTGACTATATGATATCCTTGAAATTTTTTATAAATGAAATATTTTCCATTCAAAATATAATCAAAAGATCTTATAATTTTAAGTAATTGTTTGGACTTTTTCAAATAAAGGTGAAAGAAATGTTTTTCAAGGAAAGGTATTCACGAGTTTTCATGTTTTACAAGAAAACATTATGATTATGATTTTGAATTTATGATTTCATATGAAATATTTTATTAAATATCTTAATAAATTAAGATTTTCTATGGAAAGGTATATGGATATTTGAGGTCAAATATTTATTGTGAAAAAAGGAAAACATTCTTATAAATTTTTCAGGTTTATAAATGGAATGATGGGTTTATTTTATTTCATTCCCTTTAAAAATATTTTTTTCTCATCCCACATTTTCAATTTTTTTAAAGGATCAAGGATAGGTATAAATATTAATAAATTCATAGTTATAGTTATGGGAGTTGTCTTTAATAGAGAAAATGTTTCTTTATAAAGAACTTTTTTATTATAAAATGGACATTATGTGTAAATTTCCACTTTTTAGGTAATGATTTACATAATACTCTAGAAAACTAAAATAAAAAATATCCCATAAATGAAATAAAGTACAACATTTTTTTATAAATCTTGTATTTTTGGGTTGAATAATTTATGGGTCATTATATAACTTGAGATAAAAAGTCCCTCTGTTCCACCACTATGAGAAAAATCAATATTTGAGACGGGTTATTTGCGACAAGATTTTTTCATGTCGCAAATAACCCCTCCAGGAAGCTATTTGAGATGGGGAAAGTAGCCCATGGAAAATAACCAATTATTTTCGGCGGGATTTCATCTCCCGTCGCAAATAGTTTGGCGTGACTTGCGCCCCACACCGTGCGAATATTATGTGCATGGGAGTAGCTAACCCATGTATGGGGGAAAATCTGAGTTCCCCATGGTGGATTGGTGATTATACGCTTTTCTTTTTTCAGTTTATGTCATTTCACCCGAATTGATCCATATGTTATGTGAGGTTATTATTTTATGATGATATTTGTTCTTGAGATTTATACTTGTGGCCCATTATGGAGTGATATGAGTGTTAATGCATCATAATAAGCACATAGGGATATATATTGACATGAATTTTTTATGGTAGGTAAATAATTATTTTCAAGTGATATATACATTCCTATTGAGTTGTGATATGAGATATCTGTTATATCTATGAAATGAAATAACTGAACTTTTATGTCATTCTAAAACACTTGTAAGTCATGTTTGGAGAGATCCTGAGTTATTGGTTCCTTGTTTTTGTCACTTATTGAGGATTACCTTGTTGTTATAACCAGTGTCATAAATAGTGTGTTTGTCTTATAGAGAAAATGCTTCATCAACTTTGAGTTGAGCATTTGGAGAGTGGATATCAGTACACTACTAACTCAGCTGAAATGGAGCTTCCTGTATCCCTTAGGGATTAGATGGGTGTTCATCTTCATGATAGCTTCTTAAGGGTCATGTGATCCATGTAAAGATAGACTATTCGCACCATGCCAATGATGTATAAGATAATGATAGAGTTCTACATGTAGCATACATCTACATTTTCTGGGCAGTGATGTCCCTAGGAAACCATGTTCTAGATCATGTTTTTCCATAAAATCTTTAAGAATCTTGAGACACCCATAGATAGAAGGGTGAAGCTCGCTGTGTATATTATGTCATTCTATGAAATATCTTGAGACACCCATAGATAAAAGGGTGAAGCTCGCTGCCATGTGTTGGTGGGAATTATGGGAGTAGGTAGGGTATTAAGATGATCTATCTTGGATGGAATTTGAGACAAATTTATTGATACATTTATTTCATGAGACATTGAGGGATCAAAAGGATCATGATTTCATACACCTGATGTAGGAGTTCATGTTTGTGATAGAATATGATTAACATTTTATGGACCTATAATACTTTGTGCCTATGTGGAAGCTGATGGGTTCTCTTGGGAGATAGTTTTTCATGATGGTATTAAATATGAGATCTAGTTTCAGGTGACCATGTTATGTCTATGCAGTTTTGTAGATGCGATAAATTGGGAACTCATCATGGAAGGAATTGGAGAGAGGCCCTGAGTATCGGATAAGATATTTTAGAAGGGAAAACATTTAAATCCTCTTCTAAAGTAACGTAGTGTTTCTATGATACATTCCACTAAGGATGTAGTTTCCATAGCCTATAGGGTAGTGGGAATCAATCTTAGTGTCATGTTCTATTTTAGTGTTATCAGTGAATAAAGACGGGCCAAAAATGGAATCAGTGTTCATACCCCATTTTAGAGTGTTGTTCTTGAGGTTTTATGGGGAACCTAAATCAGATTTATAGAGTCATATAGTAGTATTTATGTGTTAGTAGAACATAAAATGCACAATAATCTAGGAAGTACTCAACAACTCCTCAATAGACAAGTAACTAGAGCTCCAAAGTATGTTCTTGTCGAGTTATGGTACATTATAACAACCCTTCTCTTTATTAAAAACTTAAACAATATTTATCAAATAAACTCTTCACTTGATAAAACATGGAATATCAAGAGGTTCAGTGTCTTTGGGGCTTAGAAAAATTAAATAACAACTTAAAACATGAAATATAACATCTTTATTGAAAACTTCCTTTACATGACCACTACATTCCCTCATACTTAGCATTGTATGGGATAACCTGAGGACATGCAAAAGAAAAGGGTGAGCTATAAAGCCCAGTAAGGGAATAAACATGGAATAACATGAGGAATAAAATACAGGTTAGACAATAGACATATCAATGTTGCACAAGAGAAACATAAACATAAAAGGAATGATAAATCATGATAATCATAACATGGAGATGAGGCAACAACATTTAAAATGATATTAGCATGAGCCATGGATCATTGCACATGGAGCATGAGTAAACCATCATTACACGTGAAGCACAAGTAAACCATAATATTAGTTGAATTATCATGAGTCAACACTCATTGCACATGACGTATCATGATACTATACTTTACCCAATGCATTGAAGCGCTATCAGGGCGCACCCTTCTTAAACATTTCATTTCATGCATAAGTGTGCCACATGGATCATACAACATGGATTCATAAAATATCATCATTTATTCAATGATAAAGGAATGTGTAATTAATATATAAATCTATTTTATCAATAAGTAAATGTGCATAAAGGTTAATACCCTTGATAGAGAAATGGGAATGGTATTCACTACACAATGACTTTGGCTTGGAAAATCAAGGTGCAATTTTGGAAGCATAATGGAATGACAAAAGAATTCATAAAAATGGTTGATGAGAGATAAAGGGGTGTATCATCATATGTACATGAAATGAACAGTAATGGGGTCATATAGATACATGTCCCAAATAATGAAATGGAAATTATATTTATAATACAAAACAATTGCATGAATGTGAATGAGAAAAGAGAATTTCCTTACGGAATTTTGGCATGGAAACAGGTGTACACGGAAGGCATTAATGAGAGATAAAGAGGTATATAATCTTTTCAATCATAAATAGGGAAGTATGGGGGAGGTGTAAAATCATACCCCAACATTTATAATTGAAAACAAAAATGCATAATAATATTAAGAAACATAAATAAAATGAGAAAGGCAGGAATCCCTTACTTGGAAGTGTGATCCCAAAGTCTTGGGAGAGGCTTCAAAGAGGCTTCTTGTGAGATTGAGGTGCCTTGGGAGGATTCTAGAGAGATTAGGGCAGAGGTTTGACGAACTCCAAAGGCTTTTAGTGAAGAGGAAGTGGGTGCTTGGGTGTGTTTATATAGGAAAGGAGAAGTAATTCTTTATTTTTTAGGTTTGGGATACCTCACATTAAACTAATCAAAACCAAAAACCAGCCCATAGTTTTTGACAAATGGGAGTGGAAAACAATATTTTATAAGTACAATTTCCAAACTACTTAAAATAATAGGGTTTCTTATGTGGAGGTGAATCACACTCTCAAGGAAAACAATTTAAAAAGATAAAACGTTTTATAAGTCATAGAGGGTCCACTAAGGCATTATAAAATTAATAAAACAAATATAAAATCACATTATTTTAAGGATAAAATATATATTTTCCGAACATATCATTTATAGTATTTTAATACATCACTATTGGGTCATTATTATGTCATAAAACACAGTATATTTTTAAACGGTATTTAATTTTTACCAAAAACATTGACTCTATCAGAAAATTATGAAAAATTAAATGTTGGATAATTTAGACATATTGATTCCAAAAATAATATTTATTTTATATAAATAATTTTCTAAATATATTAATTTTTAAATTTAAAATAAAAACTGACATTTATAAAAAAATCATGGGCCTTGACAAAAACAGCTTTCAAACCATAATAAAAATTAGAATTGTATTCATAAATCATAAGATCATTTATATTTAATAAAAAGTAATTTAATATTAATAATAATATTTTATTAAAATATTATTTAATTAAAAAATCCATTAATTCATAAAAATATATTTCTTAGTTGAATATTAACTAAAATTACTATTTTACATTAAAAACAATTTACAAAGTGACAATAATAAAATGAATGTATATCCATTATTATATAAAAAAATAATGCACATATTCATAGAGCTAAGGTCTTGTTACATAAACCCTTATAAAACCCACATAAGATTGAATGGTAAGATGTGTGATGGTGACAAACTCTTGGTGTGGCTCGGATTACATCGCTCAAGTGGTAATCTCTATCAACTTCCACTTCTCCAACAGGCAGTTTCGTTCAAGCTTAACATTTTGAAGCTTGGATTGATCTAGGTCGAGAGCGAAGCCCAATGACACCACCTCATTTCTAAGCTTTGATAGATGGGATTCGTATGGAGAGAGTCTACTAGATGAGGTCATTGTTTCCTTTGTCTGAGTAAATTGGATTTGTTAAAACCTTATATTGATACTAATCATGTGATCACTATTCAATGGCTATATTAGCAAAAGTTATAATACTAACGTTATTTTAAAATCTAAAAACATAAAACCAAGGAAATTCATAAGTTTTATATACCCATAATAATATATTTAAATAGATCAAGAGGAATTTTCATTAATGAATGATTGGGTCATTACAATCTTCCCCCCTAAAAAATTACATTCCCACAATTTGATTACATAAAATAAGAACTCTAAAATTTAAACCTGGATTCAGGGTTGCTTACCCACCACCATTAAGAATTCCCCAACCCTCATTATCACATCGATCACAGAGAGCAAGGGTCCAATTAGTGCAACAATACCTCATTTCACATTCAAATTATTTCACTTCTATAGTCCAGATGCAGTCCGTGCAACATGGATCATACCGATGGAAAATATGATGCACTTTTTGAAGAAAAATGTTTCTAACATATAGTTTAAAAACATCAACATGTACCAGGTTTTTATAAAATAGTCTGACAAAGTCAAATTTGAAATTTTTGAAATGTGGTTCTTCTAATATATTGTCTAAGTTTCCAAAAAGACTAGAAGAGAAGGCTATATATATTGGCTGCTCGGAGGTCTCCATATTTGGTAGCTATTCTAAAATCAAATAGTGCATCATACTCCATGAATAGTGTGAAATATTTGAAAATAACTTGATGGTACCTCCCTCATATTGAAAGGTGGGAGAGTTGAGATCTTAATATTTGATCATAGGTGATCCATGATCCCTGATGATTCTGTGGTATGGAGGAGGTGTTTGTTATGTCATAGAGCATCTTTCAAGAAAGTTCGACATTAGAAATGGTTTTGATACTATGCGAGATTGAATTCACAATAATTATAGCTAGTAAGTCCTCAGAAAGGGACAAGAGTGTTGTATGAGGTTATTCCCCTTCTATCTCAAAACTATACTTTATCCTGCTGATGAAACATATCAAATTTTGGGTTACCCTATAGACATGATAAAATTGTGATATAAAACTACTTGAAGTTTAATGATTTATTATTCCTTATTGAAATGAAATTTAGGGGTAAAACATAAAGTTGAATCCAAATACAAAAAGATATACATTATGAATTTCATTTATTTCCTTAACTTGTGAATTTTTAGGCTTCAATATATGTTATCCATGATCTACTTCCCAACATATATTTTTGGGGGATCTTTTCTTATTCCCTTAACAATGGTTCAAACTAATATTGTAAATTTACCAAATCATATCCCTCATAAGTTTCGTAACCAAGAGTGCAGCAAGGCTTGTTTTTTTGTACAAGGATACCCCGGGTCAAGCCCGAAACTCCTTGTCAAGGTTTTCACTCCTAGGTACATCTATGCCACAACCACCTCTACTTGATCGTATTTACATAGGGATATATTTTCTCGATAAACCACTTACTCAATACTCACCAAAATTTAGCGATGTTTTTATTATACTTATTCTTGTCTCTAAGGCTTCACTATGGTTTTCTAATCATAATCCCAAAAATAACTAAACCTATCCTCTAATTCCAACTATGACAACCCTGCTCTTTATTAAACACTTAAACATGATTTATTACATAAACTCATCACTTGATAAAACATGTAATATAGAGATTTCTAGTGTATTTTAGGATTAATAAAATTATATAAAAACATAAAACATGAAATACAACATCTTTATTGAAAACATCCTTTACATGACCACTACATTCCCTTGTAGTTATCATTGCATGGGATAACCTGAGGACAATCAAAAGAAAAGGGTGATTTATAAAGCCCATAAGGGAATAAAAATGGAATAACATGAAGAATACAATACATGTTAGAAAATAGGTGTATCACTGTAGCACAAGAGAAACATTAACATAAAGGAATGATAAAGCATGATAATCATAACATGGAGATGTGGCAACAACCTTTAACATGATATTAGAATGAGCCAAGACTCGTTACACATGGAGCATGAGTAAGCCCTCATTGCTCATGTAGCACGAGTAAACCCTCATTTCAGTTGAATTAGCATGAGTCAACATTCATTTCACATGACGTATCATGATACTATACTTTACCCAATTCATTGGAGTGTTATCAGGGTGAAACCTTCTTAAACATCTCATTCGTGTGCCACATGGATCATACAACATGGATTCATAAAACATCATCATTTATTCCATGATAAATGAATTTGGAATTAATAAATAAATCTATTTAATCAATAAGTAAATGTTCATAAAGTTGAATACCCCTGATAGAGAAATGGGCAAGGTATTCACTACACAATGACTTTGGCTTGGAAAATCACGGTGCAATTTCGGTATCATAACGGTGTGGCACAAGAATTCATAAAAAAGGATGATGAAAGAGAAGGGGGTATCTCATCATATTTACATTAAATGGATAGTAAGGGGTTTATATAGATACATGTCCCAACAAATTAAATGGAAATTAGATTCATAATACAAAGCAATTGCTTGAATGTGAATGAGAAGAGAGAATTTCCTTACAGAATTTCGGCATGGTAACGGGTGTACATGGAAGGAATTAATGAGAGAGAAAGAGGTATCTCATCATTTCAAACATAGATAGGGAAGTATGGGGGAGGTTCAAAATCATAACTCAACATTTATAATTGTAAACAAAAGGACATAACAATATTAAGAAACTTAGATAAAATGAGAAAGGTATGAATCCCTTACTTGGAAGTGTGATCCCAAAGGATTGGGGGAGGCTTGAGAGAGGCTTCTTGGGAGATCGGGGCGCCTTGGGAGGATTATATAGAGTGTAGGGTAGAGTTTTGACAAACTCTAAAGTCTTTGAGTGAAGAGGAATTGGGAGCTTGGGTGTGTTTAAATACGAAAAGAGAAGGAATTCATTATTATTTAGCTTTGGGACACCTCACATTAAACTAATGAAAACCAAAAACAATACCATGGTTTTTCCCCATGGTTTTTTCCAAAGGGGAGTGGAACACAATATTTTATAAGGCCAATTCCCGAATTTCTTAAAATAATAGGGTTGCTTATGTGGAGGTGAGTCACACTCTCAAGGAAAACAATTTAAAAAGATAAAATGTTTTATAAGTCATGGAGGGTCCATAATGACATCATAAAATTAATCAAACAAATATAAAATCACATTATTTTAAGGATAAAACTTATATTGGTTGAACATATCATTTATATTATTTTATTACATCACCATTGGGTCATTATGATGTCATAAAATACACTATATATTTAAACGGTATTTAATTTTTACCCAATGATTTGACTCTCTCAAAAAATTATGAAAAAGTTAATGTTGGATAATTTCAAAATCCTGATTCCAAAAATAATATTCATTTTATCTAGATAATTTTATAAATATGTGAATTTTTAATCTTATAATAAAAACCAGCATTTATAAAAAATTCATGGGTTTTGACAAAAACAGCTTTCAAACATTAATAAAAATTACAATTGCATTCATAAAATTATATGATCATTTATATTTAATAAAAATTAATTTAATAATAATAATATTTTATTGAAATATTATTTAATTCAAAAATACATTAATTCATGAAAATAGATTTCTTAGTTGAATATTAACTAAAAATACTATTAGCGCTTTAAAGCTATTTACAAAGTAATAATATGAAACTGAATGTATATCCATTATTATATACAAAAATAATGACCATATTCATAGTGATATGGTCTTGTTACATAACCCTCTATAACACCCACATAAGACTGAAGGGTAAGGTGTGCGATGGTGACAGACTGTTGGGGTGGCTAGCATAACATCGCTCGAGTGGTAATCTCTATCGACTTCCACTTCTCCCATAGGTGGTTCTGTTCAAGCTTAAAGTGTTGAAGCTTGGCTTGGGATTGGTCAAGACTGAATCCCAATGATGCCACCTCCTTTCTGAGCTCTTACAAATGGGCTTTGTATGGAGGAAGTCTACTGGATGAGACCATCACTTCCTTTGTCTGAGTAAATTGGATTTGTTAAAGCCCTATATTTAATCCAATTATGTGATCACTATTCAATGGATATATTAGAAATGGTCCTAATTTCTAATTTTATTTTAAAATCCAAAAAC
Organism: Viscum album; assembly: GCA_963277665.1. Taxonomy (NCBI): domain Eukaryota; kingdom Viridiplantae; phylum Streptophyta; class Magnoliopsida; order Santalales; family Viscaceae; genus Viscum; species Viscum album. Next base: position 953,744,506 of record OY728121.1, read on the forward strand.
ATAAATCCAAGGAAAAAAATATGTTTTATATACCCATAATAAGACATTTAAATAGATCAAGAGTAATTTTCATTAATGAATGTTTGGGTCATTATGGACACGGTACCCATGTGTAGGAATGGTAGTACCAGGAAGAGGGTATAGCTTAGGGGAGTCAAGATTGAGCCCAGGGTAGTGGGGCTGGTAAGCTTCATGTTATATAGACTACTCCAGCTAGTGTGGATATATGACAGTCTACTATTATATATAAAATTATTATGTCATCTTCCTTTTCCTATGTTTTTTTGACATAAGAGCATCATATTCATTTTTATATTCTCTTTTTTATTGGTTTGGGATTGGATGTAGAAATCATGAATTGTGTTTTAACCATTGATACACTATGGGGAGTGTGGTTAGATCATATCAAACGCTGCAAGGCCTGTTATCTAGAGATTGGTGGTTACTATTTCTTATGGGAACCATTTGTGTTGGAAATGGAAGGATTCAATTTGATTCTTGGTATGGGTTGGTTTGTTCTATACCAGGATCATATTAATAATTATCGGATGAGAGTTACCTTTTTATCTCTATAGGGATGCATTTATTCTCACCAAGGTGAGTGGGATCTTCAGGATGGCCATGCAGAAACAATTTAGTGTAGATTGGGTTTTCTCATAGATCAAATAATTGGTCTTTCTCTAGAAAATAGTGGAATGTAGCAGGATTATTTTCCTTCAAGGGTATATAATTTTTATGATATCTTTCCTAACAAGATCAATGGATTATCTCCTGAGTGATAGATCAAGTCCAGGATCGAGTTGGTTCCAAGAGAATAGCTGGTTTCTATTCTACCTTATAGAATGACCCTAGCATATATTTAGGAGTTGAAATTTCAGTTGTATGGTCTCAAATCTAAAGGTGTCATATTTCTGAGTATATCTCCTCGGGGTTCTATAGTTATCTTTTCTAAAAGATGGGTTATACTTTTCATTTGTGTGTGGTTATCATAGATTTAACTATATGAATGTCAAGAATCAGTATCCCCTTCCACACATTGATGATATTTTCAACTAGTTGATAGGTTCTAAGATCTTCCACATGTTTGATTTTTGATCAGGATATAGTTAGTTGTGGGTGAGACCACAATACATAACTCAAACTACTTTTAAGAGTAGAAATATCTTGTATGAGTTTGTAGTGATATTATTTTTTTAACCAATGAACTGACAGTATTCATTACCTTGATGAATCAGATCTTTCATCCTTTTTGAGGATCAGTTTGTAGTGGGTTTTTTTGAAGACATCTTAGTGCACTCCTAGTTAGTAGAATATCATGCCCAACATCTTGACAAAATTTTAATTACATTTAGGGAGAATCATATTTATTCCAAGCTAATAAAATGCATTATATGGATTCATAATGTACACTTCCTAGGCCATGTCATCTCAGAGGAAGGATTTTCTAGAGGCCCAGATAAATTTTCATCCATGGTATCTTGGGATAATCCCATGAATGTCTTCAAGATTTAGAGCTTCCTAGGTTTAGAAGGTTACTATCAGTGCTTTATCCAAAACTTTTCCCAGTTATAAGCATTGATGTTTAGGATGAACAAGAAAGGGTTGAAGTTTGTTTAGTATGATGCTTGTGAGAGAGATTTTCAAGAGATATAGGGAAGACTGACGTCATCACCTATCATCACATTACCTGTATTTGGTAATGAATATAATGTGTATTGTGATGCATCTAGAGGTGGACTTGGATTAATTCTAATACAGGAGGATGGGGTGGTCACTTATGGATCTAGATAGATGAGACCACGTGAGATGAAATATCCTACTCATTATTTGGAGTTAGTAGTAGTAGTACACACCCTGAGATGTTGGAGGCGTTATCTCATAAATGAGAGGTTTGTATTATACAATGAACAAAAGATCCTTAGGTAAATTTTTTCTCAGTGGGATCTAAACCTTCAATAGAGGATGTGGGTAGAGAATCTGCAGTCTTTCATCATTGAGTTGGCTTATACATCGGGAAAGGGAAAAATCATTGCTGATGTATTGAGACAAAATAAATAGATAGAGGAAGTTTAGGATTCTAGCAATGATTGGAAGATGATGAACCTCTTTGAATACATGCATCTAGTTTTTCAAGAGTCTTAGGGGTGAGTAGATCTCACTTTGAGATCTATTATTTGCATTATTTTGGAATAGATTAAGATTGAGTAGTTATCTGATCTTGAGGGATTATTCTAGAGAGAAAAATTATACAGTGGGGAGACACCATCAGGATGGTCTCTTGGAAGTGGAAATTCTCATCCTTTACATGGACAAGTATGGGTTCTTATGGGTTTACATAAGGAGATGATGATAGTGTTTCAGGCTTCTAGGTGGGAGGTACATATTTTTTTGAAAAATATGTATTGTGATATATGTAGATAATACTAGTGGTCAAGAATAAAGAAGAAGGTGGTAGGATTTATGGAGAGATGCTTCACTTGTCATCAGTTGAAATATGGGAACTTTTCATCAGGTGAAAGCTAGGCATCATATGCCAATTAGTATTTTGCAGCCTTTGTGCATTCCTATGTAGAAATGGCACAATGTCACTACGGATTTTATGATAGGAATACCTAGGAAAACCCATGATAATGATGTTGTATGGTTGATTTTAAATGTAATGAGGATGGTTTCCCAGTTCTAACCAATTAAGGATACCTTCATAGTTAATGGTCTTGAATGTCTTTATACGTGTGATGTAGTTCAACAGCATAGTGTTCATATGAGTATCATTTATTATAGAGATCATTTTTTCAAATCACATTTTTTCCAGAGTCTTTGGAAGGCTCTAGGATTGTAGGTTATTTTGAATATGACCTATCTTCCTCAGAATGATGGTCAATCTAAGAGGACTATTTGGGTTCTAGATGATATGTTTCAGGCTTCTGTTTTGGATTTTGGTGGTACATGGGACAATCATATTTCACTCATGGAGATTTCATACAATAAAACATTCCAGGAATCAATAAATATGGCACCATTTGAGTATTTTTATGGAATGTTATTTCATTCAACACCTTTCTAGTTGGAGGCTGGTGAGTCAGCACTTATTGTGCCTAGCCTCACATATGAGACATCTGAGCAAGTTTAGTTGATCAAACAGCGGTTGGTAACCATGAAGAGTAGGTATAAATATTATGATGACCATCAAATATGACCTTTAGAGTTTGAGTTTGGTCATCATTTTTTTCTTTGGGTGTATCCTAGGTTGGGGAAATTCCGTATCAAGAAATAGAGAAAACTAGTACCCTTGTTTATAAGACCGTTTGAGGTAGTGGAAAGGGTCAGTCTAGTGGAATACCAATTATCTTTTATATAGTGATATAGTTATATGAATGAATTGTTTCATGTGTCTTATCTTCATAGATATTATTTATAACCATCTCATGTGATAGATATAACAGACACTGATCTTAGTTCTAATGCATCCTTTGAGGAGTATCCAATAAAGATTATGGATCATAGTGAGAGATATCCCCAAGGTAGGACTATACCATTGGTTCAAGTGCAGTGGTAGCATGGTCATGTTCTAGAGGAGACCTAGTAGAGGGAGTTTGATATATGATCAAAGTGTCTAGACTTGTTCATAGAGACCCCAAAGTTATTCTTATAGCAGCTCGGAGATGAGCTGTTATATGGTGGGGTGGTTATAAGATCCCATATTTTTTTAGGTGCATCTCAATATAATTTTTTTTTCATTAAACATATTTTGGATGATGTTTTACTTACCTTTAAACCTTTTTGGTAAAGTTTCATCATATATCTCTATTTTTTTGAATAAAAAGAGACTTGGGTTGTGAGGAAACTTGAAAAAACTAGATAGGATCCACACAAGGAGTGGTTTAGGGTTTCTATTTGAAGTAATGGATTCTAGGTATAAATCTGAAAAGTTTTACCAAGTGTTGTTGGTATGTTGAGAAGCCTTAAAGTGGTTTGGGGTTTTATGAGTAATCTCACTAGAAAACTATATGCAGGAAATTTACACACCATGTAATGGGCCGCACGATGTCTAAAATCTACCAGACTCATGTCGTGAACTAATTCATGATGTGAAGTGGTTACATGTCATGAACCAATCACACGAAATTTAATGTTTGGGAGAATTAAATACGCAGCTTAGATGGAGTTTTTTTTGGACATATCACTCTAAAAAACCAACAATATGTAACAATATTACACACCATGTAATTCCTCATGAAGAAATTTAAAGGGTGTCGTGTGGATGATTTTTGATTCATCTCATGTGAATCCCTCTCCTCTTGACCCTATGTATTTTCTATAGAAATTTTGGAGTGCCTATCTTAATTCCATATGTCTTGATCATGCTTCAGATCCCTAGTAAGTGGTTTTTCTTTAGTTTTCCCTTCTCTCCCTTTGTTCATCAGCCATTACGGTGTAATTTTTTTATCATAGTTTTTGTTGGTATTGATCTTGATCAGTCTTGATCTAGGATCCTTCTTGAAATCATCTACATTGTCATTATTGTTAGAGAATACTTCTAAAAGCATTGTATGGTCGTTAGTTAAAGGTTGGGGGTCTAAACCTTAACCCTATTGTTTGTTTAATTGTAAATTATTTTCAATAGTAAAATTTTACCAACATAGAATGCGACTAAATTAATTAAACGATGAATTGGATTATTACATGAAATCCATTTGGATCCATTTGGATATTAACCTGGTTTTTTGCTATTGTTCTGGTGAGAAAACCCTTTGATTATAAGTGATTTGACAAATAGTGTAAAGTGTGTTTAGAATGGCATAGGATTTGGTTGATTTCTTGATATATATTCTCATTTTCTTGACCTATTTATTGATATGACTGAAATGTTGTTGTTTTGGGACCAAAGGACTAAACTAAATGTGAAATTGAAAGATAAATGGTAATTTTAATAATTAACTAATTATGTTGGGATGTTGTGAAATCCTTACGGTTTTGACATGTGTTGTGAAAAATGTTGAAATGATTATATGGGGAGTTGTCCTAGTTGACATACTAAAATGCTTATATAGTGGGCTATACCCAGTGACACATGCTAAAATGCTTATATATTAGGGGTTTCCCTGAGACATGCTGAAATTCTTATATGGAGGTCTATTCTTTGTGACACATATTGAAATACATATATAGTGGGATATAATTAGTGACACATATTTAAATACTTAAATACCAGTGTTGACCCTGATAAATGTGGAAATTATTATATACCGGGATCAACCCTGATTAAATGATGAAATGATTATATAGTTGTTCTTAACCTAAATTTGTGGGATTTATACCTTTACTATAAGTTTATGTTTTACCATGGATATTTGGTTATGTTTAGAATGGTTTTGAGACATGCTCAGAGACATTCAAGCATGGTGACAAGGTAGGTTATGGTTTACCATGGTTATATAGTAATGGTTGGAATGGTTGTGAGACATGATCAGATGCATTCTAGCATGGTGCCAAAACAGGTTTATGTGGTGTTAATTTAATTCCTTAATTAATTAATACACGTGTTCATTGCATTATTTCATGAACTTGTTATTAGACTATTTAGGCTTAGATCTAGTGGTGTCGACCTACCTAGTTATAATCACACCCTATGTGGTCTTCTATTTGGTACTGGAGTATATTACATGGATACAATATTGGAAAAGGGAAAAGAACCTTGTTGTTGATTGTTGGTTGATGGATGGACTATAGTTTGGAGATGGGACTGACATGGGGTTCATGACCGAATATTTTTGAGTATTTATTTGAGACTACTAGTATTTTTTATTACCTATAGCATGAAAATTAGTTACATCTGATAATGAAATTACATTATTCTGTTTTTATTTATTAGATTATCAGTTGGCTTGTACTATTGTTTTCCACTTATTATATTATTTCCATTCTCTGTTATTTATGTAATTATTTATTATTATTATATGATTATTTCACTGAGTTGTAACTCTATAACCAGGGGGTATAGTCTCTCCCTATTCATATCACACCCCCGCTGCATGTCAGGGGCCTCTAGTATATTCTAAGGCTTACTTGAGGTCTCCTAACCAACACGTTTTGACCATATGATATAGTTATGGATTTGGAGACATTATAATGGAATAGTGAATAAATATTAAATTTATAAAATATTTATTATTCTATAAATTTAAATTATTATCTAATTTAATTCTTTTATACTCAGTAGAAAAATTAAAATTTTATTCATGAGTACGTACAGACTACCATCTCTGTGAAATGGCGTCATTCATTTATAATGACCACTTTACATAGTTGGATTTAAAAGTTTATTTAATGTATAAATATGATATTTTTAATATTTTTAATATTATGTGGGTAATGGAACCATAAAACCATTTACTATGGTCAACAAACTCATGTGGTTTTTGAGGTTATAAAACGTACAAAGAAAAAACATCGAACGTGAACTTAAAAATTTTAATAACTAAATAAGTCATGATAATAAATGAAATAAAAATAATAATAATATTGAAATGAACATGGAATAGTTTATTAAGAAAGTATAAAACTAATATAATTTTTTTATTAAGGATTTAGGTAATATACGAATATAGATGATACTTAAGGTAAGATATTTTTTTAAACCTTATTCAAAAGTACCCATTTGAAAATTTTCTCCTCCATATCCATGTTCTTCAAAATTTTCCTAGAATATTATTATTTATACACAAAATATTGTTAAAATTAATTTTCACCTACTTTTAAATTTATTTTTATAGTTTTTTAGAATTATTCCTGTAAACATTTTTTAAATGGGTCATTTTGATTTTTTTTACCAAAGTTCACAAAGAATATTTTTTAATGTATATGGATTGAAAAATTTTCATGCCATCATAGCCATTATGAATTATTTATATTAATATAAAATTTTACATTGTTATTTAAAATGAAAATTTGTCTCTCATTATTTTAGGAATTTTTAGTTTTCAATTTTTTTCTGGGAAACTGAAATTTATTCTCATCATTATGAGATAACTGATTATATTATTTATTATGGGATTGAATTCCAATTCAAACAGGTTTTATGATTAAAGTGAATTTTATATTTATTTTATTCATTATATAGTTCTTGGAAATTATATATGAATGATATCTGAGCCCAAAATAGCTATGATGATGGTTGATCCTGATATTGGTCTCTAATGCATTGGGTAAAGTAAAGGGGGTTACCGGTGATAGGTTACCCCAAAGAGATTTGGGAATTATCTCCTTAGGTGATTCCACTATAAGGGTTATTATGAGGGAAAATTTAAGTATAACTTCTCATGGTACTGACATTATATGCATTAAATGATTTATAAAGGAAATATTTTTATTGTAAAAGGTTAGAAAATGATCTTATGTTAGTAAGAAAAGTTTTCTATTTTTTAAAATAAAGTTGAAAGGATTATTTTGAAAGGAAAGATATTCATGAGTTTTCAAGTTTTACAATGAATCATTATGATTATGATTTTCTCCTTTATGATTTTATATTATATTTTTTATGAAATCAATTAAGAAATTAAGTGGTTTTCATGGAAAAGTAAATGGATATTTGAGCTTAAATGTTTATTATGAAAAATGAAATTTTTTTATATATTGTTAGGTTCACAAATGGACCAACATGTTTCTCTTCCTATAATTCCATTAATGGGATTTTTTTATAATCCCATGTCTTCAAATGATTTGAAATAGGGATTAAGGGTGAGTGGAAACATTAAAAGTCAGAGTTCTAGTTATGGTAGTTACCTTGAACAAATTAAGTGTCTGGAAATGAAAACATTATTATGTAATTTTTTACCTAATAATCTAAAACTATAATCTTAAAAAATATTGGAAATGTAAGAAAGTGAAACCATTGTTTTAAATCTTGTATTTATTGATTTAATAATGTATGGGTTGTTATAGTTAGGATCAAAAGAAAAATTTAGATACCTTTACAGGTTAATAGAATGTTGAAATATTCTCTTAAGATATTCTAATTTATAGTTATATTATTATGAGATAGATTTTGAAGATTTCATTATGTATTAATCTAATAAATGTCTATTTAAAATGGTTTTTTATAGAGGAAACAAGATAGATGAGGTAGAATGAATCAAGAGGATAATATCCCTTTAAACCAAAAGTCTAGAATTAATGGAACAAATAATTGTGTGGTAGTTTAAACTTAGTTGATGATGAATATTGAATATTTCAAACATTGAAGAGAGTGGCCTAATTCTCCATGGAGTAACTTATCTATAGTGTTGTATTTCATGAAACTGCACCCTTCATATTTTCGTGGATCTTTAGACCCAAGGAAAGATGAAGGATGGATTAATGATTTAGAATATATATGTGATGTTATAGGATGTTTGGGGCTTCATAATGAAACCCTTTATATTTTTTTTTTTGAAGGGGAATCTGATCAATGGTGGACTTTGATTAAGAATTCTTAGAAAAAGGAAGAAATTGATTCTATTGAATGTATGGTATTTGAAGATTTATTCTTTGAAAAGTATTTTCTGAATGATATTCCAATTATAATGAGAAGAAAATTCATAGAGTTAAAGAAATATGAGGATGATTTTTTCCACCTAAGAAATTTATTTTACAATATTGGTCATGTATACAACAAATTTTATTCTAGACCATGATAGTAAAATTTATTGATTTTAATCAAGATTGAATCCATGTTTAAGAAGGTATATGGTTACTCTTGAGTTTGGAAGTTGTGAGGAAATTATATGGTGTGATGAGAATGTCGAGATGATGTTTTTTGAATTTTTTGATAATAAGGATAAGAATCAATCTAGGTGGTAGGAAATGTATAACAATTCATCAAATAAATATCAAGGTAATAAATTTCAATTAACCTTTTCTGATAAGTTTAGAAATAAGTATTCTATATAATTTACTATGAGATCCAAGAAGTGTTACTAATATCAAAATCATAGACACATGAATTTTAACTAAAAAACATAATCAATGGAAATGGTTATAATGGAGATGAAAAGTAGGCAGTAATGTTTTTTAATTACAATGAGTTGGGGAATTAATATAATTCATGCTTGAAGTTAGTTACTCATGGTGAGAATCATCATGGTAAAAATTTGAAAGGTGAAAAAAAGTCTTTTTCTACTACTATGGTTGATATGAGACCCCCAAATGATGTAGTTATAGGTACATTACTTTTTTATTAAAATTATGGAAATCACATGTTTGATTTGGGATCCACGCATTCTTTTTAATATGATAAATTTATATGTAAAATATAAATTCCATCTCAATTAATGAATTCATAAGTCATGGTAAAAAATATTTAGGGTAGTATAAAGGCAGCAAGAATTTATAGAAATATTCATATTATCATATTTGTAATAGTATTTTCTAAAAACCTTGTTTTCATTACCATTTTAGAGTTTGATGTTTTTCTTAGTGTAGACTGGATTTCATTTTACAATTCTAAGATATATTACATAAATAAAAAAGTTGTTTTTTAGAATGAGTTTTTGTTTGTATGAATTAATTAATCAATAAATTTGATAACATATCAAGAATATGAGAAACAAATAAAAGATAGAAGTAGAAGTTATGTTGAAAATTGTTGAAAAATGATCTTTTCTAACTTTTGGTGTTCCAATAGTGAATGAATATTTGGATGAATTTACTAATGATTTTCTTATTGTTATTCCAAATCGATAAGTTGAGTTTAATTACATATAATTTCTTGAGGTTAATAAAATTTCAAAAACGCTCTATTGAATGGATTAGTTGAGTTGTTATAATTAAAAAACAAGTTACAGGAATTTATTGATTAGGGTTTAATCTTCCCTAGCACTTAACCTAGGGGAACTCCTATTTGATTAAATAAAAATAAGGATGATTCCATTAGGATTTTCATTAACAATAAAACAATCAAGAACATCACTATTAATAAAAATTATCCTTTTCATTATATCAATGAATTATTTGATTAGATCTAAGGATCAAAATTATTATTCAAATATTGATCTTAGGTCCACGTACCGTTAACTAAAAGTGATGGAATAAGTGATTTTGAAAATGGCATTTCAGACTAGGTATGACCATTATCAGTTTTTGGTTATGAATTCTGGGTTAACAAACACACCTGTTGTATTTATAGATCTGATTAATATAATGTTCCATGGGTATTTAGATAAATTTCTGGTTTTTCTATCGATCATATTCTGGTATACAATAAAAGGTATAAATATATTGAGAAACTTATAAAGGTTGTTTTATAGCCTTTAAAATAAAATAATTTGTATGGAAAATTAAATAAATGTGAATTTTGGTTATTTTTTCATTACTTAGGTATATTGTTTCTAAAGATGTCATAATGTTGGATCCTACTAAAATAAAAGTGGTAAAATATTGTCCATTTCCAATAAATGTCATTTAGATTTGATTTTTTCTTGGATTACTAAGTTATTATTAATATTTTGTTGAAATCATTTCTTAGTTATCAGTCCCACTAACTAAGTTAACTCAAAAAGAGATAAAATTAATTGAAATAAAGGAATGTGATGAATGTTTCCAAGAATTGAAAAAAAAAAGATTGGTTAATTCTCCAGTGTTATCCTTAATAATAAGAAACGGTAATTATTTTATTTATAGTGATGCTTATATGAACATAATTGGTTGTGTTTTGATATAGAATTATTGGTTTATCACATGTTCATCTTATCAATTGAAACCCCCTAAGTAGAATTATCTTACATATGATCTTGCGCTAGTTGCAATATTTTTTTATTTAAAATTAAAGAGGAATCATCTATATGGAAAGAAATTTGAAATATATATTGATTATAAAATTTTGAAGAATATATTCACTAAAAAATAGCTGATCATGGGGAAGAGAGGATGGATAGAACTGATTTTGGATTATGATTGTATAGTTAACTATTGACTAGGTAAAGTAAAAATAGATTCTAATTCCTTAAGTTGAAAAGATAATTCCTCATTGTCAATGTTATTTCTAAAACATGATCCTTTAGTTAATGACATAACAAATGTTTTCCCTAGAAATTTTGGACATGGAAAATCATTCTCTTTTGAATTAGGTATTAGTGTAGTCATCTTTGTTAGATAGAATTATTTAGGCTTAGAAATAAGATAGTGGTTTGAATGAAGGTGTAGAATTGGTCAAAAAAGTTATGTTTCCTATGTTTAATGTGGATAAAGAAGGTTTTATTAGATTTGGAAAGAGGTTTTTTGTTCCGAGTGATTACCAGTTGAAGAAGAAGTTGTTAAGTGAACCCCACAAATCTCTATTTTTTGTTCATCTTGGTATCACTAAGATATACAAATACCATCAAGAATATTTTTTTGGGGAGCAATGAAGAAGGATATATATGATTTTATCTTGAAATTTTTTACTTTTCAATAGTTTAAATATCAATGAAAACAACCATAGAATATGATTCATTATTTATTAGTTTCATAATGGAAATGGTAGAACATATCCATGTATTTCATGGTGGGATAACCAAATATATCTTGAGGTAATAATGTGATTTAGGTAATTATTAATCTTTGACTAAATATGCATATTTTTCTATTATTCAAGATTATATTTATTTGGATCAACCTTCAATACTTTATTACAATGAGATAGTTAAGTTAAGTAGAGTTCCCATCTCTATTGTATCTGATTATGATCTTAGGTTTACATAATAGTTTTGGAAAGGAAATCATATGTCAATGGGTACTGAATTAAATTTCACTATAAATTTTCATCCTCATTATTATGGGAAATAAGAGTGTAAAATTCAAAACTAATTAGATAATATTATATATTTCATAATATATTATCCAGGAAATTATGTTTTGTATCCATATTAAATTCAATTTTATTATGAAAATAACTTCCATTAAAATATATAGATGGCACCTTTTGCAGAATTATATAGAAAATAGTGTTAGACTCCAACTTATTAGGATGATATTGGTGAGAGGAAAATATTAGGACCTGAATTGTTAGAATATATGGATTATAAAGTAAAGATGACTCAACACCACATGTGGGTAGAATAGATAAGGAAAAAGAGTTGTGTATAAAACTAGAGGAAAGACTTTGTGGTAGGACATCATGTAATTAGTAAAATATCTCATTGGAAAAGTGTGATGTGTTTTGGTAAAAAGGGAATTTTATCCCATGATTTACTAGATCCTATGAAACTCTAGATAAAGTTGGATCACATAATTATCAGGCATCCTTACCACTGATTTTTTCTCTGGTAAAAATTGTGTTTCATGTTTCATTATTAAGGAAATACACACTTATAGCATCTCAGGTTTTAAGCCCTAAAGTTGTATGATTAGCGTAAAATCTCTCCTAAAAAGAAAATACATTTCATATTTTTGATCAAAGACAGTAGGTAATATAAAATATGGTGTTTCTTAATGTTAAGGTTTTATGGAAGAATCATGTGATTGAGGAAGCAACATGATAATTAGAAAATTATATGAGGGAAAAATTCCCTCACATGTTTAACTAATGAATAATATTGTATGGTCGCAATTTTGGTAATACTCCAAGTTTCCATGGTAAGATTCTTTTTAAATAATTCAATAGCAATCAATACACACAGCGCCAAGTTCAACCACACCATAACCTATCAAAATAGCCATTTCAAAAGCGGTTATGAATTTTATTAACAAAAATATGAAATTTATATATTATATAATTAATAAAAAATTTACAACCATCCAATTTTTTTATAGGAATAAGATAAGAATTAATTCAATCCTACACATTAAAAGGATATTTTTTTCTAAAAACAATTTTACCAACTTCTAATAGAGAACCCATTTTAAATACTATATTTGAAACTTTTATATATTAAATTTTAAAAAATAAAATTCTTATTTGGAATCGGCGTATTGAAATTTATTTTGGATAAATTTCTTGTGTTTTTTTGATAACTTTAATATTTTAATGAATAGTTAAAAATATTTAATTATAATTTAAAAATGATTTTTCATCTAATTTATGTATATTATTAGATTATAATTTAAATTTGTTTTAAAGTTTAATTAGATTAAGTTTTTATTATTTAATAAAATTTTGGTCATTAGAAGTAATTTCAAATTGAAATTTTCTATAAACACATGGCAATATTTTGATGATTTTTACTTTTAAAATCATGTTTTCTCATCCTGTCAAAAGGGATTAATTTTAAATTAATTACTACAACTTCTATGTTTTAAATTTTTAAAAATGGATTTCATATTTTTAATTATTCAGTCTAAATTTTGTAAATTGGTTACTTTTATTTTCTAGATATTATGAACATTAATTTTAGAATTTTTTTTATTACCACGGTTAAGGGTAAATCTGGTAATTAAACGTAAAAATAGTATTATAAAATTACTCTAAAACCTGTGAAAATAACATTTTATGACTAAATTATACTATTATCATCTAATATTATAAATTTAATCATTTAATAGAAACTTTTTATGAATATGTCATGAATATTATAAATATCAATGAATTTGAAAAAATGGCACACGAACATTTCTTATAAGTATACTAATTTTAATATAGATATTAATTGGAGATAAATTCGATATTAAATATTATATGAAAAGATAAATAATTATCTACATAATATTAATTTATTTATAATATTAAAATATTAAATAATTACCACTTATAATGTCAAAATAGTGAAGCAGAAATTATTTTATTAATATAAATATCAAATAAATGATATTAAAAATATTAAAATAAATATAATTTGACATAATGAATGACATCAAAAAATTTATAGATAACATAAAAATTGTATTGACATATTGGAAATATTTTTTCTAAGTTATCATGTTTTTTATATTTTTATAAATGAAAATATCGAATAGTATCAAAATTGATATAAATGATACTTTTAAATAAATAATATTTTATTAAATGGTATAAAATTAAAAAAAACCAGGTTTGGCCAAATAACTAGTATACTTTTAAATATTTCATAACTTATCCAATAAGTTTTATTTTTTAATTTTATAGTAAATATTAATCCTATATTATAAAAAGACAAGCAAAGAGGGTAAGAGTGAAATTGTTTAACTAAGGGTTAAATACAAAAGATAAGGTTAAATTTTTGACCTAAAATTGTCAAAAAATCATTAGTTTAGAGGATTTATACCCATACTCAAATTATACTCTAAATAACTCACTTTATATCTATTTTAAATAGAAAAAAATTTACAATAAATTAATAGTCTTGGAATTTTCTAAAGTGCCCCTCCACTCTCTTATAAAAGGGAACCTCTCCTTATCTTTTTCACACTTATAAAGCCATTTGGATCAAACAAACCTGGCACAATTATCCTTCCAACTTCACTCACTTCATACTAGAGGCCATACATTGGGTATAAATCTATCCTAAGGAGTCCTTTGGTTCAAATCCGAAAGAGATACCCGAGAAAGAGGTAATTGTTTTATCAACTCTTTTAAAGTTCTTTTATTCTTATACATTCACTTAATAACTTGTTTACATACTAAATTTATGAATCCAATATTATATATATTCCAAGATTTTATTATGATTATGGGATAACCATATTATTCTTTTTATCCATCCTATGAAAAACCATATCAACATGCGTGCGTACGTACGACTCCATGTTGTGGTGTAAATAGTTTTTCATATACAACTTATTATGATGAGTATAATGATGAATATAATAGAATTAAATAATAAATATGACATGATAATTATTTATAATTAACATACCATCCAATTACATACCATTTAACCCTTAATGTAATGATATCTCTGTTCGTGCGTATATACAGCCTACTGTCTCCACAATGCGGTGAGATTCATTATCCACATTAACCATTAAAGAATGATTATAAAATTAATTTGATGAGTAAATATAATATTTATGAACATCTTATCATTATTTATATTAATAAATTATATCATATTCATTAGAAACATGTCTTCCATGACAAAATATGCATAGTGAAATAAAGTATTTAACACCCAAAACAATGGTAATACTGAAATATTATTAACAAAATGATACAAGAAGATCATATGTGATAACATAAATATGTATATGTTCCTAGTATAATTTAATAACATTATTTAATTATTATACAGGAGTTTAACACACCACTGAATAAATGAAAGTACAAGGTAAGGGTTAATTTTAAAATCTCATTTTTATCTGAGGTTGTTCATATATAAGTATCTACTGGGGCATATTTATCATCCATGTTCATTTTTTTTAAAACAATTTACACAAAATTATTAATATTCCTAAAAAATTGTTTAAATTAATTTTTCCAAATTTTTTGACTCTTTATAAAATGTTTGAATGGAATCTTTTCGTTATTTTCCAAATGAGGTACTTTATGACATTTTTGAAAAAATAAGGAATGTTTTTTAACATATACGGAACGATTGAAGCTTACATTACAAGATAATAAGATTTTTTTCCACTAAAAATATTTTATTTTATAACTTTTTATCTTTTAAATAATTTCAAAATAAAAAAGTATTTTCTATCAATGTTTTTTAATGATTTTATTCTTTTAATTTCATATTTTTTAACATCTTTTATTGGATCTTATTTTTAATTGAGCTAGTTTTCTTATGGTTAAATCTACCATATTGTATTTAATGGTTTATGATATGTTTTATTATGGGTGTTCTATTTTGATACCATTCATACCTTATGGTTTAAGTATTGATGTTTCTTATGCTAGTTTTCATATCAATGTTTATATTGGTTATGTTTTACCCCTTTCATAAGTGGAATGCATGGACTTTGTAAGTATTGGGAGGGGCCTGCTATAGTCCCTCGATGTATCAACATGTCTCATGAGAGAATTATATTTGGTTTTTCACTAATGTATTACCCAATTATTTATGGTGTCTTGGTCGAATCCTTAATGGTAATTTTAAGATGTCCCGCATTGTGCATTCCCTCCTTATGAGAGTAGTTATTACATGTGATTATTAGACTAATAGAATATCCATGTGCATGTTGACATGGTAATATTTGATTTACTCATTCCATATTATGCTCAAGATTGTGTTTAAAAGTTTTTTGTTTTTATTATACATCTTTCCTTCAAATTTTATTCTTATTTACGATAGCTTCCACCATATTAGTTACCCTTACTGAACATTTGAGTTCACCCCTTTCTTATGTTTAATTTTATCTAGGATATGAAAATATACATTATTAATGAATTATAGGGATGAGGAAAGGGAATAAGAATGTTTTTAAAGGATTTTATCTGTTGTATTTCATTTCAAGATGTAATGTAAAACTTATGTGTTTATCTAGTCTTCATAAAGATACTAAATTGATCGATCCTTCGGGATGTGATTCCTTGTAATCATGCCAATCTGATAGAATAATGCACCATATTTGGGATTCTGGGGTTGGGGAATTGCAATTTGTATCAATCAAAATTTAATACAAACCTTGGAAACTATATTTATAAAAACTTTGATTAGGGAACATTACCTAAGATAGGTGTTGAGGATAAGTATAGAAGAACATCCTAAAATTTTGGTAAAATAGAGATTACGTGGGTCTTCTAAGAAATAAATCCTTGTATGGATACTAAAAGTTGATGTGGTTCTAGAATAGATGTACCTAAGAGTAAGAACTTTGAAAATTTGTTCCAGGACTGACTCAGGGTAACCTGGTACACAACAACAGGCCTTAATCCACACATGGTTTGACACTTTCGTGGGATTTTCTTAGGATAATTATCATTTTCTTTACAAATTATTATGAAGGATTTATGAGTGAATATGTCCCCAAAGAAACCATTTTTATGATTATGGATTACATATTCATAAATTATTCAATTTATGTTAAGAATTTTACTAGTTTGGAATTATTCATTATCATTCATAACCAGATCTATTGAATATCATTATTTTAAAATGGATCCTAGTGGAAGAAATGGAAATTGTCTCAACACACATAATCCTTGTAGAAATTTCCCTCCTATGAAAGATAATGATGTTGGATCAGGAGCTAAAACTGTTTCAGAACAACTTATATCTATACTGGGACAACTAACTAAGATGTATAGAGATTTAAAGAAGCATTTTTTTTAGACAACATGAAGAGGGTGATTACTGATTGTGTGTCAATATGTTTGGTTTATCAATATGTTAAGGCTGGAAGACAACATCTTGAGGATTCATGAAACCTCTTTTGATACCTTTGTGGAATTGGGATGATATTATGACAGACTCTATCATGGTTCTACAATAGACTCACAAGAGAAATGATGTGTTATGGGTTATTATTGACCGTCTTACCAAATCAGCACATTTTATTTCTATAATAGAAGATTTACCACTTGAAAGTTTAATAAGACTATATATTAATGGCGTTTTAAGACATCATGGTGTACCCCTATTGATTGTTTCTGATTATGATCCCCATTTTACATCACAATTTTGGAAAAGTCTTCAAAAGTCTAAAGATACTGAGATTCGTTCGAGTACTACCTACCACCCTCAAACTTATGCACAATCCAAACAGGCTATTAAAACATTATAAGACAAGTTGATATATTTATCCCTTGACTTTCAAGGTATATGGGATCAGAATTTACCTCCAGTGTAAATTTCTTATAATAATAGCTTGCATTCAAGTATTCTTATAGAACCATATGAAGCGTTATATGGAAAGAGATTTCATACACCAACTTCTTGGGATGATATTGGTGAAAGAAAACTCCTAGGCCCCGAACTTTTTGAGGAAACAATGGAAAAGGTGAATATTATCCCAACCCATATCAAAATAGCTCAATGTAGGTAAAATATTTATGCCAATAACTGAATGAAGGATTTAGAATTTCAAGTAGGAGATCATGTTTTCTTGAAGGTATCTTCATGGAAGGGTGTTATATGATTTTGTAAGAATGGTAAATTAATACCTAGGTATATTAGACCTTTTGAAATTATAGAATTAATTGGAGATGTATCTTACTGTCTGGAAATGCCACTGAGTATCTCCAAAGTTCATGATGTGTTCCACGTATCAATGTTATGGAAATACATGTGAGACACAATTCTTGTACTCACTTATGAAGAAATATAACTAGAACATTATTTGTCTTATTGTGGAGAGCCTATTGAGATTCTTTATACTAGAGAACAAGTGTTGAGAAATCAGATAACTCATCTTGTAAAAGTTATTTGGAGAAACCATAAAATGGAAGAGGCGATGTAGGAACCTAAAAAACATATGATGAAGAACCACTCAAATAATATTATGAAGTAATATTATAGAAATTTTGAGGGTTAAATTAATTAAAGTAGGTAATAATGTAACACCACAATCTTCCACAGTACGCTTCTTTTTAAATAATTCAATAGCTTTCACTACAAGCAACCCTAAGTTTGATCTCACCTTGAGCTATCAAACTATCCATTTAAAACAAGGTAATGAATATTATTTAACAAATTATAAAATTTATATATTATATAGTTAATAAAAAAAATTTACATCCATCCAAATGATTTTATAGTAATAAGATAAGAATTAATTCAGTCTAACACATTAAAAGATTATTTTCTTCTAAAAACAATTTTACCACCTTTCAATGGAGAACCAAATTTAAATCAAATATTTGAAAATTTTATATATTCCATTTTACAAAATAAACTTCTTCTTTAGTATTGTAAAATAAAAATTTAGTTTGGATAAATATTCTGTGTTTTTTTGATAACTTTCATATTTTAATGAATACTGGAAAATACTAAATTTTAATTCAAAACATCTTTTTCATATAATTTATTTATATTATTAAATTATACATTAATTTTTTTTTAAAGTTTAATTAGATTATTTTTTATTTAATCCAATTTTGGTAATTGAAATAAATTTATAGTGAAATTTGACACAAATACATGTTAATCGTTTGATGGTTTTTACTTTTAAAAACTCATTCTATCATTTTGTCAATGAGGATTAATTTTAAATTAATAATTAAAACTTATATGTTTTAAATATTGAATAATGGATTCCATTTTTGTAATCATTGGTTCCAAATTATTTTAATAGGTTACTTTTATTTTTTGGATATTATGAATATTAACTTTAGTAATTTTTTATTACCACGGGTAAGGGTAAATCGGATAATTAAAGGTAAAAATAATATTATAAAATTACCCTAAAAACTATAAAAATCCTATTGTATGACTAAATTATAAACTTTTCCATGAATATGAGATTAATATTATTAAAATCAATGTATGTGATAAAATGTTACACTCATTTCTTATAAGTATAATAATTTTAATATAGATATTATTATGATATAACTTCAATCATAAATAGCCTTTGGAAATATAAAATTATTATCTATATCATATTAATTTATTTATAATTTTTATATATTAAATAATTACCATTTGTGATGACACAATAGTGAAGTAGAAATTATTTTATTAATAGAAATATCAAATAAATGATATTAAAAATATAAAAATAAATAAAAAATTACTTAACAAATTACATAAAATAAGTTTATATATATAATTTAATTTTAGTTACATATTGGAAGTACTGGTTCAAATTTATCATGTTTTTTTAAATTTTTTAAAAATTAAAGTATTGAATAGTATCAAAATTAACATAAATTATACATTAAAATAAATAATATTTTTTTAAATGTTATGAAATTCATAAAAATATAAAGTTTGTCCAAATAACTTTTTTGATGATAAATATTTCATAAATAATTCAATTAGGGTTCGTTTTTCATTTTATAGTAAATATAGTAACCCAATATTATAAAAAGACAAGTAAACACGGTAAGAGTTAAACTATTTAACTAATGGTTTAATCCAAAACATAAGATTAATTTTATGACATAAAGTTGTATTAAAATCACTGGTTCATAGACACCCATCCTCATATTATCCTCAAAATAATTCACATTGGAGATATTTGAAACTGAAAAACAATATATAATAAATTAATAGTTTTGTAATTTTCTAAAGTCCTCCTCACCTCTCTTATAAAAGGGAACCTCTCCTTCTACTTTTCACACATATAAATCCATTTTTCTCATCCAAACCATGATCAATTCTCCTCCAAACATCCATCAATTAATCCTAGAGGCCATACTTTGGGTAGAAATCCAACATAATGAGTGCTTTTGTTCAAATCAAAAGGAGATAACTGAAAAAGAGGAAATTGTTTTATCAACTCTTTAAAATTCATTTTCTTATTTTAATTCCACTTCTTTTTTAATTTACATACTAAATTAATTAATTTATTATGATATATATTATGATATTTTATCATGATTATGGGATAAAAATGTTCTTATTTTTATCCATCCTATGAAAAAAATATCACCAAGCGTGTGTGCGTACGGCTTACCGTCTCCATGTCATGGTGTAAAGAGTTTTTCATATATATTTTATTTCGATGGGTATAATATTGAATATAATTGAATAAATAATAAATATGACATTATAATTATTTGTTATTAATATACCTTCCAATTACATATAATTTAACCATTAAAGGAATGATATCTTCGCTCGTGCATACATACAACCTACCATATTCAAAACGTGGTGAGATTCATTCTCCACATTAAACATTAAATTATGATTATAAAATTCATTTTATGAGTAAATATATTTTTTATGAACTTAATATAATTATTTTTATGAATGAAATATATTCTATTCATAAGAAACATTACTTAGAGGACAAAATATTTATAGGAAAATATAGCAGTTAACACCAGGAAAAATTGTAATACTGAAATAATATTAACAAAAAACTACAAGAGGATCATATATGATATCATAAATTTGGGCATGGTTATGATATAATATAATAAAATTATTTAACCATTATACAAGGGTTTAATTCACCCTCTACTATATTAAAGTATAAGGCTAGGGTTAATTTTGAAATCTCATTGTTATGCAAGGTTGTTTATATGTAAGTATCTACTAGGACATATTTATCATCCATTTTCATATTTCTTTAAGATTTATTAAAAAAATATTATTATTATTACTCAAAAATTGTTTAAAGTCATTTTTCCCTTTTTTGATTTTTTATAAAATGTTTGAAAGGAATCTTTCAGTTGTTTAATAAAGGAGGTAATTTATGACCTTTTTGAGAAAATAAGGAAGGAATGTTTTTTAACTTATACAGCATGAGAAAAGATTGCTTTGTAATCTTAAAAGATTATTTCCTCCAAAAAATCTTTTTTTTAAATTTTAGGCTTTTAAATGATTTAAAAATAAAAATGTATTTTCTCTCAAAGAGTTTTAATGATTGTATTCGATTATTTTCATTTATGTCAACATCCTTTATTTGATACTATGTTTAATGGAGGTTATTTTATTATGATTCAATCTACAATATTATATTTAATTATTTATGAAATGTTCGACTATTGTTGTGCTATTTTGATACCATTCATTTCTTATGGTTTAAGTATTGACATTTCTCGTGCTAGTTTTAATAAAAATGTTTATGTTGGTTATGTTTACCCCTTTCATAAGAGGGATACATTGATCTTTGTAAGTGTCGGGCAGGGCCTACTATAGCCCATCGATGCATCGGCAGTTCTCATGAGACAAATATATTTGGGTTTTGGATAATTTCATACCCAATTATGTATGGATTCTTCGCCAAATCCTTGATGGTATGTTTAAAATGTCCAACATTATGCATTCACTATTTATGAGATTAGTTATTACATGTGCTTAAAAATACCTATTTTTATAAATTGAACTTTAATTTTGATAAATTGATCTTTAATTTTGATATCATCATGTCAAATTTATATTAGGGTGAAGTTTTGGGATAATTTTTGAAAATATTGATCTTTGGATGAATAATGAAAAATACCTATTTTTATTAAAACTTTAATTTCTTTTATAAAGTATTTAAAAGGATAAATTTTATTTTGGATTTATTTTAAAATTAAATTAGTCACAATTTAATAAAAATAATCCAATTAATTCAATATTAATTAATATTTTATTTTATTTTTTTATAAAATCATTTTTATACTTAAAAATAACATTTTTTTAAAAACTATTTTCATTGTGGTTTTCATTTTTATATTAAAATTAATTTCTTCCTCTTATACAAATTGAATCTTGAAAAATAGATTCCATATTTGGAATAAAGAGGTTAAATTTTTTTAACTTGTTTAACTTCAATTTTGTTTTTTATGAATAGTATTCTTGGTAAAACGTTATCACCTTAATAAAGTTTAAAAGGGTAAAAATGATAATTAAGGGAAAAATAAGGGATAAGACTATAAAATATTATCTTAATTCTTACTAGATGATGGTATTTCAACCCTTATAA
The DNA here is from genome assembly GCA_963277665.1 of Viscum album. Lineage (NCBI taxonomy): Eukaryota > Viridiplantae > Streptophyta > Magnoliopsida > Santalales > Viscaceae > Viscum > Viscum album. The sequence continues at coordinate 953,766,898 of OY728121.1, forward strand.
CCTTATATTATAAATTTTATAGTTTTGGAGTCAAATTACCTTGATTAAGACTTTATATTATTTTCAAACCCTGGAAAATTACAAGTGTACCAATCCTCTCACTTATAAATGGGAACCTCCTCTCCTCACTTACAGATACACTTTGAGCTATTTAGATTAACTATTGCATGTCCAAATACCTTCCCAAACCATCTAAAAATATCCTATAGGGCTTGGATTTCTCAAAAGACCAATCCTAGAAGGATTATAGTGATGTCCAAAGAGAGATATCTAAGGAGGAGGTATAAGTCCTAACCGATCTATTTCAAGTTTATTTATTCTTATAACTCATAAAAATATGTTCTATCCACTTAATATAATTTCATAATTATATTATATATACTAAAATATTATTATTTTTATTTAATAACTTTTTTCTATCTCTTTTTCATCCTAAGGTAAATGAAAACATTGCTTGTGAATGCGTGTGGGCTACTACCTCCACGAAGTGTGGTGATTCATTTTCCATCAACACCTCACATGAATGGTTATAAATATGGAATTAATGAATTTTAATGTTTTTTATGAAATTTTTATGATTATGTAAAGATAATATATTACTTATCTTCTTACCCTTTCCATTTTTTGGAAATTGATAATGTCGCTCATGCATACCTTTGGAATACCACCTCCACCAAGTGATATGATTCATTTTTCATTATCACCACACATGGTTTGTCATAAGGATGGAAATAATAAATAAATATTAAATTTAAAACTTATTTAAGATTCTTTAAAATTAAAATATTATCTAATTTATTTCTTTCCCCTTATTAGAAAAATGAAAAGTGTGTTCATGGGTAAATTCAGACAATCGTCTTCATGAAATTATGTGATTCATTTTTCATGACCACCTAACATGGATAGTTTTAAAAGTGTATTTAATATATAAATATGATAATTATAACATATTTAATATGTTGTTTGTAATTTAACCATAACCCCTCTGACCATGGTCAATGCCCTAATTTTTTGAGGTTATAAACTGAACGACCCCAAAGCATCCAACACGAACTTAACCATTTTAGAAACTAAATAAGTTATGTAAATAAATAAAAAATGAATAATAAAAAAACAGATGAAAATTATAAATTTTATTGATAAATACTAAATCTAATATAATTTTATTATTCTAGAGTTAGATAACATATAAATCTAGATGATACTTAATTTAAGATATCTTTCTTTAATTTTTTTAAGTATTCCTTTGAAATATTTCTCATCTATATCCATGTACTTAAAAATATTATTAAAATGTTATTACTTATGCTCCAAATGTTGTTAAAAGTCATTTTAAATAACTTTTAACTTTTTTTAAAGTTCTAAGAAAGCAATATTTTAAATATTTACCATATAGGTCATTTTTATGTTTTTACCAAAGTGAAAAAAGAATGTTTTTTAACCTATATGGCTTTAAAACTTTTTCCCACAATTATTTTTTATAAATATTCATCCAAAAGTTTTCATGGTTACATTAAAAGTAAATATTTCTATAAATTTCAGGGGTATTTATATATTTGAATTTTTTTTTTAAAACATAAACTTTATCTCATTTTTATAAGATAACTGAAAGTGCTTGTTCTTGTGGGATTTAATGCCAATTAAAATAGGTTTTATGATTAAATTTAAATGTATATGTGTTTTAATAATTCTTTATTTCTTTTAAATTTTATATGAATTATGGGTGAACCTGATATAGCACTATAATGCATTGGGTAAAGTGATTGAGGTTACTTGTGATAGGTTACTCCAAAGAGATATGAGAATTATCGGGTTTGGTGATTCTATTGTTAGGGTTCTTATAAGGGTGAATGTAAGGATAATGTTCAATGGTGACTATATGATATCCTTGAAATTTTTTATAAAAGAAATATTTTCCCTTCAAAATATAATCAAAAGATCTTATATTTTTAAGATTTTTTTTTTGACTTTTTCAAATAAAGGTGAAATGAATGTTTTTCAAGGAAAGTTATTCACGAGTTTTCATGTTTTATAAGAAAACATTATGATTATGATTTTGAATTTATTATTTCATATGAAATGTTTTATTAAATATCTTAATAAATTAAGTTTTTTCATGGAAAATTATATGGATATTTGAGGTCAAATATTTATTGTGAAAAAAAAACATTCTTATGGATTTTTTAGGTTTATAAATGGAATAATGGGTTTATTTTATTTCATTCCCTTTAAAAATATTTTTTTTCTCATCCCACATTTTCAAATTAGTTTTTAAAAATATGAAGGATACGTATAAATATTAATAAATTCATAGTTATAGTTATGGGATTTTCCTTTAAGGGAGAAAATTCATCTTTATAAAGAACTTTTTTTATTATAAAATGGACATTGTGTTTAAATTTCCACTTTTTAGGTAATGTTTTACATAATACTCTAGAAAACTAAAATAGAAAATATCCTATAAATGAAATAAAGTACAACATTTTTTTATAAATCTTGTATTTATGGGTTGAATAATATATGGGTCATTATATATCTTGAGATAAGAAATCCCTCTGTTCACCCTTGGTTCCAATAAGGGGAAGAATGGATTTAAATTTAATTTATTTTAAATCGGGGGAAGAATAATTACATTGAATTTTAAAGTGTTAATAAGTGATGTTGGAATTGACAAAAAATATAAAGGGGACATTGATGTTCCATTTGTATTATGGCAGTATTATTTTTCAATGTAATTGTTGGAAGAAAATCAATATGTGCTGAAAATTGGTGATACATTGAGAATCAAGTTAATATTGTATTGATATTATTCCATGGTGAATATATAGAAAATAAATATAGATTATATTTATATTAATTAATTAAACCTTGCTAGACATATTCAAGGAAGAAACCGTAAACCAAATAATTATAGAGTTGTTTCTCAATTAAATTGAAAGTGTTAATGTGTGAGAGGTTTCATATACCATAGTTTGGTAATTTCTTAGAGGAATGTATCTCATTATAAGATACAAGATCTATTAAAATAGAGATATAATCTTATCGATTATTATAATAATCCATCTTGTTGTATTACTACTGTTGACTGTTAAACTTAGTGAAGAAATCACTTAGATGAATGTTTGAATTTTGCTAAGACCTTGAATTATTGTAAGGTTGAGACTATCAATTATAAGATTGGGATAATATATTTTTAAGGTTTTTAAAATATATTTCATAAGGTTTAGATATAAACCTCATAAGGTTTGTAAAACAAAGGTTATAATATTCAGATAAACTCCTCATAAGTTTAGTACAACCAAATCATAAGGTTGAGGCATGTCCTCATAAGGTTTGTACATGTCATCGTAAGGTTGTGAAATGGTCACCGTAATATTGAGTATAAAATTATTATGGTACAATTAACCATATTATGAGACCGCATATGGTAAAATTACTAAATTTCATAAAGTATAGGAAGCAGTGTAGAGTTCAATTATTAGCCATATTTTGATAATTTTGTTAGAGAATCTATAATTGCATAGAAATCAAACCAGATGATACTGAAGGTGTTTATTATTTTTCAAAACATTAAAATTAAATTGTGACTCAAGATAAATAAATAATGAAAGATTTATTTATCCTTAATAACTATATCAACCATGAGAACAACTTGATTATTAAAACTATCAAGAATTTTCAAGAATAATATAGATGTAAATCAGTATATGCATGTTCTATGATTAGGTGATTTAAATATCACAAAAAAAATTTATTTAGACTAAATGAGAAGAATAATTTAAGGATTTTGATGATATATTATATATTTTTTATATATTCAAGATTAATCTATACTGGATTTCAGGGAATCACTCACGTTGTAAGCTGAGAGTCCCACACTACAACTCATGTGTTGCATATATTTTATAAAACCTTATAAGAATGATTTATGATAGATTTTTTTTGGAGAAATATGAAGCATAAGATAAACATAACCTATTTTATAAAATAAAATATTTATTATAATGAGAATAAAAATAATAATATAGTATGAATAAAGGAAAATTCTATAATTTTTTTGCATACAACCACACAAAAGTAGTTGAGAAATAAGATATAGAGATCATGAGGTGCAGCTATGCATACATATTAGTTTATTTTCTTTACATTCATTCCCTAAAATACTTCAATTTTTATAAATATTAAAATTAACCCAAGAAAAGGTATGCTCTTCCTATATATCTAAACATATAAAAATTGAAAAAAAATATAGAGTTGTAAATTGGTGGTGTCACAAATGAGTGTGTAGAGAAAAACAAATAAGAACTCTTAAGGTAGAAATAAAAGAAGTTAGACCTATAATGAAGTGGGAAATGATATTAATTTCAAATAAAAAAGAAAATAGAATATGACCAAACTCAATTGGTTGAAGTTGAATAATAATAAGTAAGAGAAGATATAGAACTATGAGAAAATTCTTGAAGTGGTAAAGAATAGACCCATAGCTCAGCGTATTCCTTGTTGGGAAAGATTATAGAGTTTTGAAATTAATTATATACTCTAAAATAATGATTTTATAGTTTTTATATTTAATAATGAGTTTAAAAAGTTAAAAAAAATATTAAGTTGATTTGGAGGTTTTTTAGAAACCAAATATTGAGTTTCATGTCTGGGTTATTGAAGAACAAAAGGCAGTTAATGACTCTGTGAGGAAGGAGATCATTTTTTAGATATAGTGACATAAATGGATATATTGGTGATATAATTCATGTGGAAGGAAGTTTTAAATACCATTAGAGTGACTAAATACTATGGGATTTTTTATGATGATTTCTTCTCTTGCATAATATAAGGAAACCCACTTATATAATATAGTGGATAGTCACCTATTTAATATGGTGACCTCACTAATATAATATGGTGATTAATTTATTTTGTAATATAGAAATAGATATTTTGGTATGATCTATTTCTATATCACTATATTTTTATGACAATATTTATTGCGGTGAATCTATGACATGATGAAAAATTGATCACAATAAGGAGTAGGTTTCCCATATTTGGGTCAAACCATGTAAAAATACATATGCCATTCTTTACTACTTGGTCTACATTGAATTTAGTGTATTTTACTAGGATAAATAAAATAGATCCACTTAATTACTAATAGGTTAAAGAGGCCCAAATCCAAATATGGTTAAAAAAAAGTTAAAATATAAATTAGAATTTGGAAAAAGAATTGGCAACACCGGATTCACCCCCCTCTCAGGTGTCTACACCTATACATTAGGTCTAACAATGAAAAATATAGAGGTAGGTGGGATTATAATCAACCCTAGACTTATTACTATAAATGTTATAGACACACTACTATAAAAAGGCTATAAAAATGGTTCAGAAGCATTGGTATAGGCCTTGAAATCGTTTTTATAGCCTATACCAACAGTTTGAAGATTTGTTTTCCATTTTTTTCATTGGGATAAACCTATACCAAAAACTTTGGGAAACCCATTGTTATATGTAGTCTATACCAACATTTCCTAAAATTTTGGTATACCTAATGTAAAAAAAAGTATCATATTTTGATCCCAACACCTCCTAATTATAATTCAATGACTTAAAAAACTAAGTTAAAATCATCTTTTTTAACATAATGATATATATATATATATATCTGTGTGTGTGTGTGTTTGTGTATGTATATATTTATTTATATGTATATGTATATGTATATTTAAAATTAATTTAATTTTTTGAAGTATTCTATGTTATTTGAAGAATGAATTCATAAAAAAATCAGGTGCCTATAATTATGGTTTTTGGAGAACCCTTGATATAAGTACTCAAATATTTTGGTACCTATACCAAGGGTTAACTAGACCCATTGGTATAGGGTATCTATATAGTACTTATACAATGGTTCTCCAAAACCATTGGCCTATGACCACTAGTATTAGTTTAATTTCCAATAGTGATAGTATTTTCTACGTCTAGAATGTATAAATCATTTACCATATTCCAAATGGAATAAAATATTTCATTATTATATATAGAACAAATATTTTTCTAAATAAAAAATGAAAGAAATTAGTTTTTAAAAATAATATTAAAAAAATAAAATTTATGTTTATGGTAGGAATATAAAAATATTTCTCCAATTCTAGAACTAATCCACCTATAAAAGTCATAACATAAGTGTCAACTTCCAATGAAACAACTCGTGCTCTATTTCAAACATGAATATCTACTTTACACTTTTTCAATTCCTTCATATATTTTATTCAGTGTTTATTAGTACAAATGTGTTATGAACACCCGATATCCAATACCCATGAGTCATAATTGGTGAAATTGATCACTATAAAATTCACATTCACATGCTCTGAATTCTTTACTTTGAGAATAATTCTCAACCTTAGATACTAATCTAGAACTGTATAATAGACCTCAAAATTATTATAATTTAGTAATCCATAATATATAATAAAGGCATATTTTTGGTTGATTATCATGTTTTATAAATTTTTATTAATTACATTTAAGGAAATTATTCCCAATAAAAAACATTACCCCCTATATATCATCTCCATTTAGTGATAAAATACCCATATTTCATTTTGACTTACTCCAGTTTGAGAATATAAATAATCCATGACTATATCTGGTAGACAATAATTGTAAACCATATCATATATAGTTATTGTATAGTTGAGTGGATAAATATATATCCAATTATATCTTATGGATTAAATAAACTATATTCCTTTGGTATTTGAATCGTTAGGGTCTCTCAACAAAGTGTATCCCAAGGAAAATATAGAGAACAATTATCCTAAAAATTAGGGTATCTTTATTACATACTTTACTTACATAAGATGATTCATGGGTGCCTTACTATTAAGGTCACCCATACTAAATTATTGAGGTCTTAACAGGTGTTTATTTAGAAGGAATCTCATACTTAGTATTTTAGAGAGTTTCTTTTAAAATTCTCACCAACTAAAATAAATTATTTGAATATTTAACTCATAAATATTACATCATATACAATTATTATTATCCCATTTTTTATTCCTTTGTATATGAATGCTTCTAACAATTTATCTTGGGAATACCTATTCCAACCTCAAAATTAATGTGTTCTCACCACATTAATGTTTAACTCTTTACACAACCCACTAGTTTTTTTACTCACCAAAAAATATAATTCAAACATATTTATGCATATCCAAATGCATCTCATGCATACAATATATGAACTCTTCATGCAGAGGCATCAAGTTATTTTATATTTCCAATATCCACATGATTATTCCTCAATCCACATATATCTAACCCCCACCTTTCTAGAACAAGGAATAAACCTCTAGGATATTGGAAATTTGATCCAAAGTCCCTATACCTAGATATAATTTACTCAAGGGAGAATATAATTCATGATAACTCTAAAATCTATGATGTAGAAACTATATTTAATAACTATATTTAAGCTTGTAACTTCAATTATAAACTAAGGTCAAAGTATATTAAAACTAAATCTTATATTATCATATCTAGCATTTAATGTGTGACATAACAATATACTAGAAGCAATTTTTCTCATAAGTTAAGCATACAAAATATTCATCATTCAAAAATATTTTATGAACCTGAATATTTAAAAAGAACAAAAAGATAAATAAAATCTTTATTTATTTTCTAAAATATGAGATAAAAATATGAACTTTTATATTTTCATATCTAGCATTGTATATGATTTTTTTTCTATGGGTAAGTTTTTTCTAAATTGGAAAACCTTACACTTTATTCAAGTTTTTTTATAAAATCCTTATGCATCAAAGCCATATTTTATGATTGCATTATATCAAAAATATGTTAAGATACTCTATTTTTTGAGATCCCAGACTTAGTCATATTGCATGTTATCTTATATTGTATCCTAAAACATAGTTTATGTCTAAAGGTTTAAAGTATATCATACCTTATGATATTCTATAGTTGTATACTATGACTATCAAAACTAGAATATATCCTTTATATTTTACATTATGATATAGGCTCAAAAAACATTTGATAAAAAAAATTCATTCAAAATATAGTATAAAAATATGTCAATCCATTAAAGAAAAAGGATTTGATACCACTTGTGGATTTACGTAGATCATATAATTATCTCTAATAGTGTAAAAAAACCCATATATTCCCAATCTATTTTCAATAGTATGAATATGCATATAAAGAACATAAAATCAGGCATATTGTATTGTCTAAATCTATGTACTTGTTAGGTAAGGTATATTATGCTTGATAGTGATCACCAAGAAATAACAGAAAAATATGTTACCTTTTTAAGTGGTACACTATCCATGGATCCTTATTCATAATGAGAGGATCTTGAATCACTAAAAGGTTTCTAGTTCATTCTTCTGAATAAAATGGTGATTTAGGAATGAAAAGTATTCCATGAATCTTTGTATTCATTGAGAGTATCCTAACATGATGGATCAAACCCCTTTTAAATAAAATTTTCAATAAATAAAGAGTTCTGGAGCATTTAATGTCATCTCATGGAAGCCAAGCATTACTTACTATTGGTATAACATTCATTGAACTCTTCAATGAATTTGAATATATATTAATAAATCAATATCATTGAATTATAACTAATGAAACTACGTGGGAAAATAGGGAAGTGTAGCATACACTCACATCCCATGATAACTATATCATATGCTAATCATATGGTGATATATAGACTAACATTATCATCTCATGACACATTAAAAAACACATATATCATATTATATGACTTTAGTATATCATAAAATATGATATACACTGATTTTAGTGAATATCAAATACAATACATGACTAATTTCTAAAGTATTTTATCAATATCAAGGAATAGACTATGAAAAAACATTTTCACTAGTTTTTATATTGAAATCCATTAGAATTTTACTTACCATAGCAGTTTACCGTGATTATGAGATTTGGAAAATGGAATTCAAGACCACTTTCCCCAATGAAAACCTTATGGAAGATATTTATATGACACAACTAGAATGGTTCATGAGACCAAAGGATTCCAATAATGTATAAAGATTGTAGAGATCCGTGTAAGGGTAGAAGATAACATCAAGATAATGAAATGTTCATTTTGATGTTTCTAAAATGGTATTTGGTTTCAAAAATATTGAATGTGATCCTTGTGTCAATAATATGTTTAGTGAGAGTGAAGTGGTTTTCCTAGTACTATTTATTGATGATATATTACTAATGGGAAACAAGATACCTGTCTTACAATTAGTTAAGACATTGTTAAAAAAGTGTGTCTCCAAGAAAGGCTAAGGTGAAACAATCGATATTATATGGATCAATATTCATAATGATATATCAAGTAGGTTTCTCAAGGTACATAGATTAATAATGTATTAACGAGATTCAGTATAGAACAATCTAAGAAAGGATTTTTTCTAAATTTAGATGGTATACATCTGCCCAAAAAATTATGTCCTTAGCCACAATATAAGATAGAGATAACGAGTAGAATACCTTATGATTTTATGATAGGATTTACCATTAATTTTATGATATGTACCAGTCTTGATGTTTCCTATGCCTTGAGAATGGTATGATGATATCAAGAAGACCCAAGAGAGCCACATTGGGTGACTATAAGACTACCTTAAAGTACCTTAGGTGAAAAAAATATGTGTTCTTGGTTAGTAGAGGTGATGAGGAACTAGTTATAAGGGGTTATACATATGTTACTTTCCAATCATATCACAATAATATTAAATTGTATCAAGGTTATGTGTTTATCATTAATTGAAAATATATGACTTATAAGAATTCTAAGAAGTCAGTGGTCACTCATTCTACAATAGAGTCCAATTATATTATGTCTTCTGATGTATCTAAAGAAGTAATGTTAATGTGAAACTTTATCCAATAGATTTATGTTGTACATAGTAGTAATGATTTTATCACTATGTATTATGACAACACTATAGTAGTGGTTATAGTAATTCAACCAAGGTCACATCAATGGATGAAGCATATACTTCATAAGTATCATCTCTGGAGGGATTTTTTTCATATGTTAGAGGTCATAGTTGGAAGAGTGGACAAAAAATATAATTTGAAAAACTCACTCACAAAATTTTTATCTCTGAAGAAGAATGGATATCATGTGAGTGCTAGTGGACTAAATGCTTTCAACAGTTGGCTCTAATGGAAGAGGATGTCTATTGGAGTAGGTACCTTAGAACCAACTAACATTATACTTTCATTTACCAAAATATTAATAAATATATTATCACATGATGAGTTTTATTTATCTTAACATTAATTTGATAATGTACTTAGTTTAAAGACGCTGACCCTAGTAGCTCATAGTCGGTGCTTTACTTTATTACATTGTTACTATGTATAAGAGTTCACATCCCAAAGGACCGAATATCTTGGTATATTTGGAAAAAAAGATAAAAAATAATTGTTACGTTACAACTTGAAATAAAAAATAACATAGAAACTCTAATTTAATGTCACGACCCGCCCTCGGGGCCCGTGTCGTGACTAACCCCAAGCCCGCCTTCCATAGGCCAGGGGCTGGAGACTAGCACCAAGGCGTAAATCCCAACAAAAAGGGAAGGAATTGCCTTTGAAAAGTAAACAAGCACCACAGAGTAAGCAAGCGGAAAAGTAAACACTAAGTAAAAACTGTACAAGCTGGGCTGAAAGTAAAAGGGGCCGGAAATACAAGCCCAACAGTAAAGTACAACTGAAAGGAAAAACAGCAACTGAAAGGGAAAACTACAGCGTCGAGCCGTCCTCTGGAAATCCCACCTGAAGGGTGGGTACATATAGCCTCCACTGCTCCTCGGGTCCACCTGACCGCTCTGAGTACGTCCCGCCCAGTGGTCCGCCTCCGGGTACTGTCCTGCTCCACACGCCTCCACCACGATCAGCGCTGTCCGTCGTCTGCAACCAACACAACGTAGTGCGGGCAAAGCCCGTGCAGGGGTGAGTATAAGCTACTCAGTAGGGACCCCGAGACCCCCGAAGGTCTCCCAAAATCCACAAAGGATAATCCGCAAAGGAAAGATACAATAACGAAGTAACATCTGACATGGCTTAGGTATATGCCCATACATATACCTAAGTCATCAATTCTCGTTCGGCTCCAACGTCCGAGCCCAAGCACAAACCAGTCCACACAGGAAAGCAAAACGTATACCCGCACAGGATAGCTCAACACAATCCACAAAGGAGAGTAAACAGTAAATCCACACAGGATAGCTCTACACAATCCACAAAGGAGAGTAAACAGTGAATCCACACAGGATAGCTCAACACAATCCACAAAGAAGAGTAACACAAGATTCAGCTCACACAGGTAAACTTCTTCGGATGACGATAAAGATGATCACTGATCCATCTAAGTCGTCGGACCCACGAAGGATCGATAGGTAACTAACCCCCGCAATGACCCACACAAGATCGGACCCACACAGGATCGGGCCCACACAGGACCGGGCCCACGCAGGACCTGTAGGCGCTGGCTCACACAGAACCGCTGAGTACTAACCCACACAGGATCGGACCCACATAGGATTGGGTCCACGCAGGACCTGTAGCACTAATCCACATAGGATCGCTGAGTGCAGTAGTCGTCGTAGTCCATTGAGGATCTCTGCAGAGTCGTCGCCGCAGTCCACTGAGGATCTCTGCACGGTCGTCGTCGGAGTCCACGGAGGATCTCTGCACAGTCGTCGCCGCAGTCCACTGAGGATCTCTGCACGGTCGTCGTCAGAGTCCACGGAGGATCTCTGCACAGTCGTCGCCGCAGTCCACTGAGGATCTCTGCACGGTCGTCGCTATCGAAGAAGCAGTCGCAGCCAGCACTAGGGTTCCCGCACACAGCAAACTCGTTCGGGAGGGTCCACTCCACGAGCCGAGAGCCCGATACATCAACTGACACAAAGTCCGAAGATGATGTATCCAAAAGTTCCGTATCGTCAACAGGAACTCAACGTCGCAGACGGCGCGTCAATCGGACGCCCGGTCTGAGAGTTATTGGCTTTTTCATCCCAGGGGCCCGGTTGGCTTTTAAGGAAAAACCAACCCGACCATACTCCACCTGCATCCAAACCTCGGGCGGAGTGATCCAAAAGATCAGTCTCACATAGAGGAATTCAACAAAGCTGACGGCACGTCAATCGGATGTCCGTAGCTCAAGATATGAGTGTTTCCGCTCCGAGTGCCCGGTTGGTTTCGTGTACGAACCAACCCGGCCGAAACCAAAGTATTCCGAAACCTTGAGTGCGATATACCGAAACGACCGTCTTGATCCAAGGATCGCGCTTCCACTGACGACGGGTCGTTTGGAGGCACGTAGCTTAAGATACGGCCATTTGAACGAAGACCATCCGAAGACGGGGGGTACGGGCCCGGGCCGACCCGACCCGACCCCCCCCCCCCCGGGAGTCGGCCGCACCGGGTCGACCCGACCCGGTCCGGCCAGGGCATGGCCTGGCCGGTCGGACCGGCCTGGCCCGGTTCGGCCGAGCGGCCGAATGGCCGAGGCACGCGGGGCGCCGCCCCCGCGGCCTGGTGGTGCCCCCCCCCCCCCCCCCCCCCCGCGCGTGGGGCCGCGTTGAGTCGGGACGTGGCTTCAGCCGCATCCGAGGGCACCGGACCCGCGCGGCCACGGGTCCGCGGGTGCCGCCGCCACCGCGGATTCAGCCGCGGCGGCCTGTCCGGCGGCGCGCCGGGGCGCCACCGCTCTCGGCTGCCGGCGCCGCCGCGCCGGCGACCCACGCCGCCGGCGAGTTCCGCGGGCCACCGGGATCGTTCCGGTGGTCCGATTCTCTTCCCGTCTATGCCATTGCTCCTCTCGGGACTCGTTCTTCACTGCGGAATCGTCAAACATCCGTTGCGGCACGTTCCGTCGTCGCCCATCAAATCCGCACAAAATGAAGTACGGCGGAGGGTCGTCGGGCCGTGTTCGTTTGGCCCGCACCCTCCGCGTTAGATATAAACAAACGGGAGAATTTTGTTCAACACATGAACCGACAATTTTAATAAAATAAAATTGTTCAATTGAAACTGGTTATTTAATTTTTAAAGAACATTCACGGGAATAAAGAGGGGTATTCCAAATTATAATATCCCTACCTCGATGATTGTCGCGCGCGGGCGTTCTTCGCGGAAAAGCTCGTCGCGGAAGAGAGGGAGTGTCGCATCGTCACGGGGAGGCGTCGCATCGTCGCGGAATCCGGCGTTGAGTCGGCGAACTCAACGCACAATGAAACAGCAGATTTAATTTAAATTAATTAAATCCGTGTTTTGGTTAAGAACCACGAAGGAGATAAAAAGGAAGGTCCGAGACTCTTACCTCAAGCAGCCGATCGAATATCTGTCGCGGAGGAAGAGACGTCGCTGAAGAACGTTGTCGGCATTGCGGATCACGGCGTCGCGTCGTCAATTTCTGGGTTCGGTGTTCTTCGCATTCTTCGCGTTCTTCGCGTTCTTCGCGTTCTTCGTGAAGGAGGAAGAAGAAACAAGGATTCTGTCTCAAAGAGTAATCCCCCAAAAGATTTTGGTTGGTCTTATTTTATTAATATTCCAACACACGAAAACAGGTTAAGAAACGATTGAATTAATTCGTTGAATTAATTCAATGAAAGAAATAGCCCATTTAATTCACGAAATAAACCGCCCAATTAAATGGTTTGTTAAGATTTTAAGAAACGCATCAGTTGACTTTCATAAAGACGGGTTTTCGCGGGTGTGTTTCTTAGTGGAAAGAAACGGCGGGGCTCGTGCGGGCCCCACCTCACAAATATCCTACCAAGGGGGTAGGATATTTCTTGATAGCATCCTATCTGGTTTAACTCAGTTCAAAACGTCAACAAGTGGCTTCAAGTGGCTTCCATGTGGCTTAAGTAAAATAAAATAAAGTTGTCGCAAAAATTATTTTATTTCTTAACTTTAAGCCCGAAAATTAAAAACCACACCCGAGCAAACACAACTCCGGAAGAGGCGTTTCTAAGCGAATACCGGCGATGCGATTTCATCGGTGCCCTCAGAATTCGATTCCGGGCACCGGTTCAAAAGTTAGAAAAAACCCGCTCGTCCGTTCACTAAACGTACCCGAGCCAAACTTCGGAAAATGATTCTGAGCACACCGGGCCTCGGAATCAGGTGCCGTCAGAAACTGCGTTCTTGTAAAATTCCAAAGAAAATTAAGAAAAAAAATTCCTTGAAATTTATGGGTCTTTACATTACTCCCACCTCAGGGTTTTACATCCCCGTAAAGATACATCATAAACTAGGGAAACAAATGTGGGTACTGAGCACGCATTTGAGCCTCCCGCTCCCATGTGCTCTCCTGGAGGTTCCCGTGCTACCATCTGATGCGCACAAGAGGAATCGATCGCCCATGTAGGACCCACTCCTGTCGATCCTCTATCTCCACCGAGACCTCCGCAAAGGTCGCCCCATCATCCACGTCTAGCTCCCCATAGTCAATGATGTGCGTCGGGTCGTGCACGTATCTCCTCTACTGAGATACGTGGAAGACGTCGTGCACTCGGTGCAACTGAGGTGGTAGAGCCAGGCGATAAGGCACCTCGCCAATCCTGCTGAGGACCTGGAAGGGTCCGATGAAGCACGGAGGCAACTTGTCGCCTCGGCCAAATCTCCGCAAACCACGTCGAGGTGAGACACGCAAGAAGACGTGGTCGCCACCCTCGAACTCTAGTGGCCTCCGCCTCCTGTCAGCATATGACTTCTGCCGGCTCTGAGCTGTCCTCATCCGCTCCTGGATGACCTGGACCTTCTCCGTCGTGGTCCGGACCATCTCTGGTCCCACAAGTACTGACTCCCCAGGGTCTGTCCAGCACAAAGGAGATCTGCAAGGTCTGTCGTACAACGCCTCGTATGGTGCCATCCCGATAGTGGAGTGGTAGCTATTGTTGTACGCGAACTCCACCAAGGGTAGGTGGTCCTCCCAGCTGCGACCAAAGTCGAGGACACATGCACGGAGCATGTCCTCGAGGGTCTGAATGGTCCTCTCCGTCTGACCGTCCGTCTGAGGGTGAAAGGCGGTGCTCAGTCGTAGACGCGTCCCGAACGCCTCCTGCAACCCCTTCCAAAGCCGGGAAGTAAAGCGAGTGTCCCGATCAGAGACGATAGTCGATGGCACACCGTGAAGTTGTACAATCTCCTGAACGTAGAGACGCCCCAAGATCTCCACTGAGCCCTGCTCTCGGATGGGTAAGAAGTGTGCCGACTTCGTGAGTCTGTCAACAATCACCCAAATAGAGTCGTGACCTCTGGAAGTGCGTGGAAGTCCAGTCACGAAGTCCATAGATATCCCGTCCCACTTCCACTCCTGGACCTCCAAGGGCTGTACCAAGCCTGCTGGTACCTGATGCTCTGCCTTCACCTGCTGGCAGGTGAGGCACCGTGAAACGAACTCTGCCACAACCTTCTTCATGCCCGGCCACCAATGTTGTCGCCTGAGATCCTGGTACATCTTCGCCACTCCAGGATGTACCGCCAAAGGAGAAGTGTGAAACTCTCTCAGCACCTCCTCTCGTAAAGCGACTGGTACCAAGGTACGTCCTCTGAAAAGGACGTTGTGCTCTGCTCCAAGGGAAAAACCATCAGGTGCCTGTCCCGAGGATATCTGTGCACGCCGTGTCTCACAGTCAGCGTCCCCATGATGTGCCTCTCTGACCCGTTGTAGAAGTGGAGGAGAGACTGTGAGAGAATGAAGTAAGGCTGCCTCGTCTCTATCCACGAAGGATATCTGCAAGGCGGCTAGCTGCTCTGTTGCCTTCTCAAGTAGTTGGATGCCCGACCTCCTGCTGAGGGCATCGGCTACCACGTTCCCCTTCCCATGAGTATAGACTATCTCAAAGTCATAGTCCTGGAGGAACTCGACCCATAGCCGCTGTCTCAGGTTCAGGTCCTTCTGAGAGAAGATGTACCTGAGACTCTGGTGGTCAGAAAAGACAGTGAAGCGCTCTCCCATCAGATAGTGCCGCCATGTCTTCAGGGCGAAGACCACTGCTACCAACTCCAAGTCATGGGTAGCGTAGTTCTGCTCATGCGGCCTCAACTGACGTGATCCGTAGGCAATCACGGCCCACTCCTGCATCAGGACACACCCGAGTCCGGTCCCTGATGCATCGCAGTAGACTACGTATCCAACTCCCTCCTCAGGCAACCTCAAGATAGGTGCGCTGGTCAACCTCTGCCTCAGCTCCTGGAAGCTCTGCTGACATCTGTCTGACCACATGAAGGGTTTCCCCTTCTTCGTCAACGCTGAGAGTGGGGCCGGAACTCTGGAAAAGTCCGGCACAAATCTCCGATAGTATCCGGCTAGGCCCAAGAAACTCCGCACCTCTGTCACGCTCTTGGGTGGCTCCCAAGCTAGCACTGCCTCGATCTTCGCGGGATCCACTGCAACTCCCGCCTCAGAAATGACGTGCCCCAAGAAGTGTACCTCACGTAACCAGAACTGGCACTTCGAGAGCTTTCCATAAAGCTGGTGCTCTCAGAGTGTGTCTAGTACTACACGCAAGTGGTAGGCGTGCTCCTCCTCCGTGGTCGAGTACACCAAAATGTCGTCGATGAAGACCACGACAAATCGATCGAGGTATGGCTGGAAGATCCTGTTCATGAGGCTCATGAACACTGCTGGAGCGTTGGTTACGCCGAAAGGAATAACCAAGAACTCAATGTGTCCATACCGACACCTGAAGGCCGTCTTCTTCACATCCTCGTCTCGAACTCTGAGCTGATGATAGCCTGACCTGAAGTCTATCTTCGAGAACCACCGTGCTCCCTTGAGCTGATCGAAGAGGTCATCAATCCTCAGTAGTGGATACTTGTTCCTCACTGTCACCTGGTTTAGGCGACGATAATCGACACACAGTCGCAAGCTCCCGTCCGCCTTCTTGGCGAACAAAATCGGGGAAGCCCAGGGTGAAACACTGGGTCGGATGAACCCCATGCCCTGCAAGTCCTCCAACTGTACCCGCAGCTCTCGAAGCTCAGCGGGGGCCATCTGATATACTGGAGTGGATATCGGGGATGTCCCGGGGTACAGGTCAATATAAAAGTCTACCTCTCTGTGAGGAGGTAGTCCTGGAACGTCGTCGGGAAAGACGTCCGCGTACTGATCCACCACTGTAGGAAAACTGGGACT
The DNA here is from genome assembly GCA_963277665.1 of Viscum album. NCBI lineage: Eukaryota > Viridiplantae > Streptophyta > Magnoliopsida > Santalales > Viscaceae > Viscum > Viscum album. The sequence goes on from OY728121.1 coordinate 953,784,107, forward strand.
CCGCACGTCAACTGCTCCCAGGATGAGGCTAGCCAACTGATGAGTGATGGGCTGACCTCTCCTCTGCGTGAGTCCATCCTGTGCTGCTAAGGCTCCCTTCTCGCCGGTGAAGGTGAACCTGCTCCCGTCAGTGCGCACACATCGCACCTTGCGCCTAATGCAGTCAATCTGAGCATGGACCGTAGATAACCAATCCATGCCCAAGATGACATCGTAAGGCCTCGACGCCGCTACAAGAAGATCACAGCTGAAGCTCTCGCCTCCTAGAGTAAGCTCACACTGCCGGCACCAGTGCGTAATCGTCGAGTCTGCTCCCGTAGGAGTCTCTAGCCGTAAGGATCGAGCCAACGGCTCCGTCGGAATCTCCGAGCTCCGAACAAGGGCAGGGGCTATGAAAGAGTGACTCGCTCCTGTGTCTATCAGAACTGCAGCAAGGGTGGAATAGACACAGATCATACCTCGAATCATATTTGGCGCGTCGTGGTCGTAGGCCTCTGCTGCCTGGAGCTGCGCCTGTCTCTGCCCGCCAGCTCCCTATGGTCGGGGCGGGCCTCCTATGGTGGTTGTGGTAGAGCCTCAAAGCGTCACTCACCACCTGCTGCTCGGCCAGCTCCTCTGCCTCATCCGCCTCCTCCCTGCGGACCGCCACGGTCGACCCTCTGCCTCTGCCTGGGTGGCCCCTCCACCGTCTGATGTCCCTCAGTATGGCGGGTCGGGCAGTCACGAGCCATGTGGCCCTGCCCGCCGCACTCGTAGCACTGCCTACCTCTCGGAAGGCTGGGTCCGCGCTGTGTGCCCCGCACCGCTGAGCCAGTGTCCCGAGGTCATCTGCCGGAAGGCCTGGTCTGCCTGGAACCCTGAGTCATCCGTCGGCTACCTGCTGCCGAAGACTCCGCTATCTGCCGCCCTGCGGTAGGTCTCGCTGTGGACTCAGCCAGGAAGCTCTCGATCAGGAGGGCTCGCTCCAGTACTCCTGCCTGGGTCGGGATGATGAGGGAGATCAGTGATGCCCTGATCTCGTGTCTCAAACCCTGCTCAAAGGTCCGGGCCCGGAAGAAGGGGTCCCGTACCATGTCGGTCGAGTAGCGAGAAAGATCAGTAAACCTCGCCGCGTACTGGGCGACCGTGAAGCTGCCCTGCCGCAGCTGAAGAAGCTCCGGAATGCGCACCGCACGGAGGGTGGCCGGGACGAACTCTGAGCGGAAGAGGATCTCGAAGTCCGTCCAGATGAGGGTGGCCTCATCGTGTACCTGGAGCATCAGGCTCCACCATCGCCCTGCTGCTGCGTGCAGTAGGCTCGCCGCGAGGATCACCATGAGGTCTGCTGGTGTCCTCACTAGCCTGAAAACTCGGACGACCGCCTCCAGCCAGTCCTCGGCTGCCTGGGGGTCCGACTCCCCACGGAACCTGGGTGGTCGCTGGCGCTGGAACTCGTGCAGAGCTCCGAGGCATCGTGCGTCGTCAGCTGCCAGTGCTGGAAGCATCGGGGGCTCGGCGGGTAAAGGTACCACTGGTGCCTCTGCTGTCAACGGGCCCTGTACCGAGGCCTCGTCACTCGGCGGGCTGTCGTCGCGCTCTACTCTAGGAACCCTAGCTGGATGTTGTCGTCGTGCCATCCTGAAAAGGAAACAAGTATGCCATGGTTAGAACAGTATACCTGGTGATCTAACACAAGTAATCACAGAGAAAACTTGAAACACACATGCAATCAATGTTTTCGAGCATTAAGTCGGAAATCAGAAGGCAGGGTCCTGGTGTATGGATACGTCGGCCGCCGCACCAACACTGGACTCCCTGGACTGATAACCACACTTAATACGCTAAACACTATTGCTTCACATAGAAGAAAGATCAGAGTCTGCGGTAGAACCGGCCACCTTTGATACCAATTTGTCACAACCCGCCCTCGGGGCCCGTGCCGTGACTAACCCGAAGCCCGCCTTCCATAGGCCAGGGGCTGGCGACTAGCACCAAGGCGTAAATCCCAACAAAAAGGAAAGGCATTGCCTTTGAAAAGTAAACAAGAACCACAGAGTAAGCAAGCGGAAAAGTAAACACTAAGTAAAAACTGTACAAACTGTGCTGAAAGTAAAAGGGACCGGAAATACAAGCCCAACAGTAAAGTACAACTGAAAGGAAAAACAGCAACTGAAAGGGAAAACTGCAGCGTCAAGCCGTCCTCTGGAAATCCCACCTGAAGGGTGGGTACAGATAGCCTCCACTGCTCCTCGGGTCCACCTGACCGCTCTGAGTACGTCCCGCCCAGTGGTCCGCCTCCGGGTACTGTCCTGCTCCACACACCTCCACCACGATCAGCGTTGTCCGTCGTCTGCAACCAACACAACGTAGTGCGGGCAAAGCCCGTGCAGGGGTGAGTATAAGCTACTCAGTAGGGACCCCGAGACCCCCGAAGGTCTCCCGAAATCCACAAAGGATAATCCGCAAAGGAAAGATACAATCAAGAAGTAACATCTGACACGGCTTAGGTATATGCCCATACATATACCTAAGTCATCAATTCTCGTTCGGCTCCAACGTCCGAGCCCAAGCACAACCCAGTCCACACAGGAAAGCAAAACGTATACCCACACAGGATAGCTCAACACAATCTACAAAGGAGAGTAAACAGCAAATCCACACAGGATAGCTCAACACAATCCAAAAAGGAGAGTAAACAGTAAATCCACACAGGATAGCTCAACACAATCCACAAAGGAGAGTAACACAAGATTCAGCTCACACAGGTAAACTTCTTCGGATGACGATAAAGATGATCACTGATCCATCTAAGTCGTCGGACCCACGAAGGATCGATAGGTAACTAAACCCCGCAATGACCCACACAGGATAGGACCCACACAGGATCAGGCCCACACAGGACCGGGCCCACGCAGGACCTGTAGGCGCTGGCTCACACAGAACCGTTGAGCGCTGACCCACACAGGATCGGACCCACACAGGATCGGGCCCACGCAGGACCTGTAGCACTGATCCACGTAGGATCGCTGAGTGCAGTAGTCATCGTAGTCCACTGAGGATCTCTGCACAGTCGTCGCTGCAGTCCACTGAGGATCTTTGCACGGTCGTCGTCGGAGTCCACGGAGGATCTCTGCACAGTCGTCGCCGCAGTCCACTGAGGATCTCTGCACGGTCGTCATCGGAGTCCACGGAGGATCTCTGCACAGTCGTCGCCGCAGTCCACTGAGGAGCTTTGCATGGTCGTCGCTGTCGAAGAAGCAGTCGCAGCCAGCACTAGGGTTCCCGCACACAGCAAGCTCGTTCGGGAGGGTCCGCTACACGAGCCGAGAGGCCGATACATCAACTGACACAAAGTCCGAAGTTGATGTATCCAAAAGTTCCGTATCGTCAACAGGAACTCAACGTCGCAGACGGCGCGTCAATCGGACGCCCGGTCTGAGAGTTATTGGCTTTTTCATCCCAGGGGCCCGGTTGGCTTTTAAGGCAAAACCAACCCGACTGTACTCCACCTGCGTCCAAACCTCGGGCGGAGTGAGCCAAAAGATCCGTCTCACATAGAGGAATTCAAAAAAGCTGACGGCACGTCAATCGGACGTCCGTAGCTCAAGATATGAGTGTTTCCGCTCCGAGTGCCTGGTTGGTTTCGTGTACGAACCAACCTGGCCGAACCCAAAGTATTCCGAAACCTTGAGTGCGATATACTGAAACGACCGTCTTGATCCAAGGATCGCGTTGCCGCTGACGGCGGGTCGTTTGGAGGCCCGTAGCTTAAGATACGGCCATTTGAACGAAGACTGTCCGAAGACGGGGGGTACGGGCCCGGGCCGACCCGGACCGACCCCCCCCCCCCCCCCCGAGAGTCGGCCGAACCGGGTCGACCCAACCCGGTCCAACCCGGTCTGGTCCGGCCAGGGCATGGCCCGGTTCGGCCGAGCGGTCGAGGCACGCGAGGCGCCGCCCCCGTGGCCTGGTGGTGCCCCCCCCCCCCCCCCGCGTGGGGCCGCGTTGAGTCGGGACGCGGCTTCAGCCGCGTCCGAGGGCACCGGACCCGCGCGGCCGCGGGTCCACGGGTGCCGCCGGTCTCGGCTGCCGGTGCCGCCGCGCTGGCGACCCGCGCCGCCGGCGAGTTCCGCGGGCCACCGGGATCGTTCCGGTGGTCCGATTCTCTTCCCGTCTACGCCATTGCTCCTCCCGGGACTCGTTCTTCACTGCGGAATCGTCAAACATCCGTTGCGGCACGTTCCGTCGTCGCCCGTCAAATCCTCACAAAACGAAGAACGGCAGAGGGTCGTCGGGCCGTGTTCGTTTGGCCCGCACCCTCCGCGTTAGATATAAACAAACGGGAGAATTTTGTTCAACACATGAACCGACAATTTTAATAAAATAAAATTGTTCAATTGAAACTAGTTCTTTAAATTTTAAAGAACGTTCACGGGAATAAAGAGGGGTATTCCAAATTATAATATCCCTACCTCGATGATCGTCGCGCGTGGGCGTTCTTCGCGGAAAAGCTCGTTGCGGAAGAGAGGGAGCGTCGCGTCGTCGTGGGGAGGCGTCGCGTCGTCGCGGAATCCGGTGTTGAGTCGGCGAACTAAACGCACCATGAAACAGCAGATTTAATTTAAATTAATTAAATCCGTGTTTTGGTTAAGAACCACGAAGGAGATAAAAAGGAAGGTCCGAGACTCTTACCTCAAGCATCCGATCGAAGATCTGTCGCGGAGGAAGAGACGTCGCAGAAGAACGTTGTCGGCGTTGCGGATCATGGCGTCGCGTCGTCGATTTCTGGGTTCGGCGTTCTTCGCGTTCTTCGCATTCTTCGCGTTCTTCACGAAGGAGGAAGAAGAAACAAGGATTCTGTCTCAAAGAGTAATCCCCCAAAAGATTTTGGTTGGTCTTATTTTATTAATATGCCAACACACGAAAACAGGTTCAGAAACGATTGAATTAATTCGTTGAATTAATTCAATGAAAGAAACAGCCCATTTAATTCACGAAATAAACCGCCCAATTAAATGGTCTGTTAAGATTTTAAGAAACGCGTCAGTTGACTTTCATAAAGACGGGTTTTCGCGGGTGCGTTTCTTAGCGGAAAGAAACGGCGGGGCTCGTGCGGGCCCCACCTCACAAATATCCTACCAAGGGGGTAGGATATTTCTGGATAGCATCTTATCCAGTTTAACTCAGTTCAAAATGTCAACAAGTGGCTTCAAGTGGCTTCCAAGTGGCTTAAGTGAAATAAAATAAAGTTGTCGCAAAAATTATTTTATTTCTTAACTTTAAGCCCGAAAATTAAAAACCACACCCGAGCAAACGCAACTCCGGAAGAGGCATTTCTAAGCAAATACCGGCGCTGCGATTTCATCGGTGCCCTCATAATTCGATTCCGGGCACCGGTTCAAAAGTTAGAAAAAACCAGCTCGTCCGTTCACTGAACGTACCTGAGCCAAACTTCGGAAAATGATTCCGAGCACACCGGGCCTCGGAATCAGGTGCCGTCAGAAACTGCGTTCTTGTATAATTCCAAAGAAAATTAAGAAAAAAAATTCCTTGAAATTTATGGGTCTTTACATTTAAACACCCATAAAATCCTATATTATCCCTTCAAGTCATTAATAATATAAATATTCATATCCTGGGGAAAAGGAAAACAAATGAAAGGGGTGAGCTCATATTTCTAGGAAGGGTGTTCAATATAAGGAAATCTAACATAAATAAATAAATAAAAATAAGGCATGTTTAATAACTAGAAACACATTCCATTAAAACATAATCTTGAGCATAATATAGTGGGAATACAATCTAATTAAATAATTCTATATAAATAATCATATGAGAATGAAACTAAACCATGGATATTATACTAGTTGAATAATCAGATGGATTATAAATTGAAAATTTCATAATGATGGAATTCATAATGATGGAAATCTGAAAAATACCATCGAAGCCTCAGCTAAGACATCAAAAAATAAATGGTTACTACCTTAGCCAAATCAATATATGAAAATAAATGGACAAGGAATTGACAAAGTCCATATCTAGTTTGTCTCATTAGATATAATGATACAAAAAGGGGATATATCATTCCCATATTGTCACTTATTAAGACCAATACACTCCTCGTATAAATTGGGTCAAACATAAAAAAATACATATGAAATGTAAATAACTTTCCCCAATCAACAAACATAATCACTAACAGTTTTTTGTAATACGGTGAGTGGTACCAAGATAGAACATCCACAGTTAAACTAATCATAAACCATTTAATAAAACATGGTAGATTATATCATACAATATAAATCCAAATTAAGAATAATATTCAATATATGGTGTTGAAATATATGGAAAAACTCTAATAAAATCATCAAGTAATTATGGAGTGAAATACTATAACAACCCTGCTTTTTATTACACACTTAAACATGATTTATTACATAACCTTGCACTTAATACAACCCATAATATTGAGATATATTGTGTATTTGGGGATTAGGAACATTACATGAAAACTTAAGACATAAAATACAACATCTTTATTAAAAACTTATTTTACATGACCACAACATTCCTTTGTACTTAGCGTTGCATAGGATAACATGAGGACACACATAAGAAAAGGATGAGCTATAAATCCCAATAAGGGAGTAAAAATTTAATAACATGGAGAATAAAATACATGTTTTCAAATAGTAATATCAATGGAGCATAAGTGAAATAGGAAAATAAAGGTATTATATAGCACGATTATCATAACATGGGAATATGGCAAAACATAAAATGTGATATTTGCATGATCCAAGGATCATTGCACATGGATTAGCATGATTAAACCTTAAATACACATGAATTATCATGATTAAAACCTCATTTCACATGGATTATTATGTTACTATACATTTCCCAATGTATTGGAGCGCTATCAGGGCACACCCTACCTAAACATTTCATTTCATGCATAAGTATGCCACATGGATCATATAACATGGAATCATTCAACATAATAAGTTATTACATGATTAAGTAATGTAGAATACATAAATTTATGTACCATTAAATAAGTATATCTACAAAAATTTGAATACCCTTGATAGAGAAATGGGTATGGTATTCACTACATGATGATTTTGGCTTGGAAATTTGCAGTGCAATTTTAGCAGCATAACGTCATCATATTTAAATTCATAAGTTTGTTTGATGAGAGATAAATGGTTATATCAAAATTTATAAATGAAATATACAGTAAGGGGGTTATGTAACATAATATACAAACATTTTAAATGGAATCTAGTTGCATAAAATGGGAGAAATACTTGAATGAAAATAAGAAGAGAGAAATCCCTTACGGAATTTCAGCATGGTAACGGGTGTACACGGAAGTAATTAATGAGTTATAAAGGGGAATATCATCATTAAAACATAAGGAGGTAAGTATTGGGGAGGTTAAAAAACATACCCCATCATTTTTAATTTAAAATAAAATGTTGTAAAAGTATAAAAAAACTTGGATAAAAATGAGAAAGGAAGGAAACCCTTACGGAATTTCAGCATAGTAACGTCTTAGGTAAGTGTCCAAATGGGGGAGGATAAATGAAACTTCATTAGAATAACATAAAATGGATAGTATTTAATTTATTATAAAATGATTAAAATATAATCAATTTAAATTAAAAGGGTTAATTTCAAACAAGGTTCTTGAATTCAATGGAAGATAGAAAAGTGAGGACCCCTTACTTGAGAGTGTGACTTAAAAAGTTTGAATGGGGGATTATTTAACCCTTGGGGTGATTTGATAGGATTATAGAGAGGTAAGGTCATATTAGGGATGTTCTACAAATATTTTAAAGGAATATTGGGTACTTTGGTAGGATTATATAGGAAATGTGAGGGGAATTCTTCAATATTTCACAAACTTAGGTTTTGGAATCTATATAATTAAATATTCAAAACCACAAACCTTACCATAGTTTATTCCCATGGTTTTTTTCAAATTGGAGTGGAAATATTATATTATAAGGCTAATGTCTGAACATATTAAAATTTTATCCTTGCTTATGTGGAGGTGAGTCACACTCTCAAAGAAATCATTTTAAAATGTTAAAATATTTTATACGTCTTGGAGGGTCCACTAAGGAATTATAAAATTAAAAAAAAACATAATTTTAAAGTTAAAAAATATATTAGCTGAATAAACCTTTTATATAATTTAATTACAACACTGTTGGGTCATTATGATGTTCTAAAATGCATTATATTTTTATACAGTATTTAATTTTTACCCAAAAATTCGATTGTCTTTGGAAATTATTAAAATTTCACCATTGGATAATTTCAAAGTCCTGATTACAAAAATAAGATTAATTTTATCTAAATATTTTTTTAAATATGTGAATTTTTTACTTTTAAAATAAAAACCATCATTTCTTGAAAATTGACGGGTTTTGACAAAAATATTTTCCAAACATTAATAAAAGTTTCATTTGACTTACTAAAAATTATATGATCATTTATATTAAATAAAAATTATATAATAATAATATTTTATGAAAATATTATTTATTCCAAAAATCCATTAATTCATCAAAATAAATTATTTAATTAAAAATAAAATGTCATTTTTATCATATAAAAATATAATTATTATCAAATGGAATACTTAATAGTTTATAGAGTAAAAACAATAATGAATAAATATAATCATCACTTATAATTAAAATGAGTGTTCTTATAACACTATTATAATATCATTATTAATAAAACTTTTGTTTAATATAATAATTTATATATTTCTAAAAAGTATCATTTTACCCGAAAAAAATCAATTTATCTAATTCATTATATTTTTAAGAAAAACTATTATTATAAAAGAGTTTATAGAATAATACTTTTATTTATAAAATAGGGATTACACAATAATTAATTAATACCTTATTACATAACCTCTTATAACACGTGTATAATACCTAAGGGTAAGGTGTGTGATGGTGACAGACTCTTAGGGAGGCTCATATAACATCTCCTAGGTTGTAATCTATATTAACTTGAACTTCTCTCATATGTGATTCTGTTCAAGATTAACGTGTTGAACCTCAGCTTGGGTTTGGTCAAGAGTGATCCTAGTGACGCTACCTCCTTTCCGAGATCTGGAAAATGATATTTTTATGGCCCTAGTCTACTGGATAAGGTCATCCTCTCCTTTGTTTGTATTGAAAGGATTCTTTTTAAAAACTATAAATGTATATCATTCATGTGATAATTTTTCAACATATATATTATCAAGGGTAATTATAGTTAATGGTAATTTAAACCCAATAACAATAAAAAAAGAGTGCATGTGTTTTCTATAAGACATTAAAAGAAAAGCAATTTTATTCATAAATGATTGGGTTGTTACAATATTCAACCCTTAATAAATTTCTCCCTTAAAATTTCCTTTTCCCACACTAAAACAGATGATGGTAACTCTACCTCATCACTTACTCTGGTTCCTATGATTCTTCATTAAACTTTTGGTTTCTCCATAATACTTTTATGAGGGGATTTTCTTATTTTGTAGAATTTTCTAACTATGAATTAAGATCATCACCATCTTCTCTTCATAAGATAGGTTATTCTCTAATGATACCACCTATGGATTGAGTACATTTGATGGGTTAGGTATGTACTTCCTCAATGTTGATACATGGAATACATCATGTACTTGGTAGAGGTTTGGTGGGAGTGCTAGTCAGTGTGCCACTGCTTCGATGCGATCAAGGATATCAAAAGGATTGATGTACCTTGGAATAATCTTTCTCTTCTTTTAAAATCTCATAACTCTCTTCCATGGTGATATTTGGAGGAATATCATGTGTATGACATCAAACTCTAGGTCTCATTGTAGATTATTAGCATAGCTCTTTTGTCGACTCTGAGAAGCTTTAATGTGTTATTGGATGGTCTTAACCTTCTCCACTATTTCTTCAACCATTTATAGACCTAGAAGTTTCAGATCCCCAACTTTATGCCAACATGCTGGTGTTCTTCACCCCTTCCCATAAAAGGTTTCATAATGATCCATTTGGATGCGTGAGTGGAAACTGTTGTTGTAAGAGAACTCATCCAAAATAATATGTTTATACCATCCTTATTTGAAGTCCATTAAGCATGCTCTCAATATTTCCTCAAGTGTTTGGATAGTCCTCTCAGATTGGCCCTTAGTTTGAGGATGATAAGTCATACTGAAGTTCAGCTCAGTATTCAGAGCATGTTGTAGACTCTTCTAGAACTTAGAGGTGAACCTTTAATCTCAATCCGATAAAATCAATAGTGGTACTCCATAAATCCTTACCATTTCTATGATGTATATCCATGACAGTTGATCAAATTGGAAATCATCCCAAATTAAAATGAATTGTATAGTATTTGTGAGATGATTCACAACAATCTAGATATAATTGTTTCTTTTGGATGTCTTTGAAATTTCAGTGATAAAGTCCATAGTGATGTTTTCTGATATCCATGTTGGTATGGGTAATAGTTGCATCATCCCCTTAAACTTCTTCCTCTCAACATTCACTTGATGAAATACCAAGAACTTTAATGTATACTCAATAATCTACTTCTTCATGGTATCCCTTCAATAATTGTCTCAAAGATCTTGATACATCTTTGTGTTTTTTGGGTGAATGTAGAAATTCAAACTATGTGCATCATCAAAAAATTCTTTCTTTAACACTATATTTGATGTAACACATAGTCTTAACCCAAATCTCACAATTCCTTCTTCATTAACATTGAACTTTAAGGGTTTCCCTTTTCTAATATTTTCCAATTTCTTCTGAATTCCCACATCATCCATTTGAGAATCCTTTAACCTTTCTAAAATAGACGGTTGAGAAAACATTTATGAAAGGATTGATGACATTACATTTTATATGATTCCCATGTTCATCTTCATCAAATATAAGAAGAATTGATCCTTTTCAATTCTCATCAATGATTGAATTGTTGGGTCCTTTGTACTTAGAGCATCCACCACCTTGTTCTCTTTCCTAGGGTGATAATGGATTGAACAGTCATAGTCTTTGATCATCTCTAACAATCATTTTTGTAACATATTCAACTCTTTCTATGTAAATATATACTAGAGGATTTTGTGATCCATATTTATTTTACACTTCTCCCCAAAGAGGTAATGTCGCCAAATTTTCAATGAGAATATTACTACATCCAACACCAGGTCATGTGTTAGATAGTTTTTCTCATGTAATTTTAATTTCCCTGAAGCAAAGGAAATGACTTTGTCGTTTTACATCAACGCATATCACATTCCCTTTTTTGAAGCATCACTGAATACCATGAAAAGTTCTCCACTTTTGATTAGTGTTATCACGAGAATAGTGAAAAGACTTCTTTTCAACTCCTTGAAGATCTCTTCACATTCATCATTCCAGGAAAACTTGACTCCATTTTGAGTTATCTTGGTAAGAGGTTTTGACAATCATGATCAATTTCTCACAAATCAGCGATAATATCCAGCTAACCCAAGGAATCTATGGATATCCGTCACAAATGTTGGCCTCGACCATCCCTCAATTGCATTTTTTCTTAGAGGGATCCATAGATATCCCATTACTTGTGCTGATATGACCCAAGAATGAGACTTCCTTCAACCATAACTCACACTTGTTGTACTTTTCATAGAGCTTATCCTTTCATAAGGTCTCTATTATGGTGCTTATATTCAACTCATCCTCCTCCTTGGTTTTGTAGTATATTAGAATATCAACTATAATGACTACCAATTTTTTTGAGGTAATATCTAAATACATTGTTCCAAAATTCCATGAAGATTTTTGGATCATTAGTGAGTCTAAAAGGAATTACTACGAATTTATAGTGTCCATACCTTGTACGAAAAGTAGTCTTAGGTATATACTTCTTCTTCACCCTTACTTGGTAATATACTGACCACAAAACCACCTTGGAAAAGTATGTGCTCCTCATATCTGATCGAACAATTCTTCAATTCATGGTAGAGGAGACTTTTTTTATCATGATTTATTTGATCTCATGATAATCAATGCAAAGCACATTGACTCATCCTTCTTCTTGATGAAGATGCCTATTGAATCCTATAGTAAAGCACTTGGGTGTATAAACCCTTTATCCAGATTCTCCTGTAGTTGTTTCTTTATCTCCTCAATCTCCACAATAGACATTCTATAAGGAGTCTTGGATATTTTCAATGAACCAAGTATAAGATCAATAGATAATTCAACATCTCTTCTAAGAGTAATCCCATACATTTCCTTGGGAAACACATCAGTGAATTCCCTCAAAAAAGGCATGTCTTCATGGATGGTTCCATCCTTAGACTCAATCATCTGAGAAAGATACACATTCTTATAGGGTAGTAATATCCATGCTTTATATGATGGTTCTAAAAAATATTCATCCTCATCCTTTCACTTGTACAGAGTCGGTGGTATATTCAACATATAGAGAGTGATTTCTATCTCACAGCAATTTATGTTGGCTCTATATAGGGAAAGCCAATCCATGCCAAGAATTGCATCAAATTCCACTATAGGGAGTAATATGAGGTTCTCAGGGAAGTTTAATACAAAAATTATGATAGGGAATGAGTTATATTCATGGGATACAATAATTTCCCAATTTTTTATCCTCATCGACATCTCTACTTCCCGCATTTGTGGGGGTGTTTAGATTGTTCTACTAAACATTCTTAATATAAAAGAATTAATATAACTAGAATCAAAAAATATTGTTCTCTATTCTTTAAATGAATATCAAGTATACATGTCACCACTTTGTTGTCAAGATTCACTTTGGCGGTAGTGATGGAAAAATCTCATCCTTGTTGCCTTTTAGGTTGTTGGTTTCCTCGAAAAAACCTTGGCTTAGGGAACTAGTTTTTAAATTTCCATGGTTCTTTGCAGTTATAGAAATGAAAACTGCGTTGAGGGTCAAATAGAGAATTACTCTCCTCTATCGTAGCAGTGGGTTTTTTTGGTCAGGAATTAATTTCTTGGTGCCCTTATATTTTACACCTAAATAATTTCCCCATCCCCTTTAGGAAATTTTTGTGGTGCTTCTTTCCACACCTTTGGAAAGTGGGGTGCTGTAATTTCTTAGCACCATTGGATTTATCCATTAGACCACCATAATTAAAGTCCACTTTCTACTTCTTATCCTCATGATACACCTGAGATTCACTGATCTCCATTTCCACTTTGAGGGCATATCGTACAATTTCTTCATAGCTATCAAAGTCACAGATCTCTAGAGATTTCTATAGGCTAGTTTTTAGACCACAAAAGAAGTGGTCAACCTTGAATTTGGGGGTAACGACAATGCCAGAGGCGTATCATGCAATCTTTGTGAATTTTTCCTCATACTCTCTGATGGGTTTGTCATATTTTGATTTAGGGAAAGGAATTCTCTCTCCATCTTAAGTCAGAGGGTGTGAGGAAAATATTTATCCAAAAACATTTTTTGGAAATACTTCCATTATAATTCCTAGATATATTACTTAGGCTTTGTATTTTTTATCAGTTTCCACCATTAATCAGTTTCACCCTCTATATTATAAGTAACTAGAAGAACTTTCTCTTGTTTAGAACATTGAAGTATGCATAAGATCTTCTCAATGGAGTTGATCCATTGTTTGATGATTGAGGGATCAAATGATCCTTTAAAAGTAGGATATCTTTATCTCATGATGCTCTTGATTGTGAATTATTCTTTCTTAGGGGAGGTTGGACATTCCTACTTACCCATGTTTCTATTCAAAACTTGAGTTAACTAAGAGAGTATCGGGACAAAGTTTGTGATTCCTGCTCCCATCGGATTGGGCATCTCATTAGAAAAGTCATCAAATTGATCTTCACATTGGTTGTTAGCCTGAGTCCTCCTCTTATTGTAAACTAGATGGAATAAAATTAATGTTATGGGTAGTTATTTTAAACTATTAAAAACATAATGGGGAATCCAATGAAAAAACGTACAGCTTGTAAATTAATTTAATTTCCTTAACTTATGAATTTATAGGCTTTAATCTAAGTTATCCATGATCAACATCCTAACATATATGATTAGGGAAATTTGTTTTATTACCTGAATAATGGTTCATAATAAGATTATGAATTTACTAAAGCATACCCCCTGGGATTGTTGAACCAAGAGTGCAGAAATTCCCATTTTCGTGCACCAGTTCCTGTATGATTCTTGCCCAAAGCGGTGTTTTCAGGTTTTACCCCTAGATATATTTGTGCTAGAACCACCTCTGCTTGTTCTTATCTATAAAATGGTGTATTTTATTGATAAACAACTTACTCTATACTCACAAAAATTTAGGGATTATTTTATTTTTCTCAGTCTTATTCCTAAGGCATTCACTAGAGTTTTTATAACCCTAATCCCAAATGAACTAAACCTATCCTTTAATACCAACTATAACAACTCTACTTTTTATTACACACTTAAACATTATTTATTACATAAAATTTCACTTAATACAACATATAATATCAAGAGGTCTAGTTTCATTGGGGATTATGAAAATTACATGAAAACTTAATACATAAAATACAACATCTTTATTGAAAACTTCTTTTACATGACCACAACATTCCTTCGTACTTAGTATTGCATGGGATAACCTGAGGACATACATAAGAAAAGGGGGAGCTATAAATCATAATAATGGAGTAAAAAATAATAACATGATGACTACAAAACATGTTAGAAAATAGGAATATTAATGGATCATAATAGAAACCTGCACATAAAGGGAAGATATAGCATGATTATCATAACATGAAAATGTAACAACAACATAAAACATGATATTTTCATGATACAAGAACAATTACACATGTATTATCAGGATTAAACCCTCATTTCACATAAATTAACATTATTAAATCTTTATTTCACATTGTGTATCACAATACAAAACATTACCCAACGCATTGGAGCACTATTAGGATGCACCCTTTATAAGTATTTCATTTCATGCATAAGTGTGCCACATGGATCATATAACATGGAATCATTCAACATCATAAGTTATTAAAATATTAAGAAATGTGGACTATATAAATTTAAGTATCATTAAATAAGTATATGTGCATAAAGTTGAATACCCTTGATAGAGAAATTGGTATGGTATTCACTACATGATGATTTTGGCTTGGAAAATCGCAGTGCAATTTCAGCAGCATAATGTCGTCATATGGATATTCATAAGTTGGGTGGATGATAGATGAAGGGGCATATAATAATTTATACATGAAATATATAGTAATGGGATCATGTAACATAATATCCCAACATATAAAATGAAATTTATTTACCTAAAATGGGAGAGACACTTGAATGAAAATTAGAAGAGAGAAATCCCTTTCCAAATTTCAGCATGGTAACGGGTGTACACAGAAGGCGTTAATGATAGATAAATTGGTAGATAATCATTCAAACACAATATGGTAAGTATATTGGAGGTGTAAAAACATACCTACTAATTTTTAATTGAAAATTATAAGATATAAAAATATAAAGAAACTTGGACAAATGTGATAAAGGAAGGAAACACTTACGGAATTGCGGCATAGTAACAGATTGGGTAAGAGTCCAAATGGGGGAGGATAAATGATCCATAAATATAATAACAACAAATAGATAGTATGTAATTGATTATAAAAGGATGAAAATATAACCAATTTATATTTAAAATACTAATTTCAAATAGAGTTCTTGAATTGAAAGGAAGAGAGAAAAGTGAGGATCCCTTACTTGAGTATGTGAATTAAAAAGTTTGAAGAGGGGATTATTGAGAGCTTGTGGCACCTTTTTTGTATTATAGAGAGGGTAGTTCAGATTAGGTAAGTTCTATAAGTATTTTTAGTGAAGATAAGTGGGATATTATGTGGGTTTATATAGGAAATGAGAGGGGAATTCTTTAATATTCCATAAACTTATGTTTTGGAATCTATATAATTAAATAGTCAAAACCACTAATCTTACCATGGTTTTTTCCCATGTTTTTTTCCAATTTGGAGTGGAAAAAATATTTTATAAGGCCAATGTCTTAATATATAAAAATATTTTCTACGCTTATGTGGAGGTGAGTCACACTCTCAAGGAAATCATTTTAAAATGTTAAAATATTTTATAAGTCTTGGAGGGTCCAATAAGGATTTATAAAATTAATCAAAATCACATTATTTTAAAGGAAAAAAATTATTGGACTAATATATATTTTTTAGTATTTTATTAAATCACTATTGTCTCATTATGATGTCATGAACATAATATATATTTATATGGTATTTAATTTTTACCCAAAAATTTGATTATCTCATAAAAATATGAAACATTCACCATTGGATAATTTTTATGTCATGATTCCAAAAATAACATTGATTTTATCTATAAAAAATCTCAAATATTTTAATTTTCACTTTTAAAATTAAAACCCTCATTTATTGAAAATTGACAGGTTTTGACAAAAACAGTTTCAAAACCTTAATAAAAGTTTCATTTGACTTCATTAAAATTATATGATCATTTATATTTAATAAAAATTATATAATAATAATATTTTATTAAAATATTATTTATTCCAAAAATTCATTAATTCATCAAAATAAAGTATTTAATTAAAAATACAATTTCGGTTTTATCATATAAAAATATAATTCTTATCAAACTGAATACTTAATCATTTATAGAGTAAAAAAATAAGGAATAAATATAATCATCACATATAATTAAAAAGAGTTTTATTATAACACTATTATAACAAAATTATTAATAAAACCTTAGTTTAATATAATTATTTATATATTTTTAAAATTACTATTTTACCCATAAAATCAATTTATCTAATTCATTATATTTTTAAGAAAATATATTATCATAAAATAATAGATGGAATAAGACTTTTATTTATAAAAAAGTATTACACAATAAGTAACTAATACCTTATTACATAACCCCTTATAACGCCTGCATAAGACCTAAGGGTAAGGTGTGCGACGGTGACAGACTCTTGGGGTGGCTTAGATAACATTTCTTGCATGGTAATCTCTATTAACATGAAATTTTACTATATGTGATTACATTCAAGCTTAACATGTTGAATATTGTCTTGGGATCAGTCAATAGAAAGTATCAATGACGTCGCCTCCTTTCTGAGCTCTAATAAATGAGCTTCATACGGCCTGAGTATACTGGATGATCCCATTCTCTCCATTGTATGTGTCAAAAAGATTCTTTTTAAAAACCTTAAATTTATATCAGTCATGTGATCACTATTCAAAATCTATATTATCAACAGTAATGATACTTAGTGTTCATTTTAACCTAATAATAATAATAATAACAAGAGTGATTTTTTACTATAAGACATTAAAAGAAAGTTAATTTTATTCATAAATGATCGGGTCGTTACAACATTCCCCCATTAATAAATTTTTTCCTAGAAATTTCCTTTTCCCACACTAAAATAGATGAGGTTAACTATACTTCATCACTTCCTCAAGTTCCCACATTGTTACTTCAAACTTTTGGTTTCTCCACAAAGCTTTGACGAGGGGCATTGTCTTATTTCGTAGAACTTTTTTCCTATGATATAATATTTTCACCGACTTCTCTTCATAAGAGAGGTCATTATCCAATGGTACCACCACTTTATTGAGTACATTTGATGGGTTAGGTATGTTCTTCCGCAATATTAATACATGGAATATATCATGTACTTGAGACAGGTTTTATGGGAGTGTTAGTTAATCGGTCACTGCTCTAATGCGATCAAGGATCTCAAAAGAGATGATGTAACATTGACTAAGCTTTCCCTTCTTCCCAAATCTCATAAATATATTCCATGGTGATATGCGGAGGAATACCAAGTCTCCAACATCAAAATCTAGGTCTCTTTGATGATTATATGCATATCTCTTTTTTTTACTCTAAGAAGCTTTAATGTGTTATTGGATGGTCTTAACCTTCTCCACCATTTCTTCAACCATTTCTGGACCAAGGATTTTTCTCTCCCCAGCTTCATCCCAACATGTCGGTGTTCTTCACCTCTTCCCATAAAGGTATTCATAAGGATTAATTTGGATTATTGAGGGGAAACTATTGTTGTAAGATAACTCAACTAGAGGAATATGTTGATCCCATCCTCCTTTGAAGTCTATTGAGCATACTCTCAACATGTCCTCAAGTGTTTGGATAGTCTACTTAGATTAGCCATCAGTTTGAGGATGGTAATCCATACTAAATTCTAGATCAGTATTTAGAGAATATTGGAGACTCTTCTAGAACTTGTAGGTAAATCTTGGATCTCTAATGGATAAAATCGATAGTGGTACTCCATGTAGACTTACCACTTCTCTGATGTATATCTGTTCCAGTCGATCGAATAGAAATCCTCTTGAATTGCAATGAAGTGTGAATTATTTGTAAGATGATCTACAACAACCCTGATAGCATTGTTTTCTTTGGATGTCTTCAGAAGTCTGGTGACAAATTCTATGGTGATGTTTTACCATTTCCATGTTGGTATGGGTAATGGTTGCATCATCCCCAAAGTCTTCTTACTCTCAGCCTTCACTTGCTAACATAGCAGGAACTTTGATGTATACTCAGTGACATCCTTATTCATGTTATCCCCCCAATAATTCTCTTAAAGATCTCGATACATATTTGTGATTCCTGGGTGAATGGAGAAATTTAACCTATTTCCATCATTCAAAAGTTATTTCTTTAACTCTAGATTTTATGGAACACATATTCTTAACCCAAATCTCATAATTCCTTCTTTGTTAACATTGAAATCGGAGAATTCCTCTATTCTGATAGTTTCCACTTTCTTCTAAATTCCCACATCATCATTTTGAGAATCCTTTTACCTTTCCAAAAGAGACGGTTGAGCAATCAATTGTTAAATTATTGATGATATTCCCCTCTTTATGATTCCCATGTCTATCTTCATAAAATCAATGAAGATTGGATCATTTTCAATTCTCATCAATGATAGATCACTGGGTCCTTTATACTTAGAGAATTAGAAACCTTGTTTTCTTTCCTTGGGTGGTAATGGATTTAGCAATCATAGTCTTTGATCAGGTCTAATGATCTTCATTGGTGCATATTCAAGTCTTTCTTTGTGAATATATATTTGAGCCTTTTGTGATCCATATATATTTCACACTTCTCCCTAAATAGGTAATGTTTCCAAATATTCAAATTGAAGATTACTTCATCCAACTCCAGGTCATGTGTTGGATAGTTCTTCTCATGAACCTTCATTGCCTTGAAGTATAGCCAATGATGTTGTCATTTTACATCAAAAAACATCCCATTCCCTTCTTTAAATAATAATTGAATACCAAGAAAAGTTATCCACTTGTGGGTAGTTTGATCATGTGTGCAGTGATAAGCCTCCTTTTAAACTACTTGAAGATCAATTCACATTCATCATTCTAAGAAAACTTGACTCCCTTCAAAGTTATCTTGGTAAGAGGGATTGACAATCATGATAAATTTCTCACAAATCAGCGATAATATCTAGCTTACCCAAGGAAGCTAGGGATATTAATCACATATGTTAGCCTCTGTTATCCCCCAGTTGCATTTGTCTTGGAGGGATCCATAAATATCCCATTTCTTATGATGATATAACCAAGAATGAGACTTACTTTAACCAGAACCCACACTTTTTTTACATTTCATAGAGATTCTCTTTTCGCATGGTCTCTAGTACAGTGCTTAGATCCTCCTCATGCTCCTCCTTGGTTTTGTACTATATTATAATATCGTCTGTAATGAATACCACAAATTTGTAGAGGAAATATCTAAAGATTATATAAATCAAGTTCATGAATATTTTTGGAGCATTAGTGAGTCTTAAAGGCATTACTATGAATTCATACTGGTCGTACCTTGTACAAAAAGTAATCTTGGGGGTATCCTCCTTCTTCACCCTTACATGGTAATATCCCGACTGCAAATCCCCCATACACAATTATTGTGCTCTAAATAGTTGATCGAATAAGTCATCAATTTTTGGAAGAGGATACTTGTTCTTTATCATGATTTTTTGAGCTTGAAATAATAAATTCAAAGGCGCATTGACCCGTCCTTCTTTTTGATAAATAGGACTGGTTCACCCCATGGTGAACAACTTGGTCATATAAACCATTTATCTAGATTCTAAGGTAGTTTCTTTTTTAGCTCCTCAATCTCCACAATAGCCATTCTATATGAAGTCCTGGATATTGTAAATTCCCCAATTATAAGATCAATCGATAATTCAACATCTATTCTAGGAGGAAGACTAGACAGTTCCTTTGGAAACACATCAGCAAATTCCCCCACCAAAGGTATGTATTTGAAGATGGTTCCCTCCTTAGACTTAATCATCTGAGAAAGATACACATGCTCATAGGGAATTAATATCTATGCTTGATATGATAGTGCTAAATAAGATTCATCCTCCTTCTTGTACTTGTATAGAATTAGGGGTTGAATTACCATATGGATGGTGATTTCCCTATGATGGCAATTTATGTTGGCTCTATATAAGGGAAAGCCAATCCATGATAAGAATTGCATCATATTCCACCAGAGGGATTATGAAGAAGTTTTCCATGAATTAAATCGACAAATCGTGATAGGGGAGGAGTTATATTCATGGGATGAAATAATTGACCAATTTTCCATTCTCACTAAAATCTCTACATCCAAGATTTCTAGTGGTGTTTGGATTATTCTACTAAAATTTCAAGATATAAAATAATGCATAGAACCAAAATAAAAAATTTTGTTCACTATTATTGAATGAATAACTAGAGTACCTATCACCACTTCATTGTCAAGATTCTCTTTGGTGGTAGTGATTTAAAAAATCTCTTTCTTGTTTCCTTGGAGGTTGTTGGTTGCCTCTAAAAACCATTATCTAAGGGCACTAGTTTTCAAAGTTCCCTGGTTCTTTTCAGTTGTAGAAATGAATAGTTCATTAAGGGTTAAAAGGAGCATTATTATCCTCTATCGTAGAAGCAGGTTTTTATTTTTTTGAAATTAATGGTATGGTTCCCTTCTCTTCCACACCTAAATCATTTACACATCCCCTTCAGGAAATTTTTGGGGTGCTCTTTCCGCACCTTTGGAAAGTGGGGTGGTGGAATTTCTTTGCACCATTATATTTAACCATCACACCACAAGAATTAAAGTCCACTTTCCACTTCTTATTCTCATGATACCCTTAAGATTCACCGATCTCCATTTCAACTTTAAGGGAATATCAGACAATTTCCTCATAGCTATCAAAGTCACGGATCCCTAGGGCATTCTGTAGGCTTGGTTTTAGAACACCAATGAAGTGGTAAACCTTGAATTCAGGTGTAAAGACAAAGCCAGATATGTATTTTGCAAACCTTGTGAAGTTTGTCTCATATGCTCCAATGGATTCATCGTCCTTTTTCTTGAGGTAAAGTAAGTTCATTTCTATCTTAAGTATGAGGGTGTGAGGAAAATATTTATCGAAAAACATTTTCTGGAAATCCTTCCCTTTCAATGCCTCAATATCTTCCTTAGGCTTAGTATTTTTGATCAATGTCTACCATTTATAAGCTTTACCCTCCATATGATAAGTATCCAAACGAACATTCTCTTGTTCGGAATAATGAAGTATAGAGAAGATATTCTCAATAGATTTGATCCATTATTCGGCAATTGAGGGATCAGATGATCCATTAAAAGTTGGAGGCCTTTGTCTCATAAAACACTCAATTCCAACTTTTTTTTTATTAGGGTGGGATGTAAATTCCTCTTTACCCATGTTTCTATTCAAATCTTGAGTTAACTTAGAGAGTATTGTGACAAATTTTTCGATTCCTCCTCCCTTCGGATTGGGAATCTCATTAGAGCAGTCATCGCATTGATCTCTGCATCGGTTGTTAGCCTGAGTCCCCCTATAACAGGCCATTGGATAGAATAAAAAGAAAGTTAGGGTTAAGTATTTTAAACTATTAAACAGATAAATGGGAATCCAATTACAAAAAGGGACAACTTATAAATTAAATTTATTTCTTTAACTTATGAATTTATATGATTCAGTATAAGTTTTCTATGATCTACTTTCCAACATATATTCTTAGGATAATTTTTTGATTCATTTAATAATGGTTCATAATAATCTTATGAAATTACCAAATAATATCCCCCAAGAGTGTTGAACCAAGGGTGCATTAAGGCCCATTATTGTGTATAAGTTCCCATTTGAATCTATCCCAAAGCGTTGTTTTCAGGTTTTACCCCTAGATACATCTATACCAGAGCCACCTCAACTTGTTCGTATCCAGAAATGGATGTATTTTATTGATAAAGAACTTACTATATACTCAAAAAAATTTAGGGATTATTTTATTTTACTCAGTATTATCCTTAAGGCATTTACTAGGGTTTTACAACCCTAATCCCAAAAATAACTAAACATATCCTTTGATACCAACTATAACAACCCTGCTTTTTATTACACACTTAAACAAGATTTATTACATAAAATTGTAATTAATAAAACCCATATTATTGAGACGTATAGTGTATTTGGGTATTAGGAATATTACATGACAACTTAAGACATAAAATACAACATCCTAATTGAAAAACTCTTTTAAATGACCACAACATTCCTTGGTACATAGCATTGCATTAGACAACCTGAGGACATACATAAAAAAAGGGTGAGATATAAAGCCTAGTAAGGGAGTAAATAAGGAATAAATAGAATAATAAAATAAATGTTAGATAATAGTAATATCAATGGAGCTCAAGATAAACATGAACATAAATTAATGATATAGCTTGATTATCATAACATGGAAACGTGGCAACAACACACAACATGATATTAGCATGATCCTAGGATCATTGCACATGGATTAGCATGACTAAAACCTCATTGTACAAGAATTATCATGATTAAACCCTAATTTTACATTGTGTATCATGATACTAAACATTACCCAATGCATTGGAGTGCTATCAAGATGCACCCTTCATAAACATTTCATTTCATGCATAAGTGTGGCACATGGGTCATATAACATGGGATCATTCAACATCATAAGTTATAACACAATTAAGGAATGTGGACTAAATATATTTAAGTACCATTAAATATGTGTATGTTCGTAAAGTTGAATACCCTTGATAGATAAATGGGTATGGTATTCATTACATGATGATTTTGGCTTGGAAAACCGGGGTGCAATTTCGACAGCATAACGTCGTTATATTGTAATTCATAAGTTGGGTTGATGAGAGAGAAAGGGGTATATAATAATTTATAGAAGAAATATATAGTTATTGGATCATGTAACATAATATCACAACATATTAAATTATATTTAGTTGTATAAAATGGTAGAAATACTTGAATGGAAATTAGAAGAGAGAAATATCTTACGGAATTTTGGCATGGTAACTGGTGTACACAGAGGGAATTAATGAGAGATAAAGTGGTATATCATCATTAAAAACTAATTATGGAAGTATGGGGGAGTTTATAAAACATATACCATCATTTTTAAATGAAAATTAAAAGGTGTAACAATATAAAGAAACTTGAATAAAATTGAGAAAGGAAGGAAACCCTTACAGAATTTCGGTATAATAACGACTTAGGTAAGAGTCCAAATGGGGGAGGATAAATGTTCCCTATTTATAATAACATCAAATGGAATGTATGTAATTTATTATAAAAGGATTAAAATATAACCAATTTAAATTAAAAGTACTAATTTCAAATAAGTTTCTTAAATTGAAAGGAAGAGAAAAGTGATGATCCCTTACTTGAGTGTGTAACATAAAAAGATTGAAGAGGGGATTTTTGAGAGACTAGGGTGACTTTGGAGGATTTTAGGAAGGTTAGGGAATGTTAGGGACGTTCTTAAAGTATTTTTAGTGAATATAAGTGGTATCTTGGGTGGGTTTATATTGGAAATGAGAGGGGAATTATTTAATATTTGACAAACTTGGGTTTTAGAATCTATATATTTAAATATTCAAAACCACAAACCTTACCATGGTTTTATCCCATGGTTTTTCCAAATTGTAGTCAAAAAAATTATTTTATAATTCCAATGTCTGAACATATTAAAATATTATTCTTTCTTATGTATAGGTGAGTCACACTCTCAAGGAAATCATTTTGAAATGTTAAAATATTTTATAAGTCATGGAGAGTCCACTAAGGAATTATAAAATTAATCAAAATCACATTATTTTAAAGTTAAAACATATATTTTCCTAATATACCTTTTTTAGTATTTTATTACATCACTATTGGGTCATTATGATGTTATAAAACACATTATATATTTATACTTTTTTAATTTTTACCCAAAAATTTGATTATCTCAGAAAATTACGAAAAATTCACCATCGGATAATTTCAAAATCGTGGTTCCAAAAATAACACTAATTTTATTTAAATAATTTTCTAGATATATGATTTTTCACTTTTAAAATAAAAAAATGTCATTTATTGAAATTTGACCAATTTTGAAAAAAATAGTTTCCAAACCTTAATAAAAGTTACATTTGACTTCATAAAAATTATATGATAATTTATATTTAATAAAAATTATATAATTAAAATATTTTATTAAAATATGATTTATTCCAAAAAAATCATTAATTCATCAAAATAAATTCTTTAATAAAAAATACAATTTTAGTTTTATTGTATAAAAATATAATTCTTATAAAACTGAATACTTAATCATTTATAGAGTAAAAACAATAAGGAATAAATATAATCATCACTTATAATTAAAAGAAGTGTTCTTATAAAACTATTATAATAAAATTATTATTAAAAACTTAGTATAATATAATAATTTATATATTTCTAAAAAGTACCATTTTACCTGAAAAATCAATTTATCTTATAAATTATATTTTTAAGAAAAACTATTCTCATTAAGGAATTGATGGAATAAGACTTTTATTTATAAAAAAGGATTACAAAAAAAGTAACTAATACCGTATTACATAACCCTTTATGACACTCACATAAGACCTAAGGGTAAGGTGTGCGATGGTGACAGACTCTTGGGGTGGTTCAGATAACATCACCCGGGTGGTAAGCTCTATTAACTTGATCTTCTCTCATAGGTGATTTTGTTCAAGCTTAACATGTTGAAGCTCAACTTGGGATTGGTTAAGAGAAAAAAACAATAACACTACCTCCTTTACAAGCTCTGAAAAATGTGTTTTGTAAGACCCAAGTCTTCTGGATGAGGTCATCCTCTCCTTTGTCTATGTCGAAAGGATTCATTATAAAAATCTTAAATTTATATCAGTCGTGTGATAATTGTTCAGCGGCTATATTGTCAATGGTTATCATACTTAACTTTCATTTAAACCCGATAATAATAAAAATAAAAGAGTTCATGTGTTTTTTATAAGACATTAAAATAAAATGAATTTTATTCATAAATGACCGGGTCATTACAAATACACTTTTTTACTTTGGAAAGAAATATTTTTTTTTGGAAAATCATTTTTATTTGTCATAATATAATATTATAAAATGTATATAATAGAAAATAAAATGTAGGAGAAATGAAATTATATTTTAGGCATAAATTATTTCCAACTAAAGTGAAAATATGTAAGAATATGTTTTAAGAAACTTTAGAAATGGCTACTTCAGGGTGGTTTAAAAGAAAATATAAGAGTCTTTAAAATGGAAAAATTCATAATCATTTGTATAAAACTTAAAATAAAAAAATATAGTTTTCATGATATAAAGTTTGATTTTATAAAAATAATGGTGTCTTAAAATATATTATTGAGTTTACTTGAAAATGGGTACGAAATTGGGAAGTACAGTTTAATCAAGTTTTCTTATCGATGGGAATTTAAAAGGTAAGATTGAAGAACAAATATTTCCCCATAAAATAAAGATGATATGATATGAATTCATGAGTTTGGAAAATATAAACATAATTTATAATAATTATATAAAAATAATAGATAATTGAAATGGGGTAAAGAGAGATAATGCACAATAAAACCCTTACTTTATGTCCCAAAGTGTGCTCCACCTGATCTTAATATACTAGATAATGAAATTTGAGTCATTAATAATTTAATTAAGGACCTGTTAAACTTTTATTTTATTTATTATAATTGTATTATGTTCATTTATGACCTCTTTGATGAGTTTTAAGATTTAATTTCATCATTCGAGAGTCTTCAATTCCTTGGATTTCATGATTGGTTCACTTGTATACATGAATGAAAGATCATGTAAAATATAAATAGTTATCCAATATTGAAATTCTAGGATATTAATGAACTTAAAGGATATTTAATGGTATTATATATCATTTTGTTTCCAGGTATGAGTACGATTAATTATATAAAGCATTGATGATAACCTTTTTTATTATTTTGATGTTTTTTCAATCATCAAGAACTAGTTTTGTCTTATTAATTAATATTATGTATATATAAGGGTTTGAGAACACTAAATAAGTTTTAATAAACATATTATAATATTATTTTTACCAATAAAATGGTTTTATGACTATCCTTGAATATTAAATTAAAAAATGAAAACTCATCATCCATGGAGGCGGTAAATCAGCACCTCACGGATGATGTTTTCATTTTTATAATAAAAAAAGGGAGAAGAGAAGAGAAATGATGGTTGATATACCATTAAAAATATATAATTACATTATATAACATATATTGGAGTTATCATATCACTTTGGACATGGTAGGTGAGGTAATTATAAGAAAATAAAAGAAATTGAAAGAGAAAGAGAGAGGGTTTTACCTCTTGAGTGTCACCTCCTTGAGAACCTTCTTAAGAGACATAGAAATGGTCTTTTGGTGAGACCAGAAAGACTATTATATGGGGGAGATGTTTGAGATATTAAATTGGAAGAATATAATAAAGATTAATGTCTTTGAAATTTTGAGTATAAGGGGTGGTGATGGGTGGTATCTATAGTGGTAGAGAGGTGTGTTTTTTGATTATTTAATTCATCTGTTTATTATTTTGGCTCATGACTATGAATAGTGTGGGTAACTATTACTAAATAGAGTATCTATTACATGTTATTTTTAGGAAATGGGTTCTTACCTCATGCATACATCGTCCATGACTCAATAATTCATTTATTTACTTATAATGTTAAATACCGTAAATTAACGTATTTCACTGTTCACCAAAAATTAATCTCATTTAGAAAAATTTCAAAAAATCACCATAACCATTTTTAAATGTGTAGAGTTAAAAAAATTAACTTCATTTTATAAAAATAATTTTCTTAATATGGGGAATTAGTTTTTTAATTTAAATCATCATTTGTTCAAAAAAAGCTGATTTTCAAATTACAACTGATTTTATAACATTCTGAAAAATTAATTAAAGTCTCATAAATTTTTCTTATAATCCCAATACAACAAAATATTAATTTATGGATATATTCATTAAAATAAATTTTATTTTAAATCATTATTTTAATTATAATATTCTAAATAAATATTTATGTTTCACAAAAATATCAATACTTAATTTGTCATTTTTTAAAAACTTATTTACTTATTCCATCATATAAATATACCATATTTTCATTTATAATATACCCAAATTTTTATTTACAATTTCATAGGTGATGATATTATTCAAATCAGAAATATTCTATTAATATCATGAAAATAAAAGTTTTATAAAAATCATGATTTGTCATTATTCACCGGAAAATAAATATTTTGAGAAAAATAAAAAAATCACCCTATGGTAATTTTGTTATTAAAATTTTAAAAATGAAGTTTATTTTGTCCAATAAAATTTATAAAAGTGTCAAATTTTAGTTTTTAAACATGTGCTCTATTAAAAGGAGGAAAATCCCTTTTAGAAAATATATCTTTTTATGCTTAAAATTGGATGTATTATTGTCTTAAGCCTATCAAACTTGTTGATTGAATTTAAAAAAAATGATTGAATATGTAATATATAAATTTCATTAATATATTTCAATAATATTGATTAATTTAAGATAAAATTCAATTTTGTTCATAAAAAATTTTTTTTATAAAAACACTTCTTTACGTTCAATTGATTTTTTGTTTTCATTTCTAATTAATTGGTAACCAATGAATTCATTTTATAAACACATGTAAACTATATTTCAATAGTTTACTTAATCACTTATATTTCACCTATTTCAATGTCTAGGTCACAATAATAATATTTAATCATTTCTTTAAGCTTAGTTTTTTGTGTAACGTAAGTTCTTGAAGAAGTTAAATTTTAAAAAGTGACATTATATAAAATCTTAGGGCGTTAAATTCTCCCCTCCTTCAATAAATTGCATCCTCACAATTTAAAATTTCACTAAAAAATAAAATATTTATACATGAAAATTACTTTGTTAAAATCTCACATCGTAATAATGGTTTATAAAACTTCCTCTTAAAAAGAGGTAAAGAGAAATGTGAAGGTCACCACAAATATAAGATTCTGAAATAGGATAACATTCATGAAAATATAGACCTAAAAGAGAAGTATAGCTATCAATTTATGATGGAGAGTTATATAAATCACGGTCATTAAAAATTTTATCCTCACAAAAATCCTAAAATTTTTATTATTTAAAATTATATTGGTTTCTCCAAACGAAAATAAAATTGGTGATGTTTTTTTCTAAATTATTTTCTTAGAGTTGATGGCTTCTTTTACTATCTGGAAAATAACTTGAGAAATTAAAATTAATTTATTCCATTCTATTTCATAATATCATCCTTTGGTTGTTCTCTGATCTATCTCCACTTCATTTCTTAAATATGGAGATGGACATTCAAGAAAAAAATTTATTCCTGAAGCACTTTTATGAATCATAAGATCCTCAATTCATTAATTTAGCATTTTATTTTTTACTGAAACCATAATGGTTAGAACATGTTATACAATATGATAAATCATAATTTAATCTTAATCAATAATATATTTAATAAATTTAATATGTAGTTAACCCTAGGTCTCCTAAAAAATATGTTTGTCCAAAATCAAAGACCAAAAATGCAGATGGAAGGTCAATAAATTTCTAAAATAAACATAACATAAGATTCCCCAAATAATGTAACACTTATTTCCACATACTAAATATATAAATACCTTAATCTCATTTAAAAATTTATTAAAACATGGATGCTTCCAAGAGTAAAATATCAATTTGTTGAATATATTCTTTAAATCCTTACATCTAATAATTCTAGCATAACATAAACCACCAGATTACTAACCACCTTCATGGTCACCAATATTGTCCCATATGCATCTATTTATCATTATCTCAATATCAAGAACATAATTATGGTTATCTTTCCCAAATCATGTGTTTTCCAAAATATCTACTTACAATAGAATCAATTCTCTTGGTTACTGGTTTTATTCAGAACATGATTCCAATTCTTTAAAGAAAAAATATTGTAGTAAAATCTTCATATATCTCATGATTCTTACAAATAGGTAATTATTGATAAAATATATACTTATTGAATCTATACACATGCATATTAATCATTACTATTTGTCTATTTTAGTATCATAATTTTTACCTTGATCCATTATCCTCTTTTGGGGTATATTCCTCTAACGCTTGATGCATTGATTTACATAGCACCCCATATCATTACAGTTGAATCATTGTACATTGGAAACCTTTTTATTACCCTTGTAATCAAAATAATAGTGTCCTTTATCTCCATATTTTTAGAAAACTCTGATTCCTTTTATGAAGTTATTATGGTGTTTCTTTCCACAATTATTACATGTGTAAAAATACTTCTTTCCCTTATTTCCTTTATCCATATTTTTCCTATTAGTACTCTTGTTCTCTTCGTTCCCTCTAAAGTAAAAATGCATATATAATTCTTTATTTGTCTTATTATTATATGATATTATATCCTCTTATGATGAGAATGTTCGGGATAATTGTTTCCCTTTGAAATATTGACAGAAGACCATAAAAGATATGATCCTTATTACTCTTTGGATAATTTACATTGATGGAGTTCACATCCATTCTGTGAGGATCCATTTATAAATAATGGTTTAAACTAAATTATTTTAGGAATCACAATGAAAATTTTAAAACTAGAAAAACATTGAACATAAATTGAAAATTTATGCATAGCTAATCTCACAATCCTAAACCTAGTTTCTTTGATGACATATTCACTATTAAATTCTTTATAATGTTTTCTAAAGAAAATGTAAATTATTCTAAGCATATCCCCTGAGGTTGTCAAACCAGCTGCACAGTAAGGTCTATTGTCATGTACCTAGTTACTTCAGATTAGAACTAATGCACCTTTTTGGAGTTGTTACCCCTAGGTACTTATGTTCCAAAACCATATCTACTTATAGTATCCATAAAGGTATGTATTTCTAAAAATACCCACATAATATCCACCTTACCAAAATTCGAGAATGTTCTTCTATGATTACCCTCAAAGTCTATATTAGGGTTGTGTTCCCAAATCTATATTATCTAAATCTAGTATCTAAGGGTTCTACTAAACCTTCTCTGATAACAACTATAAAGACCCTGACCCTAGTAGCTCAGAGTTAGTTCCTTAAATTTTTACATTGGTATTATAAAAAAGCATTCGCATCGCAAAGGAATGAATAGTTTAGTATCTTTGGAAAACTAGATATAAAAATAATTTTTATATTATGACTTGAAAGTAAAAAACATATAAACCCCATTAGAAAGACCCATAAACTCTTAGATTATCCATATAAGTGATTTCTAATATACATCTTTGCATCCTAGGGGAAACTAAAACATAATAAATGGGTGAGCTCATATTCTCAGTAAGGGTAAAAAATACAGCGGAAGCTAACATAAATAAACATAAAAAATAATTCTTGGAAAATAAATTGAAACACATTCCATTAAAACATAATCTTGATCATAATATGGTAGGAATAAAATATGATTAAATAATTTCATGTAAACAATCATATGATAGAGAAACTTAAACATGGATTATCTAATAGTTGAATAATCACATGGATTATCAATTACTAATATCATAATAATTGAATGCATAATGTTGGACATATAAAACATACCATAGAGGCCTTATCATAGACATATAAAAATAAATGGTTAAGGCCTCGGCCAAATCCATATCTAAAAATAAATGGGAAAGGCCTCATCCAACTCCATATCTATAACGACCATGTCTTAATGTACATATATATTACATCACTTTTGTTTAATACCTAAAACAATACAAAAATAGACACCCAAAATTCATATTATTTTGGTGCCTTTGGAAACATGGAACCAAAATATTCTAGGTCAGTGAAATATCTTCAATAATTCCCACAAAGATCTTCCCCTTTAGTAATTATAGTTAAAAAAAATTCTTCATAACCTAAATAAAGGAAAAATAAGGAAGTGGAAGGATCAAATTCTCAGTAAGGGTAATTAAAGGAAATGCATAAGCATATCATGAACATAATGGTATGAGAACATTATCATGATCATTATAAGATCACAGCCTACATATCAAATATCATAAACATGAATTAGTGAATAAAGATTTTCATTTCATAAGACAAGAATCATAAGGAAATCAAGAGCATAATCCATGAAAGAATAATATAGGAATAAGACATGGAATTATGGCATACACATCAATGTATAAAACCTTGAATGTGTATAAGTAGAAATAGGTTCACACATTGAGTTAAGGACATGAAATAATGCCCTATCAATGACTTATGGACATGCAACAAGGTCCACACATATTGTTGTGAACATGTAATCAGGTTCACACATAATATTGTTAACATGAAATCAGGTTCACGCACAAACTTATGGACATGAAACTAGGTCACTGTATACAATTTTTAACATGTAATCAGGTTCACGCATAAGATTATGATCAAATAATAAGGTTCACACATAATATTGTGAACATGTAATAATGTTCACACATAAACTTTTTGGACATGCAACCGAGTCTATGCATAACATTGTGAACTTGTAATTAGGTTCAAAAATAACATTTATACTCATGAGTCATTCATAATTACCCAATTAATTGAATTTATATATAGCCCCCCCCCCCCATCTCATAATAACATCACTCATACAAGTTCCATAAAATGAAACTTTCACATTATCATGACCCATAAAAAGAGATAGGTTTTATAAACATCAAATAATAACCTAGGAAATTAAATGGGTGTCATTAATATTTTATCACATTATAAGCCAAAAAAAGATAGTTTTTTTAATCTCTTCATGAAATCATGACCCATGAAAAGAATCAGTTTTAAAAATCATATAACTTGTGGAAGAGAAATAGGTTTCATAAACATCGTGACATCACAGCATAAACCATTCAAATAAATAATATGATTTAAACCTTTAGATCATTTCCAAGAAAGGTATGACTAAAATCAAAGAATTTCATCTAATATGGAAAATAATTTTTAAATATCTTTTTGAAAACATTTCTTAAGGAAAATATCCTTTCTTATATGGAATATGTTTTTTAAAACATAAAACCTTTTTAAACCCATTTTCCTAAAAACATAGAAAGGGATATTTGAAAATATATAGGAAAAATTTTACATATAAAACTTCTTGAAAACTTATAATTAAATCTATAAAACATTTTGAAACCCATTTCCCTTTAAAACATTACAAAATAAGCCTTAAAAATTTTTGAAAAAGAAAAATCTTATAAACTTATTAAAGAATTTTAAAAACCTTTTGAAAACCATTTTATTGAAAATTATTTTTTTGAAAAAAATCTTTAAAAACCTTTAAAACATGAAAATGGGGCTTCACATAAATGATGGTGGGTAAATCGTTACATTTCGTATGAGGTAAAAAGAACATTCCTTTTACATGGTAAAAAGGTTATAAAAAATTCCTTGTTCAGAAAGAGACTATAATATTCCTTTGAAAACTTTGGAAAAATATAAAAATGGTAAAAATTTATTTTAAAGATTATAGGATAATATTATAATATTCTTATAATCCTTTTAGAAAACATGGTTTTGAAGGATCATATATTTTCAACTGAAGAGAGGGTAAAGTTGAGATTTCATTAAAACACATTTATAACTATATTATTTAATAGAGTATAAAATGGTTCCAATAAAAGAATATATCATAAATAACCAAAGGATAATAATATTCATGAATGTTCTTGAGAGATGGATCATAATATTTCATTAATTAAGCATAAACAGAAACAAACTCAAAAATCAATGAGATTATTTCAATAAACTCATACCACTTGGTATCTTTGAATCATACTCACCATGTAAGAAAATGACATTACATGAAGAAAAAAATATCATGAAAAAAATGGATTGATGATATAATATTTAAATGATAGTATCTACACCTCATAAAAAAAATATAGGTGTATAACATAGCATGTGTATCAATGAAGAAAAATTTAGACAAAATTACTTTACCAATTTAGTAACTTTTGAATCATAAACCCCATGAAAGAAATATCATAAAATAGATAAATAAATACCCATAAATTTAATTGTAAGAATAATATAATTAATTAATAGGAAGTATACACACCACACAAAATTAATGGGTGGTGAATAAAGCATGTGTCTCACGGAAATAAAAAGTGGGACGAAATTCCCTTATCTTGCATCTTGAATCTCTTCATACTCATAAGAATATCCTGTATAATAAATATAAGTTTATTATTAATAGTTTACAGAACCATATTATTATACCTAATTCCATATATGGTTTCATTATGACTTTATATTACCCGCTTTTTAACAATTTTGTGTTAAGGTTACGCTTTGGGGAATATTCGCTTTGTTTTTCACATATCTCTTAATTTGTCATATCATTTGCCCTTATAGTTATATCATGATTTCTAGAATGTAAAACATGATATAAATATCATTAATATTCATTATATTTTAATTTTAATAATCTATATAATATAGAATTATTAAATGGAATACACCATTCATGGAGACGGTAGGTTGTACGTATGCATGAACACAACTTTCGTTTTATTGATGTATTGAAAGATAAAAAAGTGAATGAAAAATATGTATATGTATATATATATATATAATATAACTAAATTAGAATTATTATTTCATAAAAATCATATATTTTCACTAAACATATCCTTAATACATTCCATTTAGTTTGTGAACAAATCACGTCACTTTGAGGGGGTGGTAGTCCACACTTCCTCAAACAAAATTATCGTATTTACACAAGATGGATAACATAATGGTATGTTCTGAATAAAAATTACAGATTCATAAATATATTATAAATATAATATATATCATATATAAATATATTTTATATCATAATTTCCACCATTATAGGTAGTAAAGGAAAAAATGAAAAATCATCGTTTCATGAGGCGATAGTTCGTTGTACACGTAAACAGTATGTTTGTTACCCATTAGATGTAAGTGTGGGTGTGTTTAGGATGAACCCATAGAATAAAAACATCCTAGTATATTTATGATACTATTTTTTCATAAAATAATTTAATAAGAATATTTTAGGGAGTAGATAATGGTAATAAAGAAAGGATCTTAAGGAAGGGTGTTACCTCTTAATCGGGTAACCCCTTTTGATTTACACCAAAGGGCTTCCTTGGATTTCTTTCTAACAAAGTTAAGGCTTATAGTTTTAGGGTACGTATTTTGAGGAGCTATTTTGGAAGATGTTTTTCAAGTAAAATTGTCTTGAGAGGTGAGATAAAGTCAGAGGATAGGGGGCCTTTTATAGTGGAGTGGCACTCTTGTAAAATTTTGACAAAGGAATTCCATACACGTTTTTTACATGGAAATTGCATAAAATAAAGGACCCAATTTGATCTAATAGATAATAGGGTTGATATATGGCCATAAAATGGATATTTTACAATTTTATAGGTCATTTGGGCCCTAAATATTATGGTTTTTTCTCTTATTAAGCTTAATTTTACCTTAATCATTATAATTAATTTTTATTACTTTCACTAATATTTTTGGTAAAAAAACTAAGTTAATATTATTATAAATTATAAATTATCATCACTAAAAATATGGAATCTATTTTTTCAAATTACAATCATATAATTGGATAAATTAATTTAAATTTAATCCTGTAGATGGGACAAAAATGCGATTTTTTAATGTAAAAGCATCTGAAAGTTTGCTATGTTTTTATAGTAAATTTCAAAGTGAAATTAATTACAGTTTCCTAAATTAGATTAATTGAAAAAAATTTGATCTAATTAAACTTTAAAAAAAATTAAAATGTAATTTAACCTTATAGATCAATTATATGAAAAAATAATTTTGAATTAAATTTCTCTATTTATTACTATTCATCAAAAAATGAAACTTCATAGAAAAATACCAAAAATTTACCATAAACTAGTTTTTATGATTTGATTTCAAATATGATGTTTATTTTGACATATTATATTTATAAAATTTCCAAAATTTATATTTAAAAAATGTTCTCCATTAAAAAAATGGTAAAACTACTTTTATAAAAATATTAGTTTTTTTGTGTAATATTGTGTCTGTTCTCATTTTATGAATATAATATAAATTGGAAGAATATCAAAAATATTTTTTTTGAATACATAACATATGAATTTAAATAATATAATTCGCCAATAGTTATTAATTTAACTTGTTAAGATAAATAATATTTTTCACATAAAAATTGTATTTTATAAAATCATTCCCTTTATATTCATTTGGTTTCTATATTCTTTTCTAATTAATAAGTATACAATGAATTCAACAAAATATATTCATTAGTTATTTAATACTATAAACTTAAATTTAATGTTTATATTATATCTTATTAAATAATAATATTTTAATAATGAATTATTGTTTGGTAACCCTCAGTTTTTTATGTTACAGAACCCATAGAGGAATGTCATTATTCCATGTAATGCAAGAAAACATGGGTTTTGTATTTAGAGAAATCTAAAATTTATATTTTATATATTGCATGATTAAATTTATTTTGCATATAACTCAATAAAATAATATCTATTTAGTATAAAAAAACTATTTTTAGTGTTGTGTGTAATGAAAAATATCAAAAAGATTAAATTAATTCAGAAAAAAAATATTAAACAAAATCTTTGGGTGTTAAAATATTTGGTTTGTCTCATAAGACATGTCGATGCATCGAGGGGATATAGTGGGGAACACCCATAACTTACTAATCACAATTAAATCCACATATATATATGGTGAAACATAAACAACATATACATATAGATTTTAAATAGATTTCTCTAATGATTAAACATAATCACTAACCATATAAAAAGGGGAAGAGAAGGGAATTGATGGTTGATATGACATTAAAATAATATAATTATAGTATGTAAAATATATTGTATTTATCATGTCACTTTTTTAGGGGCTGATGGAAGGATAAGAAAAGAAAAGAAATTGAAAGCGAGAGAAAGAGAGAAGGTTTTACCTCTTGAGTGTCTCATCCTTGAGAACCTCCTTAAGGGACTTGGAAATGGCCTTTTGGTGAGACCAGAAAGACCAGAACATGGGGATAGTTTTGGGAGGGTAAATGTGTAGAATATAAGAGTGATTAATGTATTTTTAGGTGTGAATATAAGTGATGGTGAAGGGTGGTATTTATAGTGGAGGGGAGGGGTGTTTTTTTATTATTTAATTCATTTGTTTATTATTTTGGCTCAAGACTATGAATAGTGTTGGTTCTTATAACTAAATATAGTAACTTTTTCTGGTGTGTTCAAAAAAATGGTTTCTTACCTCATCTATACATCATCCATGACTTAATAATTCATTTATTTACATATAATGTTAAATTCCATAAATTACGGTATTTCACTATTCACCAAAAATTTGACTGTTTTAGAACAATCCTAAAAATTCACCCTAACCATTTTTTTTGTGCAAACTTAAAAAATGGAATCCATTTTATGAAAATAATTTCATAAATATGATAAATTTAATTTTTAATTTAAATCATCATTTATTCAAAAAATATTGATTTTAAAATTACAACCGATTTTGTGACACTCTAAAAATTTAATTAAAGTATCATAAAATTAACTTATATTCGTAAGAGAAAAAAATATTAATTTATGAAAATATTTTATAAAATTAATATATTTTTCTAATATTTATTTTAATTATAAAATTTTAAATAAACATTTATTTTTTACAAATATATCGACACTTAATATATCATTTTTAAAACATTTATTTACTTATTCCATGAAATAAATATACCATATTTTCATTTATAAGACACAAAAATTTTTATTTAGACTTTAATTTGTGAGGTTACTATTATAATGATAAATATACTATTTATATAAATAAAATTACAATTTTATAAAAATTAGGATTTGTCACTATTCACCAGAAAATAAATATTTTCTAGAAAAATACCAAAATTTCACCCTAAGTTAGTTTTAAAATTCTTATTTTACAAATGAAGTTTATTTTGTACAATAGAATTTATAAAATTGTCAAAATTTTGTTTTAAAACATGTGCACCATTAAAAGGTGATAAAATTTATTTTTAGAAAACATTTCTTTTATGATTAAAATTGGACTTTTTCTTATATTAATCCTGTCAAACTTATTTATTAAATTTAAAAATATTTGGTTAAATATGTAATATATAAATTTTTTTATGATATTTCAATAATATTGATTTATTTAAGATAAAATTCAATTATGGTCACCAATATAATTTTTTATAAAAACTCATCCTTTGTGTTTAATTGGTTTTTTATTTTCATTTATAATTAATTGGTAACTAATGAATTAATTTTATAAACATGTATAGACTATATTTTCCTAATTTACTTAATCCCTTTTATTCCTACCATTCTAATTTCTAGGTCACAATAATAATGTTTAATCATTTGTTTAATCTCAGTGTTTTTTGTAACAAAAGCAACCAAATAAGTTAAATTTTAAAAAGAGACATAATGTAAAATCTTGGGGTGTTACACTTAAAGTATTTTTTCGATAAAAAGGTTATAAAAATTACCTACTATAATGAGAACAAATAAATTTTATACGAATATACTTAATAATATGTCCAGTGGTATTGAAAACATTTGTCTGATAGGACACATGGGATGTTTTACTATTATGTGATAGAGGCGTATATGACATTGAGATTTCTTATAATGAAGTTCACACTTGGTAAACATCAAGAAGGGAGATTATGAGGAAATACCTACCAATAGTAATTCCATGTTTTGTCTGTGTTAATTTATATTCCTATATATTTTAATATTTATTATTCCTTAGACATGATATTATTACTAATGTGTATCATAAATCACAAACTTTGACATATGTAACAAAACTATGACAACATATAACCATGAAAAACTAACATATGTTAGGTGTGTCATAAGTGATAAGAAATTAATTGAATATATTAAAAAAGTAATTATCAAATTTAAATAGATAATATTATATTTATTATATAATAATCATTATGTAAATTTAAAATAATACTTACCTTATTTACCTTATGTTCATTTAAAAATGGGAACTTTACTCAAGCCTATATATGGTCTACCATCACCATTATTGTAAAATAATTAATTTTTCATAACCAAAATTCATGGTTTGAATCAAAATTATAATTAATATATAAACAGATAAATATTTCATGATTATTATTCAAGAGATAATGGAATAATGGCCACATTAACCTCAGTCAACATAACAAAATTATTTTGTAGTTATGAACTGAACATCCTCAAAACACCTGACATAGACTGAATTGATTATCTAATTAATTATGTTATTAAAATAAATGAAATAAACATTTTGATGATAATGCATTAATATGAGATTTTTTTAAGAAATAAAATAATTTATATAATTTTATTATATAGGTGTTAAAGGATATACATCGAAAGCCCAAAATTATGGTAAGATATTTCATTCCAATTTCCCTTAATTGAAGCATGATTTAATTTTATACACCAAAATTATTTTATATAGTGTATATAATATCAATTTTACATGATATATAATTAATCCTTCATAATTAAATGTATTTTACGTTATAATTCAAGTTATTTCTTCTAAAGGTATTTGACTTGAAAGTTGACAAGTTGTAAGGGGTTTCTTAATTCAATTTTCTTTTCATTGAGTTATAAATCTTCTTAATTGACTTTATTATTCCATGATTATATCTTATTTTATATCTAATTTTTTTAGATTTTATTTTAACTTGTTTTATTTTTATTTATATATTTTCACATAATCACGTCTTGTATTAATTATCACTTCAAAATTTATGGTCTTAGGAAGGGTTTTCTTTGTCTCAATATCATTTTTTTGAGACATGATTCAAGTAATGTGATATGATTTATTTTAATGGGGTAATTAATACACAAAAAATGATTTTTTACATATTTATTAAGGAAACACATGAGATTTTTAGATCCATATCATTTTATTTCTTTCAGTTATTATTGATTTAAGAAGTTACCAAAGCGATAAAGGATTTATGTCACAATACCATTTCTTTTCAGGATTGTTTGTGTTCAAGGTTCCTTTGGGGAAAATAATATGATTTTATTTTCATAAAATAGATCTATTTTATTCTATTATATTCAAAAATGTGTTTTAATGTTTTATTTTCTATTTACTCCATTATTTATTAAAGATTCACCAAGAAATTTTTTTGTAGGTGATATTTATATTGTATCTTCTTTTAGATCCTGAATCTTTCTCTTCCATATCCTGGTTTTCTAAAAAGTTTTCAAGAGTGTTATTTTAAAAAAAAATTATTAATTTTAATTTACATAATATTTAGCATTATTTTAAAATGTTTTTTAAAGAAATTTCTTAACATTTTCTTCATGGGTCACTTTAGACTCACATTACAAATGTTTGAAAAGAATTTTTATATTTAACATTTGTGGCATGTATGGAATTTTCCACCATTATTATAGATCAGTTATTTGAATATTATTTTATAAGTTTTTCATGGTTCTTTTTAAAGAAAATTTAATTCTTAATATTCTATAAATGTTTAGTTTTTAAAAGGGATTTTCAAAGTGGAAAGTGTATTTTCCCCAAGAATGTTTTCGATAATATTTTTAATAGTATTTCTATTCACCCCCAATAATAACACTTGATGTTACATATGATATAGAGGTTCTATATTTAATAATACCATTGAAATACTTTCTCTATATGGACTATGATTTTTTCAATGATATTTCCACGGAACCCGCTATTTTTTAATGGGTAAATGGAGCTATGAAAGAACAATAGTTATTATTATGTTGAAAAAAATACTATATTTCATGTGTTTTGATAATGTTATTGTTATTGGAAATTTTTTATGGTGAAGGGTGAGCCTAATATGGATAATGATTATGGGTGAACCCAATATAGCTCTCCAATGCATTGGGAAAAGGGATATAGTTAATTGGTTTTAGGATTCTCCAAAGAGATTATTAGAATTTATAGGGTAGGATATTATATTTGTAAGAGTGATTGTAAAAGTGTTATGAAAATGATGTTCTAGGTTACCAAATTTTTTATTTATGATTTCAAAAAGTTATAATGTATCATTTTACCAGTAAATTTTTTAATATATCTCATGATTATTGACTTATATGACTCTTTTCTTATGTTAAATCTTTATGAAATGTTTCACAATTTATTATCCACGTTTTTATGGTTGTGAATTATGTTATGTTATTCTCAGGAACTTTTATTTTTTCACCATACCCTTATGATAATTTTATGATCACTAATTACATTG
The DNA here is from genome assembly GCA_963277665.1 of Viscum album. Classification (NCBI taxonomy): domain Eukaryota; kingdom Viridiplantae; phylum Streptophyta; class Magnoliopsida; order Santalales; family Viscaceae; genus Viscum; species Viscum album. The sequence goes on from OY728121.1 coordinate 953,824,984, forward strand.
AATTCTAAATTCTTATGTTTAACATTACCGATTGTTTGGGCTTACCCTTCTTATGTTTTACTTTTCCCCGGGTTATGAAGAATAATTTTAAATGACTTATGTATGGAAAGGTTTCATGAGTAAATAATTTTATGGGAGATGTTAAAGAATTAATTTCTAATATTAAAAGTTGGGTATAGTGGTAAAATACTCATTTGAAGACATGGGTATTATTATGTAAGTGTTTTTAATAATTAAATAAAACTCTAATCCTAAAAGTTTATTGGGTATTTAAGTGATCCAATATTTCATTTTTGGTTTTTTGTGTTTTTAATGGTTGAAATTTGGTCATTTTTACTAGTATAAAATCCAGAAATGTAAATATTTTGTTTTTATCATTGGATCTATGATTATGGATTCAAGGATGTTACATTTGGTATCATAGGCAGTATAGATAACTTGGGAGATAAGGATTTTTTTCATGTGAGTTTAACTTAAGAGTTATGGTCACCATCATGGGTTTATAAAAATAAGGTTGACCATAAGTTCATAGGATTAGATACCCATTTTTAGGTTTTAAGTGATGATATTTTGAGCTGATTAATGATAATTTGGGAGTATTTTTATTGGTTTGGGGTATATGTAACCCTTAGGTTTAATGTGAAGGATGATTTCATAAGAATACTATTACATTTTTGGGGATGTGAGATTAAAGGTATGGTATAACCTTTGAGTTTAAAGACTTATTTAATGTTGCAGTTATTAAGGTTATTTGGAAGATGGGGTTATTTATTTTTGGAATGATCTATGTTAAACCTTTAGTGTTATTATTGAATTTTGTATTGATTTATTATTTCTTTATTATAAGGTTTATTCATTTTGGGTATTATCTTATCATGTGATAACCATTTTAGTTTTAATAAGGATATAAGGAATAAAATTTCATAATTTTATATACCATTGTGGTCAATAAAAATTTGATTATAGTGCACTTACTCTTCATTTGGAGCAAAATATGATATAATGGTGGAATCTATTTAAAACAAGTAACCAAAAAAAAATCGCATCTATGGATTTGAAGAAAATCAAATATATTTTCTTATGTTCTCATTCTAGATGGTAAAGGGTTTCCTCAACTCTATAAAAAGGATCTTGAAAAAAAATGTTGTCATATTACCATCATTTCCATGAATATATGGTCTTCTTCACACCTCATTGATTTATGGTTTTGTGGTCATTGAATTTTTAATGATCATTCACTTTCTTGTGATCAATGTCATCTATCACTCTCTATCATTATTTTCAACATTAGATTTTTTTTTCCATGTATATATTTTCACTTTCTGCTAATTTTATCCTATTTCAGAACTTCTTAATGTTCTTTTTCAAGTGAAATTTATATTTTCTTTCTCCTCTTTTCAAAATAATCTTTTATTAACCCTTTTAATGATGTGGGATTTCAAAAAAGGTATTTTCAGATTTTAAAACCTTGATTATCAAGACCAAATTAAAATTTATAGGATGAAATTTATTAAATTTTAGAGAATATAATACCATAATATTCTAAAAGAACACTTTGTTTGATAGCATGTGTTACATAAGACATCGAGGTTTAAGCAAATTGCAATATACTATAAAAATATTATTATTTAAATTGATTATTATTACCTAGATTTTAAATTGGAATTTATGAATAGTAAAAAACATATTATCAAAAATATATAAAATGGTTTCATAAAATTTAAATTTATTTATTAATTCATAACAAATAAGAACATAATTTTCAGTAAATTCATTTTTTCTTCAAAAATGTGTTTTCTTAAAAAATATTTTTAATGTTTTTTGTGAGAAAATGTTATAATTGAATTATAATGGAATTATAAATTTTATTTTAAAAAAGGATATAATTTCTTAAATCATCATATCAAAATTATATTAGAGTGAAATTTTGGGATTTTTTTGAGAAAATTTATTTTTTAGTGAATACAGAAAAATATTGATTCTTATAAAACTGTGATTTATTTTCATTAAAATATACCAATATTATTTTAATTTTATGTAAAATTAATATGATTATTATTTACTTAGATATATTATAATTAATAAAATTTTAATTATCATTATACGTAATTTTTTTATAGGTTCATTTTTCGCTTAAAACACATTTTTTCTAAAAAATATTTTTTATTATGTTTTGTGATTTTATATTAAATTAATTTCTTCCACTTATAGGAATTGAATCTTGAAAAATGGATCCCATATTTTGAATCATGAGATTTAAATTTTCTAAATAATTCCCTTTTATTTTTTTTATTATGAATAATAGCTATAGTAAATATTTGTCACATCAATAAGGATAAATTATGTAATTAAGGTTAGAAATGATATTATAAGGGATAAAAATAACCCTAAAACTTTCCTTTCATATATTTTATGAGTTTTTTTTCATAATTATCATCAAATAATATAAGTATAACATTTTTTCAGTTTTCATTAAAAATGCCTTATATATTATTTGAAGTAAATAAAAGTAAAAAATGTCACTCTCTTGCTTTTAAATTTATCTTATATGGACACGTAGGGATAATAATAAGTTTTGAATTAATATTAAATTTTATTTTTAGAATAATAATTTTATTATAGTGTTAATTAATCTTTTATTTTTAGTGATGAAAAATTTACCTTAAATTTTTACGCAATGTCGTCAAAGTGCTTGTGCAAGTAGTAGAATAATCAAGTAAATTATTTTAAAATCACTTTAAGTAATTTTTTTAGATAAGTTATATTATACCATGAATTATATATATATATAACATATTATGGATTTTTTAAAAATCTATATTTTAATTAAATTGTTATCTTGATGACTCTAAAGTCAAATTAAATGAATAGGTTCAAAAATGACATTAATGAAATTTTTGTAATAAAAAATATTTTATTAAATGATTTAAAATTCATAAAAACATATATTTATCCCATTAAATGGTATGTGGTTTAAAATATAATCCATGATCCATTTATGGGTCACTTTTCATTTTATAGTAACTTTACTGACCCCTAAATAGTAAAAAATCTTTGATATTACGATAATCATCAAAAGGGTTAACAAGGGTTAAAACTATGATATAAGGGTGATAAAATATCATAAAATTATCCAAATTTTATTATATGTGAGTATTTAGACTCATTATCATCCTATTTTATAAATATATAAATTTTGTCTCACTTTTCCTTGAAAAATAATTTATATTAATTTAATATTTTAAGTAATTCCAAGAGTGCTCCTCCCCTCACTTATAAAAGATTACCTAATATCCTATTTTACTCACACCTTTTTAGAACTCTATTTCATCCAATTAATAAACAAATACCTTCCAAAAATACATACATCTATCTTATTGGTCTTATATTGGTCATAATACCAACCTTCGAGGGATTAACGTATAAATCTAATGAGGTTTTTCAAAGAAGAGGTATATGTTTTAACCAATTGTTTTAGTTTTTTATTATTCTTATTCATTAAAAACTCTATTAAAATTTTTATATAATAACATAAGTATATAATATATATTGATATGTTATTATGTTAATTAATTAACCTTAATCCATGTCTTTAATCAATAAAATGGGAAATTAAACTATCAATCATTTGTACGGTTGTTTACCACCTCGTGAACTGATGTAATTTGGTTTTGAAAAACACTTATCATGGCTGGTTTTGATGATGGATTTATTATATATATGATATTAATGAAATAATTATCATTCTTTATATATAAGATATAATAAATTTTACAAACTTTCCCTCCATTTAAAAATGATAATGACATTCAAGCGTATGTGTAGATTACCACCTCCATGAAGAGTTGTGATTCATTTTTCATCATCACATCACCTGGATGGTATATATAAACCAATTAAAGATATAATATTATATTTATGATATAATAATAATTTGAAAAATATAAAAAAAATACCTTCCTTATTTCCCTCATGTTAATTGAAAAATGGAAATGTTACTCTTTTGTACATATGACCTATCAACTCCATGATTATAACATAATTCATTATTCATAACCAAATTTCTTGGTTGGTTTTGAAATTATAATTAATGAATAAAAATGATAAATATTTCATGATTATTATTTTGGGTGTGATGGAATAATGATCTCTTATAATTTTATCAACATACAGAAGTTTTTTTTAAGTTATGAATATAACTTGCTCAAAACACCTAATGTGGACTTAACTAATTGAGAATTTAAATATTTTATGTAAATAAATTTAATATATGGTTTAAGGATAAGGGATTATTCCTATAAAATTTTATTAATAAATCAAAAATTTGATATAAGTTTATTATATAGGTTTTAAATGACATACATAGAAAGTCTAGATTCAAGGTAATAGATTTCATCTCAATTTCTATTTATTGAGGAATGCTTTAATGTAATGAACATAATGTATTTTATATGGTATATATACTACCCTTTTTATATTTCATATCATTAATCCTTCATACTTCATGTTATTTTAAGTTATAATTCAAATTATTTCATCCTAATAGATTTTAATGAAAGTTACCAAGTGATGTGGGGTTTCTTAACTCAATTTCCTTTCATTTGGTTATAAATATTATTCATTTAATTTTAAATGCAATGATTTTTGGTACTAAGTGCAGAAAATATGCAGTAAAAAACAAGAATTTAAAATTTTATGTTGTGATTAACATCATGAAGTCATCTCCAACATAATCGTTTCTCGGTTACAATGTGAGGATCTCATGTAATTTAATTTCTGAAAAAAACGAAAAGGTACCTCTTCTGATTTCAATTGGAAACATGTTTCACTCATCACCAAAGATTGTCACTCGATGGAACTATAGTCATATCCCTCTAGATCATCCTCATTTACTTCAAAATTTTGTGGGAACATCAATCATTTATATTTGGGTTTTATCATAGTGATCTGATGATTCCTTCAACATCTTGATGATAACTGCAGTGCCGATCATTTGATATGTGAAGAAAGGCTTGGATGAATCACTTAGATTGGTTATTTATCTCTCTAGGATGTATAAGATATGAGTGAGAGGATCTCAAATTTTTACAAATGAAGAGTGGTGTGAATAGGAGCCTATTCTTCCTTATATAGTGAAGTATAAAATACCCGAAATTGGATCCCCAACCCCTGAATATTTATTACTCTCTACATAAGACATAAATGACATGTTTTTACCAACTAAATATTTAATAAATTTCATTTATATTTTTATCACTTAAATGTAATATAAAAAATATATTACATGGTAAAATTGAGTCAGTATATATTTTCCCATGTATTTACTTAAATACTAGTAAATAAATTAAATAAATTAATTCAATTCTAATTATTCTATAGTTTAATAATAATGAATTAATTTATTCCTTATTGATCATTCATTAAATATTTTCCCATGTATTTACTTAAATACTAGTACATACATTAAATAAATTAATTTGATTCCAATTATTATATAGTTGAATAAAAATTAATTAATTAATTCCTTAGTGATCATTTATACTTGGACGTTTCCTGGACCCCATGGTGGGGCCCACCATTTCCTATACTCTTGTTCATTATAATATGATAAACTTTTGAATATACTAAGTGTGTGACCCTCTAGACCCTTATCTCAATAGTAGTGAATACTATTCATAGATCGGGAGTTATCTTCTAGCAACCCATCAAGGACCATAAGGATATAAGAAATAATCATAGCAATGACAACCTCTTATGAACACACACCATGTAATAAAACATCATTATCATGTGATATCTAAGGAATCCGGACATGCACTTCATGTCATCATAATTTCTTTCTTTATTATTAGTTGACCTTACAAGATGGAGATACCTTCTTATACTATAGGCATGGATTTGGAAAAGGTACTGCCATCCAGATCAACTAGGTCTAGGATATCACTTCCTATTAGAAGTGATAAATTCTGTTTTATTATTCATTCAATTTAATTTCATCAATGACAGACCCAACATAATCTACCTCAACATGATATAAATGTAATGGATTTAATATTGTATAAAATTATATAATCAAAATTATACACTAATAATAATATCAATTCCAAAGATTGTTGCACTTGTTCATAGATAGTAACTACCAATAACACCTAAAACACATGGTATTCATATTGGTCAGTTATTCCTAATTATATCATCCACTCAAGATAACCAAGTGAGATCTTCATGAGAATAAGTATCAATGATTATGATCCCCTAGCACCTAATGGTCACACATCATTTGTGTCCTTCCAACATGATGTAACTGGACCATTGGATAAAGTTAAAGGATACTGTCATAATATCTCTATGTTCTCATTAAATCATGGGAACAATTATAACCTATTGATAAAGTAGTATAAATATAGTACCATATAAATAGTGGGTGAAAAAATATTAACACTATTATATTATGAATACATCATGCATAGCACATTGTTACCTGAAGTGGTAATAGATTAGTACTCTTCAAGTTGAGTTTGGGGAACCCACTTTTACAACACTCCCACTTAAACTAAACTAGAATTTATAATTATCCTAGTGAGAAATAACATTATAAATCATTATTTGGAAGGTTTATGGATTTTTTTATTGGCCCTTGGTATCACCTAAATTTACCCAAGGTTTTAGGGTTAAGAGGTCGCTTGCAGTTTAGATTGTGTTGTAAAATCCTTAGAGACCTAAGAAGTAACCTACAGACATGTACATTATATGGATTGTGTTTGGATACGAAGATTCCAACTTTAGGTTGATTTTAGATGGGTTTAAAAGAACACTAACATATCTAAGTTAATTCAAATTAAGATAAATAGTTGATCCTAGTTTATCACTTGGGGTGGATTGGATGAATTCCTTTTTAAACAATTTCAATTTTATTAACTCGAGAAGGATTTATACAATTAATTCAATATAAACTTGTCACTTAATGGTTAAGCACCTTCAAAAACACATTCTAATCACCTATACACATGTAGGACCATTTTCATAAGCAATCCAATGTAAAGGATATTATTAGCACATAAAAGTGGAGCGAATAAATTCAATGTGGAAGAGTAAGAGAGAAAATCATTGAATAAAAGAAACTAAAATAAAATAAATTAATAAAAAATTGGAGAGTGATAAATAAAATTCAATCTAGCCCCATTCGACTACCTTGGATCAAATCATAAAATATTTATCCCTCCATGGATGACATGTTCTCAATTGAAGTGGGAAGTAGACTTACGAGGGTGGAATTGAAGAAGTAAAAACAATAAAATAATGATCACTCCACCGTTGTGTGATAAATTTCACAAGTTATGGTGTGAATAAATTCACACCTTGAGAAAATAGTATCAATTTAATATAAATAAGAACATAATAAGAGGAAATTATGAACTTTTATTAAGAAACTAATGTGAATTGAACAACATACATGAGAAAGAAATGTGATTACAAACACAAAGAAAAATCATAACACTACAATGAAACCAAGAACCCAAGATGCTCAACTACTCCACAAACACTACCTTAAATAAAGATTTAGGAATCATTGGGTATAGATAAAAACATTACAAGTCTTCCCACTTGGTTATGGTAGGCCTAGGGTGGTAGAAAGTTTGTGGAATTTATACTTTTCCACCCTTGACACAAAGTGGAATCCCACTTACATCCACCGTACAGAGGCACCTAAATGACCTTATAGATGGAAGAATTAGGGTGGTACATAGAATAATAAAATGGATCCCCATATTTCTCCTAACATCCTCTAAAATTTAAGCCCAAATGGTTTTTATTGCGAGATATGATTGAAATGGGGGAATGTTTTTCTAGGCCACAGAATCTGGACCAAAATTTTATCTTTAACTCTGGCTTCCTAGAACTCCATTAAAACATCTGAATTAGTTCTTTTAACTATTGGATGAAATTTTCCCCTTGATATATTATATATTCATTTGAATTTTTATAATTATTTGTCTTATATCATGTCTGATATAATCTCTTTATTGGGATGCTATCCAGTTTACTTTTCTCAGAATGTTGTTGATTCAAGGCCCACTTTGGTGGTCTTCCAATGTGAATCTTCAAGTGCTCAAAAATCATGAATTGTTCTTTATAGCATGGGAGACCTGAAACTAAAATATTCAAATAAAATCAGCACCATTTTGAGTTTTAGTAGGTGTTCAATTATGTAACAAGTAATAGTACACTTTAACAAATAATTATAATCATAATGTGAATTAATGTTCAAACAGTAAAATGCACTAAAAATGGTGTTTATGAATAATGAAGTTCATGAATATTATAATATAAAAAATTAATATTATCCAATTTTATTATCTAATCACACCCCCAACTTATGTTTTTCTAGTCCCATGAAAAATATATCTCAAAAATATGAAATTCAAATTCCCTTTTCCAAAAACATTTTAATACACAATGATCACCAAAAACCCTTATACTAAACAATTATGAAACCCATAAAAGTATTTTAATACAAGATAGTTTCATAAGCATATCTCAATCCCAATCCCATTACATTGTTTAAATATATTTACATATTTCAACCACTATCAATTAAGCATGATGATGTGTTGTGCATCATAATAGATATGGGGGTTCATCTTATTTAAGAGGAAAATGATGTAAGCACTAGGTGGAATAAATTTCAATATTAATACGAGTATTCAAATTTTTTAAAAATTTTCCATGGTAAGTGAAATTTCACTCAATAGATTCAACCCATGTAGTGAGACTTTTCCGATGACTCTCAGGCTCAAATACCTTAGGGCACCAAGTGATGCCCACATAATTGGTCATCATCTCATGTTAACTCCGTCAAAAAAAATCAAATTACCACAAATAGAGATAAAATTACTAACTCTGGGCCAGATAACTATGGAGTCATGATCAAAAAGTTCCAAAATCCATGCATTATGTCATTTCATTGCTATACACACAAATTTATTGTTTTTTATTGAATACTCATATTAAAACTAAAATGATCACCAAACCTATGATATTTATTTTGGGGACCCCATGAACTCAAAATAATACCCCACTATCCAAAGGACGTTCGTTATGATCTTTTTTTATTTGGATGAAAATATAAATGATGAAATATTACATTAGACAACCACACTTTCTGAAATCTATGCTAATGAAGTTATGCATGGATCAAAATCAAAATCAGGGCTTACTAAATTATTTGATATTTAGTTTCAAAGTTTTCAATGTGTATTATCATGTTCAAATTTAGAGAAATGTTTCCTTCCATTTACACACATTTTTTATTTCACAAGGATTTTTTTTATTTTCACCCTCCAACATAGAATAACATTTTCTACAGTGTTTAAAGAAAATAAAACTTAAAAGGGGTAGAGGAAAGGAGTTCAAATAGGACATTGAAAATGAGAATCATGGAATGAAGTCACTCAGGGGTTGAAGTTTATGTTCGTGATGGTCCAATTTAATCCTTTGATATCCATGCCGCTCGTAGAGTTCCATAGAAGAACAAGGAAAAAGAAAAAAACAAACAAACAAACAATATATATATAATAAAAAATTAAAATATATGTATATATACAGAAATTATAAAATAAGAAAGCACTATAAGCTGTAGGTTAGTGTAAATCACGTGCCCCTATCACCATTTGGTCCCAGGATTGAGTCCACACGGCTTCTCCAGTTGTGACAGGGTTTTCCCCATGACCTACGATGTATCCTTTAATTCTTTTTAGTAATTATTATTTTTTTGAATTTTTATTTTAACCTGAAAACATATAAAAATTAAATAGAATAAACTGTTGATACATTGTCTTCTTTTTAAATTTCTAGGAAAGGTATTACTCAAGAATCACACCACATGACATGGATGAAAACAATGCTCCCCTTTCATATGCATCCATACTCATAATAGAAGAACATGTCAACAGTCTATGGTACTATCATATTCAAAGTTTATTGATTAATTATTATTTTTTTAAATATCAAAATGATTCATTAATCCTATTTAAAAAAAAGATGATTCATAATGATTGGAAACATGAAAATCATGGGTTGCCTCTCATGCAACACTTTTGTTTAACATCGTTAGCCCAACATGGATCCAAAATCGATCAATTTTTTCCAGGTTCATAGGTTGTCTCATTTAACTCAGCCTCTGTTTCCTATTTATTTAATGATTCAATGAATTATTTTAACATGTGAACATTTACTTTGAAAATGTGATCACCGGAGGGATCCTAAATCTCAACTCCCTCGTGGGTGTAAACATGATGCACTATGAATGGACCTGACCATCTAGACCTTAACTTTCTCGAATATAAATGAAGTTTTGAACTATATAAGAGCACAAATTTTCTTAGTTCAAAGTGTTTTACTTTCATTTTATTCAATTAATAGGATTGAACTCTAGATTAATTTATCCTTGAATTTTTATAAGCCTACATACTAAGTTTCTCAAGTTCATTAAGATTTAATTTCCTCTTTTCTTTGGCCAAAGAAATGTCAAAATTAATTTTTTTGATTTCACAAAATGCCTTATGCTCAATTTCAAAACATAAATGGAATGATTTTTCATAAACCAACCTATATGATGACATGCTTATGATGGTTTTGAATGTTGTACTATATTCCCAAAGGGAATCTAAGAGTTTATCATACCAATATTTCCTAGAGGGACTGATAGTTTTTTCAAGAATTTTCTTAATATCACTATTCACTAACTCAGCTTGACCATTGGTTTGAGGATGATATGCAGTGGAAACTTTATGAGAAATACCACACTTAGACATGATTGAAGAGAAGGGGGTTGCAAAAATGATTTCCTCGATCACTGATTATATCCCTATGAATTCCAAATTTGAGAAAATATATGCTCTTTCAGATGTCGGATCACAACATGATGGTCGTTGGACTTGGTGGGAATAGCCTCAACCCATTTCAAGATATAATCAACAACTAAGAAGATTTAGATGTATCCCCTATAGTTTGTGAAGGGTACTATGAAATAAATTCCCCAAAAATAAAATATTTCGATGACCAGAATGGGAGTGATGGTCATTTGATTCCTTTTAGTAATGGATCCAAATTTTTGACATTGAGGACAACTTCTTCATAATTGGAAGGAATACTTAATGAGGTTAGGCCAGTAGAAACAACTTTGGAGGAACTTTTCAGTGGTGTTCCTTATGGAAAAGTGGCCTCTACATGCCTCCCCATGACAGAATTTTAAAATGGACTCTTGCTCAAACTCAGGAACACATCTCCTAATGATTTGATCAGGATAGAACTCTAAGAGGTAAGGATCATCAAACAAATAGTTTTTGACATCAAAAAGGAATTTACTCTTATATTGGGTCCCAAGGAATTTTGGAATGTCACCCATAACCAAATGGTTTTCTATGTCATCGTACCATGGGAAATAACTCACAGAATAGAGGTGCTCATTAGGAAATGAATCAGACACAAAAAGGTGATGCGAGTTGTCTTTGAATTTAATCCTTGAGAGGTGATCAGCTTCAACATTTTCAACACCCTATTTATCCTTAATGGTTAAATCAAACTCTTTAATACGAATGAACCGCCTAATCAATCTATCCTTGGCATCTTTTTTTTTGGAAAAGGTATTTCAGGTTTGAATGGTCGATGAAGACAATGATGGGTGATCCTAAGAGATAGGACCTGAATTTCTATAAGGGAAAACAACAATAGGAAACTATTTCTCAGTGGTGGTGTATTTGATTTGTGAATCATTTAAATATTTTCTTGTATAAGAAATGACACATGGAGTTTTCTAACACTGTTTTCATAAGACTACTCCTACAGTGAATTCACTCGCATCACACATGATCTCAAAAGGAAGCTTCAAAATTGGAGATTTCATGATAGGTGGAGAGATAAGAGTTGACTTGAGTGTATAGAATGATTCATCAAAGCTTTCTGTCCATAAAAATGGATCATCATTCACTAATAGATCACAAAGTGGCTGAGAAATAGAGTTGAAATTCCTAATGAACCTTCTATATAAACCATAATGTCATATTAAGGACCTCACTTCCTTAATAGTTTTAGGAGAGGTAAGGTGACGAATGATGTAATCATTATCTTTATCAACTTAAATCCATCTACCAAAGACAAGATGGCTTTGAACAAGTCCTTACTTTACTATGAAATGGTATTTTTCCAATTTAGGATGAAATTCTTATCCTCGCATCTTGACAAAAATCTTTCAACTTTCAGAAGGCATCCCTCAAAAGTATACCCAAAGATATAGAAGTAATCTATGAAGACCTCTAAATAATCCCCCACCATGTCGGAGAAGATTCCCAGGATGCACTGCTATAAGGTACCAAGAGATTTACAGAACCCAAAGGGAATGCGCTTGAAGTAAAAAGTTCCAAATGGACAAGTGAAGTTTGTTTTTCCATGATCCTCTAAGGATACCTCTATTTGATTATACCCTGAGAATCTATCTAAGAAGCAATATAATTGATGTCTTACCACTCGCTCAAGGACTTGATCAATAAAGGGAAATGGGAAATGGTCTTTCTTGGTAAAATATTTGAGCTTCCTATAGTCAATACATACTCTCTATCCACTACTAACCCTTGTGAAGAGAAGTTCACCATCCTCATTGGTGATCACAGTGATTCCAGCATTATTTGGGACAACTTAAATTGGGCTTACCCACTCACTCTCAATAATGGGGTAGATGATACCTGCTTTCAAAAACTTAAGAAGTTATTTCCTTGACACATCCATAAGATTTGGATTAATTCTCCATTGAGGTTGACTACATGGTTTGGATTCAAATTCAAGAAAAATCCTATGATTTCCAATGAGTGGGATAATCCAAGGAATATCATAAAGGGTCCATCCAATTACTTTCTTATGATTTCTTATGAAATCTATACGCATAATCTACTGATTGGGTTTAAGATAGGAAGAAATGAAAATAGGAAAGGCTTGACTCTCCCCTAAGAATGAATACTTGAGTGATGAAGGTAGAAAATTAAATTCAAGATTAGATTGGTTGTCACTTCCCAAGAAAGGATGGGACTTTGAATTAAACTCAGTTTCTTTGTTCAGATTTCTTGATAGAATTGGTTCCTTGTGAATTGAATTTTCATCCACTAAATTGGAATGATCGGTGTCAGGAATGGGTATGGACTCAATGTTATTGATTTTACTAATGGTATCATTGATTGGTGATTTGATAAAATCATCAATAGTACTATCTGAAAGAGATTCAAGCCAATGAGACAAATTTCCTCATTTGAACAAAGAAAATCAATCTCTTCTTAACTTAAACATCATTCAGTAATTCCCTACTATTCCTCAAGTTCACTATCAACAATATCAATCCAATTAACCTCCTGGATCTCTTCATCATCCCTAATTTTAGAGTTTTCATTGTAGATTTTTTGATCTAGGTTCATTTTTCTGAAGGTTATTATCAAGTTCCCATTTCTAACTCGGATGATTGAGTTGATTGTTGCTAAGAAGGGACGACCAAGGATGATGTGGGTTTGCTCCCTAGGACCTAATATTGGGTGATTTTAAATGGAAATCAAGTCAGCTGGGTAAATTAAATTTTCAAATTTCACCAAAACATCCTTTAAGATCCCCTTTTGAACTTGAGCACTACGACCAACAATTTGAAGAGTGACAGATTTGCGTTGGAGTTATTTGATCCCTAATTAAAAATACATGGCATAAGTAATGTGGTTCACACTAGCTCCCTGATCACAAAGGTATTTTACAACTTTGTTCTCTCCTATCTCAACATTGATGTATGGAAATCCTGGATCTTTAAACTTTAGAGGAATGGTCCCCTGAATGTTCATACTCACATTAGTAGCCAAAAGGGAATGGTTTTTATGTGAAAATTTACTTTTAAAAGTGAACAAGTCCTTATGGTACTTTGAGTAAGTCGGAATGGTTTGTATTTCATCTAGAAGGGGATGTTCAAATTAACCTGATAGAATATTTCCCTCAATGTTTCATTCAGTTCTAGTTTATATTTTCCTCTCATGCGTTGAGGGAAGGGAGCAGGTTGTTTGATTGTTTGGTGTTGTTGTAGTTCCTTCACATTCTCATTGGATTTTTCAGAATCTGTGGGTGGTTCTTCATCATTTTCATGCATTGTTGAAGATTTTAATTGTTCTGGAATAGTTTTTTTAGGTTTCTCAATGGATTTACCACTTCTTAAAATATTCACTACTTTTAGTTGTTCATGAGAGGTTTTTTTATGACTAGATTCTCCCCTTCAAGTTTAGGATGGTACCTCCTAAGTAGGCACGGGTGCCTTCCTGGTTTTTATGGTTTGTAGTTCACGTTTAAGGGATGAGAATTCTGATTTAATTTTCTCTATTTGTTTACAAAACTATTCAAGGATTGGTAAAGGGATATATTGGGAAGGGGCTTGTGTTTGTAGGTTTATCCTAGGAGGATACTTTGGTTCTTGGATTGGTTATTGCATGGGTTGCTGAATGGGTTATTGGTATTGGATATAATGGTGTTGGTATTGGACTGTTTGTGGTTGGAGTTGGATATGTTTTTGAAAATTTTGTGGATGGTAGGGTTTTAGTACTTCTGGATGAATAGGTTGTTGGTTGGGTTGTTGTTTATCTTTCCAACGGAATCCTATATGGTAATTGTACCTTGGATTGAAAGTGTTTTGGTATTTTGGATTCTGAAAGTTCATAGCATTGACCTCAATTGGTGGTCCTCCTAAAATAACGTATTTAATGGAAGGGATGGTTGGGAAGTTGTCAGTCTTGTGTTCATTTTTGTCACAAATTTTACAAACAGGGTCAATAGTTTGAATTTCACGGACCTTCCTAATATCGATCTCCTCGACCTTCCTAGTGAGTCCAACAAGCTTCGCCCTAAGTCTTTACTCCTCCCTAAGTGTGTGAAATCCACCAGATTTGGGTGGATTCTCATAGTATGGTGATGTTCCCCATGTTTGTTTTTTTTTCAGCAAGGATTTCTAGATACTCATAAGCATCATTTGGGGCTTTGTTTTTAAATGTCCCATTACACATCATGTCAATGAATTTTTTGTTCATCGTTCCCAACCCTTCATAGAAAATTTGAACTTGTTCTGGGATTAAAAATCCATGGTGAGGTACCATGTTAAGTGAGTCTTTGAACCTTTCCAATGTTTAATAAAATGACTCCCATTCTTTTTCAAAAAAAAATTGGATGCCCTTTTTAAGTGAAATTGTGTTTTGATGGGGGAAGTATTTTTTGTAGAATTATATTTGTAATTGTTCCTAGGAGTGGATTGATGTAGGTCTTATATTTTTTATCTAATTATTTTCATAATCCATTAGTGATAAAGTTAAGAGACTCATCTTAGCTGACTCAATTTGTTGTGGTGGGCACATGGTTTCAACAATGTCGTTGAACTCTTTGACATGAAGGTATGGAATTTCTGACTTTATATCGTGGAATTTTGGAAGGTGGTTTAGGACGTGAGAGTTGAAAACATAGTGGTCTTATCTTAGGGAATAATGCCTAATGAAAGATGGTTCATTTTTTCAGATAGGTGTGAGGTAGTCATTCATGGTTTGATCGACTGCATTCCCCAAGTTTGGGGCTTCCTCGTTTGGATTTCTATTTTGGTTCCAACATGAGTTTATGAATTTATTTATTTGAAGAAACTCCATTAAAATTGGCTCAATTTTTGAATTATGAGTATTAGGAATATTTGGATCTAATGGGAAGATACCCCTAGGTGTGCTTGACTCCCCAACCCCATGACTTTCCACCCTGACTAATCTGATTGAGTTATCACGGTTGTAGGCATACATGCGCCAAAAAAAGTGATAAAAGGAAAAGATAAGAGAATTTGAGGTGAGAAAAGTGAAATGGGGGAGAATATAATAAGTATTGAGATGAATTACTTAGGTCCCCGGCAAAGGTTCTAAAATTTGTTCTCATCCAAATTTACCCAAGATTTTAGGGTTAAGCAATCTCTTGTAGTTTAGCTTGGGTTGTCAAAACCTCAGAGAACTAATAAGTAACCTACTGACACGTACATTCTATGGATTGTTTTATTCTATGAAGTTAAATATTTGTGTTTATTTTAGATGGGTTTAAAGGATAATTAACATATCTAATTTAATTCAAATTAATATAAAGATTTTATCCTATTTTATCGCTCGGGGTGGATTGGATGAATTCCTTTTTTAACGATTTCAATTTTATTAACAAGAGGGGTATTCATTCAATGAATTAAAATTAAACTCATCACTTATTGGTTAAACGCATTAAAAAACACATTATAATAACCTATACACTTGTAGGATCATTTTCATGATCACTCTAAGCTAAAAGATCTTATTAGCACATAAAAGTGGGGTTAATAAATTCAATATGGAAGAGGAAGAGAGAAAATCATGGAATAAAAGAAACTCAAATAAATTAAATTGGTAAACATTTAGAGAGTGAGAAATAACATCCAATCCAACCACTTTATACTCCCTTGGATAAAATCATAAAATATTTATCCCTCCATTTATGACATGTTCTCAATGGAAGCGAGAAGTAGACTTATGCGGGTGGAATTGAGGAAGTAAAAACAACAAAATAATGATCACGCCACCGTTGTGTGATAAATTTCACAAGGTATGGTGTAAATAAATTCAAACCTTGAGGAAATATTATTGATTTTAAATGTAGAAGAATAGAATAAGAGGAATGGAAGAACTTTTATTAGTAAACTAATGTTAATTGAACAACTTACATGAGAAACAAATGTGATTACAAACACAAAGCGGGTGCATAACACTACAATGTAACCAACCACCAAAGGTGATCAAATACTCCACAAAAACTACCTTAAATAAACATTTAGAAATCCTTCTGTTGAGACACAAACATTCCGAGTCTTCCCATTTGAGTATGGTAGGCCTAGGGTGGTGGAAAGTTTTTGGAATTTAGACTTTTCCACCCTTGGCCCAAAATTCCATCCAGCTAGCATCCACCTAACAGAGGCACCTAAATGACCTTATAGATGGATGAATTGGAGTGGTAAATGGAATAATAAAATGTATCCCCAGATTTCTCCTAAAATCCTCTAAAATTTAATCCCAAATGGATTTTTATTGTGATATATGGTCAAAATGGTCGAATGTTTTTCTAGGTCATAGAATATGGCTCAGAATATTATCTTCAACTTGGGATGCCTAGAAACCCATTAAAAAATCCAAATTATCTCTTTTCACTATTTGATGAATTGTTAACCTTTATATTCTATATCTTAATTTCAATTTTCAGAATTATTGGGCTTGGATATTGGCCACTACAGTCTCTTTATTAGGCTACTGTCCAATTTACTTTGCCCAGAATGTTGTTGGTTCAAGGCCCACTTTGGTGGTCTTCCAATCTAAATCTTCAAGTGCTATAAAAACATGAATTTTTCTTATATTATGGGAGAAAAGATAATAAAATATGAAAATAAAATCAAGATCATTGTGATTTCTAAGTGGTGTTCAAATATATAACAAGTAATAACTCACTTTAACAAAGAATTACAATCATAATGTGAAATAATGTTCAAATTGTAAAATGCAGTAAAAATGGTTTCTATGAATAATGATGCATATGAATATTATAATATAAAAAATTAATATTATCCTCTTTCATTGGATAATCAGGCCATCCCCATCTCTATTACATGAAAAAATTTCTATTCACGACTACACCTCCTTGAGTAAGACTCTCCAAGAGATGATATCCTCAAGTATATTGCTTTTTTACATGATCAAAACTTGAAATATTGGATATTTACAAAATTAGGATTTTAATTAATTATAATATGAAAAAACTTTACTTTATAGCTTCCATTCCAAGATTTGGAACAAATAATTTCATATTTTACACTACTTCTTCAGAAAAATCAAAAGATACAATGCACTCAGTATTTGTAGTAATAGATACCACTGGCTTGAATTAGATTCTCTTTCTCATTAACATTTATTTTATATGCTATTAGATCACATTGAAAAAAATTAATACTAGTTTTTGTCCCAATATAACTAGTGAACCTTCCTCTTCATGTAATAATAACATATCCCTTGTACTCTCTCAAGTACAATTGAATAGTTTTCACTGCTTCCCATGCAGTTCTCTGGATTTTACTGATACTCCCCTACCATAAAGTATATGTTGTAAATATCATATCTTATACATTTCATGACATATGTGATTGATCCTTTTTTTCTTATGTAATTTTACTCACCACTTTAATATCCACTTTTTTCTCATACATGTATTCTTGGAAATATTTATACTATGTGACATTGGAAATGATTATCTATTGAATTATTCAATATTTTATTTTTCAATACCTTGTAAGTATATATATTTTCACTAGGTGTAAGTAACTAATTATATCTACCTTAGTCGATCATGTTTCCTATAACCTAGGTTGATACTTTCGGTTAATATTTATACAGTTACTTTGACTATAGTCTTAAGTAATAGTAAGCTTAAACAACTATTTTCCATATTTTATAAACTTTTTTACTTCAAATATAGTGGCTCTCCCACTAACCTGTTATATACACATGGAAAAAATTCATTCCAAATTATTATTATATAATCTTGTTCCTTAATTCAATACAAAGTAGTATTTTAGTAACTTTCACCCCTTATTTTCATTCTTTGGTGTCACCAAATCATTCTGGTTATATCATATAGACACTTTTAAACAAATATGATCTTGATTTCCAGTTCTAAATAAAATGATCATAAAATTTAGCTATGATAAGTAAAAATCAAATGGATTGAGCATGGTAATTGTTACAAAGGTTTCATATAATACTATGTATATATATAAATTTTTAAAGTTTTTTACCATTAATCATTCATAATTGTTCCAAATATGGCCATCCATGTATTTTTCCTCTTGAATACCCTTGTAGTATCAAGATTCAAAAAATTCAAAATTTCAATCACCGATACTTTGATACATGGAATCCATTATTGATTTTTAATTAAATTTATCAATCTTAGCCTGTTTTCATTTATTAATTAATTATAGGATTCATTATTATCAAAGAATAATGTATCACTTGTCATGGTGAATAAAAAACCACCACTATATTTTCTTGATTCCTGACCAGTATGTGTCTATAGAACATTCCTTTTCCAAAATATCTTATGGAACTATTTCCTTTCAAACTATATGTACATATTTAGAATTTTATTAACTCAAGTTAATCTTTCTCCCACTATCTCAAATTGATATGGTCTCCCTTTTATAGAAATATAGTATATAAATTCACTACAACTTTTTCTGTCTTATGGATTTATTTAATATCCTATATAAACTTTAGGCTACTAAAAAATATTCACATTGTGTTTTTCTTAATGCAATTTTGTTTATATCCTAAACATTCACTTTGCATATAAATAGGTGTTATTAGGATATGATGTATTTATGTCATACTACAACTCATATAATATCCATTTTTCCTTATAGTTGGCATATGATTATGGGATAACGCCACTATTTGTGAAGCATATCTTGAAAATAATGGAAGTTTCTATAATACAAGTGAGTTTAAACTTTGATTCTTCTTTAACTTACATCATGAATCTGATGTTTATAATGAAATGTTTATCTAAAAATTACTCCACACTACATTTTATTGATCAATTTTTTCATTTAAGACTCATCATCAATCTTACTTACTAACATCATAACTTGTATTAGTATAAGAAAATGTAAATTTAGAAATAAATCCACTCTACATTTTCATGATCTATGAATGCTTGGTCAAGATATTCATCGGCACATCGGCCCAAATAAACTCATGTATTCTAACCATTAATATTTAATACATCACTTTTAAATCCATTAAAAAACTTATTTGATAATTATGATGTATATTTACCACTAGATTCAACTTATAATTGTTCACATTACCTAGATGAAATAATTATGAAAGTTTGTGTCCTACCTTTATTTATTAATGTTTCCTTTTAAAAATATAAACAAGTAAATGCGTTGATAATACCTATAGTATTTATATCTATAGATTCTAAAACCATATTTTGTATATCCTTGACAACTACTTATTTTTACTAGATAAAAAATTATCTTTCCCTAAATAGGTATAACAAAGTTTTACATTTTATATTCATTAGTTATTTCCAATTATTCAAGAATCACTGAACTATTATTTGAGTATGAGACACCGTAAACAATATTCATTACAAATATGGAATAATGTCTCCATATATATAATTGACATGTGAGAAAAGTGTTGCGTTAATACTTAACAATATTCTAACAATAACCAATAAGTTTGGAAATTGGGAATTTTTTACTTATCACCATTGGCTTAGGAATCCCCCTTTCTCATTCACTTAGATAATTAACCTTACTTATTGTAACATTTCTATAGTTACATGGTTACTATGTTTGGATAAAATTGTGTAACACACATTCAATATCTAATACCTAAACTGTATAATATAAACATCACATACAATGATGAATAATCTCTAAGTTGAAACCATTACTTTATTATACTTCAATTCATTACATTTAATATTCTATAGAATTTTCTCATGATGTGTGAAGTAAATATCCTCTTACATGATGATCTGTCACTTTTCTTGAAGGAAATCGTATTGGTGCCTTTATCATCACACTTTTCATTGGTCTTTTTCACCTTTTCTTTCAAATTATCTAGTATAAGAAGTAAATATTAGTCTTTCATTATGTTTTTATCTTCTTGGTGAACATTACCCAATGATAATGAAGGATTTTATCTATTTACTATTTATTTTGTAATATTAAACACAATTGGAGTGAGTGGGCGATAAATATCTAATAATGTTATGTATTGAACGATCATGATCCATCTATAAATTTACATGTATTCATTGTAATCATCATCTCATTCATGTCTTTTTTCACTTTCTTCTCATCAACTTCTCAAAGATGAGTCAACATGTAAATTCATCCATATCTTGATGTATTTTTATACAATTCATTAAACATTCATGATGAAATTATTATTTAAACATCAAATGTGATATCCATGTGTATCCTGTAATAATTTTTCCCATTCTCACTTCTAAGGGTGTCTCAACAAGTAGTGGGGACTCCAGTGCATAGAATTTCTTATATTATAGTACTTTGTGAAAGCACCCATACTACCCTTGGAAATTCACACTGGTTGGAAAGGTTATTTGTCTAGAATTTATCAAATTGAACTTGTGGTATTCTAACCATTATTCTACAAAAAAAATATCATATAAGTAATTTATTTTGATTACCGATTAGATATTTCTAATTGATAAAATAATTAGATGTATCCCAATATTTTATTGAACCCTAGTACCCCTCACTACTATATTTAGAATATCTAGTCACTTGAGTATTCTAGTATCAATGATACTTACAACCTCTCCTTATAGTCTAAACTATGGGTACACCGCTACATAGAGAGTTTCAAGGTAGGAATTTGATTGGTCAACTGTATTAACTCATAGTTTTTTGAAAAATTAAGTGAATTACCATATTCTAGAAATTGTAGCCTTGATTTATTGTACACTTTGCCTCTTTAGTGGAAACAAGCTTGCTATAGATACTTATTTGTTGTAATATTTAGTTTAGTAGACTCATCGCTTTCAAAATAACTCACCAGTAGTTAGAGGAACCCTCAACTAGAGCTGAAGAATACCTTATACACTCAATTTTGTTTTAATTCCATCGATGGAAGGCATTGCAACAAAATATTTCTTTTAGAGTTTTTGTTACTTATTAATTAATTAAACCATTTTCCATTAGATATATTTTCACTATGTTATTTCACCAACAACTTAACGATGCATTATATAGAAAAATAATAATTTTGTTCTAAATTATTTTATCTATGCCTTCTCATTTATTACTTAATGTGATCATGTAAACATGTAAATTTATAAAATAATAACAAAACATGCAAAAAAAATAAACTACTCATCATGAGTGTATATTACTTGATGATCCATTGAACATAAATGGATTAACTATAAAAATATGGTTAAATACCTTATTCATATCTGACTCATGCCATAGAACACACTCCCATTCAAATTATTTACATCTTGTCCGGATCTTCTCCTAACATCGGTGTGATCCACATATTCTTCATAATACCTAAATATTCATATATAGGTGAGTGGATATTGAGAATTCATAATGAAACTGAAATATATCTCCCATGGAAATGAAAACCCTCATACCTATAATGTGGAAGACATAAGATGTGTAGACTATATATTTAATTAATTAATTACTATAAACATTGATGAGATAAAAAATTAAATAAATAAAATCTAGACATACACTGGTTGGTCATAGTTCGTGATTAGTTGACATGAAAAATTAATATATAAAAAAATTAAATTTATGATACATTTGTGACAAGGATAATTAAAATAAATTAAAATAATTCATTCTAATTTTAATTTAATTAATATATTCCCCATGGTCCCAAATTAAAATTAATTTTTTTCCAAAAAATTAAATTATTTTTGATTATTTAATAAATTTTATTGGACCCTCGTGGGCCATTGAAACCCCCTAAAAGGTATTTTGAAGCATTTATGACTCTAGATAGGGTTGGGCAGGTTGAGAAGAGCTCAACCCAGCCTATATGGTTCATTGGGTCGACTAGTAATTGTACCTCATACAACCATGCACAAGAAAAGAGGTAGGGAAGCCAATAGGTTTGTCTAAGCAGCGGGAAGTGGTGGAGGGGATCTGTGGGTCGGGATGATGGTGATGGATGTGTAGACGAGGGGGGTGGCCGGCAGGAATAGGCATATGGATGGAGTCGATGGAGAGGGGTTAGCAGATCCAATCAGTGGGGATGGATGTTATGTGGGGATGATGGAGGAGGGTGGCATCACTATCTCCCTAAGTAAAAAATAATGATTAAAAAAACAATACCATCCTCTAGCATCTCCCCCTCCTATCAACCTATTTTTCTAATGATCTGACTGGACCTATACACAGCAACCCCCTTTCCCCACTTAGCCCTGTTTTTTCATTTTTCAAGTTATCAAAAGTATTTAATTTTTTTAACTTCCACCATTTGAGTAGAATTAAATCCCTACTAGAAAAAACTATTCCAGTCACTGAAATGTGGCCAGAGTATCAGGTACACCCAGGATTAGTTGCTACCAACTGTCGACACAACTTGGGATAAATTAAAAAATTAATTATTCATAAAACTACTCAGTGATCAATCATTCAATCTTTGTATGGTAATAT
The DNA here is from genome assembly GCA_963277665.1 of Viscum album. Lineage (NCBI taxonomy): Eukaryota > Viridiplantae > Streptophyta > Magnoliopsida > Santalales > Viscaceae > Viscum > Viscum album. The sequence continues at coordinate 953,848,295 of OY728121.1, forward strand.
CTCATCCATACTATATCATATTAGATCATATTCTATGGTTATGGGACTATAATGGTGTACTATTTTGATTTAATGTAACTATAATTTTTATTAGATTAAAAAAATATGCACTCACTCTAATACCAATTTTTAGTTTCGAGCGCACAGCGAAAGAATATAAAATTGGAAATTTAAAATTTTATACTATAATCGACTTCATGAAATCATAGAATTCATAATAGATACATTGTTATAACATGAGGGTCTTGTATAATTTAATTTAAGTAGAAAAACCAAATCAAAATGGCACCTCTTCTGATTTCAATTGGAAATACGTTGTGCACATCGTCAAAAAAATTAACTCTAAGGAACTAATGTTGAATCCCTCTAGATCATCAACAAATACATCCAAAGTCTACAAGAACATCAATCATGGATACCTGGGAGGTAGTGTGGAGATATGATGAAGCCTTCGACATCCTGATGATCCCTGCAATTTCGATCCTTCAATCCATCACAACTGGAAAAGAGGGTTATACCAACAGTTTTAAACCATTGGTATAGGCTGGAAAACCATTGGTATAGCCTATACCAACGGTTTTCCAAACCGTAGGGTAGTAAGCCGTGAGGAAAGCCCTATACCAACAATTTGATCTAAACCATTGGTACAGCCCACTGTATTTATTGATATACCAATAGTTGTAGGCTAACCGTTGGTATATGTTTGTATAACACTTTTACCAACGGTTTCAAGAAACCATTGGTATATATTGAATACTAAACACTATACCAACAGTTTTAAAACCGTTGTTATAGTTTTTAAGTTTCTCTCAAATTATACAAATGGATTAAAACTGTTGGTATTGTGTTTTTCCAGAACTGTTGCACAGTAGCCCCTCCAGTATATATACACCTGCATAAAAAATATCACAAAAACCACATACAGACATAAAATGGAAAAATAAACATCTAAAATAGCATAAAAACACATAAACCCATCAAACTCTTCCAACCATGTCATGTACTATAATTCCATATTTCAATCTTCGTATGACAACAATCATCCAGTAGAGTTAATAACAGTTTCAATAACTCAAACATTATTTACACCCATTTCAATATTCATATGACAACCACTCTTCCAGTAGTAATTCACCTCACCCCTACACAACCACCCCAACCAGAACAGCCCCCCTACCTCCCCATCAAATTATAATAGGCAGAATAGTCTAAGAAATACTTATTAGAGTTGAATAAGAGTTTGAAATTGGCTCAAATCCCTTTTTTTCTGATACTAGATTTTGGTATGTAATGATTTGTGATGCATTTTGCATTGAACTAGTATTTTTTATAATATATGGTGAAAAGTTATTTTCATAGGAGTCTCGTCACTTATGACCCCATGAGTGAAACAACCCAACTCATGAAAAAGAGTTTACGACTATTGTTGATGAGTGTAAATTTTAGTTGTTGTATTCACTTAAAATGATGTCCTTTTGGAACAAAAGAGAGACACTTTGAGTGGTGTCGGCCACACCATGCCTCAGATTGAGGTGGGGTTGACTCATACACATCACAAATGAACCATGGATCTTTTTCCAAAAGTATAAACACAATATGAATGTGTTCGGTCATCTTTCCATATGCTTGTTGTTTTTACTTAAAAGCGAATCCATTTTAAACAAAAGAAAGACACTTTGAGTGGTACCGGACACACCGAGCCTCGGATTGAGGTGGGGTTGACTCATACACATCACAAATGACCCATGGATCCTTTTCCTGAAGTATCAACATATTCCAAATGCGTTTGGTTAGTTTTACGTATGTCAGTTGTTGTTTTCACTTAAAATGTTGTCCATTTCAATGAAAAGTGAGACACTTTGAGTGGTGTCAGCCACACCGCGCCTTGGATTGAGGAGGGGTTGACTCGTACACATAAAAAACGACCCATGGATTGTTTTCCTAATGTTTCAATAGAATTCGAATGCATTTGGTCAGTTTTCCGTATGTCAGTTATTGTTTTCACTTAAAATGATGTCCATTTTAAACAAAAGAGAGACATTTTGAGTGGTGTCGGCCACACCATGCCTCGGATTGAGGAGGGGTTAAATTTTACATATCAAAAATGACCCATGGATCGTTTTCCTAAAATATCAACACAATACTAATGTGTTTGGTCAATTTTAAGTATGCTAGTTGATGTTTTCACTTAAAATCATGTCCATTTCAAACAAAAGAGAAACACTTTGAGTGGTTCCGGCCACACCGGCCCTTGGATTGAGGCGAGGTTGACTCTTACACGTCACATATGACCCATGTATCATTTTCCTAAAGTTTCAACATAATCAAAATGCCTTTGGTCGGTTTTCCGTATGTTAGTTGTTGTATTCACTTAAAATGATGTCCTTTTGAAAGAAAAGAGAGACACTTTGAGTGGTGCTGGCCACACCACCCCTCGAATTGAGGTAGGGTTGACTCCTACACGTAAAAAATGACCCATGGATTGTTGTCCTAAAATATCAAGACAATCCGAATGAGTTTGGTCAGTTTTCTGTATGCCAGTTGCTTTTACTTAAAAGCGTATCCATTTTAAACAAAAGAAAAACACTTTGAGTGGAACCAGCCACACTAAGCCTCGAATTGAGATGAGGTTAACTCGTAAACGTAAAAAATGACCCATGGATCCTTTTCCTAAAGTATCAATAGAATCCAAATGCGTTTGGTTAGTTTTCGGTATGTCAGTTGTTTTTTCACTTAAAATGTTGTCCATTTCAAAGAAAAGTGAGACACTTTGAGTGGTGTCAGCCACACCGCGCCTTGTATTGAGGCAAGGTTGACTCGTACACATCAAAAATGACCCATGGGTAGTTTTCATAAAGTTTCAATAGAATATGAATTCATTTGGTTGGTTTTCTATATGCAAATTTTTGTTTTCACTTAAAATAATGTCCATTTTAAACAAAAGAGAGACATTTTGAGTGGTGTCAGCCACACTGCGCCTTGGATTGAGGCAGAGTTGAATTTTACATGTCAAAAATGATCCATGGATCTTTGTCCTAAAATATCAACATAATCCAAATGCATTTGGTCAGTTTTAAGTATGTCAGTTGTTGTTTTCACTTAAAATCTTGTCTATTTCAAACAAAAGCGAAACACTTTGAGTGGTTCCGGCCACATCGGCCCTCATATTGAGGTGGAGTTGAATCGTACATGTCACATATGACCCATGTATTGTTTTCCTAAAGTTTCAACAGAATCTGAATGCCTTTGGTCAGTTTTCCGTATGTCAGTCATTGTATTCACTTAAAATGATGTCCTTTTGAAACAAAAGAGAGACAGTTTGAGTGGTACCAGCCACACCGCACCTCGGATTGAGCAAGGGTTTACTCTTACATGTCACAAATGACCCATGGATCATTTTCCTAAAGTATCAACACAATCCTAATGTGTTTGGTTGGTTTTCCGTATGCTAGTCGTTTTTACATAAAAGTGTATCCATTTTAAACAAAAGAAAGACACTTTGAGTGGTACCGGCCACACCGGGGTTTACTCGTACACATCACAAATGACCCATGGATCCTTTTCCTAAAGTATCAATAGAATAAAAATGTGTTTGTTCAGTTTTTCATATGTTATTTGTTGCTTTCACTTAAAATGTTGTCCATTTCAAAGAAAAGTGAGACACATTGAGTGGTGCCAGCCACACCACACCTCGGATTGAGGTGGGGTTGACTCATACATGTAAAAAATGACCCATGGATCGTTATCCTAAATTTTTCAATAGAATCTAAATTCATTTGGTCGGTTTTCCATATGTCAGTTGTTGTTTTCACTTAAAATGACGTCCATTTAAAAAAAAGACATTTTGAGTGGTGTCGGCCACATAGGACCTCGTATTGAGGCGGGGCTGACTCGTTCATGTCACAAATGACTCATGGATCATTGTCCTAAAATATCAACATAATCTGAATGTATTTGGTCAATTCTAAGTATGCTAGTGTTTGTTTTCACTTAAAATTTTGTCCATTTCAAACAAAATAGAAACACTTTGAGTGGTTCCGGCCACACCGGACCTTAGATTGAGGCAGGGTTGACTCGTAAACGTCACATATGACCCATGGATCGTTTTCCTAATGTTTGAATAGAATCTGAATGCATTTGGTCGGTTTTCTGTATGTCAGTTGTTGTATTCACTTAAAATGATGTCCTTTTGAAACAAAAGAGAGACACTTTGAGTGGTGTCGGCCACACAGTGCCTCGAATTGAGGCGGGGTTGAATCGTACATGTCAAAAATGACCCATCGATCATTTTCCTAAAGTATCAACACAATCCGAATGTCTTTTTTCTATTTTCCATATGCCGGTTGTTTTTACTTAAAAGCGTATCCATTTTAAACAAAAGAAAAACACTTTGAGTGGTGCCGGCCACACCGAGATTTGGATTGAGGCGAGGTTTACTCGTACATGTCAAAAATTACCCATGGATCCTTTTCATAAAGTATCAATAGAATCCAAATGCGTTTTGTTGGTTTTCTGTATGCCAGTTGTTGTTTTCACTTAAAATGTTGTCCATTTCAAAGAAAAGCGAGACACTTAGAGTGGTGTCGGCCACATCGTGCCTCATATTGAGGAGAGGTTGACTTTTACACATCAAAAATTAACCATGGATCGTTGTTTTGTAGTATAAACACAATCCGAATGCGTTTGGTTATTTTTCTGTATGCCAGTTGTTGTTTTCACTTAAAATCAAGTCCATTTCAAATAAAAGTGAGACATTTCGAGTGGTTTCGGCCACACCGGTCCTCAGATTGAGGCGGGGTTGACTCTTACACATCACATATGACCCATGGATCATTTTGCTAAAGTTTCAATAGAATCCTAATGCGTTTGGTTGGTTTTCCTTATGCTATTTGTTGTTTTCACTTAAAATTTTTTCCATTTCAAATAAAAGTGAGACACTTCGAGTGATACCAGCCACACTATGCCTCGGATTGAGGTGAATTTGACTCGTACATGTCACATATGACTCAAGGATAGTTTTGATAAAGTATCAACACAATACTAATGCATTTGGTCAGTTTTCCGTATATCAGTTGTTGTATTCACTTAAATTGATGCCCTTTTGAAACAAAAGAGAGACACTTTGAGTGGTGTCGGCAACACTGCGCCTCGGATTGAGGTGGGGTTGACTCTTACACATCAAAAATGACCCATGGATCATTTTCCTAAAATATCAACACAATCCGAATGCGTTCGGTCAGTTTTAACTATGCCAGTTATTTTTTTCACTTCAAATCATGTCCATTTCAAACAAAAGAGAAACACTTTGAGTGGTGTCAGCCACACCGTGCCTCGGATTGAGTCAGGGTTGAATCATACATGTCACAAATGACTCATGGATCATTTTCCTAAAGTATCAACACAATCAGAATTTGTTTGGTCAGTTTTATGTATGCTAGTTGTTTTTACTTAAAAGCGTATCCATTTTAAGAGAGATTGGATTGGGATCCAGGGTCCAGGGAGGGTTGGGGGGCTGTTTGGGGGGCTGTCTAGGGGGATGTCCGGGGGGGCTGTCTGGGGGGATGTCCGGGGTCTAGGGAGGAGTGTTGTCCGGGGTCCAGGGAGGAGGGTGAGTAATGTATCTAAAACTATATCTAGGTATAATACATCAAATTCTGATAGGAATGTGAACCGCAGCGGGGTGTCGTCCTGGAGTAGGTCCAAATCACGGCATTACCGTGGCGTGACTGTGGCGTGACCGCGGCGTGACCGCGGCGTGGTCGCGGCGTGACTGCGGAGTGGTCGCGGCGTGGCCGCGGCGTGACCGCGGCGTGGCCGCACCGTGACCGCTGCGTGACCGCGGCATGACCGCAGCATGACCACGGCATGACCGCAGCATGACTGTAGCTTGACCGCGGCGTGTTGGCCCAGTCTAGAGACATCCGCGAACCGCAGTGGGGTGCCGTCCTGGAGTAGGGCCAAATCACGGCATTACCGAGGCATGACCATGGCGTGACCGCGGCGTGACCGTGGCATGACCGCGGCGTGACCGCGGTGTGACCACGGCGTGACCGCAGCATGACCGCAGCATGACCGCAGCATGACTACGGCTTGACCGCGGCATGTTGGCCCAGTCTAGCGACATCCGCGGGGCAGCATCTTCCGGCCAGGATTCCAAATAAATCCTATGTAGTTTTCCTTCACATTATAGAAACTGATCTTATGTTATAAAAAACAAACTCTTGATTTAGGATTGTGGTATGATAAAGATATGTATTTTATATTCGTTGTTTTTAAAATTGGTACTAGGTAGTTGAAACTACTGATTGAGAGTCAAATTATCACACCCTAAACTATCACTATGAGTTTTCTTAGACAGTGCACCTCCGTTGGAGAAGTTTTATTATAAAAACATGACTTTATTTATCAAATGAAACAATTATATTAAAGTAAACTTATTCCAGATATGAAATTCCATATAATTAAGTAGAATTAAGAAAGAAGCTAAATTTAATTTAAAGAATTCTTAAATTAAAGAGGCTATGAGAGGGACTCTACCTCAAGGGGTGTCTCCCATGGGAGTCTTGTGGTGTGTAGTGTCTATCTATGATTTTTTTGGTGATTCCATATTGTGGGAAATGTGTATTGCATGGTCAGATTAATAAATACATTGGTCAATTAGAAAATACACCCATAGTCAACTCATGCAAAAGGATGTGATAATCTTGAGTATTTAATGATTTCAGCTTCAAATCTTTTATGTTGACCCATTTTGATATATTTCTTAAATAGCCATCAAAAAATTTAATAGTCTCTAGCACATCCAGAAATTGATTTATTTCAGCAGGTGTCATCACTTAAGAAGCACATGGGACTTGCCATTTATTTTCACTGATACAAACATGATGCAATTCTGTTCTGATCCCCTAATCTACCAAGTCACGCCGAGATTGTAAATCATCTTTTATCTTCCCCTTGACATTTAGAATAATAGAAAGAAACATTTCACATATATTCTTTTCAATGTTCATTACGTCTAATCAATGACGTAACAAGTTGGTTGACCAATATGAAAACTCAAAAAATATAATCTTCTTCTTCCAATTGTAACAGGTATCATTGGAAACATTTTTCCTCTTCCTATATTTCATTACACCCTTCCCAAATGAATAAATGAAATCTTTCAATTCATTAAGAACATCAGTTCCAAACATACGCTGAGGTGGATCGTCAGTCTCCATGGTATTTTCAAATCTTCAATGATTGTTTCTATATGGATGATTCATTGGAAAGAATCGTCGATGTCCCATAAAACTAAAACTATGATGATATTTCAGTCTTCTCGATCGAGTATTCCTCATACAAATAAGACATGACAATTTTCCTTTTGTGCTCCATCTAGACAACATTTCATAAGTAGGAAAATCATTGATCGTCAACATAAGCATTGCACGCATCTAAAATATGTCTTTAGAACATACATTGTATGTGGACACACCCACATCCCAAAGAAGTTTCAACTCTTTTATTAAAGGTTGCATGTATACATCTATATCATTTCCAGGATCAAAAGGACCAAATATCAGTATACTCAAGAAATTTTAAGGATTTTTCATACACAACCATGGGGGAATGTTATAAATGTGTATGAAAACTGGACATGTGTTGTACGAAGTAAGCATCTTCCAAAATGGATTAAAATCGTCACATGAAAGACACAGTCTCACATTACGCACATCGGCTGCAAATTCAGGATATCGAGCATCAAATCTCTTCCATGAAAATCCATCTGCAGGGTGAACCAACTCTTCATTATTCTTTTTTCTCTCGGTGTCATGCCATCGCATTTTTACTGATATTTAATCAGACATGAAAAGGTTATGTAATCTGGGGATCAATGGAAAGTGCCATATTACTTTTTGTGGCACATGAGATGGTGTTACATCATCTTTTGGATTTCATCGGGAGGTTCCACATTTGATACAATCATTTCTTTCAGCAGTTTACTCCCAAAATAAGCTGCAATCATTCGGGAAAGCATGAATTTCTTTGTTTTTGAAAATCCAAGTTCATCAACTAACTTCCATTCCATATAGTGGTTTGAGGGAATATCTGTATCATATGGAAGTAAGTCCTTCAAGAAGGTAAGAATGTAATCAATTGCATTATTTGAAATCTCATACATAGTTTTCCCATGAAACAATCAGATTAAAAATTCCAACTTTTTCATTTTACCACATTGCCGATATATTGGAGTCGTCGCAGCATCATTCAATTTTTTCACCCTATCAACATCATCATTTTCATTGGACGCATCATGTGTGCTGGTATAGAAATATTGTTGGCTGAACATCCTTTCCTTCTCATGATGCTGAATAAATGGAAACTGATCATATATCAAACTCTCCAATTCAGTCCTATCATTTGGATCATCAATATTTTGAGATTCCATTTTCTCTCCATTGTGATACCACACATAATAGTTTGTTTGGAAACCATATTTGGTTATATGATAGCTAACTGCTTCATGACTCAACCAAGGTCTTCCAACACAATTAGAACATGGGAAGTGTATGCGACCACTATCTGAAGCCTTGTCAAATGAAAAATCTAGAAAACTGTTCAAATTATTTTGAAAATCGGTTGAAATCTGATCAGTTTCGTACATCCAAATTCTATCCATTCTGTAAAAAAATTTCAATAAGTAATTTCAAAGCATTTAAAAAATATTAAAGTAAAATAAAAAAAATATTTAGGTAAATGACAATTGTTTACTTTAAATAAAAGCATGACTGGCACATTACTCCATATGAGAATCATATTAAGAAATAAAAAAAATACAGTGTATATAAGAAAATAAGATAAAGAATTTCTAATGCCTATATTCAAGGATTTCCTAGTAAGATATTGGAATTGGATCAACGAATACATAATCCTTAAGGGTCTTGTTTGGAGTACATGAGTTTTATACTTTAACTTCTTTAGGGAGATCAGGATGAGGAGTAGGATGAGGATCACATCAAAACTAGTTATGGCCTCATCAAGTTTCACCTTAACCATGGATTAAAGGATCCTAGGTTTGGGGCCATAGATCGTAGGTTGGTAGGGTGTATTCATTGAATCATGTCCCAATTGATTTTGGAGAGGGACCTTCAATAGTTATGGGTTTGGATTTGATTATAAACACCTATAAAAATGATATCCAGGAATTGTGACGTACCAAAACAGGATTCCACTCATTAGTGACCCGAACCCAGATGGCCACTCATTGGAGAGGGACCTTCAAGTTCTATTGTGTTTTATCTCACATACAAATAATGATGTTTGGGATGTCCGGGGTCCAAGGAGGAGGGTGGTGGGCTGTTCGGGGTCCAGGGAGGAGGGTGGGGGGATGTCCAGGTTCTAGGAAGGAGGGGGGCTGTCCTTGGTCTAGAAATGTGGGTGGGGGGTTGTCCAGGGTCCAAGGAGGAGGGGGGTTGTCCAGGGTCCAGGAAAGGGGGTTTTCCTAGGTCCAGAAAGGAGGGGGGTTTTCCTGGGTGGACCTCAAAACACCGAATGGGGTTCCACTCTATAGTTATAAGAATATATTATCCAAAGCTACAAATATTCCACCTGTAAACATCACAACTTTAAATCAGTGCCTATTGTAATTTAATGACATTTAAGGGATATGTGTTTTGTGAAAAGCCTATACATTACAGTGATGTTTGTGAATGATGGTTTTTTGCCCAAATGTGTATGGAATTTTTTAACGAGGATGATTTCTTCCATTTAACCAATGTTATAGTGTATGTTTAGGATGAATTCTTGCATTTAACCAGTGTTCTAGTTTATTTGTAGGTGATGTGAGTTAGAAACCATGTTAGGCATGTCATTAGAACATGGGTTCTTCCCTTTAACCATGTAGTCTTGAATTTCAGGAATGAAAGTGTTTTGACTGAGCTAATTACTACCTACTCTATAGTATGGCCAACACATCATGTGGGCATACCCATGAAACAAAGACATGTGTAAATGGGATGTTTTCAGCACCCCATTTGGCCAAACATACTTTTCACCATAAGGGATTGGCCATGTATATTTACATGGCTAACCAAGTCATGTACTGTGTGTACATTCCCATGTAAATTACCAGGACACTAGATTATCTTAGACACCATGTCAACCGTTATACACACCATGTGAACCCTTATACCATATCGTCATTATTACAACCATTAATAAAAACTTATTAAACAACATCACTTGTCAAAGATAATAAAATTGAACATAAATCAATAATAATATTGGATATATCAAGTAAAATGAAGTCATACTATCTTACATCCTAAATGAACACCCACAACCATGATTAATGACCACAAAGCTCCCCTTTCAGCCAAATAAAAAGTGAAAAAAAAACACATAGTTGCAGAAAAGAACTTCATTTGTGTGAAGAATAATTATCCCATGATCCTCTTGATATTTGAACCACGCAGTCCTGATTTTTGAGATGAACTTGTATCCATGAAACCATATGAAAAACACAATTCAATACATGTGTTTTTCTGATTTTATCAAGCATTTTGAGGAACCCCAAATCAGTGAAAATATTCATTGTGTTTTAAAAAGGTGATTGAATAACTCATGTATGATGTTGAAGGCAGAATGATTAATGGTTATATTAAGAAAACTAATATTCATTAATATTGTGAATTTGACATTCTATGAATTAGTTTCATGAAGAAGGAAGAAGTAATACGTGGGAAATGGAGAGGTCTCACCAAGAGTTCCCTTTTTAGATATTTTATTCATAAAGAACATTGGATTGTATGGTTAATTATTTATTATTTCTTCTGTGAAGAATAATTAGGGAACACATACTATTTTTCAAAGTTCAGGAAGATACTCCATATGTTCTATTGTGCAAAGGATAAGTGAACAGTGTGTCATTTTATATATATATATTTTGATAGAAACATGATACATACTTGTTATGTAATAAACATAGTGTACAAAAATTAAGATGAATAAGATCTTCATGTTTGACATGATCTTAATGAAAGGATTGATTTTCATGAAATGCTATGAATAAATATTACAAACAATTTCTTATGAGTTCATATACATGAAGTTGTAATATTTGAAGCATTTAGATTAAAAAAACTATGAATCTTTAAAATTAGAACAAAAGAAAGAGACACCATGCCCTTATAAATGTATGTGTGTAATGAAAACATTAATTGGACAATGTGTACAATGATGTAGTGATAGAAGTACAAAATTCATGAATTTAGTTATTTGAGTACACAATTTGTGGAGTAGTGAATCATAAAATTTTCCAAAAACCCTAGAAATACGGAATAACGATATCCTTGAGAATAGAAGGATATCCTTGAGAAGAGGTGGAAGGATATCCTTGAGAAGAGGTGGAAAGAGTCTAACCTGGAATCTAATCTGATGGAAGAGGTGCACCTGTGCTGGGGCTTCTCAAGGGATTTTGGGAGTCGGGAATCGCTTCTGGGAGAGTTGCGCAATGCTTCTGGAATCGAGGGGGGGTCGCCTGCATTTATCGAATTTGGGACATCTTTTTCCCAACGGTTATTAAAAATTGTTGGGAAATCATTGTTTTCCAAATGGTTTGATGAAACTGTTGGGAAAACTCTCTCAAAATCCATCTTTACCAATGGTTTATGAAAACCATTGGTAAAGATCACCTATACCAACGGTTCTTTTGAACCGTTGGTATACAAGTATTGGGAAAAGTATGATTTACAGTAGTGAATGATGAAGAACTTGGATCTATTTCATGGATCAGTTGTTTCTCTCTATAGGATATAGGATAGATGAGATAGATTCTATTTAATTCATTTAAATGAATAGTAGTGTGAATAATTTCCTCATATTCCTTATATAGTGAAGTATATTTTACTCAGAATTGGCTCCATAACCCCGGAATATGTATTACTCTCAACATATTTCCTAAATCATGTGTTATGACTAACTAACTATGTCATAAATATCATTTGTATTTTTATCACTTACTTCTAATATAATAAATATATTATATGATAAAAGTGATTCACTAACACAAGTCATTATTCCTGAAAATATTAAATGAACCTTAAATATTACAATAATATTTTTTCCTTAAATATTTTCTCATGTATTTAATTAAATACATGTAAATAAAATAAATAAATAAATTCAATTGCAATTATTCTACACCCAAATAATAATGAATCTATTTATTCCTTAGCAATCCTTTATACTCTGATATCTATCAGACCCTTGGTGGGTCCCACCATTTCCTATACTCATATTCATTAGAATAAGCCAGAAATTTGAATATGCTAAGTTTTTCACCCTCTAGCCCCATATCTCAATATCATTGAATATTATCCACAGGACAGGAGTAGATTATAGAAACCCATCAAGGCCTCTAAGTAGATAAGGAATAGTCATAATAATGACAACCTTTTACAAACAAATATCATGTAATATAATCTTTTTGTCTAGTACTATCTAATAAAGTAGGATACAGACTTTGTCTTATCACCTTTTATTTATTTATTATACATTCACCATACTGTAAGGACTTACCTTCTTCTGCGATGGACATGGATTTGGTGAAGGTACTATCATTCAGATCAACTAGGCCTGATATATCACTTCATATCTAAAGTTTTAAATTCTATTTTGATTATTCAATGTCATACCACGAATAAAACAACCAACATAGGAGACCTTAACATTTTTTACTTTCATCGATGTATATAATCAAATAACATAAAATTATAATATTCTCAAGTTAGGAGAGAATTACATGCGTTTGTAGATAGGAACTACCATTGACACTAGAAACATGTGGTGTTTCTATTGGTGGGTCAGTCCTCATGATCTCATATACTCAAGATCACCAAGGATGACCTTAATGGGAAGAAGTATCAATGCTTATGATACCCTATCACCTATTTTTCGCACAACATCTGTGTCATATCAACATGATGTAACTGGACCATAAGACATGATTTTATGGTTACTGTAATCATATCTCTTGGTTCTAATTATAGACTAGGAGATTCTATAACCTTTTTATATGATAAGTAATCTGAATATATGACCATATAAATAGTGGATGCATAAATATCAACACTATTATGGTAATAATACATCATGTATAACTTACTGTACACATGATATGTTAAACAAAAAAGTACTATTCAAGTTGGGTTTAATGCACCCACTATTACAATAATGATTATGTGTGAATTATTATCTAAATTGTTTTAGGTTTTATTACCACTTGTTTTACATGGATTTACATATATACACAAAATCACTTCAAGTATTAATTATTTATTAAAAATTTATGATCTTTGTAAGGGTTTTCTTTATCTCAATCTCATTTTCTTAAGACGTATTTCATGTCATGCCCAATTATTTATTTGAGTGTTATAATTACTATCCCATGAATTAATTTTGACATATTAGGTCATGAAATTCATGGGATTTATAGGGACATATCATATTATTTCTTTAAAATAATTTGGATTTTGAAAGTTACCAAGGTAGTAAAGCTTTATATTACAGTCTGTTTTCTTTTTGGAATTTTTTATCTTCAAGGTTCTTTTGGGATAAATCATATGAAATTATGTTATTGAATCACATATCTTTTTTCTCCTCTTGTTATAAATGCGTTTTACATGTTTAGTTTCCATTTACACCCTTATTGGTTAAAGAAACATCAAAAAGGATGTATGTAAGTGATACTGATCATGTATCTTCTTTTAGATTGTGTATCTTCCTCTTCCATATCGATGTTTTCTAAAAAAATCAACAATTTTATTTTTACTACTATAAAATCAATCTATAGCCATAGTTTATAACCATGGATATAGAAAACTAAATTGTGGATATAGGTAATAACCTTAGTTTAGATGGTTCTGGATATTACATGTGTGACAATAAGGTTGAGGCTATTTCCATGATTCAAACCATCTTAATAGATCAATAGTGTAACACCCCAAGCTTCTATAGTACACTTCTCTTTGAATAATACAATAGCTTGTGTTATATGCAACTTTGAGTTCTAGCACACCACGACCAATCAAACTAGTTGTTTAAAAAAACGATATGAATAGTAGTACCCACTTTTTGAAATTTTATAAATTTTATTTTTCAAAATGATCTTCATTTTTGGATTCGGAATATCAAAATTACCTTTGGGTGAATTTTTCGTATTTTTATAAAAACTTTCAATTTTTGAAGAATAGTGAAAAACACTACGTTATTGTTTGAAATCTACTTTTTATTTAAATAATTATTTTTTAATTTAAATTTATTTTAAAGTCAAAATATATGCATAATACCTAAAATAGTTCAATTTAATTCATTGGGGTCATTTTATAATAAGATTAGATATATAAAATTTTATTGAACTTTTTAGCGTCTTTTACCCACCTTCTAGGTACATTTTTAAATTTGCATAAGACGTAATTTTACCACTTTTGTGAATTGAATTTAAAAAATCCAAGAGGCATGGTTGACATAAGTAAGTAAAATTTGATTCAATAGAATGAAAATAATTTTTTTTGAATAGTAGATTTTGAATTTTATTTACCATGGTTAAAAATAAATAGAGTAATTAACGGTAAAAATGATATTATAATTACCCTAACACATGTCCTATTTCTGTTGGATAAGAGTATTTCTACCAAAATCAAACTTAGGACAAAAATATGATCCTTTCTGATCCGCTTAGATTAGATTGTGACATTTATTATATTTTATTTAAAGAAAAGTTAAAATTTTTAAATTCAAATAACTAAAACATTTTTAATATAGGGTTATAAATAAGATAAATTAAACTATAAATATTCATTAGAAAGATAAAAAAATTCTTGAATCATAATATTTTATTTATAATTTTTATAAAATAAATAATTAAATTTATTTATGACACAATGATGATGCAGTAATTGCATTATTAATAAAAGATTAAAATAATTGATATTATAAATTTAAAATGTAAATTGAAACTTTTGATGTCATCCAAAAATTTTATAGTTGAATATGACATATTAGGGTTAATTCAATTTATTTTTTTCTAATAAATAATATTGTTACGACTTTCACAAAAACCAAATATTAAATAGTGTCAAAATTGACATAAATGTGTTTTTAAAACAAATACTAGTTTATTAAATTATATAATAGTCCCAAAAATCGAAGGTTTGGCTTAAGGACTTAAATAATGTTAGATATGTCATTAATGAACCACTTTAGGTTCACTTTTCATTTTATAGTAAGTTTATTAACCATATAGTGAAATAATACAAGAAGACAAGGTAAGAGTTAAACTATTTAACTAAGGGTTAAATCTAAAAGATAAGGTTAATATGGTGACCTAAACTTTTCTAAAACATATTGGTTGAGAGGATTTCGACCCATATCCACCTTATCCTTGAGATAAATCCATTTTTATATATTATAAACCAAAAATTATTATATAATAAAATAATATTTCAAGCCTTTCCTAAAGTGTCCCTCACCTCTCTTATAAAGGGTACTTCATCTTCTCTCAAATTCACACCTTCAAAGCCATTTGTCTTGGAAAAAACCTACTAAAATATCATAAAAAATACCATCTCTTCAACCTAGAGGCCTTAATTTGATCATAAAGCCATACTAAAGATCCCTTTTGTTTAAATCAAAAGGAATCACCCGCATAAGAGGTAAATATTTTATCACCTCATTCAAAGTTCTTTTCTTCTTCTGCTTCCTATTTCTTTGTTCTTTCCAAACTAAAATAACAAACCCAGTACCTTCTACATACTAATATTTTATTATAAATATCTTACAATCATATTCATTATTCTATTCATCCTATGAATGATAAAGTCACCACGCATGCATGTGTATGACTAACTATCTCCACGTCATGGTGTAGTTTGTTATTCAGCACTACATTATTTGGATGGGTATAATAATGAGTATAATTGATGTAAATAATAAATATAACATGTTAATAATTCTGTATATATAAGATACCATCCAATTACATATGATTTCACCATTAATAAATGATATTGTCGCTTGTGCGTACGTACGGATTACCGTCTCCACGACAAGATGAGATTTCATTCCCCATCGAAACCTTTCAAGAATAATTTTCATTTTATGATTAAAAAATAATGTTTAAGAACTTAATATAATTCTAGATATGAATAAAATATATCCTATAGATAACAAACATGACTTATGTAACAAAACATATAATGGAAAATGAATCAGTTAACACCCGAAACAATGATACTACTCAAATATTATTAACAAAGCAATATTAAAGGATCATATATGATATCATATTTATGTATGTGGTTCTTGTATAATTTAATAAAAATGATTTAAACATTATACATGGGGTTAAACTTACTCTCTACTAAAGTAAAGTATATGGTAAATGGTTTTCATCTCACTTTTTATCCCATGAGATTCATGATATATTTGCCACTATTTCCTTTTGTGTGGTGTATGTACTGCCCATTATTGTATTATTTGTGTAATATACTTTAATTTATGGTTATTTACATCTTCATTGTATGATCCTTCTTTCATGGGTTTTATGTTTCGTAAGTTACCAAATATTTAAGGGAATTTCTAATTTCAATTTCCACTCATTGGGTTTTATGCATACTTCATTGATTATTTTACTCAAAGATTATGTGTGGAATCACTATTTATTTATTTATTTATGTAGTAAATTCTAATCCCCTTTGTGTGGATATACTTTTGATACAGATAATCACTCCATTGATAAATTCTCAAGTCATTGATATTAACTTGATAAAGGTAATCTTAACTCAATTTCCATTCATTGAGTTAAACATTCAAGTCATTGGTTTTGTTTTTTCAAGAATATGTGTGAATGTCCTCTGATTGATTTACACTTAATATACAATAATATTATGTTTATTTATATTTTTCACACATAATTATTTCATTTATTTGTCCTTAATCTAAGGATACAGTCTTTATAAGGGATTTCGTCTCAACTTACATTCCATTGAGCCTTCTTTATTGCTATGCACCAATTCACTCTAATATGGTGTATATACTGTCCTTTGACATATTATATCATGAATACCTTTATTATCATGATATTATAAAGATTTTATTAATTTTATTCCTCAGTTATGTGTATTCAAGAATCTCTCAACTTATTAGGAACTCTTTAACTAAAATGTCATTTTAAAGATTTATTCTTCTAAATATTTCTCATCAATGTCCAAGTTTTAAAAATTATTTTATGGATTTATTTATATGGACATGAATTTTTTGAAATTAAAATTTATTTCAAAAGTTTCAAAGTGGTATGGGACACTTTAATTCAAGAATCTATTTTAAATGACTTCTTTGATAAATAGTTTTCCTTTTAAATGTTTTTAAGAAAAAGGGGATATTTCTATCAAATAGTTTTACTAATTATTTTCATCTATGTCAATATTCATTCATTGTATTTTATTTTTGATTGAGGTTGATTTATTATAATGAAATATTCCATATTGTATTGAATGAGTTATGTTTGACTGTGTATGTGCTATTTTTATACCATTCGTGGTTTGTG